>OZ012710.1:30975259-32175259 GCA_963942595.1 Cylloceria caligata | reverse complement strand
GGATACAGCGATTATCGAATTCATCATTTTTCTCGTGGATACAGCGATTATTAAATTCTTCTTTATTTTCATGGATATAGCGATTATCGAATTCGTCATTATTCGCGTAGATACAGCGATTATGAAATTCATCATTATTCTCGTGGATACAGCGATTGTCGAGTTCATCATTATTCTCGTAAAAACAGCGATTATCAAATTCATCATTATTTTCGTGGATACAGGGATTATCCAGTTTATCATTATTATCGTGGATACAGTGATTCTCAAATTCTTTATTATTCTCATGGATACAGTGATTATCGAATTCTTCATTATTCTCGTAGATACAGTGATTATCAACTTCTTCATCATTCTCGTGGATACAGCAATTTTTAAATTCTTCATTATTCTAATGGATACAGCGATTATCGAATTCATCATTATTCTCGTGGATACAGCGATTTTTAAATTCTTTATTATTCTCATGGATACAGCAATTTTTAAATTCTTAATTATTCTCATGGATACAGCGATTATCGAATTCATCATTTTTCTCGTGGATACAGCGATTATCGAATTCATCATTTTTCTCGTGGATACAGCGATTATTAAATTCTTCTTTATTTTCATGGATATAGCGAACATCGAATTCGTCATTATTCTTGTAGATACAGCGATTATCAACTTCTTCGTTATTCTCATGGATGCAGCGATTATCGAATTCGTCATTATTCGCGTAGATACAGCGATTATAAAATTCATCATTATTCTCGTGGATACAGTGATTCTCAAATTCTTCGTTATTCTCATGGATACAGTGATTATCGAATTGTTCATTATTTTCGTAGATACAGTGATTATCAACTTTTTTATTATTTTCGTGGATACAGCGATTGTCGAGTTCATCATTATTCTCGTGGATACAGCAATTATTAAATTCTTCATTATTCTCGTGGATACAGCGATTGTCGAGTTCATCATTATTCTCGTGGATACAGTGATTGTCGAGTTCATCATTATTCTCGTGGATACAGCGATTTTAAAATTCTCTATTTTTTTCGTAGATACAGTGATTATCAACTCCTTTATTATTCTCGTCAATACGGAAATGCTTTAATTCTTTATTATTCTCATGGATACAGCGATTATCGAATTCGTCGTTATTCTCGTAGATACAGTGATTATCAACTTCTTCATTATTCTCGTTGATACAGCAATTTTTCAATTCTTTATTATTCTAATGAATACAGCGATTATCGAATTCATCATTATTCTCGTGGATACAGCAATTTTTAAATTCTTTATTATTCTCATGGATACAGCGATTATCGAATTCATCATTTTTCTCGTGGATACAGCGATTATCGAATTCATCATTTTTCTCGTGGATACAGCGATTATTAAATTCTTCTTTATTTTCATGGATATAGCGAACATCGAATTCGTCATTATTCTTGTAGATACAGCGATTATCAACTTCTTCGTTATTCTCATAGATGCAGCGATTATCGAATTCGTCATTATTCTCGTGGATACAGCGATTATCGAGTTCATCATTATTCTCGTGGATACAGTGATTCTCAAATTCTTCGTTATTCTCATGGATACAGTGATTATCGAATTGTTCATTATTTTCGTAGATACAGTGATTATCAACTTTTTTATTATTCTCGTAGATACAGCGATTGTCGAGTTCATCATTATTCTCGTGGATACAGCAATTATTAAATTCTTCATTATTCTCGTGGATACAGCGATTGTCGAGTTCATCATTATTCTCGTGGATACAGTGATTGTCGAGTTCATCATTATTCTCGTGAATACAGCGATTTTTAAATTCTTTATTATTCTCGTAGATACAGTGATTATCAACTTCTTCATTATTCTCGTCAATACAGCAATTTTTAAATTCTTTATTATTCTTATGGATACAGCGATTATCGAATTCATCATTATTCTCGTGTATACAGCGATTTTTGAATTCTTCATTATTCTCGTAGATACAGTGATTATCAACTTCTTCATTATTCTCGTCAATACAGCAATATTTGAATTCTTCATTATTTTCATCGATACAGCGATTATCGAATTCATCATTATTCTCGTGGATACAGCGATTTTTAAATTCTTCATTATTCTCATCGATACAGCGATTGTCGAGTTCATCATTATTCTCGTGGGTACAGCGATTATGAAATTCTTTGTTATTCTCATGGATATAGCGATTTTTAAATTCTTCATTATTCTCGTGGATATAGCGATTATCAAGTTCATCATTATTCTCGTGGATACAGCGATTCTTAAATTCTCCATTATTCTCATGGACACAGCGATTATCGAATTCGTCATTATTCTCGTAAATACAGTGATTATCAACTTCTCCATTATGCTCGTGGATACAGCAATCTGTAAATTCTTTATCATTCTCATTGATACAGCGATTATCGAATTCATCATTATTCTCCGGGATACAGTGGTTGTTAAATTCTTCATTATTCTCATGGATACAGCGATTGTCGCGTTCATCATTATTTTCATGGGTACAGCGATTATCAAATTCTTCGTTATTCTCATGGATACAGCAATTTTTAAATTCTTCATTATTCTCGTAGATACAGTGATTATCAACTTCTTCATTATTCTCGTCAATACAGCAATTTTTTATTTCTTTATTATTCTCATGGATACAGCGATTGTCGAATTCGTCATTATTCTCGTAGATACAGTGATTATCAACTTCTTCATTATTCTCGTGGATACAGCAATTTTTAAATTCTTCATTATTCTCGTGGATACAGCGATTATCGAGTTCATCATTATTCTCGTGGATACAGTGATTCTCAAATCCTTCATTATTCTCATAGATACAGTGATTATCGAATTCTTCATTATTCTCGTAGATACAGTGATTATCAACTTTTTCATTATTCTCGTGAATACAGCGATTTTTGAATTCTTCATTATTCTCGTGGATACAGCGATTATCGAGTTCATCATTATTCTCGTGGATACAGTGATTCTTAAATTCTTCATTATTCTCGTGGATACAGCGATTGTCGAGTTCATCATTATTCTCGTGGATACAGTGATTGTCGAGTTCATCATTATTCTCGTAGATACAGCGATTTTTAAATTCTTGATTATTCTCGTAGATACAGTGATTATCAACTTCGTCATTATTCTCGTCAATACAGCAATTTTTAAATTCTTCATTATTCTCATGGATACAGCGATTATCGAATTCATCATTATTCTCGTGGATACAGCGATTTTTAAATTCTTCATTATTCTCATCGATAAAGCGATTGTCGAATTCGTCATTATTCTCGTAGATACAGTGATTATCAACTTCTTCATTATTCTCGTGGATACAGCAATTTTTAAATTCTTCATTATTCTCATGGATACAGCGTTTATCGAATTCATCATTATTCTCGTGAATACAGCGATTTTTAAATTCGTTATTATTCTCATGGATACAGCAATTTTTAAATTCTTCATTATTCTCATGGATACAGCGATTATCGAATTCATCATTTTTCTCGTGGATACAGCGATTATTAAATTCTTCTTTATTTTCATGGATATAGCGAATATCGAATTCGTCATTATTCTCGTAGATACAGCGATTATCAACTTCTTCGTTATTCTCATGGATGCAGCGATTATCGAATTCGTCATTATTCGCGTAGATACAGCGATTATCAAATTCATCATTATTGTCGTGGATACAGCGATTGTCGAGTTCATCATTATTTTCGTAAAAACAGCGATTATCAAATTCATCATTATTCTCGTGAATACAGCGATTATCGAGTTTATCATTATTCTTGTGGATACAGTGATTCTCAAATTCTTCGTTATTCTCGTGGATACAGCGATTATCGAGTCCATCATTATTCTCGTGGATACAGTGATTCTTAAATTCTTCATTATTCTCGTGGATACAGCGATTGTCGAGTTCATCATTATTCTCGTGGATACAGTGATTGTCGAGTTCATCATTATTCTCGTGGATACAGCGATTTTTAAATTCTTCATTATTCTCGTAGATACAGTGATTATCAACTTCTTCATTATTCTCGTCAATACAGCAATTTTGAAATTCTTTATTATTCTCATGGATACAGCGATTATCGAATTCATCATTATTCTCGTGGATACAGCCATTTTCAAATTCTTTATTATTCTCGTAGATACAGTGATTATCAACTTCTTCTCTATTCTCGTCAATACAGCAATATTTAAATTCTTCATTATTCTCATCGATACAGCGATTATCGAATTCATCATTATTCTCGTGGATACAGCGATTTTTGAATTCCTCATTATTCTCATGGATACAGCGATTGTCGAGTTCATCAATTATCTCGTGGGTACAGCGATTATCAAATTCTTCGTTATTCTCATGGATGCAGCGTATTTAAAATTCTTCATTATTCTCGTGGATACAGCGATTTTCAAGTTCATCATTATTCTCGTGGATACAGTGATTCTTAAATTCTTTATTATTCTCATGGATACAGCGATTATTTAATTAGTCATTATTCTCGTAGATACAGTGATTATCAACTTCTTCATTATTCTCGTGGATACAGCAATTTTTAAATTCTTCATTATTCTCATGGATACAGCGATTATCGAATTCGTCATTATTCTCGTAGATACAGTGATTATCAACTTCTCCATTATTCTCGTGGATACAGCAATTTTTTAATTCTCCATTATTCTCATGGATACAGCGATTATCGAATTCATCATTATTCTCGTGGATACAGCGATTTTTAAATTCTTTATTATTCTCATGGATACAGCAATTTTTAAATTCTTCATTATTCTCATGGATACAGCGATTATCGAATTCATCATTTTTCTCGTGGATACAGCGATTATTAAATTCTTCTTTATTTTAATGGATATAGCGATTATCGAATTCGTCATTATTCGCGTAGATACAGCGATTATCAAATTCATCATTATTCTCGTGGATACAGCGATTGTCGAGTTCATCATTATTCTCGTAAAAACAGCGATTATCAAATTCATCATTATTCTCGTGGATACAGGGATTATCGAGTTTATCATTATTCTCGTGGATACAGTGATTCTCAAATTCCTCGTTATTCTCATGGATACAGTGGTTATTGAATTCTTCATTATTCTCGTAGATACAGTGATTATCAACTTCTTCATTATTCTCGTGGATACAGCGATTGTCGAGTTCATCATTATTCTCGTGGATACAGCGATTGTCGAGTTTATCATTATTCTCGTGGATACAGCAATTATTAAATTCTTCATTATTCTCATGGATACAGCGATGGTCGAGTTCATCATTATTCTCGTTGATACAGCGATTATCGAGTTCATCATTATTCTCGTGGATACAGTGATTCTTAAATTCTTCATTATTCTCGTGGATACAGCGATTGTCGAGTTCTTCATTATTCTCGTGGATACAGTGATTGTCGAGTTCATCATTATTCTCGTCAATACAGCAATTTTTAAATTCTTTATTATTCTCATGGATACAGCGATTATCGAATTCATCATTATTCTCGTGGATACAGCGATTTTTAAATTCTTTATTATTCTCGTAGATACAGTGATTATCAACTTCTTCATTATTCTCGTCAATACAGCAATATTTAAATTCTTCATTATTCTCATCGATACAGCGATTATCGAATTCATCATTATTCTCGTGGTTACAGCGATTTTTAAATTCTTTATTATTCTCATTGATACAGCGATTCTCGAGTTCATCATTATTCTCGTGGGTACAGCGATTATGAAATTCTTCGTTATTCTCATGGATACAGCGATTATCGAATTCATCATTATTCTCGTGGATACAGCGATTTTTAAATTCTTTATTATTCTCATCGATACAGCGATTATCAAGTTCATCATTATTCTCGTGGATACAGCGATTCTTAAATTCTTCATTATTCTCATGGACACAGCGATTATCGAATTCGTCATTATTCTCGTAGATACAGTGATTATCAACTTCTTCATTATTCTCGTGGATACAGCAATCTTTAAATTCTTCATTATTCTCGTGGATACAGCGATTATCGAGTTCATCATTATTCTCGTGGATACAGTGATTCTCAAATCCTTCATTATTCTCATAGATACAGTGATTATCGAATTCTTCATTATTCTCGTAGATACAGTGATTATCAACTTTTTCATTATTCTCGTGAATACAGCGATTTTTGAATTCTTCATTATTCTCGTGGATACAGCGATTATCGAGTTCATCATTATTCTCGTGGATACAGTGATTCTTAAATTCTTCATTATTCTCGTGGATACAGCGATTGTCGAGTTCATCATTATTCTCGTGGATACAGTGATTGTCGAGTTCATCATTATTCTCGTAGATACAGCGATTCTTAAATTCTTGATTATTCTCGTAGATACAGTGATTATCAACTTCGTCATTATTCTCGTCAATACAGCAATTTTTAAATTCTTCATTATTCTCATGGATACAGCGATTATCGAATTCATCATTATTCTCGTGGATACAGCGATTTTTAAATTCTTCATTATTCTCATCGATAAAGCGATTGTCGAATTCGTCATTATTCTCGTAGATACAGTGATTATCAACTTCTTCATTATTCTCGTGGATACAGCAATTTTTAAATTCTTCATTATTCTCATGGATACAGCGTTTATCGAATTCATCATTATTCTCGTGAATACAGCGATTTTTAAATTCGTTATTATTCTCATGGATACAGCAATTTTTAAATTCTTCATTATTCTCATGGATACAGCGATTATCGAATTCATCATTTTTCTCGTGGATACAGCGATTATTAAATTCTTCTTTATTTTCATGGATATAGCGAATATCGAATTCGTCATTATTCTCGTAGATACAGCGATTATCAACTTCTTCGTTATTCTCATGGATGCAGCGATTATCGAATTCGTCATTATTCGCGTAGATACAGCGATTATCAAATTCATCATTATTCTCGTGGATACAGCGATTGTCGAGTTCATCATTATTTTCGTAAAAACAGCGATTATCAAATTCATCATTATTCTCGTGAATACAGCGATTATCGAGTTTATCATTATTCTCGTGGATACAGTGATTCTCAAATTCTTCGTTATTCTCGTGGATACAGCGATTATCGAGTCCATCATTATTCTCGTGGATACAGTGATTCTTAAATTCTTCATTATTCTCGTGGATACAGCGATTGTCGAGTTCATCATTATTCTCGTGGATACAGTGATTGTCGAGTTCATCATTATTCTCGTGGATACAGCGATTTTTAAATTCTTCATTATTCTCGTAGATACAGTGATTATCAACTTCTTCATTATTCTCGTCAATACAGCAATTTTGAAATTCTTTATTATTCTCATGGATACAGCGATTATCGAATTCATCATTATTCTCGTGGATACAGCCATTTTCAAATTCTTTATTATTCTCGTAGATACAGTGATTATCAACTTCTTCATTATTCTCGTCAATACAGCAATATTTAAATTCTTCATTATTCTCATCGATACAGCGATTATCGAATTCATCATTATTCTCGTGGATACAGCGATTTTTAAATTCTTTATTATTCTCATCGATACAGCGATTGTCGAGTTCATAATTATTCTCGTGGGTACAGCGGTTATGAAATTCTTCGTTATTCTCATGGATACAGCGATTTTTAAATTCTTCATTATTCTCGTGGATATAGCGATTATCAAGTTCATCATTATTCTCGTGGATACAGTGATTCTTAAATTCTTTATTATTCTCATGGACACAGCGATTATCGAATTCGTCATTATTCTCGTAGATACAGTGATTATCAACTTCTTCATTATTCTCGTGGATACAGTGATTATCGAATTCATCATTATTCTCGTGGATACAGCGATTTTTGAATTCCTCATTATTCTCATGGATACAGCGATTGTCGAGTTCATCAATTATCTCGTGGGTACAGCGATTATCAAATTCTTCGTTATTCTCATGGATGCAGCGTATTTAAAATTCTTCATTATTCTCGTGGATACAGCGATTTTCAAGTTCATCATTATTCTCGTGGATACAGTGATTCTTAAATTCTTTATTATTCTCATGGATACAGCGATTATTTAATTAGTCATTATTCTCGTAGATACAGTGATTATCAACTTCTTCATTATTCTCGTGGATACAGCAATTTTTAAATTCTTCATTATTCTCATGGATACAGCGATTATCGAATTCGTCATTATTCTCGTAGATACAGTGATTATCAACTTCTCCATTATTCTCGTGGATACAGCAATTTTTTAATTCTCCATTATTCTCATGGATACAGCGATTATCGAATTCATCATTATTCTCGTGGATACAGCGATTTTTAAATTCTTTATTATTCTCATGGATACAGCAATTTTTAAATTCTTCATTATTCTCATGGATACAGCGATTATCGAATTCATCATTTTTCTCGTGGATACAGCGATTATTAAATTCTTCTTTATTTTAATGGATATAGCGATTATCGAATTCGTCATTATTCGCGTAGATACAGCGATTATCAAATTCATCATTATTCTCGTGGATACAGCGATTGTCGAGTTCATCATTATTCTCGTAAAAACAGCGATTATCAAATTCATCATTATTCTCGTGGATACAGGGATTATCGAGTTTATCATTATTCTCGTGGATACAGTGATTCTCAAATTCCTCGTTATTCTCATGGATACAGTGGTTATCGAATTCTTCATTATTCTCGTAGATACAGTGATTATCAACTTCTTCATTATTCTCGTGGATACAGCGATTGTCGAGTTCATCATTATTCTCGTGGATACAGCGATTGTCGAGTTTATCATTATTCTCGTGGATACAGCAATTATTAAATTCTTCATTATTCTCATGGATACAGCGATGGTCGAGTTCATCATTATTCTCGTTGATACAGCGATTATCGAGTTCATCATTATTCTCGTGGATACAGTGATTCTTAAATTCTTCATTATTCTCGTGGATACAGCGATTGTCGAGTTCTTCATTATTCTCGTGGATACAGTGATTGTCGAGTTCATCATTATTCTCGTCAATACAGCAATTTTTAAATTCTTTATTATTCTCATGGATACAGCGATTATCGAATTCATCATTATTCTCGTGGATACAGCGATTTTTAAATTCTTTATTATTCTCGTAGATACAGTGATTATCAACTTCTTCATTATTCTCGTCAATACAGCAATATTTAAATTCTTCATTATTCTCATCGATACAGCGATTATCGAATTCATCATTATTCTCGTGGTTACAGCGATTTTTAAATTCTTTATTATTCTCATCGATACAGCGATTCTCGAGTTCATCATTATTCTCGTGGGTACAGCGATTATGAAATTCTTCGTTATTCTCATGGATACAGCGATTATCGAATTCATCATTATTCTCGTGGATACAGCGATTTTTAAATTCTTTATTATTCTCATCGATACAGCGATTATCAAGTTCATCATTATTCTCGTGGATACAGCGATTCTTAAATTCTTCATTATTCTCATGGACACAGCGATTATCGAATTCGTCATTATTCTCGTAGATACAGTGATTATCAACTTCTTCATTATTCTCGTGGATACAGCAATCTTTAAATTCTTCATTATTCTCGTGGATACAGCGATTATCGAGTTCATCATTATTCTCGTGGATACAGTGATTCTCAAATCCTTCATTATTCTCATAGATACAGTGATTATCGAATTCTTCATTATTCTCGTAGATACAGTGATTATCAACTTTTTCATTATTCTCGTGAATACAGCGATTTTTGAATTCTTCATTATTCTCGTGGATACAGCGATTATCGAGTTCATCATTATTCTCGTGGATACAGTGATTCTTAAATTCTTCATTATTCTCGTGGATACAGCGATTGTCGAGTTCATCATTATTCTCGTGGATACAGTGATTGTCGAGTTCATCATTATTCTCGTAGATACAGCGATTCTTAAATTCTTGATTATTCTCGTAGATACAGTGATTATCAACTTCGTCATTATTCTCGTCAATACAGCAATTTTTAAATTCTTCATTATTCTCATGGATACAGCGATTATCGAATTCATCATTATTCTCGTGGATACAGCGATTTTTAAATTCTTCATTATTCTCATCGATAAAGCGATTGTCGAATTCGTCATTATTCTCGTAGATACAGTGATTATCAACTTCTTCATTATTCTCGTGGATACAGCAATTTTTAAATTCTTCATTATTCTCATGGATACAGCGTTTATCGAATTCATCATTATTCTCGTGAATACAGCGATTTTTAAATTCGTTATTATTCTCATGGATACAGCAATTTTTAAATTCTTCATTATTCTCATGGATACAGCGATTATCGAATTCATCATTTTTCTCGTGGATACAGCGATTATTAAATTCTTCTTTATTTTCATGGATATAGCGAATATCGAATTCGTCATTATTCTCGTAGATACAGCGATTATCAACTTCTTCGTTATTCTCATGGATGCAGCGATTATCGAATTCGTCATTATTCGCGTAGATACAGCGATTATCAAATTCATCATTATACTCGTGGATACAGCGATTGTCGAGTTCATCATTATTTTCGTAAAAACAGCGATTATCAAATTCATCATTATACTCGTGAACACAGCGATTATCGAGTTTATCATTATTCTCGTGGATACAGTGATTCTCAAATTCTTCGTTATTCTCGTGGATACAGCGATTATCGAGTCCATCATTATTCTCGTGGATACAGTGATTCTTAAATTCTTCATTATTCTCGTGGATACAGCGATTGTCGAGTTCATCATTATTCTCGTGGATACAGTGATTGTCGAGTTCATCATTATTCTCGTGGATACAGCGATTTTTAAATTCTTCATTATTCTCGTAGATACAGTGATTATCAACTTCTTCATTATTCTCGTCAATACAGCAATTTTGAAATTCTTTATTATTCTCATGGATACAGCGATTATCGAATTCATCATTATTCTCGTGGATACAGCCATTTTCAAATTCTTTATTATTCTCGTAGATACAGTGATTATCAACTTCTTCATTATTCTCGTCAATACAGCAATATTTAAATTCTTCATTATTCTCATCGATACAGCGATTATCGAATTCATCATTATTCTCGTGGATACAGCGATTTTTAAATTCTTTATTATTCTCATCGATACAGCGATTGTCGAGTTCATAATTATTCTCGTGGGTACAGCGATTATGAAATTCTTCGTTATTCTCATGGATACAGCGATTTTTAAATTCTTCATTATTCTCGTGGATATAGCGATTATCAAGTTCATCATTATTCTCGTGGATACAGTGATTCTTAAATTCTTTATTATTCTCATGGACACAGCGATTATCGAATTCGTCATTATTCTCGTAGATACAGTGATTATCAACTTCTTCATTATTCTCGTGGATACAGTGATTATCGAATTCATCATTATTCTCGTGGATACAGCGATTTTTAAATTCCTCATTATTCTCATGGATACAGCGATTGTCGAGTTCATCAATTATCTCGTGGGTACAGCGATTATCAAATTCTTCGTTATTCTCATGGATGCAGCGTATTTAAAATTCTTCATTATTCTCGTGGATACAGCGATTTTCAAGTTCATCATTATTCTCGTGGATACAGTGATTCTTAAATTCTTTATTATTCTCATGGATACAGCGATTATTTAATTAGTCATTATTCTCGTAGATACAGTGATTATCAACTTCTTCATTATTCTCGTGGATACAGCAATTTTTAAATTCTTCATTATTCTCATGGATACAGCGATTATCGAATTCGTCATTATTCTCGTAGATACAGTGATTATCAACTTCTTCATTATTCTCGTGGATACAGCAATTTTTTAATTCTTCATTATTCTCATGGATACAGCGATTATCGAATTCATCATTATTCTCGTGGATACAGCGATTTTTAAATTCTTTATTATTCTCATGCATACAGCAATTTTTAAATTCTTCATTATTCTCATGGATACAGCGATTATCGAATTCATCATTTTTCTCGTGGATACAGCGATTATTAAATTCTTCTTTATTTTAATGGATATAGCGATTATCGAATTCGTCATTATTCGCGTAGATACAGCGATTATCAAATTCATCATTATTCTCGTGGATACAGCGATTGTCGAGTTCATCATTATTCTCGTAAAAACAGCGATTATCAAATTCATCATTATTCTCGTGGATACAGGGATTATCGAGTTTATCATTATTCTCGTGGATACAGTGATTCTCAAATTCCTCGTTATTCTCATGGATACAGTGGTTATCGAATTCTTCATTATTCTCGTAGATACAGTGATTATCAACTTCTTCATTATTCTCGTGGATACAGCGATTGTCGAGTTCATCATTATTCTCGTGGATACAGCGATTGTCGAGTTTATCATTATTCTCGTGGATACAGCAATTATTAAATTCTTCATTATTCTCATGGATACAGCGATGGTCGAGTTCATCATTATTCTCGTTGATACAGCGATTATCGAGTTCATCATTATTCTCGTGGATACAGTGATTCTTAAATTCTTCATTATTCTCGTGGATACAGCGATTGTCGAGTTCTTCATTATTCTCGTGGATACAGTGATTGTCGAGTTCATCATTATTCTCGTCAATACAGCAATTTTTAAATTCTTTATTATTCTCATGGATACAGCGATTATCGAATTCATCATTATTCTCGTGGATACAGCGATTTTTAAATTCTTTATTATTCTCGTAGATACAGTGATTATCAACTTCTTCATTATTCTCGTCAATACAGCAATATTTAAATTCTTCATTATTCTCATCGATACAGCGATTATCGAATTCATCATTATTCTCGTGGATACAGCGATTTTTAAATTCTTTATTATTCTCATCGATACAGCGATTCTCGAGTTCATCATTATTCTCGTGGGTACAGCGATTATGAAATTCTTCGTTATTCTCATGGATACAGCGATTATCGAATTCATCATTATTCTCGTGGATACAGCGATTTTTAAATTCTTTATTATTCTCATCGATACAGCGATTATCAAGTTCATCATTATTCTCGTGGATACAGCGATTCTTAAATTCTTCATTATTCTCATGGACACAGCGATTATCGAATTCGTCATTATTCTCGTAGATACAGTGATTATCAACTTCTTCATTATTCTCGTGGATACAGCAATCTTTAAATCCTTTATTATTCTCATTGATACAGCGATTATTGAATTCATCATTATTCTCGTGGATACAGCGATTTTTAAATTCTTCATTATTCTCATGGAAACAGCGATTGTCGAGTTCATCAATATTCTCGTGGATACAGCGATTATCAAATTCTTCGTTATTCTCATGGATACAGCGATTATCGAATTCGTCATTATTCTCGTAGATACAGTGATTATCAACTTCTTCATTATTCTCGTGGATACAGCAATTTTTTAATTCTTCATTATTCTCATGGATACAGCGATTATCGAATTTGTCATTATTCTCGTAGATACAGTGATTATCAACTTCTTCATTATTCTCGTGAATACAGCGATTGTCGAGTTCATCATTATTCTCGTGGATACAGTGATTGTCGAGTTCATCATTATTCTCGTGGATACAGCGATTTTTAAATTCTTTAATATTCTCATGGATACAGCGATTATCGAATTCATCATTATTCTCCGGGATACAGCGGTTGTTAAATTCTTCATTATTCTCATGGATACAGCGATTGTCGAGTTCATCATTATTTTCATGGGTACAGCGATTATCAAATTCTTCGTTATTCTCATGGATACAGCAATTTTTTGATTATTCATTATTCTCGTAGATACAGTGATTATCAACTTCTTCATTATTCTCGTGGATACAGCGATTTTGAAATTCTTCATTATTCTCGTTGATACAGCGATTATCACGTTCATCATTATTCTCGTGGATACAGTGATTCATATATTCCTTATTATTCTCATGGATACAGCGATTATCGAATTCGTCATTATTCTCGTAGATACAGTGATTATCAACTTCTTCATTATTCTCGTGGATACAGCAATTCTTAAATTCTTCATTATTCTCATGGATACAGCGATTATCGAATTCGTCGTTATTCTCGTAGATACAGTGATTATCAACTTTTTCATTATTCTCGTTGATACAGCAATTTTTAAATTCTTTATTATCTTATGGATACAGCGATTATCGAATTCATCATTATTCTCGTAGATACAGCGATTTTTGAATTCTTTATAATTCTCATGGATACAGCGATTATCGAATTCGTCATTATTCTCGTAGATACAGTGATTATCAACTTCTTCATTATTCTCGTGGATACAGCAATTTTTGAATTTGTCATTATTCTCGTAGATACAGCGATAATCAACTTTTTCGTTATGCTCATGGATGCAGCGATTATCGAATTCGTCATTATTCGCGTAGATACAGCGATTATCAACTTCTTAATTATTCTCGTGGATACGGCGATTATCGAATTCATCATTTTTCTCGTGGATACAGTGATTCTTAAATTCTTCATTATTCTCGTGGATACAGCGATTGTCGAGTTCATCATTATTCTTGTGGATACAGCGATTGTCGAGTTCATCATTATTCTCGTAGATACAGCGATTATAAAATTATTCGTTATTCTCATGGATAAAGCGATTTTTGAATTCTTCATTATTCTCGTGGATATAGCGATTATATAGTTCATCATTATTCTCGTGGATACAGTGATTCTTAAATTCTTTATTATTCTCATGGATACAGCGATTATCGAATTCGTCATTATTCTCGTAGATACAGTGATTATCAACTTCTTTATTATACTCGTGGATACAGCAATCTTGAAATTCTTCATTATTCTCATTGATACAGCGATTATCGAGTTCATCTTTATTCTCGTGGATACAGCGAATTTTAAATTCTTTATTATTCTCATGGATACAGCGATTGGCGAGTTCATCAATATTTTCGTGGATACAGCGATTATCAAATTCTTCGATATTCTCATGGATACAGCGATTATCGAATTCGTCATTATTCTCGTAGATACAGTGATTATCAACTTCTTCATTATTCTCGTGGATACAGCAATTTTTTAATTCTTCATTATTCTCATAGATACAGCGATTATCGAATTCGTAATATTCTCGTAGATACAGTGATTATCAACTTCTTTATTAATCTCGTGAATACAGCGATTGTCGAGTTCATCATTATCCTCGTGGATACAGTTATTGTCGAGTTCATCATTATTCTCGTGGATACAGCGATTGTCGAGTTCATCATTATTCTCGTGGATACAGTGATTGTAGAGTTCATCAATATTCTCGTGGATACAGCGATTTTTAAATTCTTCATTATTTTCGTAGATACAGTGATTATAAACTTCTTCATTATTCTCGTCAATACAGCAATTTTCAAATTCTTCATTATTCTCATGGATACAGCGATTATCGAATTCATCATTATTCTCGGGGATACAGCGATTTTTAAATTTTTCATTATTCTCATGGATACAGCGATTGTCGAGTTCATCATTATTTTTATGGGTACAGCGATTATCAAATTCTTCGTTATTCTCATGGATACAGCGATTTTTAAATTCTTCATTATTCTCGTAGATACAGTGATTATCAACTTCTTCATTATTCTCGTCAATACAGCAATTTTTAAATTCTTCATAATTCTCATGGATACAACGATTATCGAATTCATCATTATTCTCGTGAATACAGCGATTTTTAAATTCCTTATTATTCTCATGGATACAGCGATTGTCGAGTTCATCATTTATCTCGTAGGTACAGCGATTATCAAATTCTTCGTTATTCTCATGGATACAGCGATTTTTAAATTCTTCATTATTCTCGTGGATACAGGGATTATCAAGTTCATCATTATTCTCGTAGATACAGTGATTATCAACTTCTTCATTATTCTCGTGGATACAGCGATTTTGAAATTCTTCATTATTCTCGTTGATACAGCGATTATCACGTTCATCATTATTCTCGTGGATACAGTGATTCATATATTCCTTATTATTCTCATGGATACAGCGATTATCGAATTCGTCATTATTCTCGTAGATACAGTGATTATCAACTTCTTCATTATTCTCGTGGATACAGCAATTCTTAAATTCTTCATTATTCTCATGGATACAGCGATTATCGAATTCGTCGTTATTCTCGTAGATACAGTGATTATCAACTTCTTCATTATTCTCGTTGATACAGCAATTTTCAAATTCTTTATTATTCTTATGGATACAGCGATTATCGAATTCATCATTATTCTCGTGGATACAGCGATTTTTGAATTCTTTATTATTCTCATGGATACAGCGATTATCGAATTCGTCATTATTCTCTTAGATACAGTGATTATCAAATTCATCATTATTCTCGTGGATACAGTGATTCTTAAATTCTTCATTATTCTCGTGGATACAGCGATTGTCGAGTTCATCATTATTCTCGTGGATACAGCGATTATCGAGTTTATCATTATTATCGTGGATACAGTGATTCTCAAATTCTTTATTATTCTCATGGATACAGTGATTATCGAATTCTTCATTATTCTCGTGGATACAGTGTATATCAAATTCTTCATTATTCTCGTGGATACAGCGATCATCGAATTCATCATTATTCTCATGGATGCAGCGATTATCGAATTCGTTATTATTCGCGTAGATACAGCGATTATGAAATTCATCATTATTCCCGTGGATACAGCGATTATCGAGTTTATCATTATTATCGTGGATACAGTGATTCTCAAATTCTTTATTATTCTCATGGATACAGTGATTATCGAATTCTTCATTATTCTCGTAGATACAGTGTTTATCAACTTCTTCATTATTCTCGTTATACAGCGATTGTCAAGTTCATCATTATTCTTGTGGATACAGCGATTGTCGAGTTCATCATTATTCTCATGGATACAGCGATTATCGAATTCGTCATTATTCTCGTAGATACAGTGATTATCAACTTCTTCATCATTCTCGTGGATACAGCAATTTTTAAATTCTTCATTATTCTAATGGATACAGCGATTATCGAATTCATCATTATTCTCGTGGATACAGCGATTTTTAAATTCTTTATTATTCTCATGGATACAGCAATTTTTAAATTCTTAATTATTCTCATGGATACAGCGATTATCGAATTCATCATTTTTCTCGTGGATACAGCGATTATCGAATTCATCATTTTTCTCGTGGATACAGCGATTATTAAATTCTTCTTTATTTTCATGGATATAGCGAACATCGAATTCGTCATTATTCTTGTAGATACAGCGATTATCAACTTCTTCGTTATTCTCATGGATGCAGCGATTATCGAATTCGTCATTATTCGCGTAGATACAGCGATTATAAAATTCATCATTATTCTCGTGGATACAGTGATTCTCAAATTCTTCGTTATTCTCATGGATACAGTGATTATCGAATTGTTCATTATTTTCGTAGATACAGTGATTATCAACTTTTTTATTATTCTCGTAGATACAGCGATTGTCGAGTTCATCATTATTCTCGTGGATACAGCAATTAATAAATTCTTCATTATTCTCGTGGATACAGCGATTGTCGAGTTCATCATTATTCTCGTGGATACAGTGATTGTCGAGTTCATCATTATTCTCGTGGATACAGCGATTTTTAAATTCTTTATTATTCTCGTAGATACAGTGATTATCAACTTCTTCATTATTCTCGTCAATACAGCAATATTTGAATTCTTCATTATTTTCATCGATACAGCGATTATCGAATTCATCATTATTCTCGTGGATACAGCGATTTTTAAATTCTTCATTATTCTCATCGATACAGCGATTGTCGAGTTCATCATTATTCTCGTGGGTACAGCGATTATGAAATTCTTTGTTATTCTCATGGATATAGCGATTTTTAAATTCTTCATTATTCTCGTGGATATAGCGATTATCAAGTTCATCATTATTCTCGTGGATACAGCGATTCTTAAATTCTCCATTATTCTCATGGACACAGCGATTATCGAATTCGTCATTATTCTCGTAAATACAGTGATTATCAACTTCTCCATTATGCTCGTGGATACAGCAATCTGTAAATTCTTTATCATTCTCATTGATACAGCGATTATCGAATTCATCATTATTCTCCGGGATACAGTGGTTGTTAAATTCTTCATTATTCTCATGGATACAGCGATTGTCGCGTTCATCATTATTTTCATGGGTACAGCGATTATCAAATTCTTCGTTATTCTCATGGATACAGCAATTTTTAAATTCTTCATTATTCTCGTAGATACAGTGATTATCAACTTCTTCATTATTCTCGTCAATACAGCAATTTTTTATTTCTTTATTATTCTCATGGATACAGCGATTGTCGAATTTGTCATTATTCTCGTAGATACAGTGATTATCAACTTCTTCATTATTCTCGTGGATACAGCAATTTTTAAATTCTTCATTATTCTCGTGGATACAGCGATTATCGAGTTCATCATTATTCTCGTGGATACAGTGATTCTCAAATCCTTCATTATTTTCATAGATACAGTGATTATCGAATTCTTCATTATTCTCGTAGATACAGTGATTATCAACTTTTTCATTATTCTCGTGAATACAGCGATTTTTGAATTCTTCATTATTCTCGTGGATACAGCGATTATCGAGTTCATCATTATTCTCGTGGATACAGTGATTCTTAAATTCTTCATTATTCTCGTGGATACAGCGATTGTCGAGTTCATCATTATTCTCGTGGATACAGTGATTGTCGAGTTCATCATTATTCTCGTAGATACAGCGATTTTTAAATTCTTGATTATTCTCGTAGATACAGTGATTATCAACTTCGTCATTATTCTCGTCAATACAGCAATTTTTAAATTCTTCATTATTCTCATGGATACAGCGATTATCGAATTCATCATTATTCTCGTGGATACAGCGATTTTTAAATTCTTCATTATTCTCATCGATAAAGCGATTGTCGAATTCGTCATTATTCTCGTAGATACAGTGATTATCAACTTCTTCATTATTCTCGTGGATACAGCAATTTTTAAATTCTTCATTATTCTCATGGATACAGCGTTTATCGAATTCATCATTATTCTCGTGAATACAGCGATTTTTAAATTCGTTATTATTCTCATGGATACAGCAATTTTTAAATTCTTCATTATTCTCATGGATACAGCGATTATCGAATTCATCATTTTTCTCGTGGATACAGCGATTATTAAATTCTTCTTTATTTTCATGGATATAGCGAATATCGAATTCGTCATTATTCTCGTAGATATAGCGAATATCGAATTCGTCATTATTCTCGTAGATACAGCGATTATCAACTTCTTCGTTATTCTCATGGATGCAGCGATTATCGAATTCGTCATTATTCGCGTAGATACAGCGATTATCAAATTCATCATTATTCTCGTGGATACAGCGATTGTCGAGTTCATCATTATTTTCGTAAAAACAGCGATTATCAAATTCATCATTATTCTCGTGAATACAGCGATTATCGAGTTTATCATTATTCTCGTGGATACAGTGATTCTCAAATTCTTCGTTATTCTCGTGGATACAGCGATTATCGAGTCCATCATTATTCTCGTGGATACAGTGATTCTTAAATTCTTCATTATTCTCGTGGATACAGCGATTGTCGAGTTCATCATTATTCTCGTGGATACAGTGATTGTCGAGTTCATCATTATTCTCGTGGATACAGCGATTTTTAAATTCTTCATTATTCTCGTAGATACAGTGATTATCAACTTCTTCATTATTCTCGTCAATACAGCAATTTTGAAATTCTTTATTTTTCTCATGGATACAGCGATTATCGAATTCATCATTATTCTCGTGGATACAGCCATTTTCAAATTCTTTATTATTCTCGTAGATACAGTGATTATCAACTTCTTCATTATTCTCGTCAATACAGCAATATTTAAATTCTTCATTATTCTCATCGATACAGCGATTATCGAATTCATCATTATTCTCGTGGATACAGCGATTTTTAAATTCTTTATTATTCTCATCGATACAGCGATTGTCGAGTTCATAATTATTCTCGTGGGTACAGCGATTATGAAATTCTTCGTTATTCTCATGGATACAGCGATTTTTAAATTCTTCATTATTCTCGTGGATATAGCGATTATCAAGTTCATCATTATTCTCGTGGATACAGTGATTCTTAAATTCTTTATTATGCTCATGGACACAGCGATTATCGAATTCGTCATTATTCTCGTAGATACAGTGATTATCAACTTCTTTATTATTCTCGTGGATACAGTGATTATCGAATTCATCATTATTCTCGTGGATACAGCGATTTTTAAATTCCTCATTATTCTCATGGATACAGCGATTGTCGAGTTCATCAATTATCTCGTGGGTACAGCGATTATCAAATTCTTCGTTATTCTCATGGATGCAGCGTATTTAAAATTCTTCATTATTCTCGTGGATACAGCGATTTTCAAGTTCATCATTATTCTCGTGGATACAGTGATTCTTAAATTCTTTATTATTCTCATGGATACAGCGATTATTTAATTAGTCATTATTCTCGTAGATACAGTGATTATCAACTTCTTTATTATTCTCGTGGATACAGCAATTTTTAAATTCTTTATTATTCTCATGGATACAGCGATTATCGAATTCGTCATTATTCTCGTAGATACAGTGATTATCAACTTCTTCATTATTCTCGTGGATACAGCAATTTTTTAATTCTTCATTATTCTCATGGATACAGCGATTATCGAATTCATCATTATTCTCGTGGATACAGCAATTTTTAAATTCTTTATTATTCTCATGGATACAGCAATTTTTAAATTCTTCATTATTCTCATGGATACAGCGATTATCGAATTCATCATTTTTCTCGTGGATACAGCGATTATTAAATTCTTCTTTATTTTAATGGATATAGCGATTATCGAATTCGTCATTATTCGCGTAGATACAGCGATTATCAAATTCATCATTATTCTCGTGGATACAGCGATTGTCGAGTTCATCATTATTCTCGTAAAAACAGCGATTATCAAATTCATCATTATTCTCGTGGATACAGCGATTGTCGAGTTCATCATTATTCTCGTGGATACAGCGATTGTCGAGTTTATCATTATTCTCGTGGATACAGCAATTATTAAATTCTTCATTATTCTCATGGATACAGCGATGGTCGAGTTCATCATTATTCTCGTTGATACAGCGATTATCGAGTTCATCATTATTCTCGTGGATACAGTGATTCTTAAATTCTTCATTATTCTCGTGGATACAGCGATTGTCGAGTTCTTCATTATTCTCGTGGATACAGTGATTGTCGAGTTCATCATTATTCTCGTCAATACAGCAATTTTTAAATTCTTTATTATTCTCATGGATACAGCGATTATCGAATTCATCATTATTCTCGTGGATACAGCGATTTTTAAATTCTTTATTATTCTCGTAGATACAGTGATTATCAACTTCTTCATTATTCTCGTCAATACAGCAATATTTAAATTCTTCATTATTCTCATCGATACAGCGATTATCGAATTCATCATTATTCTCGTGGATACAGCGATTTTTAAATTCTTTATTATTCTCATCGATACAGCGATTCTCGAGTTCATCATTATTCTCGTGGGTACAGCGATTATGAAATTCTTCGTTATTCTCATGGATACAGCGATTATCGAATTCATCATTATTCTCGTGGATACAGCGATTTTTAAATTCTTTATTATTCTCATCGATACAGGGATTATCAAGTTCATCATTATTCTCGTGGATACAGCGATTCTTAAATTCTTCATTATTCTCATGGACACAGCGATTATCGAATTCGTCATTATTCTCGTAGATACAGTGATTATCAACTTCTTCATTATTCTCGTGGATACAGCAATCTTTAAATCCTTTATTATTCTCATTGATACAGCGATTATTGAATTCATCATTATTCTCGTGGATACAGCGATTTTTAAATTCTTCATTATTCTCATGGAAACAGCGATTGTCGAGTTCATCAATATTCTCGTGGATACAGCGATTATCAAATTCTTCGTTATTCTCATGGATACAGCGATTATCGAATTCGTCATTATTCTCGTAGATACAGTGATTATCAACTTCTTCATTATTCTCGTGGATACAGCAATTTTTTAATTCTTCATTATTCTCATGGATACAGCGATTATCGAATTTGTCATTATTCTCGTAGATACAGTGATTATCAACTTCTTCATTATTCTCGTGAATACAGCGATTGTCGAGTTCATCATTATTCTCGTGGATACAGTGATTGTCGAGTTCATCATTATTCTCGTGGATACAGCGATTTTTAAATTCTTTAATATTCTCATGGATACAGCGATTATCGAATTCATCATTATTCTCCGGGATACAGCGGTTGTTAAATTCTTCATTATTCTCATGGATACAGCGATTGTCGAGTTCATCATTATTTTCATGGGTACAGCGATTATCAAATTCTTCGTTATTCTCATGGATACAGCGATTTTTAAATTCTTCATTATTCCCGTGGATACAGGGATTATCAAGTTCATCATTATTCTCGTAGATACAGTGATTATCAACTTCTTCATTATTCTCGTGGATACAGCGATTTTGAAATTCTTCATTATTCTCGTTGATACAGCGATTATCACGTTCATCATTATTCTCGTGGATACAGTGATTCATATATTCCTTATTATTCTCATGGATACAGCGATTATCGAATTCGTCATTATTCTCGTAGATACAGTGATTATCAACTTCTTCATTATTCTCGTGGATACAGCAATTCTTAAATTCTTCATTATTCTCATGGATACAGCGATTATCGAATTCGTCGTTATTCTCGTAGATACAGTGATTATCAACTTCTTCATTATTCTCGTTGATACAGCAATTTTGAAATTCTTTATTATCTTATGGATACAGCGATTATCGAATTCATCATTATTCTCGTAGATACAGCGATTTTTGAATTCTTTATAATTCTCATGGATACAGCGATTATCGAATCCGTCATTATTCTCGTAGATACAGTGATTATCAACTTCTTTATTATTCTCGTGGATACAGCAATTTTTAAATTCGTCATTATTCTCGTAGATACAGCGATAATCAACTTTTTCGTTATTCTCATGGATGCAGCGATTATCGAATTCGTCATTATTCGCGTAGATACAGCGATTATCAACTTCTTAATTATTCTCGTGGATACGGCGATTATCGAATTCATCATTTTTCTCGTGGATACAGTGATTCTTAAATTCTTCATTATTCTCGTGGATACAGCGATTGTCGAGTTCATCATTATTCTTGTGGATACAGCGATTGTCGAGTTCATCATTATTCTCGTAGATACAGCGATTATAAAATTATTCGTTATTCTCATGGATAAAGCGATTTTTGAATTCTTCATTATTCTCGTGGATATAGCGATTATATAGTTCATCATTATTCTCGTGGATACAGTGATTCTTAAATTCTTTATTATTCTCATGGATACAGCGATTATCGAATTCGTCATTATTCTCGTAGATACAGTGATTATCAACTTCTTTATTATTCTCGTGGATACAGCAATCTTGAAATTCTTCATTATTCTCATTGATACAGCGATTATCGAGTTCATCTTTATTCTCGTGGATACAGCGAATTTTAAATTCTTTATTATTCTCATGGATACAGCGATTGGCGAGTTCATCAATATTTTCGTGGATACAGCGATTATCAAATTCTTCGATATTCTCATGGATACAGCGATTATCGAATTCGTCATTATTCTCGTAGATACAGTGATTATCAACTTCTTCATTATTCTCGTGGATACAGCAATTTTTTAATTCTTCATTATTCTCATAGATACAGCGATTATCGAATTCGTAATATTCTCGTAGATACAGTGATTATCAACTTCTTTATTAATCTCGTGAATACAGCGATTGTCGAGTTCATCATTATCCTCGTGGATACAGTTATTGTCGAGTTCATCATTATTCTCGTGGATACAGCGATTGTCGAGTTCATCATTATTCTCGTGGATACAGTGATTGTCGAGTTCATCAATATTCTCGTGGATACAGCGATTTTTAAATTCTTCATTATTTTCGTAGATACAGTGATTATAAACTTCTTCATTATTCTCGTCAATACAGCAATTTTCAAATTCTTCATTATTCTCATGGATACAGCGATTATCGAATTCATCATTATTCTCGGGGATACAGCGATTTTTAAATTTTTCATTATTCTCATGGATACAGCGATTGTCGAGTTCATAATTATTTTTATGGGTACAGCGATTATCAAATTCTTCGTTATTCTCATGGATACAGCGATTTTTAAATTCTTCATTATTCTCGTAGATACAGTGATTATCAACTTCTTCATTATTCTCGTCAATACAGCAATTTTTAAATTCTTCATAATTCTCATGGATACAACGATTATCGAATTCATCATTATTCTCGTGAATACAGCGATTTTTAAATTCCTTATTATTCTCATGGATACAGCGATTGTCGAGTTCATCATTTATCTCGTAGGTACAGCGATTATCAAATTCTTCGTTATTCTCATGGATACAGCGATTTTTAAATTCTTCATTATTCTCGTGGATACAGGGATTATCAAGTTCATCATTATTCTCGTGGATACAGTGATTCTTAAATTCTTCATTTTTCTCATGGATACAGCGATTATCGAATTAGTCATTATTCTCGTAGATACAGTGATTTTCACCTTCTTCATTATTCTCGTGGATACAGCAATTTTTGAATTCTTCATTATTCTCATGGATACAGCGATTATCGAATTCGTCATTATTCTCGTAGATACAGTGATTATCAACTTCTTCATTATTTTAGTCAATACAGCAATTTTTAAATTCTTTATTATTCTCATGGATACAGCAATTATCGAATTCATCATTATTCTCGCGGATACAGCGATTTTCAAATTCTTCATTATTCTCGTATATACAGTGATTATCAACTTCTTCATTATTCTCGTTAATACAGCAATTTAAATTCTTCATTATTCTCATGGATACAGCGATTATCGAATTCATCATTATTCTCGTGGATACAGCGATTTTTAAATTCTTCATTATTCTCATCGATACAGCGATTGTCGAGTTCATCATTACTCTCGTGGGTACAGCGATTATGAAATTCTTCGTTATTCCCATGGATACAGCGATTTCTAAATTCTTAATTATTCCCGTGGCTATAGCGATTATCAAGTTCATCATTATTCTCGTGGATACAGTGATACTTAAATTCTTCATTATTCTCATGGATACAGCGATTATCGGATTCGTCCTTATTCTCGTAAATACAGTGATTATCAACTTCTTCATTATTCTCGTGGATACAGCAATTTTTAAATTCTTCATTATTCTCATGGATACAGCGACTATCGAATTCGTCATTATTCTCGTAGATACAGTGATTATCAACTTCTTCATTATTCTCGTGGATACAGAAATTTTTTAATTCTCCATTATTCTCATGGATACAGCGATTATCGAATTCATGATTATTTTCGTGGATACAGCGATTTTTAAATTCTTTATTATTCTCATGGATACAGCGATTATCGAATTCGTCATTATTCTCGTAGATACAGTGATTATCAACTTCTTTATTATTCTCGTGGATACAGCAATTTTTGAATTCTTCATTATTCTCATGGATACAGCGATTATCGAATTCATCATTTTTCTCGTGGATACAGCGATTATTAAATTCTTCTTTATTTTCATGGATACAGCGAATATCGAATTCGTCATTATTCTCGTAGATACAGCGATTATCAACATCTTCGTTATTCTTATAGATGCAGCAATTATCGAATTCGTCATTATTCGCGTAGATACAGCGATCATCACCTTCTTTATTATTCTCGTGGATACAGCGATTGTCGAGTTCATCATTATTCTCGTGGATACAGCAATTATTAAATTCTATATTATTCTCATGGATACAGCGATGGTCGAGTTCATCATTATTCTCGTGGATACAGCGATTATCGAGTTCATCATTATTCTCGTGGATACAGTGATTCTTAAATTCTTCATTATTCTCGTGGATATAGCGATTGTCGAGTTCATCATTATTCTCGTGGATACAGTGATTGTCGAGTTTATCATTATTCTCGTGAATACAGCGATTTTTAAATTCTTCATTATTCTCGTAGATACAGTGATTATCAACTTCTTCATTATTCTCGTCAATACAGCAATTTTTAAATTCTTTATTATTCTCATGGATACAGCGATTATCGAATTCATCATTATTCTCGTGTATACAGCGATTTTTAAATTCTTTATTATTCTCGTAGATACAGTGATTATCAACTTCTTCATTATTCTCGTCAATACAGCAATATTTGAATTCTTCATTATTTTCATAAATACAGCGATTATCGAATTCATCATTATTCTCGTGGATACAGCGATTTTTAAATTCTTCATTATTCTCATCGATACAGCGATTGTCGAGTTCATCATTATTCTCGTGGGTACAGCGATTATGAAATTCTTTGTTATTCTCATGGATACAGCGATTTTTAAATTCTTCATTATTCTCGTGGATATAGCGATTATCAAGTTCATCATTATTCTCGTGGATACAGCGATTCTTAAATTCTCCATTATTCTCATGGACACAACGATTATCGAATTCGTCATTATTCTCGTAAATACAGTGATTATCAACTTCTCCATTATTCTCGTGGGTACAGCAATCTGTAAATTCTTTATCATTCTCATTGATACAGCGATTATTGAATTCATCATTACTCTCGTGGATACAGCGATTTTTAAATTCCTCATTATTCTCATGGATACAGCGATTGTCGAGTTCATCAATTATCTCGTGGGTACAGCGATTATCAAATTCTTCGTTATTCTCATGGATGCAGCGTATTTAAAATTCTTCATTATTCTCGTGGATACAGCGATTTTCAAGTTCATCATTATTCTCGTGGATACAGTGATTCTTAAATTCTTTATTATTCTCATGGATACAGCGATTATTTAATTAGTCATTATTCTCGTAGATACAGTGATTATCAACTTCTTCATTATTCTCGTGGATACAGCAATTTTTAAATTCTTCATTATTCTCATGGATACAGCGATTATCGAATTCGTCATTATTCTCGTAGATACAGTGATTATCAACTTCTTCATTATTCTCGTGGATACAGCAATTTTTTAATTCTTCATTATTCTCATGGATACAGCGATTATCGAATTCATCATTATTCTCGTGGATACAGCGATTTTTAAATTCTTTATTATTCTCATGGATACAGCAATTTTTAAATTCTTCATTATTCTCATGGATACAGCGATTATCGAATTCATCATTTTTCTCGTGGATACAGCGATTATTAAATTCTTCTTTATTTTAATGGATATAGCGATTATCGAATTCGTCATTATTCGCGTAGATACAGCGATTATCAAATTCATCATTATTCTCGTGGATACAGCGATTGTCGAGTTCATCATTATTCTCGTAAAAACAGCGATTATCAAATTCATCATTATTCTCGTGGATACAGGGATTATCGAGTTTATCATTATTCTCGTGGATACAGTGATTCTCAAATTCCTCGTTATTCTCATGGATACAGTGGTTATCGAATTCTTCATTATTCTCGTAGATACAGTGATTATCAACTTCTTCATTATTCTCGTGGATACAGCGATTGTCGAGTTCATCATTATTCTCGTGGATACAGCGATTGTCGAGTTTATCATTATTCTCGTGGATACAGCAATTATTAAATTCTTCATTATTCTCATGGATACAGCGATGGTCGAGTTCATCATTATTCTCGTTGATACAGCGATTATCGAGTTCATCATTATTCTCGTGGATACAGTGATTCTTAAATTCTTCATTATTCTCGTGGATACAGCGATTGTCGAGTTCTTCATTATTCTCGTGGATACAGTGATTGTCGAGTTCATCATTATTCTCGTCAATACAGCAATTTTTAAATTCTTTATTATTCTCATGGATACAGCGATTATCGAATTCATCATTATTCTCGTAGATACAGCGATTTTTAAATTCTTTATTATTCTCGTAGATACAGTGATTATCAACTTCTTCATTATTCTCGTCAATACAGCAATATTTAAATTCTTCATTATTCTCATCGATACAGCGATTATCGAATTCATCATTATTCTCGTGGATACAGCGATTTTTAAATTCTTTATTATTCTCATCGATACAGCGATTCTCGAGTTCATCATTATTCTCGTGGGTACAGCGATTATGAAATTCTTCGTTATTCTCATGGATACAGCGATTATCGAATTCATCATTATTCTCGTGGATACAGCGATTTTTAAATTCTTTATTATTCTCATCGATACAGCGATTATCAAGTTCATCATTATTCTCGTGGATACAGCGATTCTTAAATTCTTCATTATTCTCATGGACACAGCGATTATCGAATTCGTCATTATTCTCGTAGATACAGTGATTATCAACTTCTTCATTATTCTCGTGGATACAGCAATCTTTAAATCCTTTATTATTCTCATTGATACAGCGATTATTGAATTCATCATTATTCTCGTGGATACAGCGATTTTTAAATTCTTCATTATTCTCATGGAAACAGCGATTGTCGAGTTCATCAATATTCTCGTGGATACAGCGATTATCAAATTCTTCGTTATTCTCATGGATACAGCGATTATCGAATTCGTCATTATTCTCGTAGATACAGTGATTATCAACTTCTTCATTATTCTCGTGGATACAGCAATTTTTTAATTCTTCATTATTCTCATGGATACAGCGATTATCGAATTTGTCATTATTCTCGTAGATACAGTGATTATCAACTTCTTCATTATTCTCGTGAATACAGCGATTGTCGAGTTCATCATTGTTCTCGTGGATACAGTGATTGTCGAGTTCATCATTATTCTCGTGGATACAGCGATTTTTAAATTCTTTAATATTCTCATGGATACAGCGATTATCGAATTCATCATTATTCTCCGGGATACAGCGGTTGTTAAATTCTTCATTATTCTCATGGATACAGCGATTGTCGAGTTCATCATTATTTTCATGGGTACAGCGATTATCAAATTCTTCGTTATTCTCATGGATACAGCAATTTTTTGATTATTCATTATTCTCGTAGATACAGTGATTATCAACTTCTTCATTATTCTCGTGGATACAGCGATTTTGAAATTCTTCATTATTCTCGTTGATACAGCGATTATCACGTTCATCATTATTCTCGTGGATACAGTGATTCATATATTCCTTATTATTCTCATGGATACAGCGATTATCGAATTCGTCATTATTCTCGTAGATACAGTGATTATCAACTTCTTCATTATTCTCGTGGATACAGCAATTCTTAAATTCTTCATTATTCTCATGGATACAGCGATTATCGAATTCGTCGTTATTCTCGTAGATACAGTGATTATCAACTTCTTCATTATTCTCGTTGATACAGCAATTTTTAAATTCTTTATTATCTTATGGATACAGCGATTATCGAATTCATCATTATTCTCGTAGATACAGCGATTTTTGAATTCTTTATAATTCTCATGGATACAGCGATTATCGAATTCGTCATTATTCTCGTAGATACAGTGATTATCAACTTCTCTATTATTCTCGTGGATACAGCAATTTTTGAATTTGTCATTATTCTCGTAGATACAGCGATAATCAACTTTTTCGTTATTCTCATGGATGCAGCGATTATCGAATTCGTCATTATTCGCGTAGATACAGCGATTATCGACTTCTTAATTATTCTCGTGGATACGGCGATTATCGAATTCATCATTTTTCTCGTGGATACAGTGATTCTTAAATTCTTCATTATTCTCGTGGATACAGCGATTGTCGAGTTCATCATTATTCTTGTGGATACAGCGATTGTCGAGTTCATCATTATTCTCGTAGATACAGCGATTATAAAATTATTCGTTATTCTCATGGATAAAGCGATTTTTGAATTCTTCATTATTCTCGTGGATATAGCGATTATATAGTTCATCATTATTCTCGTGGATACAGTGATTCTTAAATTCTTTATTATTCTCATGGATACAGCGATTATCGAATTCGTCATTATTCTCGTAGATACAGTGATTATCAACTTCTTTATTATTCTCGTGGATACAGCAATCTTGAAATTCTTCATTATTCTCATTGATACAGCGATTATCGAGTTCATCTTTATTCTCGTGGATACAGCGAATTTTAAATTCTTTATTATTCTCATGGATACAGCGATTGGCGAGTTCATCAATATTTTCGTGGATACAGCGATTATCAAATTCTTCGATATTCTCATGGATACAGCGATTATCGAATTCGTCATTATTCTCGTAGATACAGTGATTATCAACTTCTTCATTATTCTCGTGGATACAGCAATTTTTTAATTCTTCATTATTCTCATAGATACAGCGATTATCGAATTCGTAATATTCTCGTAGATACAGTGATTATCAACTTCTTTATTAATCTCGTGAATACAGCGATTGTCGAGTTCATCATTATCCTCGTGGATACAGTTATTGTCGAGTTCATCATTATTCTCGTGGATACAGCGATTGTCGAGTTCATCATTATTCTCGTGGATACAGTGATTGTCGAGTTCATCAATATTCTCGTGGATACAGCGATTTTTAAATTCTTTATTATTTTCGTAGATACAGTGATTATAAACTTCTTCATTATTCTCGTCAATACAGCAATTTTCAAATTCTTCATTATTCTCATGGATACAGCGATTATCGAATTCATCATTATTCTCGGGGATACAGCGATTTTTAAATTTTTCATTATTCTCATGGATACAGCGATTGTCGAGTTCATCATTATTTTTATGGGTACAGCGATTATCAAATTCTTCGTTATTCTCATGGATACAGCGATTTTTAAATTCTTCATTATTCTCGTAGATACAGTGATTATCAACTTCTTCATTATTCTCGTCAATACAGCAATTTTTAAATTCTTCATAATTCTCATGGATACAACGATTATCGAATTCATCATTATTCTCGTGAATACAGCGATTTTTAAATTCCTTATTATTCTCATGGATACAGCGATTGTCGAGTTCATCATTTATCTCGTAGGTACAGCGATTATCAAATTCTTCGTTATTCTCATGGATACAGCGATTTTTAAATTCTTCATTATTCTCGTGGATACAGGGATTATCAAGTTCATCATTATTCTCGTAGATACAGTGATTATCAACTTCTTCATTATTCTCGTGGATACAGCGATTTTGAAATTCTTCATTATTCTCGTTGATACAGCGATTATCACGTTCATCATTATTCTCGTGGATACAGTGATTCATATATTCCTTATTATTCTCATGGATACAGCGATTATCGAATTCGTCATTATTCTCGTAGATACAGTGATTATCAACTTCTTTATTATTCTCGTGGATACAGCAATTCTTAAATTCTTCATTATTCTCATGGATACAGCGATTATCGAATTCGTCGTTATTCTCGTAGATACAGTGATTATCAACTTCTTCATTATTCTCGTTGATACAGCAATTTTCAAATTCTTTATTATTCTTATGGATACAGCGATTATCGAATTCATCATTATTCTCGTGGATACAGCGATTTTTGAATTCTTTATTATTCTCATGGATACAGCGATTATCGACTTCGTCATTATTCTCTTAGATACAGTGATTATCAAATTCATCATTATTCTCGTGGATACAGTGATTCTTAAATTCTTCATTATTCTCGTGGATACAGCGATTGTCGAGTTCATCATTATTCTCGTGGATACAGCGATTATCGAGTTTATCATTATTATCGTGGATACAGTGATTCTCAAATTCTTTATTATTCTCATGGATACAGTGATTATCGAATTCTTCATTATTCTCGTGGATACAGTGTATATCAAATTCTTCATTATTCTCGTGGATACAGCGATCATCGAATTCATCATTATTCTCATGGATGCAGCGATTATCGAATTCGTTATTATTCGCGTAGATACAGCGATTATGAAATTCATCATTATTCCCGTGGATACAGCGATTATCGAGTTTATCATTATTATCGTGGATACAGTGATTCTCAAATTCTTTATTATTCTCATGGATACAGTGATTATCGAATTCTTCATTATTCTCGTAGATACAGTGTTTATCAACTTTTTCATTATTCTCGTTATACAGCGATTGTCAAGTTCATCATTATTCTTGTGGATACAGCGATTGTCGAGTTCATCATTATTCTCATGGATACAGCGATTATCGAATTCGTCATTATTCTCGTAGATACAGTGATTATCAACTTCTTCATCATTCTCGTGGATACAGCAATTTTTAAATTCTTCATTATTCTAATGGATACAGCGATTATCGAATTCATCATTATTCTCGTGGATACAGCGATTTTTAAATTCTTTATTATTCTCATGGATACAGCAATTTTTAAATTCTTAATTATTCTCATGGATACAGCGATTATCGAATTCATCATTTTTCTCGTGGATACAGCGATTATCGAATTCATCATTTTTCTCGTGGATACAGCGATTATTAAATTCTTCTTTATTTTCATGGATATAGCGAACATCGAATTCGTCATTATTCTTGTAGATACAGCGATTATCAACTTCTTCGTTATTCTCATGGATGCAGCGATTATCGAATTCGTCATTATTCGCGTAGATACAGCGATTATAAAATTCATCATTATTCTCGTGGATACAGTGATTCTCAAATTCTTCGTTATTCTCATGGATACAGTGATTATCGAATTGTTCATTATTTTCGTAGATACAGTGATTATCAACTTTTTTATTATTTTCGTGGATACAGCGATTGTCGAGTTCATCATTATTCTCGTGGATACAGCAATTATTAAATTCTTCATTATTCTCGTGGATACAGCGATTGTCGAGTTCATCATTATTCTCGTGGATACAGTGATTGTCGAGTTCATCATTATTCTCGTGGATACAGCGATTTTAAAATTCTCTATTATTTTCGTAGATACAGTGATTATCAACTCCTTCATTATTCTCGTCAATACGGAAATGCTTTAATTCTTTATTATTCTCATGGATACAGCGATTATCGAATTCGTCGTTATTCTCGTAGATACAGTGATTATCAACTTCTTCATTATTTTCGTTGATACAGCAATTTTTCAATTCTTTATTATTCTAATGAATACAGCGATTATCGAATTCATCATTATTCTCGTGGATACAGCAATTTTTAAATTCTTTATTATTCTCATGGATACAGCGATTATCGAATTCATCATTTTTCTCGTGGATACAGCGATTATCGAATTCATCATTTTTCTCGTGGATACAGCGATTATTAAATTCTTCTTTATTTTCATGGATATAGCGAACATCGAATTCGTCATTATTCTTGTAGATACAGCGATTATCAACTTCTTCGTTATTCTCATAGATGCAGCGATTATCGAATTCGTCATTATTCTCGTGGATACAGCGATTATCGAGTTCATCATTATTCTCGTGGATACAGTGATTCTCAAATTCTTCGTTATTCTCATGGATACAGTGATTATCGAATTGTTCATTATTTTCGTAGATACAGTGATTATCAACTTTTTTATTATTCTCGTAGATACAGCGATTGTCGAGTTCATCATTATTCTCGTGGATACAGCAATTAATAAATTCTTCATTATTCTCGTGGATACAGCGATTGTCGAGTTCATCATTATTCTCGTGGATACAGTGATTGTCGAGTTCATCATTATTCTCGTGGATACAGCGATTTTTAAATTCTTTATTATTCTCGTAGATACAGTGATTATCAACTTCTTCATTATTCTCGTCAATACAGCAATATTTGAATTCTTCATTATTTTCATCGATACAGCGATTATCGAATTCATCATTATTCTCGTGGATACAGCGATTTTTAAATTCTTCATTATTCTCATCGATACAGCGATTGTCGAGTTCATCATTATTCTCGTGGGTACAGCGATTATGAAATTCTTTGTTATTCTCATGGATATAGCGATTTTTAAATTCTTCATTATTCTCGTGGATATAGCGATTATCAAGTTCATCATTATTCTCGTGGATACAGCGATTCTTAAATTCTCCATTATTCTCATGGACACAGCGATTATCGAATTCGTCATTATTCTCGTAAATACAGTGATTATCAACTTCTCCATTATGCTCGTGGATACAGCAATCTGTAAATTCTTTATCATTCTCATTGATACAGCGATTATCGAATTCATCATTATTCTCCGGGATACAGTGGTTGTTAAATTCTTCATTATTCTCATGGATACAGCGATTGTCGCGTTCATCATTATTTTCATGGGTACAGCGATTATCAAATTCTTCGTTATTCTCATGGATACAGCAATTTTTAAATTCTTCATTATTCTCGTAGATACAGTGATTATCAACTTCTTCATTATTCTCGTCAATACAGCAATTTTTTATTTCTTTATTATTCTCATGGATACAGCGATTGTCGAATTCGTCATTATTCTCGTAGATACAGTGATTATCAACTTCTTCATTATTCTCGTGGATACAGCAATTTTTAAATTCTTCATTATTCTCGTGGATACAGCGATTATCGAGTTCATCATTATTCTCGTGGATACAGTGATTCTCAAATCCTTCATTATTTTCATAGATACAGTGATTATCGAATTCTTCATTATTCTCGTAGATACAGTGATTATCAACTTTTTCATTATTCTCGTGAATACAGCGATTTTTGAATTCTTCATTATTCTCGTGGATACAGCGATTATCGAGTTCATCATTATTCTCGTGGATACAGTGATTCTTAAATTCTTCATTATTCTCGTGGATACAGCGATTGTCGAGTTCATCATTATTCTCGTGGATACAGTGATTGTCGAGTTCATCATTATTCTCGTAGATACAGCGATTTTTAAATTCTTGATTATTCTCGTAGATACAGTGATTATCAACTTCGTCATTATTCTCGTCAATACAGCAATTTTTAAATTCTTCATTATTCTCATGGATACAGCGATTATCGAATTCATCATTATTCTCGTGGATACAGCGATTTTTAAATTCTTCATTATTCTCATCGATAAAGCGATTGTCGAATTCGTCATTATTCTCGTAGATACAGTGATTATCAACTTCTTCATTATTCTCGTGGATACAGCAATTTTTAAATTCTTCATTATTCTCATGGATACAGCGTTTATCGAATTCATCATTATTCTCGTGAATACAGCGATTTTTAAATTCGTTATTATTCTCATGGATACAGCAATTTTTAAATTCTTCATTATTCTCATGGATACAGCGATTATCGAATTCATCATTTTTCTCGTGGATACAGCGATTATTAAATTCTTCTTTATTTTCATGGATATAGCGAATATCGAATTCGTCATTATTCTCGTAGATACAGCGATTATCAACTTCTTCGTTATTCTCATGGATGCAGCGATTATCGAATTCGTCATTATTCGCGTAGATACAGCGATTATCAAATTCATCATTATTCTCGTGGATACAGCGATTGTCGAGTTCATCATTATTTTCGTAAAAACAGCGATTATCAAATTCATCATTATTCTCGTGAATACAGCGATTATCGAGTTTATCATTATTCTCGTGGATACAGTGATTCTCAAATTCTTCGTTATTCTCGTGGATACAGCGATTATCGAGTCCATCATTATTCTCGTGGATACAGTGATTCTTAAATTCTTCATTATTCTCGTGGATACAGCGATTGTCGAGTTCATCATTATTCTCGTGGATACAGTGATTGTCGAATTCATCATTATTCTCGTGGATACAGCGATTTTTAAATTCTTCATTATTCTCGTAGATACAGTGATTATCAACTTCTTCATTATTCTCGTCAATACAGCAATTTTGAAATTCTTTATTATTCTCATGGATACAGCGATTATCGAATTCATCATTATTCTCGTGGATACAGCCATTTTCAAATTCTTTATTATTCTCGTAGATACAGTGATTATCAACTTCTTCATTATTCTCGTCAATACAGCAATATTTAAATTCTTCATTATTCTCATCGATACAGCGATTATCGAATTCATCATTATTCTCGTGGATACAGCGATTTTTAAATTCTTTATTATTCTCATCGATACAGCGATTGTCGAGTTCATAATTATTCTCGTGGGTACAGCGATTATGAAATTCTTCGTTATTCTCATGGATACAGCGATTTTTAAATTCTTCATTATTCTCGTGGATATAGCGATTATCAAGTTCATCATTATTCTCGTGGATACAGTGATTCTTAAATTCTTTATTATTCTCATGGACACAGCGATTATCGAATTCGTCATTATTCTCGTAGATACAGTGATTATCAACTTCTTCATTATTCTCGTGGATACAGTGATTATCGAATTCATCATTATTCTCGTGGATACAGCGATTTTTAAATTCCTCATTATTCTCATGGATACAGCGATTGTCGAGTTCATCAATTATCTCGTGGGTACAGCGATTATCAAATTCTTCGTTATTCTCATGGATGCAGCGTATTTAAAATTCTTCATTATTCTCGTGGATACAGCGATTTTCAAGTTCATCATTATTCTCGTGGATACAGTGATTCTTAAATTCTTTATTATTCTCATGGATACAGCGATTATTTAATTAGTCATTATTCTCGTAGATACAGTGATTATCAACTTCTTCATTATTCTCGTGGATACAGCAATTTTTAAATTCTTCATTATTCTCATGGATACAGCGATTATCGAATTCGTCATTATTCTCGTAGATACAGTGATTATCAACTTCTTCATTATTCTCGTGGATACAGCAATTTTTTAATTCTTCATTATTCTCATGGATACAGCGATTATCGAATTCATCATTATTCTCGTGGATACAGCAATTTTTAAATTCTTTATTATTCTCATGGATACAGCAATTTTTAAATTCTTCATTATTCTCATGGATACAGCGATTATCGAATTCATCATTTTTCGCGTGGATACAGCGATTATTAAATTCTTCTTTATTTTAATGGATATAGCGATTATCGAATTCGTCATTATTCGCGTAGATACAGCGATTATCAAATTCATCATTATTCTCGTGGATACAGCGATTGTCGAGTTCATCATTATTCTCGTAAAAACAGCGATTATCAAATTCATCATTATTCTCGTGGATACAGGGATTATCGAGTTTATCATTATTCTCGTGGATACAGTGATTCTCAAATTCCTCGTTATTCTCATGGATACAGTGGTTATCGAATTCTTCATTATTCTCGTAGATACAGTGATTATCAACTTCTTCATTATTCTCGTGGATACAGCGATTGTCGAGTTCATCATTATTCTCGTGGATACAGCGATTGTCGAGTTTATCATTATTCTCGTGGATACAGCAATTATTAAATTCTTCATTATTCTCATGGATACAGCGATGGTCGAGTTCATCATTATTCTCGTTGATACAGCGATTATCGAGTTCATCATTATTCTCGTGGATACAGTGATTCTTAAATTCTTCATTATTCTCGTGGATACAGCGATTGTCGAGTTCTTCATTATTCTCGTGGATACAGTGATTGTCGAGTTCATCATTATTCTCGTCAATACAGCAATTTTTAAATTCTTTATTATTCTCATGGATACAGCGATTATCGAATTCATCATTATTCTCGTGGATACAGCGATTTTTAAATTCTTTATTATTCTCATCGATACAGCGATTCTCGAGTTCATCATTATTCTCGTGGGTACAGCGATTATGAAATTCTTCGTTATTCTCATGGATACAGCGATTATCGAATTCATCATTATTCTCGTGGATACAGCGATTTTTAAATTCTTTATTATTCTCATCGATACAGGGATTATCAAGTTCATCATTATTCTCGTGGATACAGCGATTCTTAAATTCTTCATTATTCTCATGGACACAGCGATTATCGAATTCGTCATTATTCTCGTAGATACAGTGATTATCAACTTCTTCATTATTCTCGTGGATACAGCAATCTTTAAATCCTTTATTATTCTCATTGATACAGCGATTATTGAATTCATCATTATTCTCGTGGATACAGCGATTTTTAAATTCTTCATTATTCTCATGGAAACAGCGATTGTCGAGTTCATCAATATTCTCGTGGATACAGCGATTATCAAATTCTTCGTTATTCTCATGGATACAGCGATTATCGAATGCGTCATTATTCTCGTAGATACAGTGATTATCAACTTCTTCATTATTCTCGTGGATACAGCAATTTTTTAATTCTTCATTATTCTCATGGATACAGCGATTATCGAATTTGTCATTATTCTCGTAGATACAGTGATTATCAACTTCTTCATTATTCTCGTGAATACAGCGATTGTCGAGTTCATCATTATTCTCGTGGATACAGTGATTGTCGAGTTCATCATTATTCTCGTGGATACAGCGATTTTTAAATTCTTTAATATTCTCATGGATACAGCGATTATCGAATTCATCATTATTCTCCGGGATACAGCGGTTGTTAAATTCTTCATTATTCTCATGGATACAGCGATTGTCGAGTTCATCATTATTTTCATGGGTACAGCGATTATCAAATTCTTCGTTATTCTCATGGATACAGCGATTTTTAAATTCTTCATTATTCCCGTGGATACAGGGATTATCAAGTTCATCATTATTCTCGTAGATACAGTGATTATCAACTTCTTCATTATTCTCGTGGATACAGCGATTTTGAAATTCTTCATTATTCTCGTTGATACAGCGATTATCACGTTCATCATTATTCTCGTGGATACAGTGATTCATATATTCCTTATTATTCTCATGGATACAGCGATTATCGAATTCGTCATTATTCTCGTAGATACAGTGATTATCAACTTCTTCATTATTCTCGTGGATACAGCAATTCTTAAATTCTTCATTATTCTCATGGATACAGCGATTATCGAATTCGTCGTTATTCTCGTAGATACAGTGATTATCAACTTCTTCATTATTCTCGTTGATACAGCAATTTTTAAATTCTTTATTATCTTATGGATACAGCGATTATCGAATTCATCATTATTCTCGTAGATACAGCGATTTTTGAATTCTTTATAATTCTCATGGATACAGCGATTATCGAATTCGTCATTATTCTCGTAGATACAGTGATTATCAACTTCTTTATTATTCTCGTGGATACAGCAATTTTTAAATTCGTCATTATTCTCGTAGATACAGCGATAATCAACTTTTTCGTTATTCTCATGGATGCAGCGATTATCGAATTCGTCATTATTCGCGTAGATACAGCGATTATCAACTTCTTAATTATTCTCGTGGATACGGCGATTATCGAATTCATCATTTTTCTCGTGGATACAGTGATTCTTAAATTCTTCATTATTCTCGTGGATACAGCGATTGTCGAGTTCATCATTATTCTTGTGGATACAGCGATTGTCGAGTTCATCATTATTCTCGTAGATACAGCGATTATAAAATTATTCGTTATTCTCATGGATAAAGCGATTTTTGAATTCTTCATTATTCTCGTGGATATAGCGATTATATAGTTCATCATTATTCTCGTGGATACAGTGATTCTTAAATTCTTTATTATTCTCATGGATACAGCGATTATCGAATTCGTCATTATTCTCGTAGATACAGTGATTATCAACTTCTTTATTATTCTCGTGGATACAGCAATCTTGAAATTCTTCATTATTCTCATTGATACAGCGATTATCGAATTCATCATTATTCTCCGGGATACAGTGGTTGTTAAATTCTTCATTATTCTCATGGATACAGCGATTGTCGCGTTCATCATTATTTTCATGGGTACAGCGATTATCAAATTCTTCGTTATTCTCATGGATACAGCAATTTTTAAATTCTTCATTATTCTCGTAGATACAGTGATTATCAACTTCTTCATTATTCTCGTCAATACAGCAATTTTTTATTTCTTTATTATTCTCATGGATACAGCGATTGTCGAATTCGTCATTATTCTCGTAGATACAGTGATTATCAACTTCTTCATTATTCTCGTGGATACAGCAATTTTTAAATTCTTCATTATTCTCGTGGATACAGCGATTATCGAGTTCATCATTATTCTCGTGGATACAGTGATTCTCAAATCCTTCATTATTTTCATAGATACAGTGATTATCGAATTCTTCATTATTCTCGTAGATACAGTGATTATCAACTTTTTCATTATTCTCGTGAATACAGCGATTTTTGAATTCTTCATTATTCTCGTGGATACAGCGATTATCGAGTTCATCATTATTCTCGTGGATACAGTGATTCTTAAATTCTTCATTATTCTCGTGGATACAGCGATTGTCGAGTTCATCATTATTCTCGTGGATACAGTGATTGTCGAGTTCATCATTATTCTCGTAGATACAGCGATTTTTAAATTCTTGATTATTCTCGTAGATACAGTGATTATCAACTTCGTCATTATTCTCGTCAATACAGCAATTTTTAAATTCTTCATTATTCTCATGGATACAGCGATTATCGAATTCATCATTATTCTCGTGGATACAGCGATTTTTAAATTCTTCATTATTCTCATCGATAAAGCGATTGTCGAATTCGTCATTATTCTCGTAGATACAGTGATTATCAACTTCTTCATTATTCTCGTGGATACAGCAATTTTTAAATTCTTTATTATTCTCATGGATACAGCGTTTATCGAATTCATCATTATTCTCGTGAATACAGCGATTTTTAAATTCGTTATTATTCTCATGGATACAGCAATTTTTAAATTCTTCATTATTCTCATGGATACAGCGATTATCGAATTCATCATTTTTCTCGTGGATACAGCGATTATTAAATTCTTCTTTATTTTCATGGATATAGCGAATATCGAATTCGTCATTATTCTCGTAGATACAGCGATTATCAACTTCTTCGTTATTCTCATGGATGCAGCGATTATCGAATTCGTCATTATTCGCGTAGATACAGCGATTATCAAATTCATCATTATTCTCGTGGATACAGCGATTGTCGAGTTCATCATTATTTTCGTAAAAACAGCGATTATCAAATTCATCATTATTCTCGTGAATACAGCGATTATCGAGTTTATCATTATTCTCGTGGATACAGTGATTCTCAAATTCTTCGTTATTCTCGTGGATACAGCGATTATCGAGTCCATCATTATTCTCGTGGATACAGTGATTCTTAAATTCTTCATTATTCTCGTGGATACAGCGATTGTCGAGTTCATCATTATTCTCGTGGATACAGTGATTGTCGAATTCATCATTATTCTCGTGGATACAGCGATTTTTAAATTCTTCATTATTCTCGTAGATACAGTGATTATCAACTTCTTCATTATTCTCGTCAATACAGCAATTTTGAAATTCTTTATTATTCTCATGGATACAGCGATTATCGAATTCATCATTATTCTCGTGGATACAGCCATTTTCAAATTCTTTATTATTCTCGTAGATACAGTGATTATCAACTTCTTCATTATTCTCGTCAATACAGCAATATTTAAATTCTTCATTATTCTCATCGATACAGCGATTATCGAATTCATCATTATTCTCGTGGATACAGCGATTTTTAAATTCTTTATTATTCTCATCGATACAGCGATTGTCGAGTTCATAATTATTCTCGTGGGTACAGCGATTATGAAATTCTTCGTTATTCTCATGGATACAGCGATTTTTAAATTCTTCATTATTCTCGTGGATATAGCGATTATCAAGTTCATCATTATTCTCGTGGATACAGTGATTCTTAAATTCTTTATTATTCTCATGGACACAGCGATTATCGAATTCGTCATTATTCTCGTAGATACAGTGATTATCAACTTCTTCATTATTCTCGTGGATACAGTGATTATCGAATTCATCATTATTCTCGTGGATACAGCGATTTTTAAATTCCTCATTATTCTCATGGATACAGCGATTGTCGAGTTCATCAATTATCTCGTGGGTACAGCGATTATCAAATTCTTCGTTATTCTCATGGATGCAGCGTATTTAAAATTCTTCATTATTCTCGTGGATACAGCGATTTTCAAGTTCATCATTATTCTCGTGGATACAGTGATTCTTAAATTCTTTATTATTCTCATGGATACAGCGATTATTTAATTAGTCATTATTCTCGTAGATACAGTGATTATCAACTTCTTCATTATTCTCGTGGATACAGCAATTTTTAAATTCTTCATTATTCTCATGGATACAGCGATTATCGAATTCGTCATTATTCTCGTAGATACAGTGATTATCAACTTCTTCATTATTCTCGTGGATACAGCAATTTTTTAATTCTTCATTATTCTCATGGATACAGCGATTATCGAATTCATCATTATTCTCGTGGATACAGCAATTTTTAAATTCTTTATTATTCTCATGGATACAGCAATTTTTAAATTCTTCATTATTCTCATGGATACAGCGATTATCGAATTCATCATTTTTCTCGTGGATACAGCGATTATTAAATTCTTCTTTATTTTAATGGATATAGCGATTATCGAATTCGTCATTATTCGCGTAGATACAGCGATTATCAAATTCATCATTATTCTCGTGGATACAGCGATTGTCGAGTTCATCATTATTCTCGTAAAAACAGCGATTATCAAATTCATCATTATTCTCGTGGATACAGGGATTATCGAGTTTATCATTATTCTCGTGGATACAGTGATTCTCAAATTCCTCGTTATTCTCATGGATACAGTGGTTATCGAATTCTTCATTATTCTCGTAGATACAGTGATTATCAACTTCTTCATTATTCTCGTGGATACAGCGATTGTCGAGTTCATCATTATTCTCGTGGATACAGCGATTGTCGAGTTTATCATTATTCTCGTGGATACAGCAATTATTAAATTCTTCATTATTCTCATGGATACAGCGATGGTCGAGTTCATCATTATTCTCGTTGATACAGCGATTATCGAGTTCATCATTATTCTCGTGGATACAGTGATTCTTAAATTCTTCATTATTCTCGTGGATACAGCGATTGTCGAGTTCTTCATTATTCTCGTGGATACAGTGATTGTCGAGTTCATCATTATTCTCGTCAATACAGCAATTTTTAAATTCTTTATTATTCTCATGGATACAGCGATTATCGAATTCATCATTATTCTCGTGGATACAGCGATTTTTAAATTCTTTATTATTCTCATCGATACAGCGATTCTCGAGTTCATCATTATTCTCGTGGGTACAGCGATTATGAAATTCTTCGTTATTCTCATGGATACAGCGATTATCGAATTCATCATTATTCTCGTGGATACAGCGATTTTTAAATTCTTTATTATTCTCATCGATACAGGGATTATCAAGTTCATCATTATTCTCGTGGATACAGCGATTCTTAAATTCTTCATTATTCTCATGGACACAGCGATTATCGAATTCGTCATTATTCTCGTAGATACAGTGATTATCAACTTCTTCATTATTCTCGTGGATACAGCAATCTTTAAATCCTTTATTATTCTCATTGATACAGCGATTATTGAATTCATCATTATTCTCGTGGATACAGCGATTTTTAAATTCTTCATTATTCTCATGGAAACAGCGATTGTCGAGTTCATCAATATTCTCGTGGATACAGCGATTATCAAATTCTTCGTTATTCTCATGGATACAGCGATTATCGAATGCGTCATTATTCTCGTAGATACAGTGATTATCAACTTCTTCATTATTCTCGTGGATACAGCAATTTTTTAATTCTTCATTATTCTCATGGATACAGCGATTATCGAATTTGTCATTATTCTCGTAGATACAGTGATTATCAACTTCTTCATTATTCTCGTGAATACAGCGATTGTCGAGTTCATCATTATTCTCGTGGATACAGTGATTGTCGAGTTCATCATTATTCTCGTGGATACAGCGATTTTTAAATTCTTTAATATTCTCATGGATACAGCGATTATCGAATTCATCATTATTCTCCGGGATACAGCGGTTGTTAAATTCTTCATTATTCTCATGGATACAGCGATTGTCGAGTTCATCATTATTTTCATGGGTACAGCGATTATCAAATTCTTCGTTATTCTCATGGATACAGCGATTTTTAAATTCTTCATTATTCCCGTGGATACAGGGATTATCAAGTTCATCATTATTCTCGTAGATACAGTGATTATCAACTTCTTCATTATTCTCGTGGATACAGCGATTTTGAAATTCTTCATTATTCTCGTTGATACAGCGATTATCACGTTCATCATTATTCTCGTGGATACAGTGATTCATATATTCCTTATTATTCTCATGGATACAGCGATTATCGAATTCGTCATTATTCTCGTAGATACAGTGATTATCAACTTCTTCATTATTCTCGTGGATACAGCAATTCTTAAATTCTTCATTATTCTCATGGATACAGCGATTATCGAATTCGTCGTTATTCTCGTAGATACAGTGATTATCAACTTCTTCATTATTCTCGTTGATACAGCAATTTTTAAATTCTTTATTATCTTATGGATACAGCGATTATCGAATTCATCATTATTCTCGTAGATACAGCGATTTTTGAATTCTTTATAATTCTCATGGATACAGCGATTATCGAATTCGTCATTATTCTCGTAGATACAGTGATTATCAACTTCTTTATTATTCTCGTGGATACAGCAATTTTTAAATTCGTCATTATTCTCGTAGATACAGCGATAATCAACTTTTTCGTTATTCTCATGGATGCAGCGATTATCGAATTCGTCATTATTCGCGTAGATACAGCGATTATCAACTTCTTAATTATTCTCGTGGATACGGCGATTATCGAATTCATCATTTTTCTCGTGGATACAGTGATTCTTAAATTCTTCATTATTCTCGTGGATACAGCGATTGTCGAGTTCATCATTATTCTTGTGGATACAGCGATTGTCGAGTTCATCATTATTCTCGTAGATACAGCGATTATAAAATTATTCGTTATTCTCATGGATAAAGCGATTTTTGAATTCTTCATTATTCTCGTGGATATAGCGATTATATAGTTCATCATTATTCTCGTGGATACAGTGATTCTTAAATTCTTTATTATTCTCATGGATACAGCGATTATCGAATTCGTCATTATTCTCGTAGATACAGTGATTATCAACTTCTTTATTATTCTCGTGGATACAGCAATCTTGAAATTCTTCATTATTCTCATTGATACAGCGATTATCGAGTTCATCTTTATTCTCGTGGATACAGCGAATTTTAAATTCTTTATTATTCTCATGGATACAGCGATTGGCGAGTTCATCAATATTTTCGTGGATACAGCGATTATCAAATTCTTCGATATTCTCATGGATACAGCGATTATCGAATTCGTCATTATTCTCGTAGATACAGTGATTATCAACTTCTTCATTATTCTCGTGGATACAGCAATTTTTTAATTCTTCATTATTCTCATAGATACAGCGATTATCGAATTCGTAATATTCTCGTAGATACAGTGATTATCAACTTCTTTATTAATCTCGTGAATACAGCGATTGTCGAGTTCATCATTATCCTCGTGGATACAGTTATTGTCGAGTTCATCATTATTCTCGTGGATACAGCGATTGTCGAGTTCATCATTATTCTCGTGGATACAGTGATTGTCGAGTTCATCAATATTCTCGTGGATACAGCGATTTTTAAATTCTTCATTATTTTCGTAGATACAGTGATTATAAACTTCTTCATTATTCTCGTCAATACAGCAATTTTTAAATTCTTCATTATTCTCATGGATACAGCGATTATCGAATTCATCATTATTCTCGGGGATACAGCGATTTTTAATTTTTCATTATTCTCATGGATACAGCGATTGTCGAGTTCATCATTATTTTTATGGGTACAGCGATTATCAAATTCTTCGTTATTCTCATGGATACAGCGATTTTTAAATTCTTCATTATTCTCGTAGATACAGTGATTATCAACTTCTTCATTATTCTCGTCAATACAGCAATTTTTAAATTCTTCATAATTCTCATGGATACAACGATTATCGAATTCATCATTATTCTCGTGAATACAGCGATTTTTAAATTCCTTATTATTCTCATGGATACAGCGATTGTCGAGTTCATCATTTATCTCGTAGGTACAGCGATTATCAAATTCTTCGTTATTCTCATGGATACAGCGATTTTTAAATTCTTCATTATTCTCGTGGATACAGGGATTATCAAGTTCATCATTATTCTCGTGGATACAGTGATTCTTAAATTCTTCATTTTTCTCATGGATACAGCGATTATCGAATTAGTCATTATTCTCGTAGATACAGTGATTTTCACCTTCTTCATTATTCTCGTGGATACAGCAATTTTTGAATTCTTCATTATTCTCATGGATACAGCGATTATCGAATTCGTCATTATTCTCGTAGATACAGTGATTATCAACTTCTTCATTATTTTAGTCAATACAGCAATTTTTAAATTCTTTATTATTCTCATGGATACAGCAATTATCGAATTCATCATTATTCTCGTGGATACAGCGATTTTCAAATTCTTCATTATTCTCGTATATACAGTGATTATCAACTTCTTCATTATTCTCGTTAATACAGCAATTTAAATTCTTCATTATTCTCATGGATACAGCGATTATCGAATTCATCATTATTCTCGTGGATACAGCGATTTTTAAATTCTTCATTATTCTCATCGATACAGCGATTGTCGAGTTCATCATTATTCTCGTGGGTACAGCGATTATGAAATTCTTCGTTATTCCCATGGATACAGCGATTTCTAAATTCTTAATTATTCCCGTGGCTATAGCGATTATCAAGTTCATCATTATTCTCGTGGATACAGTGATACTTAAATTCTTCATTATTCTCATGGATACAGCGATTATCGGATTCGTCCTTATTCTCGTAAATACAGTGATTATCAACTTCTTCATTATTCTCGTGGATACAGCAATTTTTAAATTCTTCATTATTCTCATGGATACAGCGACTATCGAATTCGTCATTATTCTCGTAGATACAGTGATTATCAACTTCTTCATTATTCTCGTGGATACAGAAATTTTTTAATTCTCCATTATTCTCATGGATACAGCGATTATCGAATTCATGATTATTTTCGTGGATACAGCGATTTTTAAATTCTTTATTATTCTCATGGATACAGCGATTATCGAATTCGTCATTATTCTCGTAGATACAGTGATTATCAACTTCTTTATTATTCTCGTGGATACAGCAATTTTTGAATTCTTCATTATTCTCATGGATACAGCGATTATCGAATTCATCATTTTTCTCGTGGATACAGCGATTATTAAATTCTTCTTTATTTTCATGGATACAGCGAATATCGAATTCGTCATTATTCTCGTAGATACAGCGATTATCAACATCTTCGTTATTCTTATAGATGCAGCAATTATCGAATTCGTCATTATTCGCGTAGATACAGCGATTATCACCTTCTTTATTATTCTCGTGGATACAGCGATTGTCGAGTTCATCATTATTCTCGTGGATACAGCAATTATTAAATTCTATATTATTCTCATGGATACAGCGATGGTCGAGTTCATCATTATTCTCGTGGATACAGCGATTATCGAGTTCATCATTATTCTCGTGGATACAGTGATTCTTAAATTCTTCATTATTCTCGTGGATACAGCGATTGTCGAGTTCATCATTATTCTCGTGGATACAGTGATTGTCGAGTTTATCATTATTCTCGTGAATACAGCGATTTTTAAATTCTTCATTATTCTCGTAGATACAGTGATTATCAACTTCTTCATTATTCTCGTCAATACAGCAATTTTTAAATTCTTTATTATTCTCATGGATACAGCGATTATCGAATTCATCATTATTCTCGTGTATACAGCGATTTTTAAATTCTTTATTATTCTCGTAGATACAGTGATTATCAACTTCTTCATTATTCTCGTCAATACAGCAATATTTGAATTCTTCATTATTTTCATAAATACAGCGATTATCGAATTCATCATTATTCTCGTGGATACAGCGATTTTTAAATTCTTCATTATTCTCATCGATACAGCGATTGTCGAGTTCATCATTATTCTCGTGGGTACAGCGATTATGAAATTCTTTGTTATTCTCATGGATACAGCGATTTTTAAATTCTTCATTATTCTCGTGGATATAGCGATTATCAAGTTCATCATTATTCTCGTGGATACAGCGATTCTTAAATTCTCCATTATTCTCATGGACACAACGATTATCGAATTCGTCATTATTCTCGTAAATACAGTGATTATCAACTTCTCCATTATTCTCGTGGGTACAGCAATCTGTAAATTCTTTATCATTCTCATTGATACAGCGATTATTGAATTCATCATTACTCTCGTGGATACAGCGATTTTTAAATTCTTTATTATTCTCATGGAAACAGCGATTGTCGAGTTCATCAATATTCTCGTGGATACAGCGATTATCAAATTCTTCGTTATTCTCATGGATACAACGATTATCGAATTCGTCATTATTCTCGTAGATACAGTGATTATCAACTTCTTCATTATTCTCGTGGATACAGCAATTTTTTAATTCTTCATTATTCTCATGGATACAGCGATTATCGAATTCGTCATTATTCTCGTAGATACAGCGATTATCAACTTCTTTATTATTCTCGTGAATACAGCGATTGTCGAGTTCATCATTATTCTCGTGGATACAGTGATTGTCGAGTTCATCATTATTCTCGTGGATACAGCGATTTTTAAATTCTTTAATATTCTCATGGATACAGCGATTATCGAATTCATCATTATTCTCCGGGATACAGCGGTTGTTAAATTCTTCATTATTCTCATGGATACAGCGATTGTCGCGTTCATCATTATTTTCATGGGTACAGCGATTATCAAATTCTTCGTTATTCTCATGGATACCGCAATTTTTAAATTCTTCATTATTCTCGTAGATACAGTGATTATCAACTTCTTCATTATTCTCGTCAATACAGCAATTTTTTAATTCTTTATTATTCTCATGGATACAGCGATTATCGAATTCATCATTATTCTCGTGGATACAGCGATTTTTGAATTTCTCATTATTCTCATGGATACAGCGATTGCCGAGTTTATCATTTATCTCGTGGGTACAGCGATTATCAAATTCTTCGTTATTATCATAGATACAGCGATTTTGAAATTCTTTATTATTTTCGTTGATACAGCGATTATCACGTTCATCATTATTCTCGTGGATACAGTGATTCATATATTCTTTATTATTCTCATGGATACAGCGATTATCGAATTCGTCATTATTCTCGTAGATACAGTGATTATCAACTTCTTCATTATTCTCGTGGATACAGCGATTGTCGAGTTCATCATTATTCTCGTAAAAACAGCGATTATCAAATTCATCATTATTCTCGTGGATACAGCGATTATCGAGTTCATCATTATTCTCGTGGATACAGTGATTCTCAAATCCTTCATTATTCTCATGGATACAGCAATTTTTAAATTCTTGATTATTCTCGTAGATACAGTGATTATCAACTTCGTCATTATTCTCGTCAATACAGCAATTTTTAAATTCTTCATTATTCTCATGGATACAGCGATTATCGAATTCATCATTATTCTCGTGGATACAGCGATTTTTAAATTCTTCATTATTCTCATCGATACAGCGATTGTCGAATTCGTCATTATTCTCGTAGATACAGTGATTATCAACTTCTTCATTATTCTCGTGGATACAGCAATTTTTAAATTCTTCATTATTCTCATGGATACAGCGTTTATCGAATTCATCATTATTCTCGTGAATACAGCGATTTTTAAATTCTTTATTATTCTCATGGTTACAGCAATTTTTAAATTCTTTATTATTCTCATGGATACAGCGATTATCGAATTCATCATTTTTCTCGTGGATACAGCGATTATTAAATTCTTCTTTATTTTCATGGATATAGCGAATATCGAATTCGTCATTATTCTCGTAGATACAGCGATTATCAACTTCTTCGTTATTCTCATGGATGCAGAGATTATCGAATTCGTCATTATTCGCGTAGATACAGCGATTATCAAATTCATCATTATTCTCGTGGATACAGCGAATGTCGAGTTCATCATTATTTTCGTAAAAACAGCGATTATCAAATTCATCATTATTCTCGTGGATACAGCGATTATCGAGTTTATCATTATTCTCGTGGATACAGTGATTCTCAAATTCTTCGTTATTCTCGTGGATACAGCGATTATCGAGTTCATAATATTCTCGTGGATACAGTGATTCTTAAATTCTTCATTATTCTCGTAGATACAGCGATTGTCGAGTTCATCATTATTCTCGTGGATACAGTGATTGTCGAGTTCATCATTATTCTCGTGGATACTGCGATTTTTAAATTCTTCATTATTCTCGTAGATACAGTGATTATCAACTTCTTCATTATTCTCGTCAATACAGCAATTTCGAAATTCTTTATTATTCTCATGGATACAGCGATTATCGAATTCATCATTATTCTCGTGGATAAAGCGATTTTCAAATTCTTTTATTATTCTCGTAGATACAGTGATTATCAACTTCTTTATTATTCTCGTCAATACAGCAATATTTAAATTCTTCATTATTCTCATCGATACAGCGATTATCGAATTCATCATTATTCTCGTGGATACAGCGATTTTTAAATTCTTCATTATTCTCATCGATACAGCGATTGTCGAGTTCATAATTATTCTCGTGGGTACAGCGATTATGAAATTCTTCGTTATTCTCATGGATACAGCGATTTTTAAATTCTTCATTATTCTCGTGGATATAGCGATTATCAAGTTCATCATTATTCTCGTGGATACAGTGATTCTTAAATTCTTTATTATTCTCATGGACACAGCGATTATCGAATTCTTCATTATTCTCGTAGATACAGTGATTATCAACTTCTTCATTATTCTCGTGGATACAGTGATTATCGAATTCATCATTATTCTCGTGGATACAGCGATTTTTAAATTCCTCATTATTCTCATGGATACAGCGATTGTCGAGTTCATCAATTATCTCGTGGGTACAGCGATTATCAAATTCTTCGTTATTCTCATGGATGCAGCGATTTTCGAATTCGTCATTATTCGCGTAGATACAGCGATTATCAAATTCATCATTATTCTCGTGGATACAGCGATTGTCGAGTTCATCATTATTTTCGTAAAAACAGCGATTATCAAATTCATCATTATTCTCGTGGATACAGCGATTATCGAGTTTATCATTATTCTCGTGGATACAGTGATTCTCAAATTCTTCGTTATTCTCGTGGATACAGCGATTATCGAGTTCATCATTATTCTCGTGGATACAGTGATTCTTAAATTTTTCATTATTCTCGTGGATACAGCGATTGTCGAGTTCATCATTATTCTCGTGGATACAGTGATTGGCGAGTTCATCATTATTCTCGTGGATACAGCGATTTTTAAATTCTTCATTATTCTCGTAGATACAGTTACTATCAACTTCTTCATTATTCTCGTCAATACAGCAATTTTGAAATTCTTTATTATTCTCATGGGTACAGCGATTATCGAATTCATCATTATTCTCGTGGATACAGCGATTTTCAAATTCTTTATTATTCTCGTAGATACAGTGATTATCAACTTCTTCATTATTCTCGTCAATACAGCAATATTTAAATTCTTCATTATTCTCATCGATACAGCGATTATCGAATTCATCATTATTCTCGTGGATACAGCGATTTTTAAATTCTTCATTATTCTCATCGATACAGCGATTGTCGAGTTCATAATTATTCTCGTGGGTACAGCGATTATGAAATTCTTCGTTATTCTCATGGATACAGCGATTTTTAAATTCTTCATTATTCTCGTGGATATAGCGATTATCAAGTTCATCATTATTCTCGTGGATACAGTGATTCTTAAATTCTTTATTATTCTCATGGACACAGCGATTATCGAATTCGTCATTATTCTCGTAGATACAGTGATTATCAACTTCTTCATTATTCTCGTGGATACAGTGATTATCGAATTCATCATTATTCTCGTGGATACAGCGATTTTTAAATTCCTCATTATTCTCATGGATACAGCGATTGTCGAGTTCATCAATTATCTCGTGGGTACAGCGATTATCGAGTCCATCATTATTCTCGTGGATACAGTGATTCTTAAATTCTTCATTATTCTCGTGGATACAGCGATTGTCGAGTTTATCATTATTCTCGTGGATACAGTGATTGTCGAGTTCATCATTATTCTCGTAGATACAGCGATTTTTAAATTCTTGATTATTCTCGTAGATACAGTGATTATCAACTTCGTCATTATTCTCGTCAATACAGCAATTTTTAAATTCTTCATTATTCTCATGGATACAGCGATTATCGAATTCATCATTATTCTCGTGGATACAGCGATTTTTAAATTCTTCATTATTCTCATCGATACAGCGATTGTCGAATTCGTCATTATTCTCGTAGATACAGTGATTATCAACTTCTTTATTATTCTCGTGGATACAGCAATTTTTAAATTCTTCATTATTCTCATGGATACAGCGTTTATCGAATTCATCATTATTCTCGTGAATACAGCGATTTTTAAATTCTTTATTATTCTCATGGATACAGCAATTTTTAAATTCTTCAATATTCTCATGGATACAGCGATTATCGAATTCATCATTTTTCTCGTTGATACAGCGATTATTAAATTCTTCTTTATTTTCATGGATATAGCGAATATCGAATTCGTCATTATTCTCGTAGATACAGCGATTATCAACTTCTTCGTTATTCTCATGGATGCAGCGATTACCGAATTCGTCATTATTCGCGTAGATACAGCGATTATCAAATTCATCATTATTCTCGTGAATACAGCGTTTATCGAGTTTATCATTATTCTCGTGGATACAGTGATTCTCGAATTCTTCGTTATTCTCGTGGATACAGCGATTATCGAGTTCATCATTATTCTCGTGGATACAGTGATTCTTAAATTCTTCATTATTCTCGTGGATACAGCGATTGTCGAGTTCATCATTATTCTCGTGGATACAGTGATTGTCGAGTTCATCATTATTCTCGTGGATACAGCGATTTTTAAATTCTTCATTATTCTCGTAGATACAGTGATTATCAACTTCTTCATTATTCTCGTCAATACAGCAATTTTGAAATTCTTTATTATTCTCATGGATACAGCGATTATCGAATTCATCATTATTCTCGTGGATACAGCCATTTTCAAATTCTTTATTATTCTCGTAGATACAGTGATTATCAACTTCTTCATTATTCTCGTCAATACAGCAATATTTAAATTCTTCATTATTCTCATCGATACAGCGATTATCGGATTCATCATTATTCTCGTGGATACAGCGATTTTTAAATTCTTCATTATTCTCATCGATACAGCGATTGTCGAGTTCATAATTATTCTCGTGGGTACAGCGATTATGAAATTCTTCGTTATTCTCATGGATACAGCGATTTTTAAATTCTTCATTATTCTCGTGGATATAGCGATTATCAAGTTCATCATTATTCTCGTGGATACAGTGATTCTTAAATTCTTTATTATTCTCATGGACACAGCGATTATCGAATTCGTCATTATTCTCGTAGATACAGTGATTATCAACTTCTTCATTATTCTCGTGGATACAGTGATTATCGAATTCATCATTATTCTCGTGGATACAGCGATTTTTAAATTCCTCATCATTCTCATGGATACAGCGATTGTCGAGTTCATCAATTATCTCGTGGGTACAGCGATTATCAAATTCTTCGTTATTCTCATGGATGCAGCGTATTTAAAATTCTTCATTATTCTCGTGGATACAGCGATTATCAAGTTCATCATTATTCTCGTGGATACAGTGATTCTTAAATTCTTTATTATTCTCATGGATACAGCGATTATTTAATTAGTCATTATTCTCGTAGATACAGTGATTATCAACTTCTTCATTATTCTCGTGGATACAGCAATTTTTGAATTCTTCATTATTCTCATGGATACAGCGATTATCGAATTCGTCATTATTCTCGTAGATACAGTGATTATCAACTTCTTCATTATTCTCGTGGATACAGCAATTTTTTAATTCTTCATTATTCTCATGGATACAGCGCTTACCGAATTCATCATTATTCTCGTGGATACAGCGATTTTTAAATTCTTTATTATTCTCATGGATACAGCAATTTTTAAATTCTTCATTATTCTCATGGATACAGCGATTATCGAATTCATCATTTTTCTCGTGGATACAGCGATTATTAAATTCTTCTTTATTTTCATGGATATAGCGATTATCGAATTCGTCATTATTCGCGTAGATACAGCGATTATAAAATTCATCATTATTCTCGTGGATACAGTGATTCTCAAATTCTTCGTTATTCTCATGGATACAGTGATTATCGAATTGTTCATTATTTTCGTAGATACAGTGATTATCAACTTTTTTATTATTTTCGTGGATACAGCGATTGTCGAGTTCATCATTATTCTCGTGGATACAGCAATTATTAAATTCTTCATTATTCCCGTAGATACAGTGATTATCAACTTCTTCATTATTCTCGTGGATACAGCAATTGTCGAGTTCATCATTATTCTCGTGGATACAGCGATTGTCGAGTTTATCATTATTCTCGTTGATACAGCAATTATTAAATTCTTCATTATTCTCATGGATACAGCGACGGTCGAGTTCATCATTATTCTCGTTGATACAGCGATTATCGAGTTCATCATTATTCTCGTGGATACAGTGATTCTTAAATTCTTCATTATTCTCATGGATACAGCGATTATCGAATTCATCATTATTCTCGCGGATACAGCGATTTTTGAATTCTTTATTATTCTCATCGATACAGCGATTATCAAGTTCATCATTATTCTCGTGGATACAGCGATTCTTAAATTCTTCATTATTCTCATGGACACAGCGATTATCGAATTCGTCATTATTCTCGTAGATACAGTGATTATCAACTTCTTCATTATTCTCGTGGATACAGCAATCTTTAAATCCTTTATTATTCTCATTGATATAGCGATTATTGAATTTATCATTATTCTCGTGGATACAGCGATTTTTAAATTCTTCATTATTCTCATGGAAACAGCGATTGTCGAGTTCATCAATATTCTCGTGGATACAGCGATTATCAAATTCTTCGTTATTCTCATGGATACAGCGATTATCGAATTCGTCATTATTCTCGTAGATACAGTGATTATCAACTTCTTCATTATTCTCGTGGATACAGCAATTTTTTAATTCTTTATTATTCTCATGGATACAGCGATTATCGAATTTATCATTATTCTCGTAGATACAGTGATTATCAACTTCTTTATTATTCTCGTGAATACAGCGATTGTCGAGTTCATCATTATTCTCGTGGATACAGTGATTGTCGAGTTCATCATTATTCTCGTGGATACAGCGATTTTTAAATTCTTTAATATTCTCATGGATACAGCGATTATCGAATTCATCATTATTCTCCAAGATACAGCGGTTGTTAAATTCTTCATTATTCTCATGGATACAGCGATTGTCGAGTTCATCATTATTTTCATGGGTACAGCGATTATCAAATTCTTCGTTATTCTCATGGATACAGCAATTTTTAAATTTTTCATTATTCTCGTAGATACAGTGATTATCAACTTCTTCATTATTCTCGTGGATACAGCGATTTTGAAATTCTTCATTATTCTCGTTGATACAGCGATTATCACGTTCATCATTATTCTCGTGGATACAGTGATTCATATATTCCTTATTATTCTCATGGATACAGCGATTATCGAATTCGTCATTATTCTCGTAGATACAGTGATTATCAACTTCTTCATTATTCTCGTGGATACAGCAATTCTTAAATTCTTCATTATTCTCATGGGTACAGCGATTATCGAATTCGTCGTTATTCTCGTAGATACAGTGATTATCAACTTCTTCATTATTCTCGTTGATACAGCAATTTTTAAATTCTTTATTATCTTATGGATACAGCGATTATCGAATTCATCATTATTCTCGTGGATACAGCGATTTTTGAATTCTTTATTATTCTCATGGATACAGCGATTATCGAATTCGTCATTATTCTCGTAGATACAGTGATTATCAACTTCTTTATTATTCTCGTGGATACAGCAATTTTTAAATTCGTCATTATTCTCGTAGATACAGCGATTATCAACTTCTTCGTTATTCTCATGGATGCAGCGATTATCGAATTCGTCATTATTCGCGTAGATACAGCGATTATCAAATTCATCATTATTCTCGTGGATACAGTGATTCTTAAATTCTTCATTATTCTCGTGGATACAGCGATTGTCGAGTTCATCATTATTCTCGTGGATACAGCGATTATCGAGTTTATCATTATTATCGTGGATACAGTGATTCTCAAATTCTTTATTATTCTCATGGATACAGTGATTATCGAATTCTTCATTATTCTCGTGGATACAGTGTATATCAACTTCTTCATTATTCTCGTGGATACAGCGATCATCGAATTCATCATTTTTCTCATGGATGCAGCGATTATCGAATTCGTTATTATTCGCGTAGATACAGCGATTATGAAATTCATCATTATTCCCGTGGATACAGCGATTATCGAGTTTATCATTATTATCGTGGATACAGTGATTCTCAAATTCTTTATTATTCTCATGGATACAGTGATTATCGAATTCTTCATTATTCTCGTAGATACAGTGTTTATCAACTTCTTCATTATTCTCGTTATACAGCGATTGTCAAGTTCATCATTATTCTTGTGGATACAGCGATTGTCGAGTTCATCATTATTCTCGTGGATACAGCGATTATTAAATTCTTCATTATTCTCATGGATACAGCGATTGTCGAGTTCATCATTATTCTCCTGGATACAGCGATTTTTATATTCTTCATAATTCTCATGGATACAGCGATTATCGAATTCATCATTATTCTCGTGGATACAGCGATTTTTAAATTCCTCATTATTTTCATGGATACAGCGATTGTCGAGTTCATCATTTATCTCGTGGGTACAGCGATTATCAAATTCTTCGTTATTCTCATGGATGCAGCGATTATCGAATTCGTCATTATTCTCGTAGATACAGTGATTATCAACTTCTTCATCATTCTCGTGGATACAGCAATTTTTAAATTCTTCATTATTCTCATGGATACAGCGATTATCGAATTCATCATTATTCTCGTGGATACAGCGATTTTTAAATTCTTTATTATTCTCATGGATACAGCAATTTTTAAATTCTTCATTATTCTCATGGATACAGCGATTATCGAATTCATCATTTTTCTCGTGGATACAGCGATTATTAAATTCTTCTTTATTTTCATGGATATAGCGAATATCGAATTCGTCATTATTCTCGTAGATACAGCGATTATCAACTTCTTCGTTATTCTCATGGATGCAGCGATTATCGAATTCGTCATTATTCGCGTAGATACAGCGATTATCAAATTCATCATTATTCTCGTGGATACAGCGATTGTCGAGTTCATCATTATTTTCGTAAAAACAGCGATTATCAAATTCATCATTATTCTCGTGGATACAGCGATTATCGAGTTTATCATTATTCTCGTGGATACAGTGATTCTCAAATTCTTCGTTATTCTCGTGGATACAGCGATTATCGAGTTCATCATTATTCTCGTGGATACAGTGATTCTTAAATTCTTCATTATTCTCGTGGATACAGCGATTGCCGAGTTCATCATTATTCTCGTGGATACAGTGATTGTCGAGTTCATCATTATTCTCGTGGATACAGCGATTTTTAAATTCTTCATTATTCTCGTAGATACAGTGATTATCAACTTCTTCATTATTTTCGTCAATACAGCAATTTTGAAATTCTTTATTATTCTCATGGATACAGCGATTATCGAATTCATCATTATTCTCGTGGATACAGCGATTTTCAAATTCTTTATTATTCTCGTAGATACAGTGATTATCAACTTCTTCATTATTCTCGTCAATACAGCAATATTTAAATTCTTCATTATTCTCATCGATACAGCGATTATCGAATTCATCATTATTCTCGTGGATACAGCGATTTTTAAATTCTTCATTATTCTCATCGATACAGCGATTGTCGAGTTCATAATTATTCTCGTGGGTACAGCGATTATGAAATTCTTCGTTATTCTCATGGATACAGCGATTTTTAAATTCTTCATTATTCTCGTGGATATAGCGATTATCAAGTTCATCATTATTCTCGTGGATACAGTGATTCTTAAATTCTTTATTATTCTCATGGACACAGCGATTATCGAATTCGTCATTATTCTCGTAGATACAGTGATTATCAACTTCTTCATTATTCTCGTGGATACAGTGATTATCGAATTCATCATTATTCTCGTGGATACAGCGATTTTTAAATTCCTCATTATTCTCATGGATACAGCGATTGTCGAGTGCATCAATTATCTCGTGGGTACAGCGATTATCAAATTCTTCGTTATTCTCATGGATGCAGCGTATTTAAAATTCTTCATTATTCTCGTGGATACAGCGATTATCAAGTTCATCATTATTCTCGTGGATACAGTCATTCTTAAATTCTTTATTATTCTCATGGATACAGCGATTATTTAATCAGTCATTATTCTCGTAGATACAGTGATTATCAACTTCTTCATTATTCTCGTGGATACAGCAATTTTTAAATTCTTTATTATTCTCATGGATACAGCGATTATCGAATTCGTCATTATTCTCGTAGATACAGTGATTATCAACTTCTTCATTATCCTCGTGGATACAGCAATTTTTTAATTCTTTATTATTATCATGGATACAGCGATTATCGAATTCATCATTATTCTCGTGGATACAGCGATTTTTAAATTCTTTATTATTTTCATGGATACAGCAATTTTTAAATTCTTCATTATTCTCATGGATACAGCGATTATCGAATTCATCATTTTTCTCGTGGATACAGCGATTATTAAATTCTTCATTATTTTCATGGATATAGCGATTATCGAATTCGTCATTATTCGCGTAGATACAGCGATTATCGAATTCATCATTATTCTCGTGGATACAGCGATTGTCGAGTTCATCATTATTCTCGTAAAAACAGCGATTATCAAATTCATCATTATTCTCGTGGATACAGGGATTATCGAGTTTATCATTATTCTCGTGGATACAGTGATTCTCAAATTCCTCGTTATTCTCATGGATACAGTGGTTATCGAATTCTTCATTATTCTCGTAGATACAGTGATTATCAACTTCTTCATTATTCTCGTGGATACAGCGATTGTCGAGTTCATCATTATTCTCGTGGATACAGCGATTGTCGAGTTTATCATTATTCTCGTGGATACAGCAATTATTAAATTCTTCATTATTCTCATGGATACAGCGATGGTCGAGTTCATCATTATTCTTGTTGATACAGCGATTATCGAGTTCATCATTATTCTCGTGGATACAGTGATTCTTAAATTCTTCATTATTCTCGTGGATACAGCGATTGTCGAGTTCATCATTATTCTCGTGGATACAGTGATTGTCGAGTTCATCATTATTCTCGTCAATACAGCAATTTTTAAATTCTTTATTATTCTCATGGATACAGCGATTATCGAATTCATCATTATTCTCGTGGATACAGCGATTTTTAAATTCTTTATTATTCTCGTAGATACAGTGATTATCAACTTCTTCATTATTCTCGTCAATACAGCAATATTTAAATTCTTCATTATTCTCATCGATACAGCGATTATCGAATTCATCATTATTCTCGTGGATACAGCGATTTTTAAATTCTTTATTATTCTCATCGATACAGCGATTCTCGAGTTCATCATTATTCTCGTGGGTACAGCGATTATAAAATTCTTCGTTATTCTCATGGATACAGCGATTCTTAAATTCTTCATTATTCTCATGGATACAGCGATTATCGAGTTTATCATTATTCTCGTGGATACAGTGATTCTCAAATTCTTCGTTATTCTCATGGATGCAGTGGTTATCGAATTCTTCATTATTCTCGTAGATACAGTGATTATCAACTTCTTCATTATTCTCGTGGATACAGCGATTGTCGAGTTCATCATTATTCTCGTGGATACAGCAATTATTAAATTCTTCATTATTTTCATGGATACAGCGATGGTCGAGTTCATCATTATTCTCGTGGATACAGTGATTCTTAAATTCTTTATTATTCTCATGGATACAGCGATTTTTAAATTCTTTATTATTCTCATCGATACAGCGATTCTCGAGTTCATCATTATTCTCGTGGATACAGCGATTATTAAATTCTTCTTTATTGTCATAAATACAGCGAATATCGAATTCGTCGTTATTCTCGTAGATACAGCGATTATCAACTTCTTCGTTATTCTCATGGATGCAGCGATTATCGAATTCGTCATTATTCGCGTAGATACAGCGATTATCAAATTCATCATTATTCTCGTGGATACAGCGATTGTCAAATTCATTATTATTCTCGTAAAAACAGCGATTATCAAATTCATCATTATTCTCGTGGATACAGCGATTATCGAGTTTATCATTATTCTCGTGGATACAGTGATTCTCAAATTCTTTATTATTCTCATGGATACGGTGATAATCGAATTCTTCATTATTCTCGTAGATACAGTGATTATCAACTTCTTCATTAATCTCGTGGATACAGCGATTGTCGAGTTCATCATTATTCTTGTGGATACAGCGATTATCGAATTCATCATTTTTCTCGTGGATACAGCGATTATTAAATTCTTCTTTATTGTCATAAATACAGCGAATATCGAATTCGTCGTTATTCTCGTAGATACAGCGATTATCAACTTCTTCGTTATTCTCATGGATGCAGCGATTATCGAATTCGTCATTATTCGCGTAGATACAGCGATTATCAAATTCATCATTATTCTCGTGGATACAGCGATTGTCAAATTCATTATTATTCTCGTAAAAACAGCGATTATCAAATTCATCATTATTCTCGTGGATACAGCGATTATCAAATTCTTCGTTATTCTCATGGATACAGCGATTATCAAATTCGTCATTATTCTCGTAGATACAGTGATTATCAACTTTTTCATTATTCTCGTGGATACAGCAATTTTTTAATTCTTCATTATTCTCATGGATACAGCGATTATCGAATTTGTCATTATTCTCGTAGATAAAGTGATTATCAACTTCTTTATTATTCTCGTGAATACAGCGATTGTCGAGTTCATCATTATTCTCGTGGATACAGTGATTGTCGAGTTCATCATTATTCTCGTGGATACAGCGATTTTTAAATTCTTCAATATTCTCATGGATACAGCGATTATCGAATTCATCATTATTCTCCGGGATACAGCGGTTGTTAAATTCTTCATTATTCTCATGGATACAGCGATTATCACGTTCATCATTATTCTCGTGGATACAGTGATTCATATATTCCTTATTATTCTCATGGATACAGCGATTATCGAATTCGTCATTATTCTCGTAGATACAGTGATTATCAACTTCTTCATTATTCTCGTGGATACAGCAATTTTTAAATTCTTCATTATTCTCATGGATACAGCGATTATCGAATTCGTCGTTATTCTCGTAGATACAGTGATTATCAACTTCTTCATTATTCTCGTTGATACAGCAATTTTTAAATTCTTTATTATTCTTATGGATACAGCGATTATCGAATTCATCATTATTCTCGTGGATACAGCGATTTTTGAATTCTTTATTATTCTCATGGATACAGCGATTATCGAATTCGTCATTATTCTCGTAGATACAGTGATTATCAACTTCTTTATTATTCTCGTGGATACAGCAATTTTTAAATTCGTCATTATTCTCGTAGATACAGCGATTATCAACTTCTTCGTTATTCTCATGGATGCAGCGATTATCGAATTCGTCATTATTCGCGTAGATACAGCGATTATCAAATTCATCATTATTCTCGTGGATACAGTGATTCTTAAATTCTTTATTATTCTCGTGGATACAACGATTGTCGAGTTCATCATTATTCTCGTGGATACAGCGATTATCGAGTTTATCATTATTATCGTGGATACAGTGATTCTCAAATTCTTTATTATTCTCATGGATACAGTGATTATCGAATTCTTCATTATTCTCGTGGATACAGTGTATATCACCTTCTTCATTATTCTCGTGGATACAGCGATCATCGAATTCATCATTTTTTTCATGGATGCAGCGATTATCGAATTCGTTATTATTCGCGTAGATACAGCGATTATGAAATTCATCATTATTCCCGTGGATACAGCGATTATCGAGTTTATCATTATTATCGTGGATACAGTGATTCTCAAATTCTTTATTATTCTCATGGATACAGTGATTATCGAATTCTTCATTATTCTCGTAGATACAGTGTTTATCAACTTCTTCATCATTCTCGTTATACAGCGATTGTCAAGTTCATCATTATTCTTGTGGATACAGCGATTGTCGAGTTCATCATTATTCTCGTGGATACAGCGATTATTAAATTCTTCATTATTCTCATGGATACAGCGATTGTCGAGTTCATCATTATTCTCCTGGATACAGCGATTTTTAAATTCTTCATAATTCTCATGGATACAGCGATTATCGAATTCATCATTATTCTCGTGTATACAGCGATTTTTAAATTCCTCATTATTTTCATGGATACAGCGATTGTCGAGTTCATCATTTATCTCGTGGGTACAGCGATTATCAAATTCTTCGTTATTCTCATGGATGCAGCGATTTTTAAATTCTTCATTATTCTCGTGGATACAGCGATTATCAAGTTCATCATTATTCTCGTGGATACAGCAATTCTTAAATTCTTCATTATTTTCATGGATACAGCGATTATCGAATTCGTCATTATTCTCGTAGATACAGTGATTATCAACTTCTTCATCATTCTCGTGGATACAGCAATTTTAAAATTCTTCATTATTCTCATGGATACAGCGATTATCGAATTCATCATTATTCTCGTGGATACAGCGATTTTTAAATTCTTTATTATTCTCATGGATACAGCAATTTTTAAATTCTTCATTATTCTCATGGATACAGCGATTATCGAATTCATCATTTTTCTCGTGGATACAGCGATTATCGAATTCATCATTTTTCTCGTGGATACAGCGATTATCGAATTCATCATTTTTCTCGTGGATACAGCCATTATTAAATTCTTCTTTATTTTCATGGATATAGCGAACATCGAATTCGTCATTATTCTTGTAGATACAGCGATTATCAACTTCTTCGTTATTCTCATGGATGCAGCGATTATCGAATTCGTCATTATTCGCGTAGATACAGCGATTATAAAATTCATCATTATTCTCGTGGATACAGTGATTCTCAAATTCTTCGTTATTCTCATGGATACAGTGATTATCGAATTGTTCATTATTTTCGTAGATACAGTGATTATCAACTTTTTTATTATTTTCGTGGATACAGCGATTATCGAATTCATCATTTTTCTCGTGGATACAGCGATTATCGAATTCATCATTTTTCTCGTGGATACAGCGATTATTAAATTCTTCATTATTCTCGTGGATACAGCGATTGTCGAGTTCATCATTATTCTCGTGGATACAGTGATTGTCGAGTTCATCATTATTCTCGTGGATACAGCGATTTTAAAATTCCCTATTATTTTCGTAGATACAGTGATTATCAACTCCTTTATTATTCTCGTCAATACAGAAATTTTTTAATTGTTCATTATTCTCATGGATACAGCGATTATCGAATTCGTCGTTATTCTCGTAGATACAGTGATTATCAACTTCTTCATTATTCTCGTGGATACAGCAATTTTTTAATTCTTCATTATTCTCATGGATACAGCGATTATCGAATTTGTCATTATTCTCATAGATACAGTGATCATCAACTTCTTTATTATTCTCGTGAATACAGCGATTATCGAATTCATCATTTTTCTCGTGGATACAGCGATTATCGAATTCATCATTTTTCTCGTGGATACAGCGATTATTAAATTCTTCTTTATTTTCATGGATATAGCGAACATCGAATTCGTCATTATTCTTGTAGACACAGCGATTATCAACTTCTTCGTTATTCTCATGGATGCAGCGATTATCGAATTCGTCATTATTCTCGTGGATACAGCGATTATCGAGTTCATCATTATTCTCGTGGATACAGTGATTCTCAAATTCTTCGTTATTCTCATGGATACAGTGATTATCGAATTGTTCATTATTTTCGTAGATACAGTGATTATCAACTTTTTTATTATTCTCGTGGATACAGCAATTTTTAAATTTTTCATTATTCTCATGGATACGGCGATTATTGAGTTCATCATTTTTCTCGTGGATACAGCGATTATTCAATTCTTCTTTATTTTCATGGATACAGCGAATATCGAATTCGTCATTATTTTCGTAGATACAGTGATCATCAACTTCTTTATTATTCTCGTGGATACAGCAATTTTTAAATTCTTCATTATTCTCATGGATACAGCGATTATCGAATTCATCATTTTTCTCGTGGATACAGCGATTATTAAATTCTTCTTTATTGTCATAAATACAGCGAATATCGAATTCGTCGTTATTCTCGTAGATACAGCGATTATCAACTTCTTCGTTATTCTCATGGATGCAGCGATTATCGAATTCGTCATTATTCGCGTAGATACAGCGATTATCAAATTCATCATTATTCTCGTGGATACAGCGATTGTCAAATTCATTATTATTCTCGTAAAAACAGCGATTATCAAATTCATCATTATTCTCGTGGATACAGCGATTATCGAGTTTATCATTATTCTCGTGGATACAGTGATTCTCAAATTCTTTATTATTCTCATGGATACGGTGATAATCGAATTCTTCATTATTCTCGTAGATACAGTGATTATCAACTTCTTCATTAATCTCGTGGATACAGCGATTGTCGAGTTCATCATTATTCTTGTGGATACAGCGATTGTCGAGTTCATCATTATTCTCGTGGATACAGCGATTATTAAATTCTTCTTTATTCTCATGGATACAGCGATTATCGAGTCCATCATTATTCTCGTGGATACAGCGATTTTTAAATTCTTTATTATTCTTGTGGATACAGCGATTATCGAATTCATCATTATTCTCGTGGATACAGTGATTCTTAAATTCTTCATTATTCTCGTAGATACAGCGATTGTCGAGTTCGTCATTATTCTCGTGGATACAGTGATTATCAACTTCTTCATTATTCTCGTCAATACAGCAATTTTTTAATTCTTCATTATTCTCATGGATACAGCGATTATCGAATTCATCATAATCCTCGTGGATACAGCGATTTTTAAATTCTTCATTATTCTCGTAGATATAGTGATTATCAACTTCTTCATTATTCTCGTCAATACAGCAATTTTTAAGTCCTTTATTATTCCTATGGATACAGCGATTATCGAATTCATCATTATTCTCGTGGATACAGCGATTTTTAAATTCTTTATTATTCTCATCGATACAGCGATTGTCGAGTTCATCATTATTCTCGTGGATACCGTGATTCATATATTCTTCATTATTCTCATGGATACAGCGATTATCGAATTCGTCATTATTCTCGTAGATACAGTGATTATCAACTTCTTCATTATTCTCGTGGATACAGCAATTTTTAAATTCTTCATTATTCTCATGGATACAGCGATTATCGAATTCGTCGTTTTTCTCGTAGATACAGTGATTATCAACTTCTTCCTTATTCTCGTTGATACAGCAATTTTTTAATTCTTTAGTATTCTTATGGATACAGCGATTATCGAATTGATCATTATTCTCGTGGATACAGCGATTTTTAAATTCTTTATTATTTTCATGGATACAGCGATTATCGAATTCGTCATTATTCTCGTAGATACAGTGATTATCAACTTCTTTATTATTCTCGTGGATACGGCGATTATCGAATTCATCATTTTTCTCGTGGATACAGCGATTATCGAATTCATCATTATTCTCGTGGATACAGCGATTTTTAAATTCTTTATTACTCTCATCGATACCGCGATTGTCGAGTTCATCATTATTCTCGTGGATACCGTGATTCATATATTCTTCATTATTCTCATGGATACAGCGATTTTTAAATTCTTCATTATTTTCGTGGATATAGCGATTATCAAGTTCATCATTATTCTCGTGGATACGGTGATTCTTAAATTCTTCATTATTCTCATGGATACAGCGATTTTTAAGTTCTTCATTATTCTCATGGAAACAGCGATTGTCGAGTTCATCAATATTCTCGTGGATACAGCGATTTTTAAATTCTTCATTATTCTCATGGAAACAGCGATTGTCGAGTTCATCAATATTCTCGTGGATACAGCGATTATCAAATTCTTCGTTATTCTCATGGATACAGCGATTATCGAATTCGTCATTATTCTCGTAGATACAGTGATTATCAACTTCTTCATTATTCTCGTGGATACAGCGATTGTCGAGTTCATCATTATTCTCGTGGATACAGTGATTGTCGAGTTCATCATTATTCTCGTGGATACAGCGATTTTTAAATTCTTTAATATTCTCATGGATACAGCGATTATCGAATTCATCATTATTCTCCGGGATACAGCGGTTGTTAAATTCTTCATTATTCTCATGGATACAGCGATTGTCGAGTTCATCATTATTTTCATGGGTACAGCGATTATCAAATTCTTCGTTATTCTCATGGATACAGCAATTTTTAAATTTTTCATTATTCTCGTAGATACAGTGATTATCAACTTCTTCATTATTCTCGTGGATACAGCGATTTTGAAATTCTTCATTATTCTCGTTGATACAGCGATTATCACGTTCATCATTATTCTCGTGGATACAGTGATTCATATATTCCTTATTATTCTCATGGATACAGCGATTATCGAATTCGTCATTATTCTCGTAGATACAGTGATTATCAACTTCTTCATTATTCTCGTGGATACAGCAATCTTTAAATCCTTTATTATTCTCATTGATACAGCGATTATTGAATTCATCATTATTCTCGTGGATACAGCGATTTTTAAATTCTTCATTATTCTCATGGAAACAGCGATTGTCGAGTTCATCAATATTCTCGTGGATACAGCGATTATCAAATTCTTCGTTATTCTCATGGATACAGCGATTATCGAATTCGTCGATATTCTCGTAGATACAGTGATTATCAACTTTTTCATTATTCTCGTGGATACAGCAATTTTTTAATTCTTCATTATTCTCATGGATACAGCGATTATCGAATTTGTCATTATTCTCGTAGATACAGTGATTATCAACTTCTTTATTATTCGCGTGAATACAGCGATTGTCGAGTTCATCATTATTCTCGTGGATACAGTGATTGTCGAGTTCATCATTATTCTCGTGGATACAGCGATTTTTAAATTCTTCAATATTCTCATGGATACAGCGATTATCGAATTCATCATTATTCTCCGGGATACAGCGGTTGTTAAATTCTTCATTATTCTCATGGATACAGCGATTATCACGTTCATCATTATTCTCGTGGATACAGTGATTCATATATTCCTTATTATTCTCATGGATACAGCGATTATCGAATTCGTCATTATTCTCGTAGATACAGTGATTATCAACTTCTTCATTATTCTCGTGGATACAGCAATTTTTAAATTCTTCATTATTCTCATGGATACAGCGATTATCGAATTCGTCGTTATTCTCGTAGATACAGTGATTATCAACTTCTTCATTATTCTCGTTGATACAGCAATTTTTAAATTCTTTATTATTCTTATGGATACAGCGATTATCGAATTCATCATTATTCTCGTGGATACAGCGATTTTTGAATTCTTTATTATTCTCATGGATACAGCGATTATCGAATTCGTCATTATTCTCGTAGATACAGTGATTATCAACTTCTTTATTATTCTCGTGGATACAGCAATTTTTAAATTCGTCATTATTCTCGTAGATACAGCGATTATCAACTTCTTCGTTATTCTCATGGATGCAGCGATTATCGAATTCGTCATTATTCGCGTAGATACAGCGATTATCAAATTCATCATTATTCTCGTGGATACAGTGATTCTTAAATTCTTTATTATTCTCGTGGATACAACGATTGTCGAGTTCATCATTATTCTCGTGGATACAGCGATTAGCGAGTTTATCATTATTATCGTGGATACAGTGATTCTCAAATTCTTTATTATTCTCATGGATACAGTGATTATCGAATTCTTCATTATTCTCGTGGATACAGTGTATATCACCTTCTTCATTATTCTCGTGGATACAGCGATCATCGAATTCATCATTTTTTTCATGGATGCAGCGATTATCGAATTCGTTATTATTCGCGTAGATACAGCGATTATGAAATTCATCATTATTCCCGTGGATACAGCGATTATCGAGTTTATCATTATTATCGTGGATACAGTGATTCTCAAATTCTTTATTATTCTCATGGATACAGTGATTATCGAATTCTTCATTATTCTCGTAGATACAGTGTTTATCAACTTCTTCATCATTCTCGTTATACAGCGATTGTCAAGTTCATCATTATTCTTGTGGATACAGCGATTGTCGAGTTCATCATTATTCTCGTGGATACAGCGATTATTAAATTCTTCATTATTCTCATGGATACAGCGATTGTCGAGTTCATCATTATTCTCCTGGATACAGCGATTTTTAAATTGTTCATAATTCTCATGGATACAGCGATTATCGAATTCATCATTATTCTCGTGTATACAGCGATTTTTAAATTCCTCATTATTTTCATGGATACAGCGATTGTCGAGTTCATCATTTATCTCGTGGGTACAGCGATTATCAAATTCTTCGTTATTCTCATGGATGCAGCGATTTTTCAATTCTTCATTATTCTCGTGGATACAGCGATTATCAAGTTCATCATTATTCTCGTGGATACAGCAATTCTTAAATTCTTCATTATTTTCATGGATACAGCGATTATCGAATTCGTCATTATTCTCGTAGATACAGTGATTATCAACTTCTTCATCATTCTCGTGGATACAGCAATTTTAAAATTCTTCATTATTCTCATGGATACAGCGATTATCGAATTCATCATTATTCTCGTGGATACAGCGATTTTTAAATTCTTTATTATTCTCATGGATACAGCAATTTTTAAATTCTTCATTATTCTCATGGATACAGCGATTATCGAATTCATCATTTTTCTCGTGGATACAGCGATTATCGAATTCATCATTTTTCTCGTGGATACAGCGATTATCGAATTCATCATTTTTCTCGTGGATACAGCCATTATTAAATTCTTCTTTATTTTCATGGATATAGCGAACATCGAATTCGTCATTATTCTTGTAGATACAGCGATTATCAACTTCTTCGTTATTCTCATGGATGCAGCGATTATCGAATTCGTCATTATTCGCGTAGATACAGCGATTATAAAATTCATCATTATTCTCGTGGATACAGTGATTCTCAAATTCTTCGTTATTCTCATGGATACAGTGATTATCGAATTGTTCATTATTTTCGTAGATACAGTGATTATCAACTTTTTTATTATTTTCGTGGATACAGCGATTATCGAATTCATCATTTTTCTCGTGGATACAGCGATTATCGAATTCATCATTTTTCTCGTGGATACAGCGATTATTAAATTCTTCATTATTCTCGTGGATACAGCGATTGTCGAGTTCATCATTATTCTCGTGGATACAGTGATTGTCGAGTTCATCATTATTCTCGTGGATACAGCGATTTTAAAATTCCCTATTATTTTCGTAGATACAGTGATTATCAACTCCTTTATTATTCTCGTCAATACAGAAATTTTTTAATTGTTCATTATTCTCATGGATACAGCGATTATCGAATTCGTCGTTATTCTCGTAGATACAGTGATTATCAACTTCTTCATTATTCTCGTGGATACAGCAATTTTTTAATTCTTCATTATTCTCATGGATACAGCGATTATCGAATTTGTCATTATTCTCATAGATACAGTGATTATCAACTTCTTTATTATTCTCGTGAATACAGCGATTATCGAATTCATCATTTTTCTCGTGGATACAGCGATTATCGAATTCATCATTTTTCTCGTGGATACAGCGATTATTAAATTCTTCTTTATTTCCATGGATATAGCGAACATCGAATTCGTCATTATTCTTGTAGACACAGCGATTATCAACTTCTTCGTTATTCTCATGGATGCAGCGATTATCGAATTCGTCATTATTCTCGTGGATACAGCGATTATCGAGTTCATCATTATTCTCGTGGATACAGTGATTCTCAAATTCTTCGTTATTCTCATGGATACAGTGATTATCGAATTGTTCATTATTTTCGTAGATACAGTGATTATCAACTTTTTTATTATTCTCGTGGATACAGCGATTGTCGAGTTCATCATTATTCTCGTGGATACAGCAATTATTAAATTCTTCATTATTCTCGTGGATACAGCGATTGTCGAGTTCATCATTATTCTCGTGGATACAGTGATTGTCGAGTTCATCATTATTCTCGTGGATACAGCGATTTTAAAATTCTCTATTATTTTCGTAGATACAGTGATTATCAACTCCTTTATTATTCTCGTCAATACAGAAATTTTTTAATTCTTTATTATTCTCATGGATACAGCGATTATCGAATTCGTCGTTATTCTCGTAGATACAGTGATTATCAACTTCTTCATTATTCTCGTTGATACAGCAATTTTTTAATTCTTTATTATTCTTATGGATACAGCGATTATCGAATTCATCATTATTCTCGTGGATACAGCGATTTTTAAATTCTTCATTATTCTCATGGATACAGCGATTATCGAATTCGTCATTATTCTCGTAGATACAGTGATTATCAACTTCTTTATTATTCTCGTGGATACAGCAATTTTTAAATTTTTCATTATTCTCATGGATACGGCGATTATTGAGTTCATCATTTTTCTCGTGGATACAGCGATTATTCAATTCTTCTTTATTTTTATGGATACAGCGAATATCGAATTCGTCATTATTTTCGTAGATACAGTGATTATCAACTTCTTTATTATTCTCGTGGATACAGCAATTTTTAAATTCTTCATTATTCTCATGGATACAGCGATTATCGAATTCATCATTTTTCTCGTGGATACAGCGATTATTAAATTCTTCTTTATTGTCATAAATACAGCGAATATCGAATTCGTCGTTATTCTCGTAGATACAGCGATTATCAACTTCTTCGTTATTCTCATGGATGCAGCGATTATCGAATTCGTCATTATTCGCGTAGATACAGCGATTATCAAATTCATCATTATTCTCGTGGATACAGCGATTGTCGAATTCATTATTATTCTCGTAAAAACAGCGATTATCAAATTCATCATTATTCTCGTGGATACAGCGATTATCGAGTTTATCATTATTCTCGTGGATACAGTGATTCTCAAATTCTTTATTATTCTCATGGATACAGTGATAATCGAATTCTTCATTATTCTCGTAGATACAGTGATTATCAACTTCTTCATTAATCTCGTGGATACAGCGATTGTCGAGTTCATCATTATTCTTGTGGATACAGCGATTGTCGAGTTCATCATTATTCTCGTGGATACAGCGATTATTAAATTCTTCTTTATTCTCATGGATACAGCGATTATCGAGTCCATCGTTATTCTCGTGGATACAGCGATTTTTAAATTCTTTATTATTCTTGTGGATACAGCGATTATCGAATTCATCATTATTCTCGTGGATACAGTGATTCTTAAATTCTTCATTATTCTCGTAGATACAGCGATTGTCGAGTTCGTCATTATTCTCGTGGATACAGTGATTATCAACTTCTTCATTATTCTCGTCAATACAGCAATTTTTTAATTCTTCATTATTCTCATGGATACAGCGATTATCGAATTCATCATAATCCTCGTGGATACAGCGATTTTTAAATTCTTCATTATTCTCGTAGATATAGTGATTATCAACTTCTTCATTATTCTCGTCAATACAGCAATTTTTAAGTCCTTTATTATTCTTATGGATACAGCGATTATCGAATTCATCATTATTCTCGTGGATACAGCGATTTTTAAATTCTTTATTATTCTCATCGATACAGCGATTGTCGAGTTCATCATTATTCTCGTGGATACCGTGATTCATATATTCTTCATTATTCTCATGGATACAGCGATTATCGAATTCGTCATTATTCTCGTAGATACAGTGATTATCAACTTCTTCATTATTCTCGTGGATACAGCAATTTTTAAATTCTTCATTATTCTCATGGATACAGCGATTATCGAATTCGTCGTTTTACTCGTAGATACAGTGATTATCAACTTCTTCATTATTCTCGTTGATACAGCAATTTTTTAATTCTTTAGTATTCTTATGGATACAGCGATTATCGAATTGATCATTATTCTCGTGGATACAGCGATTTTTTAATTCTTTATTATTTTCATGGATACAGCGATTATCGAATTCGTCATTATTCTCGTAGATACAGTGATTATCAACTTCTTTATTATTCTCGTGGATACGGCGATTATCGAATTCATCATTTTTCTCGTGGATACAGCGATTATCGAATTCATCATTATTCTCGTGGATATAGCGATTTTAAAATTCTTTATTACTCTCATCGATACCGCGATTGTCGAGTTCATCATTATTCTCGTGGATACCGTGATTCATATATTCTTCATTATTCTCATGGATACAGCGATTTTTAAATTCTTCATTATTTTCGTGGATATAGCGATTATCGAGTTCATCATTATTCTCGTGGATACGGTGATTCTTAAATTCTTCATTATTCTCATGGATACAGCGATTTTTAAATTCTTCATTATTCTCATGGAAACAGCGATTGTCGAGTTCATCAATATTCTCGTGGATACAGCGATTTTTAAAATCTTCATTATTCTCATGGAAACAGCGATTGTCGAGTTCATCAATATTCTCGTGGATACAGCGATTATCAAATTCTTCGTTATTCTCATGGATACAGCGATTATCGAATTCGTCATTATTCTCGTAGATACAGTGATTATCAACTTCTTCATTATTCTCGTGGATACAGCGATTGTCGAGTTCATCATTATTCTCGTGGATACAGTGATTGTCGAGTTCATCATTATTCTCGTGGATACAGCGATTTTTAAATTCTTTAATATTCTCATGGATACAGCGATTATCGAATTCATCATTATTCTCCGGGATACAGCGGTTGTTAAATTCTTCATTATTCTCATGGATACAGCGATTGTCGAGTTCATCATTATTTTCATGGGTACAGCGATTATCAAATTCTTCGTTATTCTCATGGATACAGCAATTTTTAAATTTTTCATTATTCTCGTAGATACAGTGATTATCAACTTCTTCATTACTCTCGTGGATACAGCGATTTTGAAATTCTTCATTATTCTCGTTGATACAGCGATTGTCGAGTTCATCAATATTCTCGTGGATACAGCGATTATCAAATTCTTCGTTATTCTCATGGATACAGCGATTATCGAATTCGTCATTATTCTCGTAGATACAGTGATTATCAACTTCTTCATTATTCTCGTGGATACAGCGATTGTCGAGTTCATCATTATTCTCGTGGATACAGTGATTGTCGAGTTCATCATTATTCTCGTGGATACAGCGATTTTTAAATTCTTTAATATTCTCATGGATACAGCGATTATCGAATTCATCATTATTCTCCGGGATACAGCGGTTGTTAAATTCTTCATTATTCTCATGGATACAGCGATTGTCGAGTTCATCATTATTTTCATGGGTACAGCGATTATCAAATTCTTCGTTATTCTCATGGATACAGCAATTTTTAAATTTTTCATTATTCTCGTAGATACAGTGATTATCAACTTCTTCATTATTCTCGTGGATACAGCGATTTTGAAATTCTTCATTATTCTCGTTGATACAGCGATTATCACGTTCATCATTATTCTCGTGGATACAGTGATTCATATATTCCTTATTATTCTCATGGATACAGCGATTATCGAATTCGTCATTATTCTCGTAGATACAGTGATTATCAACTTCTTCATTATTCTCGTGGATACAGCAATCTTTAAATCCTTTATTATTCTCATTGATACAGCGATTATTGAATTCATCATTATTCTCGTGGATACAGCGATTTTTAAATTCTTCATTATTCTCATGGAAACAGCGATTGTCGAGTTCATCAATATTCTCGTGGATACAGCGATTATCAAATTCTTCGTTATTCTCATGGATACAGCGATTATCGAATTCGTCGATATTCTCGTAGATACAGTGATTATCAACTTTTTCATTATTCTCGTGGATACAGCAATTTTTTAATTCTTCATTATTCTCATGGATACAGCGATTATCGAATTTGTCATTATTCTCGTAGATACAGTGATTATCAACTTCTTTATTATTCTCGTGAATACAGCGATTGTCGAGTTCATCATTATTCTCGTGGATACAGTGATTGTCGAGTTCATCATTATTCTCGTGGATACAGCGATTTTTAAATTCTTCAATATTCTCATGGATACAGCGATTATCGAATTCATCATTATTCTCCGGGATACAGCGGTTGTTAAATTCTTCATTATTCTCATGGATACAGCGATTATCACGTTCATCATTATTCTCGTGGATACAGTGATTCATATATTCCTTATTATTCTCATGGATACAGCGATTATCGAATTCGTCATTATTCTCGTAGATACAGTGATTATCAACTTCTTCATTATTCTCGTGGATACAGCAATTTTTAAATTCTTCATTATTCTCATGGATACAGCGATTATCGAATTCGTCGTTATTCTCGTAGATACAGTGATTATCAACTTCTTCATTATTCTCGTTGATACAGCAATTTTTAAATTCTTTATTATTCTTATGGATACAGCGATTATCGAATTCATCATTATTCTCGTGGATACAGCGATTTTTGAATTCTTTATTATTCTCATGGATACAGCGATTATCGAATTCGTCATTATTCTCGTAGATACAGTGATTATCAACTTCTTTATTATTCTCGTCGATACAGCAATTTTTAAATTCGTCATTATTCTCGTAGATACAGCGATTATCAACTTCTTCGTTATTCTCATGGATGCAGCGATTATCGAATTCGTCATTATTCGCGTAGATACAGCGATTATCAAATTCATCATTATTCTCGTGGATACAGTGATTCTTAAATTCTTTATTATTCTCGTGGATACAACGATTGTCGAGTTCATCATTATTCTCGTGGATACAGCGATTATCGAGTTTATCATTATTATCGTGGATACAGTGATTCTCAAATTCTTTATTATTCTCATGGATACAGTGATTATCGAATTCTTCATTATTCTCGTGGATACAGTGTATATCAGCTTCTTCATTATTCTCGTGGATACAGCGATCATCGAATTCATCATTTTTTTCATGGATGCAGCGATTATCGAATTCGTTATTATTCGCGTAGATACAGCGATTATGAAATTCATCATTATTCCCGTGGATACAGCGATTATCGAGTTTATCATTATTATCGTGGATACAGTGATTCTCAAATTCTTTATTATTCTCATGGATACAGTGATTATCGAATTCTTCATTATTCTCGTAGATACAGTGTTTATCAACTTCTTCATCATTCTCGTTATACAGCGATTGTCAAGTTCATCATTATTCTTGTGGATACAGCGATTGTCGAGTTCATCATTATTCTCGTGGATACAGCGATTATTAAATTCTTCATTATTCTCATGGATACAGCGATTGTCGAGTTCATCATTATTCTCCTGGATACAGCGATTTTTAAATTCTTCATAATTCTCATGGATACAGCGATTATCGAATTCATCATTATTCTCGTGTATACAGCGATTTTTAAATTCCTCATTATTTTCATGGATACAGCGATTGTCGAGTTCATCATTTATCTCGTGGGTACAGCGATTATCAAATTCTTCGTTATTCTCATGGATGCAGCGATTTTTAAATTCTTCATTATTCTCGTGGATACAGCGATTATCAAGTTCATCATTATTCTCGTGGATACAGCAATTCTTAAATTCTTCATTATTTTCATGGATACAGCGATTATCGAATTCGTCATTATTCTCGTAGATACAGTGATTATCAACTTCTTCATCATTCTCGTGGATACAGCAATTTTAAAATTCTTCATTATTCTCATGGATACAGCGATTATCGAATTCATCATTATTCTCGTGGATACAGCGATTTTTAAATTCTTTATTATTCTCATGGATACAGCAATTTTTAAATTCTTCATTATTCTCATGGATACAGCGATTATCGAATTCATCATTTTTCTCGTGGATACAGCGATTATCGAATTCATCATTTTTCTCGTGGATACAGCCATTATTAAATTCTTCTTTATTTTCATGGATATAGCGAACATCGAATTCGTCATTATTCTTGTAGATACAGCGATTATCAACTTCTTCGTTATTCTCATGGATGCAGCGATTATCGAATTCGTCATTATTCGCGTAGATACAGCGATTATAAAATTCATCATTATTCTCGTGGATACAGTGATTCTCAAATTCTTCGTTATTCTCATGGATACAGTGATTATCGAATTGTTCATTATTTTCGTAGATACAGTGATTATCAACTTTTTTATTATTTTCGTGGATACAGCGATTATCGAATTCATCATTTTTCTCGTGGATACAGCGATTATCGAATTCATCATTTTTCTCGTGGATACAGCGATTATTAAATTCTTCATTATTCTCGTGGATACAGCGATTGTCGAGTTCATCATTATTCTCGTGGATACGGTGATTGTCGAGTTCATCATTATTCTCGTGGATACAGCGATTTTAAAATTCCCTATTATTTTCGTAGATACAGTGATTATCAACTCCTTTATTATTCTCGTCAATACAGAAATTTTTTAATTGTTCATTATTCTCATGGATACAGCGATTATCGAATTCGTCGTTATTCTCGTAGATACAGTGATTATCAACTTCTTCATTATTCTCGTGGATACAGCAATTTTTTAATTCTTCATTATTCTCATGGATACAGCGATTATCGAATTTGTCATTATTCTCATAGATACAGTGATTATCAACTTCTTTATTATTCTCGTGAATACAGCGATTATCGAATTCATCATTTTTCTCGTGGATACAGCGATTATCGAATTCATCATTTTTCTCGTGGATACAGCGATTATTAAATTCTTCTTTATTTCCATGGATATAGCGAACATCGAATTCGTCATTATTCTTGTAGACACAGCGATTATCAACTTCTTCGTTATTCTCATGGATGCAGCGATTATCGAATTCGTCATTATTCTCGTGGATACAGCGATTATCGAGTTCATCATTATTCTCGTGGATACAGTGATTCTCAAATTCTTCGTTATTCTCATGGATACAGTGATTATCGAATTGTTCATTATTTTCGTAGATACAGTGATTATCAACTTTTTTATTATTCTCGTGGATACAGCGATTGTCGAGTTCATCATTATTCTCGTGGATACAGCAATTATTAAATTCTTCATTATTCTCGTGGATACAGCGATTGTCGAGTTCATCATTATTCTCGTGGATACAGTGATTGTCGAGTTCATCATTATTCTCGTGGATACAGCGATTTTAAAATTCTCTATTATTTTCGTAGATACAGTGATTATCAACTCCTTTATTATTCTCGTCAATACAGAAATTTTTTAATTCTTTATTATTCTCATGGATACAGCGATTATCGAATTCGTCGTTATTCTCGTAGATACAGTGATTATCAACTTCTTCATTATTCTCGTTGATACAGCAATTTTTTAATTCTTTATTATTCTTATGGATACAGCGATTATCGAATTCATCATTATTCTCGTGGATACAGCGATTTTTAAATTCTTCATTATTCTCATGGATACAGCGATTATCGAATTCGTCATTATTCTCGTAGATACAGTGATTATCAACTTCTTTATTATTCTCGTGGATACAGCAATTTTTAAATTTTTCATTATTCTCATGGATACGGCGATTATTGAGTTCATCATTTTTCTCGTGGATACAGCGATTATTCAATTCTTCTTTATTTTTATGGATACAGCGAATATCGAATTCGTCATTATTTTCGTAGATACAGTGATTATCAACTTCTTTATTATTCTCGTGGATACAGCAATTTTTAAATTCTTCATTATTCTCATGGATACAGCGATTATCGAATTCATCATTTTTCTCGTGGATACAGCGATTATTAAATTCTTTTTTATTGTCATAAATACAGCGAATATCGAATTCGTCGTTATTCTCGTAGATACAGCGATTATCAACTTCTTCGTTATTCTCATGGATGCAGCGATTATCGAATTCGTCATTATTCGCGTAGATACAGCGATTATCAAATTCATCATTATTCTCGTGGATACAGCGATTGTCGAATTCATTATTATTCTCGTAAAAACAGCGATTATCAAATTCATCATTATTCTCGTGGATACAGCGATTATCGAGTTTATCATTATTCTCGTGGATACAGTGATTCTCAAATTCTTTATTATTCTCATGGATACAGTGATAATCGAATTCTTCATTATTCTCGTAGATACAGTGATTATCAACTTCTTCATTAATCTCGTGGATACAGCGATTGTCGAGTTCATCATTATTCTTGTGGATACAGCGATTGTCGAGTTCATCATTATTCTCGTGGATACAGCGATTATTAAATTCTTCTTTATTCTCATGGATACAGCGATTATCGAGTCCATCGTTATTCTCGTGGATACAGCGATTTTTAAATTCTTTATTATTCTTGTGGATACAGCGATTATCGAATTCATCATTATTCTCGTGGATACAGTGATTCTTAAATTCTTCATTATTCTCGTAGATACAGCGATTGTCGAGTTCGTCATTATTCTCGTGGATACAGTGATTATCAACTTCTTCATTATTCTCGTCAATACAGCAATTTTTTAATTCTTCATTATTCTCATGGATACAGCGATTATCGAATTCATCATAATCCTCGTGGATACAGCGATTTTTAAATTCTTCATTATTCTCGTAGATATAGTGATTATCAACTTCTTCATTATTCTCGTCAATACAGCAATTTTTAAGTCCTTTATTATTCTTATGGATACAGCGATTATCGAATTCATCATTATTCTCGTGGATACAGCGATTTTTAAATTCTTTATTATTCTCATCGATACAGCGATTGTCGAGTTCATCATTATTCTCGTGGATACCGTGATTCATATATTCTTCATTATTCTCATGGATACAGCGATTATCGAATTCGTCATTATTCTCGTAGATACAGTGATTATCAACTTCTTCATTATTCTCGTGGATACAGCAATTTTTAAATTCTTCATTATTCTCATGGATACAGCGATTATCGAATTCGTCGTTTTACTCGTAGATACAGTGATTATCAACTTCTTCATTATTCTCGTTGATACAGCAATTTTTTAATTCTTTAGTATTCTTATGGATACAGCGATTATCGAATTGATCATTATTCTCGTGGATACAGCGATTTTTTAATTCTTAATTATTTTCATGGATACAGCGATTATCGAATTCGTCATTATTCTCGTAGATACAGTGATTATCAACTTCTTTATTATTCTCGTGGATACGGCGATTATCGAATTCATCATTTTTCTCGTGGATACAGCGATTATCGAATTCATCATTATTCTCGTGGATACAGCGATTTTTAAATTCTTTATTACTCTCATCGATACCGCGATTGTCGAGTTCATCATTATTCTCGTGGATACCGTGATTCATATATTCTTCATTATTCTCATGGATACAGCGATTTTTAAATTCTTCATTATTTTCGTGGATATAGCGATTATCAAGTTCATCATTATTCTCGTGGATACGGTGATTCTTAAATTCTTCATTATTCTCATGGATACAGCGATTTTTAAATTCTTCATTATTCTCATGGAAACAGCGATTGTCGAGTTCATCAATATTCTCGTGGATACAGCGATTTTTAAAATCTTCATTATTCTCATGGAAACAGCGATTGTCGAGTTCATCAATATTCTCGTGGATACAGCGATTATCAAATTCTTCGTTATTCTCATGGATACAGCGATTATCGAATTCGTCATTATTCTCGTAGATACAGTGATTATCAACTTCTTCATTATTCTCGTGGATACAGCGATTGTCGAGTTCATCATTATTCTCGTGGATACAGTGATTGTCGAGTTCATCATTATTCTCGTGGATACAGCGATTTTTAAATTCTTTAATATTCTCATGGATACAGCGATTATCGAATTCATCATTATTCTCCGGGATACAGCGGTTGTTAAATTCTTCATTATTCTCATGGATACAGCGATTGTCGAGTTCATCATTATTTTCATGGGTACAGCGATTATCAAATTCTTCGTTATTCTCATGGATACAGCAATTTTTAAATTTTTCATTATTCTCGTAGATACAGTGATTATCAACTTCTTCATTATTCTCGTGGATACAGCGATTTTGAAATTCTTCATTATTCTCGTTGATACAGCGATTATCACGTTCATCATTATTCTCGTGGATACAGTGATTCATATATTCCTTATTATTCTCATGGATACAGCGATTATCGAATTCGTCATTATTCTCGTAGATACAGTGATTATCAACTTCTTCATTATTCTCGTGGATACAGCGATTGTCGAGTTCATCATTATTCTCGTGGATACAGCAATTATTAAATTCTTCATTATTTTCATGGATACAGCGATGGTCGAGTTCATCATTATTCTCGTGGATACAGTGATTGTCGATTTCATCATTATTTTCGTGGATACAGCGATTTTTAAATTCTTTATTATTCTCGTAGATACAGTGATTATCAACTTCTTCATTACTCTCGTTGATACAGCAATTTTAAAATTCTTTATTATTCTTATGGATACAGCGATTATCGAATTCATCATTATTTTCGTGGATACAGCGATTTTTAAATTCTTTATTATTCTCATCGATACAGCGATTCTCGAGTTCATCATTATTCTCGTGGGTACAGCGATTATGAAATTCTTCGTTATTCTCATGGATACAGCGATTCTTAAATTCTTCGATATTCTCGTGGATATAGCGATTATCAAGTTCATCATTATTCTCGTGGATACAGCGATTCTTAAATTCTTCATTATTCTCATGGACACAGCGATTATCGAATTCGTCATTATTCTCGTAGATACAGTGATTATCAACTTCTTCATTATTCTCGTGGATACAGCAATCTTTAAATCCTTTATTATTCTCATTGATACAGCGATTATTGAATTCATCATTATTCTCGTGGATACAGCGATTTTTAAATTCTTCATTATTCTCATGGAAACAGCGATTGTCGAGTTCATCAATATTCTCGTGGGTACAGCGATTATGAAATTCTTCGTTATTCTCATGGATACAGCGATTCTTAAATTCTTCGATATTCTCGTGGATATAGCGATTATCAAGTTCATCATTATTCTCGTGGATACAGCGATTCTTAAATTCTTCATTATTCTCATGGACACAGCGATTATCGAATTCGTCATTATTCTCGTAGATACAGTGATTATCAACTTCTTCATTATTCTCGTGGATACAGCAATCTTTAAATCCTTTATTATTCTCATTGATACAGCGATTATTGAATTCATCATTATTCTCGTGGATACAGCGATTTTTAAATTCTTCATTATTCTCATGGAAACAGCGATTGTCGAGTTCATCAATATTCTCGTGGATACAGCGATTATCAAATTCTTCGTTATTCTCATGGATACAGCGATTATCGAATTCGTCATTATTCTCGTAGATACAGTGATTATCAACTTTTTCATTATTCTCGTGGATACAGCAATTTTTTAATTCTTCATTATTCTCATGGATACAGCGATTATCGAATTTGTCATTATTCTCGTAGATACAGTGATTATCAACTTCTTTATTATTCTCGTGAATACAGCGATTGTCGAGTTCATCATTATTCTCGTGGATACAGTGATGGTCGAGTTCATCATTATTCTCGTGGATACAGCGATTTTTAAATTCTTCAATATTCTCATGGATACAGCGATTATCGAATTCATCATTATTCTCCGGGATACAGCGGTTGTTAAATTCTTCATTATTCTCATGGATACAGCGATTATCACGTTCATCATTATTCTCGTGGATACAGTGATTCATATATTCCTTATTATTCTCATGGATACAGCGATTATCGAATTCGTCATTATTCTCGTAGATACAGTGATTATCAACTTCTTCATTATTCTCGTGGATACAGCAATTTTTAAATTCTTCATTATTCTCATGGATACAGCGATTATCGAATTCGTCGTTATTCTCGTAGATACAGTGATTATCAACTTCTTCATTATTCTCGTTGATACAGCAATTTTTAAATTCTTTATTATTCTTATGGATACAGCGATTATCGAATTCATCATTATTCTCGTGGATACAGCGATTTTTGAATTCTTTATTATTCTCATGGATACAGCGATTATCGAATTCGTCATTATTCTCGTAGATACAGTGATTATCAACTTCTTTATTATTCTCGTGGATACAGCAATTTTTAAATTCGTCATTATTCTCGTAGATACAGCGATTATCAACTTCTTCGTTATTCTCATGGATGCAGCGATTATCGAATTCGTCATTATTCGCGTAGATACAGCGATTATCAAATTCATCATTATTCTCGTGGATACAGTGATTCTTAAATTCTTCATTATTCTCGTGGATACAACGATTGTCGAGTTCATCATTATTCTCGTGGATACAGCGATTATCGAGTTTATCATTATTATCGTGGATACAGTGATTCTCAAATTCTTTATTATTCTCATGGATACAGTGATTATCGAATTCTTCATTATTCTCGTGGATACAGTGTATATCACCTTCTTCATTATTCTCGTGGATACAGCGATCATCGAATTCATCATTTTTTTCATGGATGCAGCGATTATCGAATTCGTTATTATTCGCGTAGATACAGCGATTATGAAATTCATCATTATTCCCGTGGATACAGCGATTATCGAGTTTATCATTATTATCGTGGATACAGTGATTCTCAAATTCTTTATTATTCTCATGGATACAGTGATTATCGAATTCTTCATTATTCTCGTAGATACAGTGTTTATCGACTTCTTCATCATTCTCGTTATACAGCGATTGTCAAGTTCATCATTATTCTTGTGGATACAGCGATTGTCGAGTTCATCATTATTCTCCTGGATACAGCGATTATTAAATTCTTCATTATTCTCATGGATACAGCGATTGTCGAGTTCATCATTATTCTCCTGGATACAGCGATTTTTAAATTCTTCATAATTCTCATGGATACAGCGATTATCGAATTCATCATTATTCTCGTGTATACAGCGATTTTTAAATTCCTCATTATTTTCATGGATACAGCGATTGTCGAGTTCATCATTTATCTCGTGGGTACAGCGATTATCAAATTCTTCGTTATTCTCATGGATGCAGCGATTTTTAAATTCTTCATTATTCTCGTGGATACAGCGATTATCAAGTTCATCATTATTCTCGTGGATACAGCAATTCTTAAATTCTTCATTATTTTCATGGATACAGCGATTATCGAATTCGTCATTATTCTCGTAGATACAGTGATTATCAACTTCTTCATCATTCTCGTGGATACAGCAATTTTAAAATTCTTCATTATTCTCATGGATACAGCGATTATCGAATTCATCATTATTCTCGTGGATACAGCGATTTTTAAATTCTTTATTATTCTCATGGATACAGCAATTTTTAAATTCTTCATTATTCTCATGGATACAGCGATTATCGAATTCATCATTTTTCTCGTGGATACAGCGATTATCGAATTCATCATTTTTCTCGTGGATACAGCCATTATTAAATTCTTCTTTATTTTCATGGATATAGCGAACATCGAATTCGTCATTATTCTTGTAGATACAGCGATTATCAACTTCTTCGTTATTCTCATGGATGCAGCGATTATCGAATTCGTCATTATTCGCGTAGATACAGCGATTATAAAATTCATCATTATTCTCGTGGATACAGTGATTCTCAAATTCTTCGTTATTCTCATGGATACAGTGATTATCGAATTGTTCATTATTTTCGTAGATACAGTGATTATCAACTTTTTTATTATTTTCGTGGATACAGCGATTATCGAATTCATCATTTTTCTCGTGGATACAGCGATTATCGAATTCATCATTTTTCTCGTGGATACAGCGATTATTAAATTCTTCATTATTCTCGTGGATACAGCGATTGTCGATTTCATCATTATTCTCGTGGATACGGTGATTGTCGAGTTCATCATTATTCTCGTGGATACAGCGATTTTAAAATTCCCTATTATTTTCGTAGATACAGTGATTATCAACTCCTTTATTATTCTCGTCAATACAGAAATTTTTTAATTGTTCATTATTCTCATGGATACAGCGATTATCGAATTCGTCGTTATTCTCGTAGATACAGTGATTATCAACTTCTTCATTATTCTCGTGGATACAGCAATTTTTTAATTCTTCATTATTCTCATGGATACAGCGATTATCGAATTTGTCATTATTCTCATAGATACAGTGATTATCAACTTCTTTATTATTCTCGTGAATACAGCGATTATCGAATTCATCATTTTTCTCGTGGATACAGCGATTATCGAATTCATCATTTTTCTCGTGGATACAGCGATTATTAAATTCTTCTTTATTTCCATGGATATAGCGAACATCGAATTCGTCATTATTCTTGTAGACACAGCGATTATCAACTTCTTCGTTATTCTCATGGATGCAGCGATTATCGAATTCGTCATTATTCTCGTGGATACAGCGATTATCGAGTTCATCATTATTCTCGTGGATACAGTGATTCTCAAATTCTTCGTTATTCTCATGGATACAGTGATTATCGAATTGTTCATTATTTTCGTAGATACAGTGATTATCAACTTTTTTATTATTCTCGTGGATACAGCGATTGTCGAGTTCATCATTATTCTCGTGGATACAGCAATTATTAAATTCTTCATTATTCTCGTGGATACAGCGATTGTCGAGTTCATCATTATTCTCGTGGATACAGTGATTGTCGAGTTCATCATTATTCTCGTGGATACAGCGATTTTAAAATTCTCTATTATTTTCGTAGATACAGTGATTATCAACTCCTTTATTATTCTCGTCAATACAGAAATTTTTTAATTCTTTATTATTCTCATGGATACAGCGATTATCGAATTCGTCGTTATTCTCGTAGATACAGTGATTATCAACTTCTTCATTATTCTCGTTGATACAGCAATTTTTTAATTCTTTATTATTCTTATGGATACAGCGATTATCGAATTCATCATTATTCTCGTGGATACAGCGATTTTTAAATTCTTCATTATTCTCATGGATACAGCGATTATCGAATTCGTCATTATTCTCGTAGATACAGTGATTATCAACTTCTTTATTATTCTCGTGGATACAGCAATTTTTAAATTTTTCATTATTCTCATGGATACGGCGATTATTGAGTTCATCATTTTTCTCGTGGATACAGCGATTATTCAATTCTTCTTTATTTTTATGGATACAGCGAATATCGAATTCGTCATTATTTTCGTAGATACAGTGATTATCAACTTCTTTATTATTCTCGTGGATACAGCAATTTTTAAATTCTTCATTATTCTCATGGATACAGCGATTATCGAATTCATCATTTTTCTCGTGGATACAGCGATTATTAAATTCTTTTTTATTGTCATAAATACAGCGAATATCGAATTCGTCGTTATTCTCGTAGATACAGCGATTATCAACTTCTTCGTTATTCTCATGGATGCAGCGATTATCGAATTCGTCATTATTCGCGTAGATACAGCGATTATCAAATTCATCATTATTCTCGTGGATACAGCGATTGTCGAATTCATTATTATTCTCGTAAAAACAGCGATTATCAAATTCATCATTATTCTCGTGGATACAGCGATTATCGAGTTTATCATTATTCTCGTGGATACAGTGATTCTCAAATTCTTTATTATTCTCATGGATACAGTGATAATCGAATTCTTCATTATTCTCGTAGATACAGTGATTATCAACTTCTTCATTAATCTCGTGGATACAGCGATTGTCGAGTTCATCATTATTCTTGTGGATACAGCGATTGTCGAGTTCATCATTATTCTCGTGGATACAGCGATTATTAAATTCTTCTTTATTCTCATGGATACAGCGATTATCGAGTCCATCGTTATTCTCGTGGATACAGCGATTTTTAAATTCTTTATTATTCTTGTGGATACAGCGATTATCGAATTCATCATTATTCTCGTGGATACAGTGATTCTTAAATTCTTCATTATTCTCGTAGATACAGCGATTGTCGAGTTCGTCATTATTCTCGTGGATACAGTGATTATCAACTTCTTCATTATTCTCGTCAATACAGCAATTTTTTAATTCTTCATTATTCTCATGGATACAGCGATTATCGAATTCATCATAATCCTCGTGGATACAGCGATTTTTAAATTCTTCATTATTCTCGTAGATATAGTGATTATCAACTTCTTCATTATTCTCGTCAATACAGCAATTTTTAAGTCCTTTATTATTCTTATGGATACAGCGATTATCGAATTCATCATTATTCTCGTGGATACAGCGATTTTTAAATTCTTTATTATTCTCATCGATACAGCGATTGTCGAGTTCATCATTATTCTCGTGGATACCGTGATTCATATATTCTTCATTATTCTCATGGATACAGCGATTATCGAATTCGTCATTATTCTCGTAGATACAGTGATTATCAACTTCTTCATTATTCTCGTGGATACAGCAATTTTTAAATTCTTCATTATTCTCATGGATACAGCGATTATCGAATTCGTCGTTTTACTCGTAGATACAGTGATTATCAACTTCTTCATTATTCTCGTTGATACAGCAATTTTTTAATTCTTTAGTATTCTTATGGATACAGCGATTATCGAATTGATCATTATTCTCGTGGATACAGCGATTTTTTAATTCTTAATTATTTTCATGGATACAGCGATTATCGAATTCGTCATTATTCTCGTAGATACAGTGATTATCAACTTCTTTATTATTCTCGTGGATACGGCGATTATCGAATTCATCATTTTTCTCGTGGATACAGCGATTATCGAATTCATCATTATTCTCGTGGATACAGCGATTTTTAAATTCTTTATTACTCTCATCGATACCGCGATTGTCGAGTTCATCATTATTCTCGTGGATACCGTGATTCATATATTCTTCATTATTCTCATGGATACAGCGATTTTTAAATTCTTCATTATTTTCGTGGATATAGCGATTATCAAGTTCATCATTATTCTCGTGGATACGGTGATTCTTAAATTCTTCATTATTCTCATGGATACAGCGATTTTTAAATTCTTCATTATTCTCATGGAAACAGCGATTGTCGAGTTCATCAATATTCTCGTGGATACAGCGATTTTTAAAATCTTCATTATTCTCATGGAAACAGCGATTGTCGAGTTCATCAATATTCTCGTGGATACAGCGATTATCAAATTCTTCGTTATTCTCATGGATACAGCGATTATCGAATTCGTCATTATTCTCGTAGATACAGTGATTATCAACTTCTTCATTATTCTCGTGGATACAGCGATTGTCGAGTTCATCATTATTCTCGTGGATACAGTGATTGTCGAGTTCATCATTATTCTCGTGGATACAGCGATTTTTAAATTCTTTAATATTCTCATGGATACAGCGATTATCGAATTCATCATTATTCTCCGGGATACAGCGGTTGTTAAATTCTTCATTATTCTCATGGATACAGCGATTGTCGAGTTCATCATTATTTTCATGGGTACAGCGATTATCAAATTCTTCGTTATTCTCATGGATACAGCAATTTTTAAATTTTTCATTATTCTCGTAGATACAGTGATTATCAACTTCTTCATTATTCTCGTGGATACAGCGATTTTGAAATTCTTCATTATTCTCGTTGATACAGCGATTATCACGTTCATCATTATTCTCGTGGATACAGTGATTCATATATTCCTTATTATTCTCATGGATACAGCGATTATCGAATTCGTCATTATTCTCGTAGATACAGTGATTATCAACTTCTTCATTATTCTCGTGGATACAGCGATTGTCGAGTTCATCATTATTCTCGTGGATACAGCAATTATTAAATTCTTCATTATTTTCATGGATACAGCGATGGTCGAGTTCATCATTATTCTCGTGGATACAGTGATTGTCGATTTCATCATTATTTTCGTGGATACAGCGATTTTTAAATTCTTTATTATTCTCGTAGATACAGTGATTATCAACTTCTTCATTACTCTCGTTGATACAGCAATTTTAAAATTCTTTATTATTCTTATGGATACAGCGATTATCGAATTCATCATTATTTTCGTGGATACAGCGATTTTTAAATTCTTTATTATTCTCATCGATACAGCGATTCTCGAGTTCATCATTATTCTCGTGGGTACAGCGATTATGAAATTCTTCGTTATTCTCATGGATACAGCGATTCTTAAATTCTTCGATATTCTCGTGGATATAGCGATTATCAAGTTCATCATTATTCTCGTGGATACAGCGATTCTTAAATTCTTCATTATTCTCATGGACACAGCGATTATCGAATTCGTCATTATTCTCGTAGATACAGTGATTATCAACTTCTTCATTATTCTCGTGGATACAGCAATCTTTAAATCCTTTATTATTCTCATTGATACAGCGATTATTGAATTCATCATTATTCTCGTGGATACAGCGATTTTTAAATTCTTCATTATTCTCATGGAAACAGCGATTGTCGAGTTCATCAATATTCTCGTGGGTACAGCGATTATGAAATTCTTCGTTATTCTCATGGATACAGCGATTCTTAAATTCTTCGATATTCTCGTGGATATAGCGATTATCAAGTTCATCATTATTCTCGTGGATACAGCGATTCTTAAATTCTTCATTATTCTCATGGACACAGCGATTATCGAATTCGTCATTATTCTCGTAGATACAGTGATTATCAACTTCTTCATTATTCTCGTGGATACAGCAATCTTTAAATCCTTTATTATTCTCATTGATACAGCGATTATTGAATTCATCATTATTCTCGTGGATACAGCGATTTTTAAATTCTTCATTATTCTCATGGAAACAGCGATTGTCGAGTTCATCAATATTCTCGTGGATACAGCGATTATCAAATTCTTCGTTATTCTCATGGATACAGCGATTATCGAATTCGTCATTATTCTCGTAGATACAGTGATTATCAACTTTTTCATTATTCTCGTGGATACAGCAATTTTTTAATTCTTCATTATTCTCATGGATACAGCGATTATCGAATTTGTCATTATTCTCGTAGATACAGTGATTATCAACTTCTTTATTATTCTCGTGAATACAGCGATTGTCGAGTTCATCATTATTCTCGTGGATACAGTGATGGTCGAGTTCATCATTATTCTCGTGGATACAGCGATTTTTAAATTCTTCAATATTCTCATGGATACAGCGATTATCGAATTCATCATTATTCTCCGGGATACAGCGGTTGTTAAATTCTTCATTATTCTCATGGATACAGCGATTATCACGTTCATCATTATTCTCGTGGATACAGTGATTCATATATTCCTTATTATTCTCATGGATACAGCGATTATCGAATTCGTCATTATTCTCGTAGATACAGTGATTATCAACTTCTTCATTATTCTCGTGGATACAGCAATTTTTAAATTCTTCATTATTCTCATGGATACAGCGATTATCGAATTCGTCGTTATTCTCGTAGATACAGTGATTATCAACTTCTTCATTATTCTCGTTGATACAGCAATTTTTAAATTCTTTATTATTCTTATGGATACAGCGATTATCGAATTCATCATTATTCTCGTGGATACAGCGATTTTTGAATTCTTTATTATTCTCATGGATACAGCGATTATCGAATTCGTCATTATTCTCGTAGATACAGTGATTATCAACTTCTTTATTATTCTCGTGGATACAGCAATTTTTAAATTCGTCATTATTCTCGTAGATACAGCGATTATCAACTTCTTCGTTATTCTCATGGATGCAGCGATTATCGAATTCGTCATTATTCGCGTAGATACAGCGATTATCAAATTCATCATTATTCTCGTGGATACAGTGATTCTTAAATTCTTCATTATTCTCGTGGATACAACGATTGTCGAGTTCATCATTATTCTCGTGGATACAGCGATTATCGAGTTTATCATTATTATCGTGGATACAGTGATTCTCAAATTCTTTATTATTCTCATGGATACAGTGATTATCGAATTCTTCATTATTCTCGTGGATACAGTGTATATCACCTTCTTCATTATTCTCGTGGATACAGCGATCATCGAATTCATCATTTTTTTCATGGATGCAGCGATTATCGAATTCGTTATTATTCGCGTAGATACAGCGATTATGAAATTCATCATTATTCCCGTGGATACAGCGATTATCGAGTTTATCATTATTATCGTGAATACAGTGATTCTCAAATTCTTTATTATTCTCATGGATACAGTGATTATCGAATTCTTCATTATTCTCGTAGATACAGTGTTTATCGACTTCTTCATCATTCTCGTTATACAGCGATTGTCAAGTTCATCATTATTCTTGTGGATACAGCGATTGTCGAGTTCATCATTATTCTCCTGGATACAGCGATTATTAAATTCTTCATTATTCTCATGGATACAGCGATTGTCGAGTTCATCATTATTCTCCTGGATACAGCGATTTTTAAATTCTTCATAATTCTCATGGATACAGCGATTATCGAATTCATCATTATTCTCGTGTATACAGCGATTTTTAAATTCCTCATTATTTTCATGGATACAGCGATTGTCGAGTTCATTATTTATCTCGTGGGTACAGCGATTATCAAATTCTTCGTTATTCTCATGGATGCAGCGATTTTTGAATTCTTCATTATTCTCGTGGATACAGCGATTATCAAGTTCATCATTATTCTCGTGGATACAGCAATTCTTAAATTCTTCATTATTTTCATGGATACAGCGATTATCGAATTCGTCATTATTCTCGTAGATACAGTGATTATCAACTTCTTCATCATTCTCGTGGATACAGCAATTTTAAAATTCTTCATTATTCTCATGGATACAGCGATTCTCGAATTCATCATTATTCTCGTGGATACAGCGATTTTTAAATTCTTTATAATTCTCATGGATACAGCAATTTTTAAATTCTTCATTATTCTCATGGATACAGCGATTATCGAATTCATCATTTTTCTCGTGGATACAGCGATTATCGAATTCATCATTTTTCTCGTGGATACAGCGATTATCGAATTCATCATTTTTCTCGTGGATACAGCGATTATTAAATTCTTCTTTATTTTCATGGATATAGCGAACATCGAATTCGTCATTATTCTTGTAGATACAGCGATTATCAACTTCTTCGTTATTCTCATGGATGCAGCGATTATCGAATTCGTCATTATTCTCGTAGATACAGTGATTATCAACTTCTTCATTATTCTCGTGGATACAGCAATTTTTTAATTCTTCATTATTCTCATGGATACAGTGATTATCGAATTTGTCATTATTCTCATAGATACAGTGATTACCAACTTCTTTATTATTCTCGTGAATACAGCGATTATCGAATTCATCATTTTTCTCGTGGATACAGCGATTATCGAATTCATCATTTTTCTCGTGGATACAGCGATTATTAAATTCTTCTTTATTTTCATGGATATAGCGAACATCGAATTCGTCATTATTCTTGTAGACACAGCGATTATCAACTTCTTCGTTATTCTCATGGATGCAGCGATTATCGAATTCGTCATTATTCTCGTGGATACAGCGATTATCGAGTTCATCATTATTCTCGTGGATACAGTGATTCTCAAATTCTTCGTTATTTTCATGGATACAGTGATTATCGAATTGTTCATTATTTTCGTAGATACAGTGATTATCAACTTTTTTATTATTCTCGTGGATACAGCGATTGTCGAGTTCATCATTATTCTCGTGGATACAGCAATTATTAAATTCTTCATTATTCTCGTGGATACAGCGATTGTCGAGTTCATCATTATTCTCGTGGATACAGTGATTGTCGAGTTCATCATTATTCTCGTGGATACAGCGATTTTAAAATTCCCTATTATTTTCGTAGATACAGTGATTATCAACTCCTTTATTATTCTCGTCAATACAGAAATTTTTTAATTGTTCATTATTCTCATGGATACAGCGATTATCGAATTCGTCGTTATTCTCGTAGATACAGTGATTATCAACTTCTTCATTATTCTCGTGGATACAGCAATTTTTTAATTCTTCATTATTCTCATGGATACAGCGATTATCGAATTTGTCATTATTCTCATAGATACAGTGATTATCAACTTCTTTATTATTCTCGTGAATACAGCGATTATCGAATTCATCATTTTTCTCGTGGATACAGCGATTATCGAATTCATCATTTTTCTCGTGGATACAGCGATTATTAAATTCTTCTTTATTTTCATGGATATAGCGAACATCGAATTCGTCATTATTCTTGTAGACACAGCGATTATCAACTTCTTCGTTATTCTCATGGATGCAGCGATTATCGAATTCGTCATTATTCTCGTGGATACAGCGATTATCGAGTTCATCATTATTCTCGTGGATACAGTGATTCTCAAATTCTTCGTTATTCTCATGGATACAGTGATTATCGAATTGTTCATTATTTTCGTAGATACAGTGATTATCAACTTTTTTATTATTCTCGTGGATACAGCGATTGTCGAGTTCATCATTATTCTCGTGGATACAGCAATTATTAAATTCTTCATTATTCTCGTGGATACAGCGATTGTCGAGTTCATCATTATTCTCGTGGATACAGTGATTGTCGAGTTCATCATTATTCTCGTGGATACAGCGATTTTAAAATTCTCTATTATTTTCGTAGATACAGTGATTATCAACTCCTTTATTATTCTCGTCAATACAGAAATTTTTTAATTCTTTATTATTCTCATGGATACAGCGATTATCGAATTCGTCGTTATTCTCGTAGATACAGTGATTATCAACTTCTTCATTATTCTCGTTGATACAGCAATTTTTTAATTCTTTATTATTCTTATGGATACAGCGATTATCGAATTCATCATTATTCTCGTGGATACAGCGATTTTTAAATTCTTTATTATTCTCATGGATACAGCGATTATCGAATTCGTCATTATTCTCGTAGATACAGTGATTATCAACTTCTTTATTATTCTCGTGGATACAGCAATTTTTAAATTTTTCATTATTCTCATGGATACGGCGATTATCGAGTTCATCATTTTTCTCGTGGATACAGCGATTATTCAATTCTTCTTTATTTTCATGGATACAGCGAATATCGAATTCGTCATTATTTTCGTAGATACAGTGATTATCAACTTCTTTATTATTCTCGTGGATACAGCAATTTTTAAATTCTTCATTATTCTCATGGATACAGCGATTATCGAATTCATCATTTTTCTCGTGGATACAGCGATTATTAAATTCTTCTTTATTGTCATAAATACAGCGAATATCGAATTCGTCGTTATTCTCGTAGATACAGCGATTATCAACTTCTTCGTTATTCTCATGGATGCAGCGATTATCGAATTCGTCATTATTCGCGTAGATACAGCGATTATCAAATTCATCATTATTCTCGTGGATACAGCGATTGTCGAATTCATTATTATTCTCGTAAAAACAGCGATTATCAAATTCATCATTATTCTCGTGGATACAGCGATTATCGAGTTTATCATTATTCTCGTGGATACAGCGATTCTTAAATTCTTCATTATTCTCATGGACACAGCGATTATCGAATTCGTCATTATTCTCGTAGATACAGTGATTATCAACTTCTTCATTATTCTCGTGGATACAGCAATCTTTAAATCCTTTATTATTCTCATTGATACAGCGATTGTCGAGTTCATCATTATTCTCGTAGATACAGCAATTATTAAATTCTTCATTATTTTCATGGATACAGCGATTATTGAATTCATCATTATTCTCGTGGATACAGCGATTTTTAAATTCTTCATTATTCTCATGGAAACAGCGATTGTCGAGTTCATCAATATTCTCGTGGATACAGCGATTATCAAATTCTTCGTTATTCTCATGGATACAGCGATTCTTAAATTCTTCGATATTCTCGTGGATATAGCGATTATCAAGTTCATCATTATTCTCGTGGATACAGCGATTCTTAAATTCTTCATTATTCTCATGGACACAGCGATTATCGAATTCTTCATTATTCTCGTAGATACAGTGATTATCAACTTCTTCATTACTCTCGTTGATACAGCAATTTTAAAATTCTTTATTATTCTTATGGATACAGCGATTATCGAATTCATCATTATTTTCGTGGATACAGCGATTTTTAAATTCTTTATTATTCTCATCGATACAGCGATTCTCGAGTTCATCATTATTCTCGTGGGTACAGCGATTATGAAATTCTTCGTTATTCTCATGGATACAGCGATTCTTAAATTCTTCGATATTCTCGTGGATATAGCGATTATCAAGTTCATCATTATTCTCGTGGATACAGCGATTCTTAAATTCTTCATTATTCTCATGGACACAGCGATTATCGAATTCGTCATTATTCTCGTAGATACAGTGATTATCAACTTCTTCATTATTCTCGTGGATACAGCAATTTTTTAATTCTTCATTATTCTCATGGATACAGCGATTATCGAATTTGTCATTATTCTCGTAGATACAGTGATTATCAACTTCTTTATTATTCTCGTGAATACAGCGATTGTCGAGTTCATCATTATTCTCGTGGATACAGTGATTGTCGAGTTCATCATTATTCTCGTGGATACAGCGATTTTTAAATTCTTCAATATTCTCATGGATACAGCGATTATCGAATTCATCATTATTCTCCGGGATACAGCGGTTGTTAAATTCTTCATTATTCTCATGGATACAGCGATTATCACGTTCATCATTATTCTCGTGGATACAGTGATTCATATATTCCTTATTATTCTCATGGATACAGCGATTATCGAATTCGTCATTATTCTCGTAGATACAGTGATTATCAACTTCTTCATTATTCTCGTGGATACAGCAATTTTTAAATTCTTCATTATTCTCATGGATACAGCGATTATCGAATTCGTCGTTATTCTCGTAGATACAGTGATTATCAACTTCTTCATTATTCTCGTTGATACAGCAATTTTTAAATTCTTTATTATTCTTATGGATACAGCGATTATCGAATTCATCATTATTCTCGTGGATACAGCGATTTTTGAATTCTTTATTATTCTCATGGATACAGCGATTATCGAATTCGTCATTATTCTCGTAGATACAGTGATTATCAACTTCTTTATTATTCTCGTGGAAACAGCAATTTTTAAATTCGTCATTATTCTCGTAGATACAGCGATTATCAACTTCTTCGTTATTCTCATGGATGCAGCGATTATCGAATTCGTCATTATTCGCGTAGATACAGCGATTATCAAATTCATCATTATTCTCGTGGATACAGTGATTCTTAAATTCTTTATTATTCTCGTGGATACAACGATTGTCGAGTTCATCATTATTCTCGTGGATACAGCGATCATCGAATTCATCATTTTTTTCATGGATGCAGCGATTATCGAATTCGTTATTATTCGCGTAGATACAGCGATTATGAAATTCATCATTATTCCCGTGGATACAGCGATTATCGAGTTTATCATTATTATCGTGGATACAGTGATTCTCAAATTCTTTATTATTCTCATGGATACAGTGATTATCGAATTCTTCATTCTTCTCGTAGATACAGTGTTTATCAACTTCTTCATCATTCTCGTTATACAGCAATTGTCAAGTTCATCATTATTCTTGTGGATACAGCGATTGTCGAGTTCATCATTATTCTCGTGGATACAGCGATTATTAAATTCTTCATTATTCTCATGGATACAGCGATTGTCGAGTTCATCATTATTCTCCTGGATACAGCGATTCTTAAATTCTTCATAATTCTCATGGATACAGCGATTATCGAATTCATCATTATTCTCGTGTATACAGCGATTTTTAAATTCCTCATTATTTTCATGGATACAGCGATTGTCGAGTTCATCATTTATCTCGTGGGTACAGCGATTATCAAATTCTTCGTTATTCTCATGGATGCAGCGATTTTTAAATTCTTCATTATTCTCGTGGATACAGCGATTATCAAGTTCATCATTATTCTCGTGGATACAGCAATTCTTAAATTCTTCATTATTTTCATGGATACAGCGATTATCGAATTCGTCATTATTCTCGTAGATACAGTGATTATCAACTTCTTCATCATTCTCGTGGATACAGCAATTTTAAAATTCTTCATTATTCTCATGGATACAGCGATTATCGAATTCATCATTATTCTCGTGGATACAGCGATTTTTAAATTCTTTATTATTCTCATGGATACAGCAATATTTAAATTCTTCATTATTCTCATGGATACAGCGATTATCGAATTCATCATTTTTCTCGTGGATACAGCGATTATCGAATTCATCATTTTTCTCGTGGATACAGCGATTATCGAATTCATCATTTTTCTCGTGGATACAGCCATTATTAAATTCTTCTTTATTTTCATGGATATAGCGAACATCGAATTCGTCATTATTCTTGTAGATACAGCGATTATCAACTTCTTCGTTATTCTCATGGATGCAGCGATTGTCGAATTCGTCATTATTCGCGTAGATACAGCGATTATAAAATTGATCATTATTCTCGTGGATACAGTGATTCTCAAATTCTTCGTTATTCTCATGGATACAGTGATTATCGAATTGTTCATTATTTTCGTAGATACAGTGATTATCAACTTTTTTATTATTTTCGTGGATACAGCGATTATCGAATTCATCATTTTTCTCGTGGATACAGCGATTATCGAATTCATCATTTTTCTCGTGGATACAGCGATTATTAAATTCTTCATTATTCTCGTGGATACAGCGATTGTCGAGTTCATCATTATTCTCGTGGATACAGTGATTGTCGAGTTCATCATTATTCTCGTGGATACAGCGATTTTAAAATTCCCTATTATTTTCGTAGATACAGTGATTATCAACTCCTTTATTATTCTCGTCAATACAGAAATTTTTTAATTGTTCATTATTCTCATGGATACAGCGATTATCGAATTCGTCGTTATTCTCGTAGATACAGTGATTATCAACTTCTTCATTATTCTCGTGGATACAGCAATTTTTTAATTCTTCATTATTCTCATGGATACAGCGATTATCGAATTTGTCATTATTCTCATAGATACAGTGATTATCAACTTCTTTATTATTCTCGTGAATACAGCGATTATCGAATTCATCATTTTTCTCGTGGATACAGCGATTATCGAATTCATCATTTTTCTCGTGGATACAGCGATTATTAAATTCTTCTTTATTTTCATGGATATAGCGAACATCGAATTCGTCATTATTCTTGTAGACACAGCGATTATCAACTTCTTCGTTATTCTCATGGATGCAGCGATTATCGAATTCGTCATTATTCTCGTGGATACAGCGATTATCGAGTTCATCATTATTCTCGTGGATACAGTGATTCTCAAATTCTTCGTTATTCTCATGGATACAGTGATTATCGAATTGTTCATTATTTTCGTAGATACAGTGATTATCAACTTTTTTATTATTCTCGTGGATACAGCGATTGTCGAGTTCATCATTATTCTCGTGGATACAGCAATTATTAAATTCTTCATTATTCTCGTGGATACAGCCATTATTAAATTCTTCTTTATTTTCATGGATATAGCGAACATCGAATTCGTCATTATTCTTGTAGATACAGCGATTATCGACTTCTTCGTTATTCTCATGGATGCAGCGATTATCGAATTCGTCATTATTCGCGTAGATACAGCGATTATAAAATTGATCATTATTCTCGTGGATACAGTGATTCTCAAATTCTTCGTTATTCTCATGGATACAGTGATTATCGAATTGTTCATTATTTTCGTAGATACAGTGATTATCAACTTTTTTATTATTTTCGTGGATACAGCGATTATCGAATTCATCATTTTTCTCGTGGATACAGCGATTATTAAATTCTTCATTATTCTCGTGGATACAGCGATTGTCGAGTTCATCATTATTCTCGTGGATACAGTGATTGTCGAGTTCATCATTATTCTCGTGGATACAGCGATTTTAAAATTCCCTATTATTTTCGTAGATACAGTGATTATCAACTCCTTTATTATTCTCGTCAATACAGAAATTTTTTAATTGTTCATTATTCTCATGGATACAGCGATTATCGAATTCGTCGTTATTCTCGTAGATACAGTGATTATCAACTTCTTCATTATTCTCGTGGATACAGCAATTTTTTAATTCTTCATTATTCTCATGGATACAGCGATTATCGAATTTGTCATTATTCTCATAGATACAGTGATTATCAACTTCTTTATTATTCTCGTGAATACAGCGATTATCGAATTCATCATTTTTCTCGTGGATACAGCGATTATCGAATTCATCATTTTTCTCGTGGATACAGCGATTATTAAATTCTTCTTTATTTTCATGGATATAGCGAACATCGAATTCGTCATTATTCTTGTAGACACAGCGATTATCAACTTCTTCGTTATTCTCATGGATGCAGCGATTATCGAATTCGTCATTATTCTCGTGGATACAGCGATTATCGAGTTCATCATTATTCTCGTGGATACAGTGATTCTCAAATTCTTCGTTATTCTCATGGATACAGTGATTATCGAATTGTTCATTATTTTCGTAGATACAGTGATTATCAACTTTTTTATTATTCTCGTGGATACAGCGATTGTCGAGTTCATCATTATTCTCGTGGATACAGCAATTATTAAATTCTTCATTATTCTCGTGGATACAGCGATTGTCGAGTTCATCATTATTCTCGTGGATACAGTGATTGTCGAGTTCATCATTATTCTCGTGGATACAGCGATTTTAAAATTCTCTATTATTTTCGTAGATACAGTGATTATCAACTCCTTTATTATTCTCGTCAATACAGAAATTTTTTAATTCTTTATTATTCTCATGGATACAGCGATTATCGAATTCGTCGTTATTCTCGTAGATACAGTGATTATCAACTTCTTCATTATTCTCGTTGATACAGCAATTTTTTAATTCTTTATTATTCTTATGGATACAGCGATTATCGAATTCATCATTATTCTCGTGGATACAGCGATTTTTAAATTCTTTATTATTCTCATGGATACAGCGATTATCGAATTCGTCATTATTCTCGTAGATACAGTGATTATCAACTTCTTTCTTATTCTCGTGGATACAGCAATTTTTAAATTTTTCATTATTCTCATGGATACGGCGATTATTGAGTTCATCATTTTTCTCGTGGATACAGCGATTATTCAATTCTTCTTTATTTTCATGGATACAGCGAATATCGAATTCGTCATTATTTTCGTAGATACAGTGATTATCAACTTCTTTATTATTCTCGTGGATACAGCAATTTTTAAATTCTTCATTATTCTCATGGATACAGCGATTATCGAATTCATCATTTTTCTCGTGGATACAGCGATTATTAAATTCTTCTTTATTGTCATAAATGCAGCGAATATCGAATTCGTCGTTATTCTCGTAGATACAGCGATTATCAACTTCTTCGTTATTCTCATGGATGCAGCGATTATCGAATTCGTCATTATTCGCGTAGATACAGCGATTATCAAATTCATCATTATTCTCGTGGATACAGCGATTGTCGAATTCATTATTATTCTCGTAAAAACAGCGATTATCAAATTCATCATTATTCTCGTGGATACAGCGATTATCGAGTTTATCATTATTCTCGTGGATACAGTGATTCTCAAATTCTTTATTATTCTCATGGATACAGTGATAATTGAATTCTTCATTATTCTCGTAGATACAGTGATTATCAACTTCTTCATTAATCTCGTGGATACAGCGATTGTCGAGTTCATCATTATTCTTGTGGATACAGCGATTGTCGAGTTCATCATTATTCTCGTGGATACAGCGATTATTAAATTCTTCTTTATTCTCATGGATACAGCGATTATCGAGTCCATCCTTATTCTCGTGGATACAGCGATTTTTAAATTCTTTATTATTCTTGTGGATACAGCGATTATCGAATTCATCATTATTCTCGTGGATACAGTGATTCTTAAATTCTTCATTATTCTCGTAGATACAGCGATTGTCGAGTTCGTCATTATTCTCGTGGATACAGTGATTATCAACTTCTTCATTATTCTCGTCAATACAGCAATTTTTTAATTCTTCATTATTCTCATGGATACAGCGATTATCGAATTCATCATAATCCTCGTGGATACAGCGATTTTTAAATTCTTCATTATTCTCGTAGATATAGTGATTATCAACTTCTTCATTATTCTCGTCAATACAGCAATTTTTAAGTCCTTTATTATTCTTATGGATACAGCGATTATCGAATTCATCATTATTCTCGTGGATACAGCGATTTTTAAATTCCTTATTATTCTCATCGATACAGCGATTGTCGAGTTCATCATTATTCTCGTGGATACCGTGATTCATATATTCTTCATTATTCTCATGGATACAGCGATTATCGAATTCGTCATTATTCTCGTAGATACAGTGATTATCAACTTCTTCATTATTCTCGTGGATACAGCAATTTTTAAATTCTTCATTATTCTCATGGATACAGCGATTATCGAATTCGTCGTTTTTCTCGTAGATACAGTGATTATCAACTTCTTCATTATTCTCGTTGATACAGCAATTTTTTAATTCTTTAGTATTCTTATGGATACAGCGATTATCGAATTGATCATTATTCTCGTGGATACAGCGATTTTTAAATTCTTTATTATTTTCATGGATACAGCGATTATCGAATTCGTCATTATTCTCGTAGATACAGTGATTATCAACTTCTTTATTATTCTCGTGGATACGGCGATTATCGAATTCATCATTTTTCTCGTGGATACAGCGATTATCGAATTCATCATTATTCTCGTGGATACAGCGATTTTTAATTCTTTATTACGCTCATCGATACCGCCTTTGTCGAGTTCATCATTATTCTCGTGGATACCGTGATTCATATATTCTTCATTATTCTCATGGATACAGCGATTTTTAAATTCTTCATTATTTTCGTGGATATAGCGATTATCAAGTTCATCATTATTCTCGTGGATACGGTGATTCTTAAATTCTTCATTATTCTCATGGATACAGCGATTTTTAAATTCTTCATTATTCTCATGGAAACAGCGATTGTCGAGTTCATCAATATTCTCGTGGATACAGCGATTTTTAAATTCTTCATTATTCTCATGGAAACAGCGATTGTCGAGTTCATCAATATTCTCGTGGATACAGCGATTATCAAATTCTTCGTTATTCTCATGGATACAGCGATTATCGAATTCGTCATTATTCTCGTAGATACAGTGATTATCAACTTCTTCATTATTCTCGTGGATACAGCGATTGTCGAGTTCATCATTATTCTCGTGGATACAGTGATTGTCGAGTTCATCATTATTCTCGTGGATACAGCGATTTTTAAATTCTTTAATATTCTCATGGATACAGCGATTATCGAATTCATCATTATTCTCCGGGATACAGCGGTTGTTAAATTCTTCATTATTTTCATGGATACAGCGATTGTCGAGTTCATCATTATTTTCATGGGTACAGCGATTATCAAATTCTTCGTTATTCTCATGGATACAGCAATTTTTAAATTTTTCATTATTCTCGTAGATACAGTGATTATCAACTTCTTCATTATTCTCGTGGATACAGCGAATTTGAAATTCTTCATTATTCTCGTTGATACAGCGATTATCACGTTCATCATTATTCTCGTGGATACAGTGATTCATATATTCCTTATTATTCTCATGGATACAGCGATTATCGAATTCGTCATTATTCTCGTAGATACAGTGATTATCAACTTCTTCATTATTCTCGTGGATACAGCGATTGTCGAGTTCATCATTATTCTCGTGGATACAGCAATTATTAAATTCTTCATTATTTTCATGGATACAGCGATGGTCGAGTTCATCATTATTCTCGTGGATACAGTGATTGTCGATTTCATCATTATTTTCGTGGATACAGCGATTTTTAAATTCTTCATTATTCTCGTAGATACAGTGATTATCAACTTCTTCATTACTCTCGTTGATACAGCAATTTTAAAATTCTTTATTATTCTTATGGATACAGCGATTATCGAATTCATCATTATTTTCGTGGATACAGCGATTTTTAAATTCTTTATTATTCTCATCGATACAGCGATTCTCGAGTTCATCATTATTCTCGTGGGTACAGCGATTATGAAATTCTTCGTTATTCTCATGGATACAGCGATTCTTAAATTCTTCGATATTCTCGTGGATATAGCGATTATCAAGTTCATCATTATTCTCGCGGATACAGCGATTCTTAAATTCTTTATTATTCTCATGGACACAGCGATTATCGAATTCGTCATTATTCTCGTAGATACAGTGATTATCAACTTCTTCATTATTCTCGTGGATACAGCAATCTTTAAATCCTTTATTATTCTCATTGATACAGCGATTATTGAATTCATCATTATTCTCGTGGATACAGCGATTTTCAAATTCTTCATTATTCTCATGGAAACAGCGATTGTCGAGTTCATCAATATTCTCGTGGATACAGCGATTATCAAATTCTTCGTTATTCTCATGGATACAGCGATTACCGAATTCGTCATTATTCTCGTAGATACAGTGATTATCAACTTTTTCATTATTCTCGTGGATACAGCAATTTTTTAATTCTTCATTATTCTCATGGATACAGCGATTATCGAATTTGTCATTATTCTCGTAGATACAGTGATTATCAACTTCTTTATTATTCTCGTGAATACAGCGATTGTCGAGTTCATCATTATTCTCGTGGATACAGTGATTGTCGAGTTCATCATTATTCTCGTGGATACAGCGATTTTTAAATTCTTCAATATTCTCATGGATACAGCGATTATCGAATTCATCATTATTCTCCGGGATACAGCGGTTGTTAAATTCTTCATTATTCTCATGGATACAGCGATTATAACGTTCATCATTATTCTCGTGGATACAGTGATTCATATATTCCTTATTATTCTCATGGATACAGCGATTATCGAATTCGTCATTATTCTCGTAGATACAGTGATTATCAACTTCTTCATTATTCTCGTGGATACAGCAATTTTTAAATTCTTCATTATTCTCATGGATACAGCGATTATCGAATTCGTCGTTATTCTCGTAGATACAGTGATTATCAACTTCTTCATTATTCTCGTTGATACAGCAATTTTTAAATTCTTTATTATTTTTATGGATACAGCGATTATCGAATTCATCATTATTCTCGTGGATACAGCGATTTTTGAATTCTTTATTATTCTCATGGATACAGCGATTATCGAATTCGTCATTATTCTCGTAGATACAGTGATTATCAACTTCTTTATTATTCTCGTGGATACAGCAATTTTTAAATTCGTCATTATTCTCGTAGATACAGCGATTATCAACTTCTTCGTTATTCTCATGGATGCAGCGATTATCGAATTCGTCATTATTCGCGTAGATACAGCGATTATCGAATTCATCATTATTCTCGTGGATACAGTGATTCTTAAATTCTTTATTACTCTCATCGATACCGCGATTGTCGAGTTCATCATTATTCTCGTGGATACCGTGATTATCAACTTCTTCATTATTCTCGTGGATACAGCGATTGTCGAGTTCATCATTATTCTCGTGGATAGTGTGATTGTCGAGTTCATCATTATTCTCGTGGATACAGCGATTTTTAAATTCTTTAATATTCTCATGGATACAGCGATTATCGAATTCATCATTATTCTCCGGGATACAGCGGTTGTTAAATTCTTCATTATTCTCATGGATACAGCGATTGTCGAGTTCATCATTATTTTCATGGGTACAGCGATTATCAAATTCTTCGTTATTCTCATGGATACAGCAATTTTTAAATTTTTCATTATTCTCGTAGATACAGTGATTATCAACTTCTTCATTATTCTCGTGGATACAGCGATTTTGAAATTCTTCATTATTCTCGTTGATACAGCGATTATCACGTTCATCATTATTCTCGTGGATACAGTGATTCATATATTCCTTATTATTCTCATGGATACAGCGATTATCGAATTCGTCATTATTCTCGTAGATACAGTGATTATCAACTTCTTCATTATTCTCGTGGATACAGCGATTGTCGAGTTCATCATTATTCTCGTGGATACAGCAATTATTAAATTCTTCATTATTTTCATGGATACAGCGATGGTCGAGTTCATCATTATTCTCGTGGATACAGTGATTGTCGATTTCATCATTATTTTCGTGGATACAGCGATTTTTAAATTCTTTATTATTCTCGTAGATACAGTGATTATCAACTTCTTCATTACTCTCGTTGATACAGCAATTTTAAAATTCTTTATTATTCTTATGTATACAGCGATTATCGAATTCATCATTATTTTCGTGGATACAGCGATTTTTAAATTCTTTATTATTCTCATCGATACAGCGATTCTCGAGTTCATCATTATTCTCGTGGGTACAGCGATTATGAAATTCTTCGTTATTCTCATGGATACAGCAATCTTTAAATCCTTTATTATTCTCATTGATACAGCGATTATTGAATTCATCATTATTCTCGTGGATACAGCGATTTTTAAATTCTTCATTATTCTCATGGAAACAGCGATTGTCGAGTTCATCAATATTCTCGTGGATACAGCGATTATCAAATTCTTCGTTATTCTCATGGATACAGCGATTATCGAATTCGTCATTATTCTCGTAGATACAGTGATTATCAACTTTTTCATTATTCTCGTGGATACAGCAATTTTTTAATTCTTCATTATTCTCATGGATACAGCGATTATCGAATTTGTCATTATTCTCGTAGATACAGTGATTATCAACTTCTTTATTATTCTCGTGAATACAGCGCTTGTCGAGTTCATCATTATTCTCGTGGATACAGTGATTGTCGAGTTCATCATTATTCTCGTGGATACAGCGATTTTTAAATTCTTCAATATTCTCATGGATACAGCGATTATCGAATTCATCATTATTCTCCGGGATACAGCGGTTGTTAAATTCTTCATTATTCTCATGGATACAGCGATTATCACGTTCATCATTATTCTCGTGGATACAGTGATTCATATATTCCTTATTATTCTCATGGATACAGCGATTATCGAATTCGTCATTATTCTCGTAGATACAGCGATTTTTGAATTCTTTATTATTCTCATGGATACAGCGATTATCGAATTCGTCATTATTCTCGTAGATACAGTGATTATCAACTTCTTCATTATTCTCGTTGATACAGCAATTTTTTAATTCTTTAGTATTCTTATGGATACAGCGATTATCGAATTGATCATTATTCTCGTGGATACAGCGATTTTTAAATTCTTTATTATTTTCATGGATACAGCGATTATCGAATTCGTCATTATTCTCGTAGATACAGTGATTATCAACTTCTTTATTATTCTCGTGGATACGGCGATTATCGAATTCATCATTTTTCTCGTGGATACAGCGATTATCGAATTCATCATTATTCTCGTGGATACAGCGATTTTTAAATTCTTTATTACTCACATCGATACCGCCTTTGTCGAGTTCATCATTATTCTCGTGGATACCGTGATTCATATATTCTTCATTATTCTCATGGATACAGCGATTTTTAAATTCTTCATTATTTTCGTGGATATAGCGATTATCAAGTTCATCATTATTCTCGTGGATACGGTGATTCTTAAATTCTTCATTATTCTCATGGATACAGCGATTTTTAAATTCTTCATTATTCTCATGGAAACAGCGATTGTCGAGTTCATCAATATTCTCGTGGATACAGCGATTTTTAAATTCTTCATTATTCTCATGGAAACAGCGATTGTCGAGTTCATCAATATTCTCGTGGATACAGCGATTATCAAATTCTTCGTTATTCTCATGGATACAGCGATTATCGAATTCGTCATTATTCTCGTAGATACAGTGATTATCAACTTCTTCATTATTCTCGTGGATACAGCGATTGTCGAGTTCATCATTATTCTCGTGGATACAGTGATTGTCGAGTTCATCATTATTCTCGTGGATACAGCGATTTTTAAATTCTTTAATATTCTCATGGATACAGCGATTATCGAATTCATCATTATTCTCCGGGATACAGCGGTTGTTAAATTCTTCATTATTTTCATGGATACAGCGATTGTCGAGTTCATCATTATTTTCATGGGTACAGCGATTATCAAATTCTTCGTTATTCTCATGGATACAGCAATTTTTAAATTTTTCATTATTCTCGTAGATACAGTGATTATCAACTTCTTCATTATTCTCGTGGATACAGCGATTTTGAAATTCTTCATTATTCTCGTTGATACAGCGATTATCACGTTCATCATTATTCTCGTGGATACAGTGATTCATATATTCCTTATTATTCTCATGGATACAGCGATTATCGAATTCGTCATTATTCTCGTAGATACAGTGATTATCAACTTCTTCATTATTCTCGTGGATACAGCGATTGTCGAGTTCATCATTATTCTCGTGGATACAGCAATTATTAAATTCTTCATTATTTTCATGGATACAGCGATGGTCGAGTTCATCATTATTCTCGTGGATACAGTGATTGTCGATTTCATCATTATTTTCGTGGATACAGCGATTTTTAAATTCTTCATTATTCTCGTAGATACAGTGATTATCAACTTCTTCATTACTCTCGTTGATACAGCAATTTTAAAATTCTTTATTATTCTTATGGATACAGCGATTATCGAATTCATCATTATTTTCGTGGATACAGCGATTTTTAAATTCTTTATTATTCTCATCGATACAGCGATTCTCGAGTTCATCATTATTCTCGTGGGTACAGCGATTATGAAATTCTTCGTTATTCTCATGGATACAGCGATTCTTAAATTCTTCGATATTCTCGTGGATATAGCGATTATCAAGTTCATCATTATTCTCGCGGATACAGCGATTCTTAAATTCTTTATTATTCTCATGGACACAGCGATTATCGAATTCGTCATTATTCTCGTAGATACAGTGATTATCAACTTCTTCATTATTCTCGTGGATACAGCAATCTTTAAATCCTTTATTATTCTCATTGATACAGCGATTATTGAATTCATCATTATTCTCGTGGATACAGCGATTTTCAAATTCTTCATTATTCTCATGGAAACAGCGATTGTCGAGTTCATCAATATTCTCGTGGATACAGCGATTATCAAATTCTTCGTTATTCTCATGGATACAGCGATTATCGAATTCGTCATTATTCTCGTAGATACAGTGATTATCAACTTTTTCATTATTCTCGTGGATACAGCAATTTTTTAATTCTTCATTATTCTCATGGATACAGCGATTATCGAATTTGTCATTATTCTCGTAGATACAGTGATTATCAACTTCTTTATTATTCTCGTGAATACAGCGATTGTCGAGTTCATCATTATTCTCGTGGATACAGTGATTGTCGAGTTCATCATTATTCTCGTGGATACAGCGATTTTTAAATTCTTCAATATTCTCATGGATACAGCGATTATCGAATTCATCATTATTCTCCGGGATACAGCGGTTGTTAAATTCTTCATTATTCTCATGGATACAGCGATTATCACGTTCATCATTATTCTCGTGGATGCAGTGATTCATATATTCCTTATTATTCTCATGGATACAGCGATTATCGAATTCGTCATTATTCTCGTAGATACAGTGATTATCAACTTCTTCATTATTCTCGTGGATACAGCAATTTTTAAATTCTTCATTATTCTCATGGATACAGCGATTATCGAATTCGTCGTTATTCTCGTAGATACAGTGATTATCAACTTCTTCATTATTCTCGTTGATACAGCAATTTTTAAATTCTTTATTATTCTTATGGATACAGCGATTATCGAATTCATCATTATTCTCGTGGATACAGCGATTTTTGAATTCTTTATTATTCTCATGGATACAGCGATTATCGAATTCGTCATTATTCTCGTAGATACAGTGATTATCAACTTCTTTATTATTCTCGTGGATACAGCAATTTTTAAATTCGTCATTATTCTCGTAGATACAGCGATTATCAACTTCTTCGTTATTCTCATGGATGCAGCGATTATCGAATTCGTCATTATTCGCGTAGATACAGCGATTATCGAATTCATCATTATTCTCGTGGATACAGTGATTCTTAAATTCTTGATTACTCTCATCGATACCGCGATTGTCGAGTTCATCATTATTCTCGTGGATACCGTGATTATCAACTTCTTCATTATTCTCGTAGATACAGCGATTGTCGAGTTCATCATTATTCTCGTGGATAGTGTGATTGTCGAGTTCATCATTATTCTCGTGGATACAGCGATTTTTAAATTCTTTAATATTCTCATGGATACAGCGATTATCGAATTCATCATTATTCTCCGGGATACAGCGGTTGTTAAATTCTTCATTATTCTCATGGATACAGCGATTGTCGAGTTCATCATTATTTTCATGGGTACAGCGATTATCAAATTCTTCGTTATTCTCATGGATACAGCAATTTTTAAATTTTTCATTATTCTCGTAGATACAGTGATTATCAACTTCTTCATTATTCTCGTGGATACAGCGATTTTGAAATTCTTCATTATTCTCGTTGATACAGCGATTATCACGTTCATCATTATTCTCGTGGATACAGTGATTCATATATTCCTTATTATTCTCATGGATACAGCGATTATCGAATTCGTCATTATTCTCGTAGATACAGTGATTATCAACTTCTTCATTATTCTCGTGGATACAGCGATTGTCGAGTTCATCATTATTCTCGTGGATACAGCAATTATTAAATTCTTCATTATTTTCATGGATACAGCGATGGTCGAGTTCATCATTATTCTCGTGGATACAGTGATTGTCGATTTCATCATTATTTTCGTGGATACAGCGATTTTTAAATTCTTTATTATTCTCGTAGATACAGTGATTATCAACTTCTTCATTACTCTCGTTGATACAGCAATTTTAAAATTCTTTATTATTCTTATGTATACAGCGATTATCGAATTCATCATTATTTTCGTGGATACAGCGATTTTTAAATTCTTTATTATTCTCATCGATACAGCGATTCTCGAGTTCATCATTATTCTCGTGGGTACAGCGATTATGAAATTCTTCGTTATTCTCATGGATACAGCAATCTTTAAATCCTTTATTATTCTCATTGATACAGCGATTATTGAATTCATCATTATTCTCGTGGATACAGCGATTTTTAAATTCTTCATTATTCTCATGGAAACAGCGATTGTCGAGTTCATCAATATTCTCGTGGATACAGCGATTATCAAATTCTTCGTTATTCTCATGGATACAGCGATTATCGAATTCGTCATTATTCTCGTAGATACAGTGATTAGCAACTTTTTCATTATTCTCGTGGATACAGCAATTTTTTAATTCTTCATTATTCTCATGGATACAGCGATTATCGAATTTGTCATTATTCTCGTAGATACAGTGATTATCAACTTCTTTATTATTCTCGTGAATACAGCGCTTGTCGAGTTCATCATTATTCTCGTGGATACAGTGATTGTCGAGTTCATCATTATTCTCGTGGATACAGCGATTTTTAAATTCTTCAATATTCTCATGGATACAGCGATTATCGAATTCATCATTATTCTCCGGGATACAGCGGTTGTTAAATTCTTCATTATTCTCATGGATACAGCGATTATCACGTTCATCATTATTCTCGTGGATACAGTGATTCATATATTCCTTATTATTCTCATGGATACAGCGATTATCGAATTCGTCATTATTCTCGTAGATACAGTGATTATCAACTTCTTCATTATTCTCGTGGATACAGCAATTTTTAAATTCTTCATTATTCTCATGGATACAGCGATTATCGAATTCGTCGTTATTCTCGTAGATACAGTGATTATCAACTTCTTCATTATTCTCGTTGATACAGCAATTTTTAAATTCTTTATTATTCTTATGGATACAGCGATTATCGAATTCATCATTATTCTCGTGGATACAGCGATTTTTGAATTCTTTATTATTCTCATGGATACAGCGATTATCGAATTCGTCATTATTCTCGTAGATACAGTGATTATCAACTTCTTTATTATTCTCGTGGATACAGCAATTTTTAAATTCGTCATTATTCTCGTAGATACAGCGATTATCAACTTCTTCGTTATTCTCATGGATGCAGCGATTATCGAATTCGTCATTATTCGCGTAGATACAGCGATTATCAAATTCATCATTATTCTCGTGGATACAGTGATTCTTAAATTCTTCATTATTCTCGTGGATACAACGATTGTCGAGTTCATCATTATTCTCGTAGATACAGCGATTATCGAGTTTATCATTATTATCGTGGATACAGTGATTCTTAAATTCTTTATTATTCTCATGGATACAGTGATTATCGAATTCTTCATTATTCTCGTGGATACAGTGTATATCACCTTCTTCATTATTCTCGTGGATACAGCGATCATCGAATTCATCATTTTTTTCATGGATGCAGCGATTATCGAATTCGTTATTATTCGCGTAGATACAGCGATTATGAAATTCATCATTATTCCCGTGGATACAGCGATTATCGAGTTTATCATTATTATCGTGGATACAGTGATTCTCAAATTCTTTATTATTCTCATGGATACAGTGATTATCGAATTCTTCATTATTCTCGTAGATACAGTGTTTATCAACTTCTTCATCATTCTCGTTATACAGCGATTGTCAAGTTCATCATTATTCTTGTGGATACAGCGATTGTCGAGTTCATCATTATTCTCGTGGATACAGCGATTATTAAATTCTTCATTATTCTCATGGATACAGCGATTGTCGAGTTCATCATTATTCTCCTGGATACAGCGATTTTTAAATTCTTCATAATTCTCATGGATACAGCGATTATCGAATTCATCATTATTCTCGTGTATACAGCGATTTTTAAATTCCTCATTATTTTCATGGATACAGCGATTGTCGAGTTCATCATTTATCTCGTGGGTACAGCGATTATCAAATTCTTCGTTATTCTCATGGATGCAGCGATTTTTAAATTCTTCATTATTCTCGTGGATACAGCGATTATCAAGTTCATCATTATTCTCGTGGATACAGCAATTCTTAAATTCTTCATTATTTTCATGGATACAGCGATTATCGAATTCGTCATTATTCTCATAGATACAGTGATTATCAACTTCTTCATCATTCTCGTGGATACAGCAATTTTAAAATTCTTCATTATTCTCATGGATACAGCGATTCTCGAATTCATCATTATTCTCGTGGATACAGCGATTTTCAAATTCTTTATAATTCTCATGGATACAGCAATTTTTAAATTCTTCATTATTCTCATGGATACAGCGATTATCGAATTCATCATTTTTCTCGTGGATACAGCGATTATCGAATTCATCATTTTTCTCGTGGATACAGCGATTATCGAATTCATCATTTTTCTCGTGGATACAGCGATTATTAAATTCTTCTTTATTTTCATGGATATAGCGAACATCGAATTCGTCATTATTCTTGTAGATACAGCGATTATCAACTTCTTCGTTATTCTCATGGATGCAGCGATTATCGAATTCGTCATTATTCGCGTAGATACAGCGATTATAAAATTCATCATTATTCTCGTGGATACAGTGATTCTCAAATTCTTCGTTATTCTCATGGATACAGTGATTATCGAATTGTTCATTATTTTCGTAGATACAGTGATTATCAACTTTTTTATTATTTTCGTGGATACAGCGATTATCGAATTCATCATTTTTCTCGTGGATACAGCGATTATCGAATTCATCATTTTTCTCGTGGATACAGCGATTATTAAATTCTTCATTATTCTCGTGGATACAGCGATTGTCGAGTTCATCATTATTCTCGTGGATACAGTGATTGTCGAGTTCATCATTATTCTCGTGGATACAGCGATTTTAAAATTCCCTATTATTTTCGTAGATACAGTGATTATCAACTCCTTTATTATTCTCGTCAATACAGAAATTTTTTAATTGTTCATTATTCTCATGGATACAGCGATTATCGAATTCGTCGTTATTCTCGTAGATACAGTGATTATCAACTTCTTCATTATTCTCGTGGATACAGCAATTTTTTAATTCTTCATTATTCTCATGGATACAGCGATTATCGAATTTGTCATTATTCTCATAGATACAGTGATTATCAACTTCTTTATTATTCTCGTGAATACAGCGATTATCGAGTTCATCATTATTCTCGTGGATACAGCAATTTTTAAATTCTTCATTATTCTCATGGATACAGCGATTATCGAATTCATCATTTTTCTCGTGGATACAGCGATTATTAAATTCTTCTTTATTGTCATAAATACAGCGAATATCGAATTCGTCGTTATTCTCGTAGATACAGCGATTATCAACTTCTTCGTTATTCTCATGGATGCAGCGATTATCGAATTCGTCATTATTCGCGTAGATACAGCGATTATCAAATTCATCATTATTCTCGTGGATACAGCGATTGTCAACTTCTTCATTATTCTCGTCAATACAGCAATATTTAAATTCTTCATTATTCTCATCGATACAGCGATTATCGAATTCATCATTATTCTCGTGGATACAGCGATTTTTAAATTCTTTATTATTCTCATCGATACAGCGATTCTCGAGTTCATCATTATTCTCGTGGGTACAGCGATTATAAAATTCTTCGTTATTCTCATGGATACAGCGATTCTTAAATTCTTCATTATTCTCATGGATACAGCGATTATCGAGTTTATCATTATTCTCGTGGATACAGTGATTCTCAAATTCTTCGTTATTCTCATGGATACAGTGGTTATCGAATTCTTCATTATTCTCGTAGATACAGTGATTATCAACTTCTTCATTATTCTCGTGGATACAGCGATTGTCGAGTTCATCATTATTCTCGTGGATACAGCAATTATTAAATTCTTCATTATTTTCATGGATACAGCGATGGTCGAGTTCATCATTATTCTCGTGGATACAGTGATTGTCGATTTCATCATTATTTTCGTGGATACAGCGATTTTTAAATTCTTCATTATTCTCGTAGATACAGTGATTATCAACTTCTTTATTACTCTCGTTGATACAGCAATTTTAAAATTCTTTATTATTCTTATGGATACAGCGATTATCGAATTCATCATTATTTTCGTGGATACAGCGATTTTTAAATTCTTTATTATTCTCATCGATACAGCGATTCTCGAGTTCATCATTATTCTCGTGGGTACAGCGATTATGAAATTCTTCGTTATTCTCATGGATACAGCGATTCTTAAATTCTTCGATATTCTCGTGGATATAGCGATTATCAAGTTCATCATTATTCTCGTGGATACAGCGATTCTTAAATTCTTCATTATTCTCATGGACACAGCGATTATCGAATTCGTCATTATTCTCGTAGATACAGTGATTATCAACTTCTTCATTATTCTCGTGGATACAGCAATCTTTAAATCCTTTATTATTCTCATTGATACAGCGATTATTGAATTCATCATTATTCTCGTGGATACAGCGATTTTTAAATTCTTCATTATTCTCATGGAAACAGCGATTGTCGAGTTCATCAATATTCTCGTGGATACAGCGATTATCAAATTCTTCGTTATTCTCATGGATACAGCGATTATCGAATTCGTCATTATTCTCGTAGATACAGTGATTATCAACTTTTTCATTATTCTCGTGGATACAGCAATTTTTTAATTCTTCATTATTCTTATGGATACACCGATTATCGAATTTGTCATTATTCTCGTAGATACAGTGATTATCAACTTCTTTATTATTCTCGTGAATACAGCGATTGTCGAGTTCATCATTATTCTCGTGGATACAGTGATTGTCGAGTTCATCATTATTCTCGTGGATACAGCGATTTTTAAATTCTTCAATATTCTCATGGATACAGCGATTATCGAATTCATCATTATTCTCCGGGATACAGCGGTTGTTAAATTCTTCATTATTCTCATGGATACAGCGATTATCACGTTCATCATTATTTTCGTGGATACAGTGATTCATATATTCCTTATTATTCTCATGGATACAGCGATTATCGAATTCGTCATTATTCTCGTAGATACAGTGATTATCAACTTCTTCATTATTCTCGTGGATACAGCAATTTTTAAATTCTTCATTATTCTCATGGATACAGCGATTATCGAATTCGTCGTTATTCTCGTAGATACAGTGATTATCAACTTCTTCATTATTCTCGTTGATACAGCAATTTTTAAATTCTTTATTATTCTTATGGATACAGCGATTATCGAATTCATCATTATTCTCGTGGATACAGCGATTTTTGAATTCTTTATTATTCTCATGGATACAGCGATTATCGAATTCGTCATTATTCTCGTAGATACAGTGATTATCAACTTCTTTATTATTCTCGTGGAAACAGCAATTTTTAAATTCGTCATTATTCTCGTAGATACAACGATTATCAACTTCTTCGTTATTCTCATGGATGCAGCGATTATCGAATTCGTCATTATTCGCGTAGATACAGCGATTATCAAATTCATCATTATTCTCGTGGATACAGTGATTCTTAAATTCTTTATTATTCTCGTGGATACAACGATTGTCGAGTTCATCATTATTCTCGTGGATACAGCGATCATCGAATTCATCATTTTTTTCATGGATGCAGCGATTATCGAATTCGTTATTATTCGCGTAGATACAGCGATTATGAAATTCATCATTATTCCCGTGGATACAGCGATTATCGAGTTTATCATTATTATCGTGGATACAGTGATTCTCAAATTCTTTATTATTCTCATGGATACAGTGATTATCGAATTCTTCATTATTCTCGTAGATACAGTGTTTATCAACTTCTTCATCATTCTCGTTATACAGCGATTGTCAAGTTCATCATTATTCTTGTGGATACAGCGATTGTCGAGTTCATCATTATTCTCGTGGATACAGCGATTATTAAATTCTTCATTATTCTCATGGATACAGCGATTGTCGAGTTCATCATTATTCTCCTGGATACAGCGATTTTTAAATTCTTCATAATTCTCATGGATACAGCGATTATCGAATTCATCATTATTCTCGTGTATACAGCGATTTTTAAATTCCTTATTATTTTCATGGATACAGCGATTGTCGAGTTCATCATTTATCTCGTGGGTACAGCGATTATCAAATTCTTCGTTATTCTCATGGATGCAGCGATTTTTAAATTCTTCATTATTCTCGTGGATACAGCGATTATCAAGTTCATCATTATTCTCGTGGATACAGCAATTCTTAAATTCTTCATTATTTTCATGGATACAGCGATTATCGAATTCGTCATTATTCTCGTAGATACAGTGATTATCAACTTCTTCATCATTCTCGTGGATACAGCAATTTTAAAATTCTTCATTATTCTCATGGATACAGCGATTATCGAATTCATCATTATTCTCGTGGATACAGCGATTTTTAAATTCTTTATTATTCTCATGGATACAGCAATTTTTAAATTCTCCATTATTCTCATGGATACAGCGATTATCGAATTCATCATTTTTCTCGTGGATACAGCGATTATCGAATTCATCATTTTTCTCGTGGATACAGCGATTATCGAATTCATCATTTTTCTCGTGGATACAGCCATTATTAAATTCTTCTTTATTTTCATGGATATAGCGAACATCGAATTCGTCATTATTCTTGTAGATACAGCGATTATCAACTTCTTCGTTATTCTCATGGATGCAGCGATTATCGAATTCGTCATTATTCGCGTAGATACAGCGATTATAAAATTCATCATTATTCTCGTGGATACAGTGATTCTCAAATTCTTCGTTATTCTCATGGATACAGTGATTATCGAATTGTTCATTATTTTCGTAGATACAGTGATTATCAACTTTTTTATTATTTTCGTGGATACAGCGATTATCGAATTCATCATTTTTCTCGTGGATACAGCGATTATCGAATTCATCGTTTTTCTCGTGGATACAGCGATTATTAAATTCTTCATTATTCTCGTGGATACAGCGATTGTCGAGTTCATCATTATTCTCGTGGATACAGTGATTGTCGAGTTCATCATTATTCTCGTGGATACAGCGATTTTAAAATTCCCTATTATTTTCGTAGATACAGTGATTATCAACTCCTTTATTATTCTCGTCAATACAGAAATTTTTTAATTGTTCATTATTCTCATGGATACAGCGATTATCGAATTCGTCGTTATTCTCGTAGATACAGTGATTATCAACTTCTTCATTATTCTCGTGGATACAGCAATTTTTTAATTCTTCATTATTCTCATGGATACAGCGATTATCGAATTTGTCATTATTCTCATAGATACAGTGATTATCAACTTCTTTATTATTCTCGTGAATACAGCGATTATCGAATTCATCATTTTTCTCGTGGATACAGCGATTATCGAATTCATCATTTTTCTCGTGGATACAGCGATTATTAAATTCTTCTTTATTTTCATGGATATAGCGAACATCGAATTCGTCATTATTCTTGTAGACACAGCGATTATCAACTTCTTCGTTATTCTCATGGATGCAGCGATTATCGAATTCGTCATTATTCTCGTGGATACAACGATTATCGAGTTCATCATTATTCTCGTGGATACAGTGATTCTCAAATTCTTCGTTATTCTCATGGATACAGTGATTATCGAATTGTTCATTATTTTCGTAGATACAGTGATTATCAACTTTTTTATTATTCTCGTGGATACAGCGATTGTCGAGTTCATCATTATTCTCGTGGATACAGCAATTATTAAATTCTTCATTATTCTCGTGGATACAGCGATTGTCGAGTTCATCATTATTCTCGTGTATACAGTGATTGTCGAGTTCATCATTATTCTCGTGGATACAGCGATTTTAAAATTCTCTATTATTTTCGTAGATACAGTGATTATCAACTCCTTTATTATTCTCGTCAATACAGAAATTTTTTAATTCTTTATTATTCTCATGGATACAGCGATTATCGAATTCGTCGTCATTCTCGTAGATACAGTGATTATCAACTTCTTCATTATTCTCATTGATACAGCAATTTTTTAATTCTTTATTATTCTTATGGATACAGCGATTATCGAATTCATCATTATTCTCGTGGATACAGCGATTTTTAAATTCTTTATTATTCTCATGGATACAGCGATTATCGAATTCGTCATTATTCTCGTAGATACAGTGATTATCAACTTCTTTATTATTCTCGTGGATACAGCAATTTTTAAATTTTTCATTATTCTCATGGATACGGCGATTATTGAGTTCATCATTTTTCTCGTGGATACAGCGATCATTCAATTCTTCTTTATTTTCATGGATACAGCGAATATCGAATTCGTCATTATTTTCGTAGATACAGTGATTATCAACTTCTTTATTATTCTCGTGGATACAGCAATTTTTAAATTCTTCATTATTCTCATGGATACAGCGATTATCGAATTCATCATTTTTCTCGTGGATACAGCGATTATTAAATTCTTCTTTATTGTCATAAATACAGCGAATATCGAATTCGTCGTTATTCTCGTAGATACAGCGATTATCAACTTCTTCGTTATTCTCATGGATGCAGCGATTATCGAATTCGTCATTATTCGCGTAGATACAGCGATTATCAAATTCATCATTATTCTCGTGGATACAGCGATTGTCGAATTCATTATTATTCCCGTAAAAACAGCGATTATCAAATTCATCATTATTCTCGTGGATACAGCGATTATCGAGTTTATCATTATTCTCGTGGATACAGTGATTCTCAAATTCTTTATTATTCTCATGGATACAGTGATAATCGAATTCTTCATTATTCTCGTAGATACAGTGATTATCAACTTCTTCATTAATCTCGTGGATACAGCGATTGTCGAGTTCATCATTATTCTTGTGGATACAGCGATTGTCGAGTTCATCATTATTCTCGTGGATACAGCGATTATTAAATTCTTCTTTATTCTCATGGATACAGCGATTATCGAGTCCATCATTATTCTCGTGGATACAGCGATTTTTAAATTCTTTATTATTCTTGTGGATACAACGATTATCGAATTCATCATTATTCTCGTGGATACAGTGATTCTTAAATTCTTCATTATTCTCGTAGATACAGCGATTGTCGAGTTCGTCATTATTCTCGTGGATACAGTGATTATCAACTTCTTCATTATTCTCGTCAATACAGCAATTTTTTAATTCTTCATTATTCTCATGGATACAGCGATTATCGAATTCATCATAATCCTCGTGGATACAGCGATTTTTAAATTCTTCATTATTCTCGTAGATATAGTGATTATCAACTTCTTCATTATTCTCGTCAATACAGCAATTTTTAAGTCCTTTATTATTCTTATGGATACAGCGATTATCGAATTCATCATTATTCTCGTGGATACAGCGATTTTTAAATTCCTTATTATTCTCATCGATACAGCGATTGTCGAGTTCATCATTATTCTCGTGGATACCGTGATTCATATATCCTTTATTATTCTCATGGATACAGCGATTATCGAATTCGTCATTATTCTCGTAGATACAGTGATTATCAACTTCTTCATTATTCTCGTGGATACAGCAATTTTTAAATTCTTCATTATTCTCATGGATACAGCGATTATCGAATTCGTCGTTTTTCTCGTAGATACAGTGATTATCAACTTCTTCATTATTCTCGTTGATACAGCAATTTTTTAATTCTTTAGTATTCTTATGGATACAGCGATTATCGAATTGATCATTATTCTCGTGGATACAGCGATTTTTAAATTCTTTATTATTTTCATGGATACAGCGATTATCGAATTCGTCATTATTCTCGTAGATACAGTGATTATCAACTTCTTTATTATTCTCGTGGATACGGCGATTATCGAATTCATCATTTTTCTCGTGGATACAGCGATTATCGAATTCATCATTATTCTCGTGGATACAGCGATTTTTAAATTCTTTATTACTCTCATCGATACCGCAATTGTCGAGTTCATCATTATTCTCGTGGATACCGTGATTCATATATTCTTCATTATTCTCATGGATACAGCGATTTTTAAATTCTTCATTATTTTCGTGGATATAGCGATTATCAAGTTCATCATTATTCTCGTGGATACGGTGATTCTTAAATTCTTCATTATTCTCATGGATACAGCGATTTTTAAATTTTTCATTATTCTCATGGAAACAGCGATTGTCGAGTTCATCAATATTCTCGTGGATACAGCGATTTTTAAATTCTTCATTATTCTCATGGAAACAGCGATTGTCGAGTTCATCAATATTCTCGTGGATACAGCGATTATCAAATTCTTCGTTATTCTCATGGATACAGCGATTATCGAATTCGTCATTATTTTCGTAGATACAGTGATTATCAACTTCTTCATTATTCTCGTGGATACAGCGATTGTCGAGTTCATCATTATTCTCGTGGATACAGTGATTGTCGAGTTCATCATTATTCTCGTGGATACAGCGATTTTTAAATTCTTTAATATTCTCATGGATACAGCGATTATCGAATTCATCATTATTCTCCGGGATACAGCGGTTGTTAAATTCTTCATTATTTTCATGGATACAGCGATTGTCGAGTTCATCATTATTTTCATGGGTACAGCGATTATCAAATTCTTCGTTATTCTCATGGATACAGCAATTTTTAAATTTTTCATTATTCTCGTAGATACAGTGATTATCAACTTCTTCATTATTCTCGTGGATACAGCGATTTTGAAATTCTTCATTATTCTCGTTGATACAGCGATTATCACGTTCATCATTATTCTCGTGGATACAGTGATTCATATATTCCTTATTATTCTCATGGATACAGCGATTATCGAATTCGTCATTATTCTCGTAGATACAGTGATTATCAACTTCTTCATTATTCTCGTGGATACAGCGATTGTCGAGTTCATCATTATTCTCGTGGATACAGCAATTATTAAATTCTTCATTATTTTCATGGATACAGCGATGGTCGAGTTCATCATTATTCTCGTGGATACAGTGATTGTCGATTTCATCATTATTTTCGTGGATACAGCGATTTTTAAATTCTTCATTATTCTCGTAGATACAGTGATTATCAACTTCTTCATTACTCTCGTTGATACAGCAATTTTAAAATTCTTTATTATTCTTATGGATACAGCGATTATCGAATTCATCATTATTTTCGTGGATACAGCGATTTTTAAATTCTTTATTATTCTCATCGATACAGCGATTCTCGAGTTCATCATTATTCTCGTGGGTACAGCGATTATGAAATTCTTCGTTATTCTCATGGATACAGCGATTCTTAAATTCTTCGATATTCTCGTGGATATAGCGATTATCAAGTTCATCATTATTCTCGTGGATACAGCGATTCTTAAATTCTTTATTATTCTCATGGACACAGCGATTATCGAATTCGTCATTATTCTCGTAGATACAGTGATTATCAACTTCTTCATTATTCTCGTGGATACAGCAATCTTTAAATCCTTTATTATTCTCATTGATACAGCGATTATTGAATTCATCATTATTCTCGTGGATACAGCGATTTTCAAATTCTTCATTATTCTCATGGAAACAGCGATTGTCGAGTTCATCAATATTCTCGTGGATACAGCGATTATCAAATTCTTCGTTGTTCTCATGGATACAGCGATTATCGAATTCGTCATTATTCTCGTAGATACAGTGATTATCAACTTTTTCATTATTCTCGTGGATACAGCAATTTTTTAATTCTTCATTATTCTCATGGATACAGCGATTATCGAATTTGTCATTATTCTCGTAGATACAGTGATTATCAACTTCTTTATTATTCTCGTGAATACAGCGATTGTCGAGTTTATCATTATTCTCGTGGATACAGTGATTGTCGAGTTCATCATTATTCTCGTGGATACAGCGATTTTTAAATTCTTCAATATTCTCATGGATACAGCGATTATCGAATTCATCATTATTCTCCGGGATACAGCGGTTGTTAAATTCTTCATTATTCTCATGGATACAGCGATTATCACGTTCATCATTATTCTCGTGGATACAGTGATTCATATATTCCTTATTATTCTCATGGATACAGCGATTATCGAATTCGTCATTATTCTCGTAGATACAGTGATTATCAACTTCTTCATTATTCTCGTGGATACAGCAATTTTTAAATTCTTCATTATTCTCATGGATACAGCGATTATCGAATTCGTCGTTATTCTCGTAGATACAGTGATTATCAACTTCTTCATTATTCTCGTTGATACAGCAATTTTTAAATTCTTTATTATTCTTATGGATACAGCGATTATCGAATTCATCATTATTCTCGTGGATACAGCGATTTTTGAATTCTTTATTATTCTCATGGATACAGCGATTATCGAATTCGTCATTATTCTCGTAGATACAGTGATTATCAACTTCTTTATTATTCTCGTGGATACAGCAATTTTTAAATTCGTCATTATTCTCGTAGATACAGCGATTATCAACTTCTTCGTTATTCTCATGGATGCAGCGATTATCGAATTCGTCATTATTCGCGTAGATACAGCGATTATCGAATTCATCATTATTCTCGTGGATACAGTGATTCTTAAATTCTTTATTACTCTCATCGATACCGCGATTGTCGAGTTCATCATTATTCTCGTGGATACCGTGATTATCAACTTCTTCATTAATCTCGTGGATACAGCGATTGTCGAGTTCATCATTATTCTCGTGGATACAGCGATTATCGAATTCATCATTATTTTCGTGGATACAGCGATTTTTAAATTCTTTAGTATTCTCATCGATACAGCGATTCTCGAGTTCATCATTATTCTCGTGGGTACAGCGATTATGAAATTCTTCGTTATTCTCATGGATACAGCGATTCTTAAATTCTTCGATATTCTCGTGGATATAGCGATTATCAAGTTCATCATTATTCTCGTGGATACAGCGATTCTTAAATTCTTCATTATTCTCATGGACACAGCGATTATCGAATTCGTCATTATTCTCGTAGATACAGTGATTATCAACTTCTTCATTATTCTCGTGGATACAGCAATCTTTAAATCCTTTATTATTCTCATTGATACAGCGATTATTGAATTCATCATTATTCTCGTGGATACAGCGATTTTTAAATTCTTCATTATTCTCATGGAAACAGCGATTGTCGAGTTCATCAATATTCTCGTGGATACAGCGATTATCAAATTCTTCGTTATTCTCATGGATACAGCGATTATCGAATTCGTCATTATTCTCGTAGATACAGTGATTATCAACTTTTTCATTATTCTCGTGGATACAGCAATTTTTTAATTCTTCATTATTCTCATGGATACAGCGATTATCGAATTTGTCATTATTCTCGTAGATACAGTGATTATCAACTTCTTTATTATTCTCGTGAATACAGCGATTGTCGAGTTCATCATTATTCTCGTGGATACAGTGATTGTCGAGTTCATCATTATTCTCGTGGATACAGCGATTTTTAAATTCTTCAATATTCTCATGGATACAGCGATTATCACGTTCATCATTATTCTCGTGGATACAGTGATTCATATATTCCTTATTATTCTCATGGATACAGCGATTATCGAATTCATCATTATTCTCGTAGATACAGTGATTATCAACTTCTTCATTATTCTCGTGGATACAGCAATTTTTAAATTCTTCATTATTCTCATGGATACAGCGATTATCGAATTCGTCGTTATTCTCGTAGATACAGTGATTATCAACTTCTTCATTATTCTCGTTGATACAGCAATTTTTAAATTCTTTATTATTCTTATGGATACAGCGATTATCGAATTCATCATTATTCTCGTGGATACAGCGATTTTTGAATTCTTTATTATTCTCATGGATACAGCGATTATCGAATTCGTCATTATTCTCGTAGATACAGTGATTATCAACTTCTTTATTATTCTCGTGGATACAGCAATTTTTAAATTCGTCATTATTCTCGTAGATACAGCGATTATCAACTTCTTCGTTATTCTCATGGATGCAGCGATTATCGAATTCGTCATTATTCGCGTAGATACAGCGATTATCAAATTCATCATTATTCTCGTGGATACAGTGATTCTTAAATTCTTCATTATTCTCGTGGATACAACGATTGTCGAGTTCATCATTATTCTCGTGGATACAGCGATTATCGAGTTTATCATTATTATCGTGGATACAGTGATTCTCAAATTCTTTATTATTCTCATGGATACAGTGATTATCGAATTCTTCATTATTCTCGTGGATACAGTGTATATCACCTTCTTCATTATTCTCGTGGATACAGCGATCATCGAATTCATCATTTTTTTCATGGATGCAGCGATTATCGAATTCGTTATTATTCGCGTAGATACAGCGATTATGAAATTCATCATTATTCCCGTGGATACAGCGATTATCGAGTTTATCATTATTATCGTGGATACAGTGATTCTCAAATTCTTTATTATTCTCATGGATACAGTGATTATCGAATTCTTCATTATTCTCGTAGATACAGTGTTTATCAACTTCTTCATCATTCTCGTTATACAGCGATTGTCAAGTTCATCATTATTCTTGTGGATACAGCGATTGTCGAGTTCATCATTATTCTCGTGGATACAGCGATTATTAAATTCTTCATTATTCTCATGGATACAGCGATTGTCGAGTTCATCATTATTCTCCTGGATACAGCGATTTTTAAATTCTTCATAATTCTCATGGATACAGCGATTATCGAATTCATCATTATTCTCGTGTATACAGCGATTTTTAAATTCCTCATTATTTTCATGGATACAGCGATTGTCGAGTTCATCATTTATCTCGTGGGTACAGCGATTATCAAATTCTTCGTTATTCTCATGGATGCAGCGATTTTTAAATTCTTCATTATTCTCGTGGATACAGCGATTATCAAGTTCATCATTATTCTCGTGGATACAGCAATTCTTAAATTCTTCATTATTTTCATGGATACAGCGATTATCGAATTCGTCATTATTCTCGTAGATACAGTGATTATCAACTTCTTCATCATTCTCGTGGATACAGCAATTTTAAAATTCTTCATTATTCTCATGGATACAGCGATTCTCGAATTCATCATTATTCTCGTGGATACAGCGATTTTTAAATTCTTTATAATTCTCATGGATACAGCAATTTTTAAATTCTTCATTATTCTCATGGATACAGCGATTATCGAATTCATCATTTTTCTCGTGGATACAGCGATTATCGAATTCATCATTTTTCTCGTGGATACAGCGATTATCGAATTCATCATTTTTCTCGTGGATACAGCGATTATTAAATTCTTCTTTATTTTCATGGATATAGCGAACATCGAATTCGTCATTATTCTTGTAGATACAGCGATTATCAACTTCTTCGTTATTCTCATGGATGCAGCGATTATCGAATTCGTCATTATTCGCGTAGATACAGCGATTATAAAATTCATCATTATTCTCGTGGATACAGTGATTCTCAAATTCTTCGTTATTCTCATGGATACAGTGATTATCGAATTGTTCATTATTTTCGTAGATACAGTGATTATCAACTTTTTTATTATTTTCGTGGATACAGCGATTATCGAATTCATCATTTTTCTCGTGGATACAGCGATTATCGAATTCATCATTTTTCTCGTGGATACAGCGATTATTAAATTCTTCATTATTCTCGTGGATACAGCGATTGTCGAGTTCATCATTATTCTCGTGGATACAGTGATTGTCGAGTTCATCATTATTCTCGTGGATACAGTGATTGTCGAGTTCATCATTATTCTCGTGGATACAGCGATTTTAAAATTCCCTATTATTTTCGTAGATACAGTGATTATCAACTCCTTTATTATTCTCGTCAATACAGAAATTTTTTAATTGTTCATTATTCTCATGGATACAGCGATTATCGAATTCGTCGTTATTCTCGTAGATACAGTGATTATCAACTTCTTCATTATTCTCGTGGATACAGCAATTTTTTAATTCTTCATTATTCTCATGGATACAGCGATTATCGAATTTGTCATTATTCTCATAGATACAGTGATTATCAACTTCTTTATTATTCTCGTGAATACAGCGATTATCGAATTCATCATTCTTCTCGTGGATACAGCGATTATCGAATTCATCATTTTTCTCGTGGATACAGCGATTATTAAATTCTTCTTTATTTTCATGGATATAGCGAACATCGAATTCGTCATTATTCTTGTAGACACAGCGATTATCAACTTCTTCGTTATTCTCATGGATGCAGCGATTATCGAATTCGTCATTATTCTCGTGGATACAGCGATTATCGAGTTCATCATTATTCTCGTGGATACAATGATTCTCAAATTCTTCGTTATTCTCATGGATACAGTGATTATCGAATTGTTCATTATTTTCGTAGATACAGTGATTATCAACTTTTTTATTATTCTCGTGGATACAGCGATTGTCGAGTTCATCATTATTCTCGTGGATACAGCAATTATTAAATTCTTCATTATTCTCGTGGATACAGCGATTGTCGAGTTCATCATTATTCTCGTGGATACAGTGATTGTCGAGTTCATCATTATTCTCGTGGATACAGCGATTTTAAAATTCCCTAATATTTTCGTAGATACAGTGATTATCAACTCCTTTATTATTCTCGTCAATACAGAAATTTTTTAATTGTTCATTATTCTCATGGATACAGCGATTATCGAATTCGTCGTTATTCTCGTAGATACAGTGATTATCAACTTCTTCATTATTCTCGTGGATACAGCAATTTTTTAATTCTTCATTATTCTCATGGATACAGCGATTATCGAATTTGTCATTATTCTCATAGATACAGTGATTATCAACTTCTTTATTATTCTCGTGAATACAGCGATTATCGAATTCATCATTTTTCTCGTGGATACAGCGATTATCGAATTCATCATTTTTCTCGTGGATACAGCGATTATTAAATTCTTCTTTATTTTCATGGATATAGCGAACGGCGAATTCGTCATTATTCTTGTAGACACAGCGATTATCAACTTCTTCGTTATTCTCATGGATGCAGCGATTATCGAATTCGTCATTATTCTCGTGGATACAGCGATTATCGAGTTCATCATTATTCTCGTGGATACAGTGATTCTCAAATTCTTCGTTATTCTCATGGATACAGTGATTATCGAATTGTTCATTATTTTCGTAGATACAGTGATTATCAACTTTTTTATTATTCTCGTGGATACAGCGATTGTCGAGTTCATCATTATTCTCGTGGATACAGCAATTATTAAATTCTTCATTATTCTCGTGGATACAGCGATTGTCGAGTTCATCATTATTCTCGTGGATACAGTGATTGTCGAGTTCATCATTATTCTCGTGGATACAGCGATTTTAAAATTCTCTATTATTTTCGTAGATACAGTGATTATCAACTCCTTTATTATTCTCGTCAATACAGAAATTTTTTAATTCTTTATTATTCTCATGGATACAGCGATTATCGAATTCGTCGTTATTCTCGTAGATACAGTGATTATCAACTTCTTCATTATTCTCGTTGATACAGCAATTTTTTAATTCTTTATTATTCTTATGGATACAGCGATTATCGAATTCATCATTATTCTCGTGGATACAGCGATTTTTAAATTCTTTATTATTCTCATGGATACAGCGATTATCGAATTCGTCATTATTCTCGTAGATACAGTGATTATCAACTTCTTTATTATTCTCGTGGATACAGCAATTTTTAAATTTTTCATTATTCTCATGGATACGGCGATTATCGAGTTCATCATTTTTCTCGTGGATACAGCGATTATTCAATTCTTCTTTATTTTCATGGATACAGCGAATATCGAATTCGTCATTATTTTCGTAGATACAGTGATTATCAACTTCTTTATTATTCTCGTGGATACAGCAATTTTTAAATTCTTCATTATTCTCATGGATACAGCGATTATCGAATTCATCATTTTTCTCGTGGATACAGCGATTATTAAATTCTTCTTTATTGTCATAAATACAGCGAATATCGAATTCGTCGTTATTCTCGTAGATACAGCGATTATCAACTTCTTCGTTATTCATATGGATGCAGCGATTATCGAATTCGTCATTATTCGCGTAGATACAGCGATTATCAAATTCATCATTATTCTCGTGGATACAGCGATTGTCGAATTCATTATTATTCTCGTAAAAACAGCGATTATCAAATTCATCATTATTCTCGTGGATACAGCGATTATCGAGTTTATCATTATTCTCGTGGATACAGTGATTCTCAAATTCTTTATTATTCTCATGGATACAGTGATTATCGAATTCTTCATTATTCTCGTAGATACAGTGATTATCAACTTCTTCATTAATCTCGTGGATACAGCGATTGTCGAGTTCATCATTATTCTTGTGGATACAGCAATTATTAAATTCTTCATTATTCTCGTGGATACAGCGATTGTCGAGTTCATCATTATTCTCGTGGATACAGTGATTGTCGAGTTCATCATTATTCTCGTGGATACAGCGATTTTAAAATTCCCTAATATTTTCGTAGATACAGTGATTATCAACTCCTTTATTATTCTCGTCAATACAGAAATTTTTTAATTGTTCATTATTCTCATGGATACAGCGATTATCGAATTCGTCGTTATTCTCGTAGATACAGTGATTATCAACTTCTTCATTATTCTCGTGGATACAGCAATTTTTTAATTCTTCATTATTCTCATGGATACAGCGATTATCGAATTTGTCATTATTCTCATAGATACAGTGATTATCAACTTCTTTATTATTCTCGTGAATACAGCGATTATCGAATTCATCATTTTTCTCGTGGATACAGCGATTATCGAATTCATCATTTTTCTCGTGGATACAGCGATTATTAAATTCTTCTTTATTTTCATGGATATAGCGAACATCGAATTCGTCATTATTCTTGTAGACACAGCGATTATCAACTTCTTCGTTATTCTCATGGATGCAGCGATTATCGAATTCGTCATTATTCTCGTGGATACAGCGATTATCGAGTTCATCATTATTCTCGTGGATACAGTGATTCTCAAATTCTTCGTTATTCTCATGGATACAGTGATTATCGAATTGTTCATTATTTTCGTAGATACAGTGATTATCAACTTTTTTATTATTCTCGTGGATACAGCGATTGTCGAGTTCATCATTATTCTCGTGGATACAGCAATTATTAAATTCTTCATTATTCTCGTGGATACAGCGATTGTCGAGTTCATCATTATTCTCGTGGATACAGTGATTGTCGAGTTCATCATTATTCTCGTGGATACAGCGATTTTAAAATTCTCTATTATTTTCGTAGATACAGTGATTATCAACTCCTTTATTATTCTCGTCAATACAGAAATTTTTTAATTCTTTATTATTCTCATGGATACAGCGATTATCGAATTCGTCGTTATTCTCGTAGATACAGTGATTATCAACTTCTTCATTATTCTCGTTGATACAGCAATTTTTTAATTCTTTATTATTCTTATGGATACAGCGATTATCGAATTCATCATTATTCTCGTGGATACAGCGATTTTTAAATTCTTTATTATTCTCATGGATACAGCGATTATCGAATTCGTCATTATTCTCGTAGATACAGTGATTATCAACTTCTTTATTATTCTCGTGGATACAGCAATTTTTAAATTTTTCATTATTCTCATGGATACGGCGATTATCGAGTTCATCATTTTTCTCGTGGATACAGCGATTATTCAATTCTTCTTTATTTTCATGGATACAGCGAATATCGAATTCGTCATTATTTTCGTAGATACAGTGATTATCAACTTCTTTATTATTCTCGTGGATACAGCAATTTTTAAATTCTTCATTATTCTCATGGATACAGCGATTATCGAATTCATCATTTTTCTCGTGGATACAGCGATTATTAAATTCTTCTTTATTGTCATAAATACAGCGAATATCGAATTCGTCGTTATTCTCGTAGATACAGCGATTATCAACTTCTTCGTTATTCATATGGATGCAGCGATTATCGAATTCGTCATTATTCGCGTAGATACAGCGATTATCAAATTCATCATTATTCTCGTGGATACAGCGATTGTCGAATTCATTATTATTCTCGTAAAAACAGCGATTATCAAATTCATCATTATTCTCGTGGATACAGCGATTATCGAGTTTATCATTATTCTCGTGGATACAGTGATTCTCAAATTCTTTATTATTCTCATGGATACAGTGATTATCGAATTCTTCATTATTCTCGTAGATACAGTGATTATCAACTTCTTCATTAATCTCGTGGATACAGCGATTGTCGAGTTCATCATTATTCTTGTGGATACAGCGATTGTCGAGTTCATCATTATTCTCGTGGATACAGCGATTATTAAATTCTTCTTTATTCTCATGGATACAGCGATTATCGAGTCCATCATTATTCTCGTGGATACAGCGATTTTTAAATTCTTTATTATTCTTGTGGATACAGCGATTATCGAATTCATCATTATTCTCGTGGATACAGTGATTCTTAAATTCTTCATTATTCTCGTAGATACAGCGATTGTCGAGTTCGTCATTATTCTCGTGGATACAGTGATTATCAACTTCTTCATTATTCTCGTCAATACAGCAATTTTTTAATTCTTCATTATTCTCATGGATACAGCGATTATCGAATTCATCATAATCCTCGTGGATACAGCGATTTTTAAATTCTTCATTATTCTCGTAGATATAGTGATTATCAACTTCTTCATTATTCTCGTCAATACAGCAATTTTTAAGTCCTTTATTATTCTTATGGATACAGCGATTATCGAGTTCATCATTATTCTCGTGGATACCGTGATTCATATATTCTTCATTATTCTCATGGATACAGCGATTATCGAATTCGTCATTATTCTCGTAGATAGAGTGATTATCAACTTCTTCATTATTCTCGTGGATACAGCAATCTTTAAATTCTTCATTATTCTCATGGATACAGCGATTATCGAATTCGTCGTTTTTCTCGTAGATACAGTGATTATCAACTTCTTCATTATTCTCGTTGATACAGCAATTTTTTAATTCTTTAGTATTCTTATGGATACAGCGATTATCGAATTGATCATTATTCTCGTGGATACAGCGATTTTTAAATTCTTTATTATTTTCATGGATACAGCAATTATCGAATTCGTCATTATTCTCGTAGATACAGTGATTATCAACTTCTTTATTATTCTCGTGGATACGGCGATTATCGAATTCATCATTTTTCTCGTGGATACAGCGATTATCGAATTCATCATTATTCTCGTGGATACAGCGATTTTTAAATTCTTTATTACTCTCATCGATACCGCGATTGTCGAGTTCATCATTATTCTCGTGGATACCGTGATTCATATATTCTTCATTATTCTCATGGATACAGCGATTTTTAAATTCTTCATTATTCTCGTGGATATAGCGATTATCAAGTTCATCATTATTCTCGTGGATACGGTGATTCTTAAATTCTTCATTATTCTCATGGATACAGCGATTATCGAATTCGTCATTATTCTCGTAGATAGAGTGATTATCAACTTCTTCATTATTCTCGTGGATACAGCAATCTTTAAATTCTTCATTATTCCCATTGATACAGCGATTATCGAATTCATCATTATTCTCGTGGATACAGCGATTTTTAAATTCTTCATTATTCTCATGGATACAGCGATTTTTTAATTCTTCATTATTCTCATGGATACAGCGATTATCGAATTCGTCATTATTCTCGTAGATACAGTGATTATCAACTTCTTTATTATTCTCGTGAATACAGCGATTGTCGAGTTCATCATTATTCTCGTGGATACAGTGATTGTCGATTTCATCATTATTTTCGTGGATACAGCGATTTTTAAATTCTTCATTATACTCGTGGAAACAGCGATTATCGAGTTCATCATTATTCTCGTGGATACAGTGATTATCAACTTCTTCATTATTCTCGTGGATACAGCAATCTTTAAATTCTTCATTATTCTCATTGATACAGCGATTATCGAATTCATCATTATTCTCGTGGATACAGCGATTATTAAATTCTTCATTATTCTCATGGATACAGCGATTATCGAGTTTATCATTATTCTCGTGGATACAGTGATTCTCAAATTCTTCGTTATTCTCATGGATACAGTGGTTATCGAATTCTTCATTATTCTCGTAGATACAGTGATTATCAACTTCTTCATTATTCTCGTGGATACAGCGATTGTCGAGTTCATCATTATTCTCGTGGATACAGCAATTATTAAATTCTTCATTATTTTCATGGATACAGCGATGGTCGAGTTCATCATTATTCTCGTGGATACAGTGATTGTCGATTTCATCATTATTTTCGTGGATACAGCGATTTTTAAATTCTTCATTATTCTCGTAGATACAGTGATTATCAACTTCTTCATTACTCTCGTTGATACAGCAATTTTAAAATTCTTTATTATTCTTATGGATACAGCGATTATCGAATTCATCATTATTCTCGTGGATACAGCGATTTTTAAATTCTTGATTATTCTCATCGATACAGCGATTCTCGAGTTCATCATTATTCTCGTGGGTACAGCGATTATGAAATTCTTCGTTATTCTCATGGATACAGCGATTCTTAAATTCTTCGATATTCTCGTGGATATAGCGATTATCAAGTTCATCATTATTCTCGTGGATACAGCGATTCTTAAATTCTTCATTATTCTCATGGACACAGCGATTATCGAATTCGTCATTTTTCTCGTAGATACAGTGATTATCAACTTCTTTATTATTCTCGTGGATACAGCAATCTTTAAATCCTTTATTATTCTCATTGATACAGCGATTATTGAATTCATCATTATTCTCGTGGATACAGCGATTTTTAAATTCTTCATTATTCTCATGGAAACAGCGATTGTCGAGTTTATCAATATTCTCGTGGATACAGCGATTATCAAATTCTTCGTTATTCTCATGGATACAGCGATTATCGAATTCGTCATTATTCTCGTAGATACAGTGATTATCAACTTTTTCATTATTCTCGTGGATACAGCAATTTTTTAATTCTTCATTATTCTCATGGATACAGCGATTATCGAATTTGTCATTATTCTCGTAGATACAGTGATTATCAACTTCTTTATTATTCTCGTGAATACAGCGATTGTCGAGTTCATCATTATTCTCGTGGATACAGTGATTGTCGAGTTCATCATTATTCTCGTGGATACAGCGATTTTTAAATTCTTCAATATTCTCATGGATACAGCGATTATCGAATTCATCATTATTCTCCGGGATACAGCGGTTGTTAAATTCTTCATTATTCTCATGGATACAGCGATTATCACGTTCATCATTATTCTCGTGGATACAGTGATTCATATATTCCTTATTATTCTCATGGATACAGCGATTATCGAATTCGTCATTATTCTCCTAGATACAGTGATTATCAACTTCTTCATTATTCTCGTGGATACAGCAATTTTTAAATTCTTCATTATTCTCATGGATACAGCGATTATCGAATTCGTCGTTATTCTCGTAGATACAGTGATTATCAACTTCTTCATTATTCTCGTTGATACAGCAATTTTTAAATTCTTTATTATTCTTATGGATACAGCGATTATCGAATTCATCATTATTCTCGTGGATACAGCGATTTTTGAATTCTTTATTATTCTCATGGATACAGCGATTATCGAATTCGTCATTATTCTCGTAGATACAGTGATTATCAACTTCTTTATTATTCTCGTGGATACAGCAATTTTTAAATTCGTCATTATTCTCGTAGATACAGCGATTATCAACTTCTTCGTTATTCTCATGGATGCAGCGATTATCGAATTCGTCATTATTCGCGTAGATACAGCGATTATCAAATTCATCATTATTCTCGTGGATACAGTGATTCTTAAATTCTTCATTATTCTCGTGGATACAACGATTGTCGAGTTCATCATTATTCTCGTGGATACAGCGATTATCGAGTTTATCATTATTATCGTGGATACAGTGATTCTCAAATTCTTTATTATTCTCATGGATACAGTGATTATCGAATTCTTCATTATTCTCGTGGATACAGTGTATATCACCTTCTTCATTATTCTCGTGGATACAGCGATCATCGAATTCATCATTTTTTTCATGGATGCAGCGATTATCGAATTCGTTATTATTCGCGTAGATACAGCGATTATGAAATTCATCATTATTCCCGTGGATACAGCGATTATCGAGTTTATCATTATTATCGTGGATACAGTAATTCTCAAATTCTTTGCTATTCTCATGGATACAGTGATTATCGAATTCTTCATTATTCTCGTAGATACAGTGTTTATCAACTTCTTCATCATTCTCGTTATACAGCGATTGTCAAGTTCATCATTATTCTTGTGGATACAGCGATTGTCGAGTTCATCATTATTCTCGTGGATACAGCGATTATTAAATTCTTCATTATTCTCATGGATACAGCGATTGTCGAGTTCATCATTATTCTCCTGGATACAGCGATTTTTAAATTCTTCATAATTCTCATGGATACAGCGATTATCGAATTCATCATTATTCTCGTGTATACAGCGATTTTTAAATTCCTCATTATTTTCATGGATACAGCGATTGTCGAGTTCATCATTTATCTCGTGGGTACAGCGATTATCAAATTCTTCGTTATTCTCATGGATGCAGCGATTTTTAAATTCTTCATTATTCTCGTGGATACAGCGATTATCAAGTTCATCATTATTCTCGTGGATACAGCAATTCTTAAATTCTTCATTATTTTCATGGATACAGCGATTATCGAATTCGTCATTATTCTCGTAGATACAGTGATTATCAACTTCTTCATCATTCTCGTGGATACAGCAATTTTAAAATTCTTCATTATTCTCATGGATACAGCGATTATCGAATTCATCATTATTCTCGTGGATACAGCGATTTTTAAATTCTTTATTATTCTCATGGATACAGCAATTTTTAAATTCTTCATTATTCTCATGGATACAGCGATTATCGAATTCATCATTTTTCTCGTGGATACAGCGATTATCGAATTCATCATTTTTCTCGTGGATACAGCGATTATTAAATTCTTCTTTATTTTCATGGATATAGCGAACATCGAATTCGTCATTATTCTTGTAGACACAGCGATTATCAACTTCTTCGTTATTCTCATGGATGCAGCGATTATCGAATTCGTCATTATTCTCGTGGATACAGCGATTACCGAGTTCATCATTATTCTCGTGGATACAGTGATTCTCAAATTCTTCGTTATTCTCATGGATACAGTGATTATCGAATTGTTCATTATTTTCGTAGATACAGTGATTATCAACTTTTTTATTATACTCGTGGATACAGCGATTGTCGAGTTCATCATTATTCTCGTGGATACAGCAATTATTAAATTCTTCATTATTCTCGTGGATACAGCGATTGTCGAGTTCATCATTATTCTCGTGGATACAGTGATTGTCGAGTTCATCATTATTCTCGTGGATACAGCGATTTTAAAATTCCCTATTATTTTCGTAGATACAGTGATTATCAACTCCTTTATTATTCTCGTCAATACAGAAATTTTTTAATTGTTCATTATTCTCATGGATACAGCGATTATCGAATGCGTCGTTATTCTCGTAGATACAGTGATTATCAACTTCTTCATTATTCTCGTGGATACAGCAATTTTTTAATTCTTTATTATTCTCATGGACACAGCGATTATCGAATTTGTCATTATTCTCATAGATACAGTGATTATCAACTTCTTTATTATTCTCGTGAATACAGCGATTATCGAATTCATCATTTTTCTCGTGGATACAGCGATTATCGAATTCATCATTTTTCTCGTGGATACAGCGATTATTAAATTCTTCTTTATTTTCATGGATATAGCGAACATCGAATTCGTCATTATTCTTGTAGACACAGCGATTATCAACTTCTTCGTTATTCTCGTAGATACAGTGATTGTCAACTTCTTCATTATTCTCGTGGATACAGCGATTGTCGAGTTCATCATTATTCTCGTGGATACAGCGATTTTAAAATTCCCTATTATTTTCGTAGATACAGTGATTATCAACTCCTTTATTATTCTCGTCAATACAGAAATTTTTTAATTGTTCATTATTCTCATGGATACAGCGATTATCGAATTCGTCGTTATTCTCGTAGATACAGTGATTATCAACTTCTTCATTATTCTCGTGGATACAGCAATTTTTTAATTCTTCATTATTCTCATGGATACAGCGATTATCGAATTTGTCATTATTCTCATAGATACAGTGATTATCAACTTCTTTATTATTCTCGTGAATACAGCGATTATCGAATTCATCATTTTTCTCGTGGATACAGCGATTATCGAATTCATCATTTTTCTCGTGGATACAGCGATTATTAAATTCTTCTTTATTTTCATGGATATAGCGAACATCGAATTCGTCATTATTCTTGTAGACACAGCGATTATCAACTTCTTCGTTATTCTCATGGATGCAGCGATTATCGAATTCGTCATTATTCTCGTGGATACAGCGATTATCGAGTTCATCATTATTCTCGTGGATACAGTGATTCTCAAATTCTTCGTTATTCTCATGGATACAGTGATTATCGAATTGTTCATTATTTTCGTAGATACAGTGATTATCAACTTTTTTATTATTCTCGTGGATACAGCGATTGTCGAGTTCATCATTATTCTCGTGGATACAGCAATTATTAAATTCTTCATTATTCTCGTGGATACAGCGTTTGTCGAGTTCATCATTATTCTCGTGGATACAGTGATTGTCGAGTTCATCATTATTCTCGTGGATACAGCGATTTTAAAATTCCCTATTATTTTCGTAGATACAGTGATTATCAACTCCTTTATTATTCTCGTCAATACAGAAATTTTTTAATTGTTCATTATTCTCATGGATACAGCGATTATCGAATTCGTCGTTATTCTCGTAGATACAGTGATCATCAACTTCTTCATTATTCTCGTGGATACAGCAATTTTTTAATTCTTCATTATTCTCATGGATACAGCGATTATCGAATTTGTCATTATTCTCATAGATACAGTGATTATCAACTTCTTTATTATTCTCGTGAATACAGCGATTATCGAATTCATCATTTTTCTCGTGGATACAGCGATTATCGAATTCATCATTTTTCTCGTGGATACAGCGATTATTAAATTCTTCTTTATTTTCATGGATATAGCGAACATCGAATTCGTCATTATTCTTGTAGACACAGCGATTATCAACTTCTTCGTTATTCTCATGGATGCAGCGATTATCGAATTCGTCATTATTCTCGTGGATACAGCGATTATCGAGTTCATCATTATTCTCGTGGATACAGTGATTCTCAAATTCTTCGTTATTCTCATGGATACAGTGATTATCGAATTGTTCATTATTTTCGTAGATACAGTGATTATGGACTTTTTTATTATTCTCGTGGATACAGCTATTGTCGAGTTCATCATTATTCTCGTGGATACAGCAATTATTAAATTCTTCATTTTTCTCGTGGATACAGCGATTATCGAATTCATCATTTTTCTCGTGGATACAGCGATTATTAAATTCTTCTTTATTTTCATGGATATAGCGAACATCGAATTCGTCATTATTCTTGTAGATACAGCGATTATCAACTTCTTCGTTATTCTCATGGATGCAGCGATTATCGAATTCGTCATTATTCGCGTAGATACAGCGATTATAAAATTCATCATTATTCTCGTGGATACAGTGATTCTCAAATTCTTCGTTATTCTCATGGATACAGTGATTATCGAATTGTTCATTATTTTCGTAGATAGAGTGATTATCAACTTTTTTATTATTTTCGTGGATACAGCGATTGTCGAGTTCATCATTATTCTCGTGGATACAGCAATTATTAAATTCTTCATTATTCTCGTGGATACAGCGATTGTCGAGTTCATCATTATTCTCGTGGATACAGTGATTGTCGAGTTCATCATTATTCTCGTGGATACAGCGATTTTAAAATTCTCTATTATTTTCGTAGATACAGTGATTATCAACTCCTTTATTATTCTCGTCAATACAGAAATTTTTTAATTCTTTATTATTCTCATGGATACAGCGATTATCGAATTCGTCATTATTCTCGTAAATACAGTGATTATCAACTTCTTCATTATTCTCGTTGATACAGCAATTTTTAAATTCTTCATTATTCTCATGGATACAGCGATTATCGAATTCGTCGTTTTTCTCGTAGATACAGTGATTATCAACTTCTTTATTATTCTCGTTGATACAGCAATTTTTTAATTCTTTAGTATTCTTATGGATACAGCGATTATCGAATTGATCATTATTCTCGTGGATACAGCGATTTTTAAATTCTTTATTATTCTCATGGATACAGCGATTATCGAATTCGTCATTATTCTCGTAGATACAGTGATTATCAACTTCTTTATTATTCTCGTGGATACGGCGATTATCGAATTCATCATTTTTCTCGTGGATACAGCGATTATCGAATTCATCATTATTCTCGTGGATACAGCGATTTTAAAATTCTTTATTACTCTCATCGATACCGCGATTGTCGAGTTCATCATTATTCTCGTGGATACCGTGATTCATATATTCTTCATTATTCTCATGGATACAGCGATTTTAAAATTCTTCATTATTCTCGTGGATATAGCGATTATCAAGTTCATCATTATTCTCGTGGATACGGTGATTCTTAAATTCTTCATTATTCTCATGGATACAGCGATTATCGAATTCGTCATTATTCTCGTAGATAGAGTGATTATCAACTTCTTCATTATTCTCGTGGATACAGCAATCTTTAAATTCTTCATTATTCCCATTGATACAGCGATTATCGAATTCATCATTATTCTCGTGGATAGAGTGATTATCAACTTCTTCATTATTCTCGTGGATACAGCAATCTTTAAATTCTTCATTATTCTCATGGATACAGCGATTTTTTAATTCTTCATTATTCTCATGGATACAGCGATTATCGAATTCGTCATTATTCTCGTAGATACAGTGATTATCAACTTCTTTATTATTCTCGTGAATACAGCGATTGTCGAGTTCATCATTATTCTCGTGGATACAGTGATTGTCGATTTCATCATTATTTTCGTGGATACAGCGATTTTTAAATTCTTCATTATACTCGTGGAAACAGCGATTATCGAGTTCATCATTATTCTCGTGGATACAGTGATTATCAACTTCTTCATTATTCTCGTGGATACAGCAATCTTTAAATTCTTCATTATTCTCATTGATACAGCGATTATCGAATTCATCATTATTCTCGTAGATAGAGTGATTATCAACTTCTTCATTATTCTCGTGGATACAGCAATCTTTAAATTCTTCATTATTCTCATGGATACAGCGATTTTTTAATTCTTCATTATTCTCATGGATACAGCGATTATCGAATTCGTCATTATTCTCGTAGATACAGTGATTATCAACTTCTTTATTATTCTCGTGAATACAGCGATTGTCGAGTTCATCATTATTCTCGTGGATACAGTGATTGTCGATTTCATCATTATTTTCGTGGATACAGCGATTTTTAAATTCTTCATTATACTCGTGGAAACAGCGATTATCGAGTTCATCATTATTCTCGTGGATACAGTGATTATCAACTTCTTCATTATTCTCGTGGATACAGCAATCTTTAAATTCTTCATTATTCTCATTGATACAGCGATTATCGAATTCATCATTATTCTCGTGGATACAGCGATTATTAAATTCTTCGTTATTCTCATGGATACAGTGGTTATCGAATTCTTCATTATTCTCGTAGATACAGTGATTATCAACTTCTTCATTATTCTCGTGGATACAGCGATTGTCGAGTTCATCATTATTCTCGTGGATACAGCAATTATTAAATTCTTCATTATTTTCATGGATACAGCGATGGTCGAGTTCATCATTATTCTCGTGGATACAGTGATTGTCGATTTCATCATTATTTTCGTGGATACAGCGATTTTTAAATTCTTCATTATTCTCGTGGAAACAGCGATTATCGAGTTCATCATTATTCTCGTGGATACAGTGATTATCAACTTCTTCATTATTCTCTTGGATACAGCGATTTTCCAATTCTTCATTATTCTCGTGGAAACAGCGATTATCGAGTTCATCATTATTCTCGTGGATACAGTGATTATCAAATTCATCATTATTCTCGTGGATACAGCGATTGTCGAATTCATCATTATTCTCGTAAAAACAGCGATTATCGAGTTTATCATTATTCTCGTGGATACAGTGATTCTCAAATTCTTCGTTATTCTCATGGATACAGTGGTTATCGAATTCTTCATTATTCTCGTAGATACAGTGATTATCAACTTCTTCATTATTCTCGTCAATACAGCAATTTTTAAATTCTTTATTATTCTCATGGATACAGCGATTATCGAATTCATCATCATTCTCGTGGATACAGCGATTTTTAAATTCTTCATTATTCTCGTAGATACAGTGATTATCAACTTCTTCATTATTCTCGTCATTACAGCAATATTGAAATTCTTCATTATTCTCATCGATACAGCGATTATCGAATTCATCATTATTCTCGTGGATACAGCGATTTTAAAATTCTCTATTATTTTCGTAGATACAGTGATTATCAACTCCTTTATTATTCTCGTCAATACAGAAATTTTTTAATTCTTTATTATTCTCATGGATACAGCGATTATCGAATTCGTCGTTATTCTCGTAGATACAGTGATTATCAACTTCTTCATTATTCTCGTTGATACAGCAATTTTTTAATTCTTTATTATTCTTATGGATACAGCGATTATCGAATTCATCATTATTCTCGTGGATACAGCAATTTTTAAATTCTTTATTATTCTCCTGGATACAGCGATTATCGAATTCATCATTTTTCTCGTGGATACAGCGATTATCGAATTCATCATTTTTCTCGTGGATACAGTGATTATTAAATTCTTCTTTATTTTCATGGATATAGCGAACATCGAATTCGTCATTATTCTTGTAGACACAGCGATTATCAACTTCTTCGTTATTCTCATGGATGCAGCGATTATCGAATTCGTCATTATTCTCGTGGATACAGCGATTATCGAGTTCATCATTATTCTCGTGGATACAGTGATTCTCAAATTCTTCGTTATTCTCATGGATACAGTGATTATCGAATTGTTCATTATTTTCGTAGATACAGTGATTATCAACTTTTTTATTATTCTCGTGGATACAGCGATTGTCGAGTTCATCATTATTCTCGTGGATACAGCAATTATTAAATTCTTAATTATTCTCGTGGATACAGCGATTGTCGAGTTCATCATTATTCTCGTGGATACAGTGATTGTCGAGTTCATCATTATTCTCGTGGATACAGCGATTTTAAAATTCTCTATTATTTTCGTAGATACAGTGATTATCAACTCCTTTATTATTCTCGTCAATACAGAAATTTTTTAATTCTTTATTATTCTCATGGATACAGCGATTATCGAATTCGTCGTTATTCTCGTAGATACAGTGATTATCAACTTCTTCATTATTCTCGTTGATACAGCAATTTTTTAATTCTTTATTATTCTTATGGATACAGCGATTATCGAATTCATCATTATTCTCGTGGATACAGCGATTTTTAAATTCTTTATTATACTCATGGATACAGCGATTATCGAATTCGTCATTATTCTCGTAGATACAGTGATTATCAACTTCTTTATTATTCTCGTGGATACAGCAATTTTTAAATTTTTCATTATTCTCATGGATACGGCGATTATCGAGTTCATCATTTTTCTCGTGGATACAGCGATTATTCAATTCTTCTTTATTTTCATGGATACAGCGAATATCGAATTCGTCATTATTCTCGTAGATACAGTGATTATCAACTTCTTTATTATTCTCGTGGATACAGCAATTTTTAAATTCTTCATTATTCTCATGGATACAGCGATTATCGAATTCATCATTTTTCTCGTGGATACAGCGATTATTAAATTCTTCTTTATTGTCATAAATACAGCGAATATCGAATTCGTCGTTATTCTCGTAGATACAGCGATTATCAACTTCTTCGTTATTCTCATGGATGCAGCGATTATCGAATTCGTCATTATTCGCGTAGATACAGCGATTATCAAATTCATCATTATTCTCGTGGATACAGCGATTGTCGAATTCATCATTATTCTCGTAAAAACAGCGATTATCAAATTCATCATTATTCTCGTGGATACAGCGATTATCGAGTTTATCATTATTCTCGTGGATACAGTGATTCTCAAATTCTTTATTATTCTCATGGATACAGTGATTATCGAATTCTTCATATTCTCGTAGATACAGTGATTATCAACTTCTTCATTAATCTCGTGGATACAGCGATTGTCGAGTTCATCATTATTCTTGTGGATACAGCAATTGTCGAGTTCATCATTATTCTCGTGGATACAGCGATTATTAAATTCTTCTTTATTCTCATGGATACAGCGATTATCGAGTCCATCATTATTCTCGTGGATACAGCGATTTTTAAATTCTTTATTATTCTTGTGGATACAGCGATTATCGAATTCATCATTATTCTCGTGGATACAGTGATTCTTAAATTCTTCATTATTCTCGTGGATACAGCGATTGTCGAGTTCGTCATTATTCTCGTGGATACAGTGATTGTCGAGTTCATCATTATTCTCGTGGATACAGCGATTTTTAAATTCTTCATTATTCTCGTAGATACAGTGATTATCAACTTCTTCATTATTCTCGTCAATACAGCAATTTTTTAATTCTTCATTATTCTCATGGATACAGCGATTATCGAATTCATCATAATTCTCGTGGATACAGCGATTTTTAAATTCTTCATTATTCTCGTAGATATAGTGATTATCAACTTCTTCATTATTCTCGTCAATACAGCAATTTTTAAGTCCTTTATTATTCTTATGGATACAGCGATTATCGAATTCATCATTATTCTCGTGGATACAGCGATTTTTAAATTCTTTATTATTCTCATCGATACAGCGATTGTCGAGTTCATCATTATTCTCGTGGATACCGTGATTCATATATTCTTCATTATCCTCATGGATACAGCGATTATCGATTTCGTCATTATTCTCGTAAATACAGTGATTATCAACTTCTTCATTATTCTCGTGGATACAGCAATTTTTAAATTCTTCATTATTCTCATGGATACAGCGATTATCGAATTCGTCGTTTTTCTCGTAGATACAGTGATTATCAACTTCTTCATTATTCTCGTTGATACAGCAATTTTTTAATTCTTTAGTATTCTTATGGATACAGCGATTATCGAATTGATCATTATTCTCGTGGATACAGCGATTTTTAAATTCTTTATTATTCTCATGGATACAGCGATTATCGAATTCGTCATTATTCTCGTAGATACAGTGATTATCAACTTCTTTATTATTCTCGTGGATACGGCGATTATCGAATTCATCATTTTTCTCGTGGATACAGCGATTATCGAATTCATCATTATTCTCGTGGATACAGCGATTTTAAAATTCTTTATTACTCTCATCGATACCGCGATTGTCGAGTTCATCATTATTCTCGTGGATACCGTGATTCATATATTCTTCATTATTCTCATGGATACAGCGATTTTTAAATTCTTCATTATTCTCGTGGATATAGCGATTATCAAGTTCATCATTATTCTCGTGGATACGGTGATTCTTAAATTCTTCATTATTCTCATGGATACAGCGATTATCGAATTTGTCATTATTCTCGTAGATAGAGTGATTATCAACTTCTTCATTATTCTCGTGGATACAGCAATCTTTAAATTCTTCATTATTCCCATTGATACAGCGATTATCGAATTCATCATTATTCTCGTGGATACAGCGATTTTTAAATTCTTCATTATTCTCATGGATACAGCGATTTTTTAATTCTTCATTATTCTCATGGATACAGCGATTATCGAATTCGTCATTATTCTCGTAGATACAGTGATTATCAACTTCTTTATTATTCTCGTGAATACAGCGATTGTCGAGTTCATCATTATTCTCGTGGATACAGTGATTGTCGATTTCATCATTATTTTCGTGGATACAGCGATTTTTAAATTCTTCATTATACTCGTGGAAACAGCGATTATCGAGTTCATCATTATTCTCGTGGATACAGTGATTATCAACTTCTTCATTATTCTCGTGGATACAGCAATCTTTAAATTCTTCATTATTCTCATTGATACAGCGATTATCGAATTCATCATTATTCTCGTGGATACAGCGATTATTAAATTCTTCATTATTCTCATGGATACAGCGATTATCGAGTTTATCATTATTCTCGTGGATACAGTGATTCTCAAATTCTTCGTTATTCTCATGGATACAGTGGTTATCGAATTCTTCATTATTCTCGTAGATACAGTGATTATCAACTTCTTCATTATTCTCGTGGATACAGCGATTGTCGAGTTCATCATTATTCTCGTGGATACAGCAATTATTAAATTCTTCATTATTTTCATGGATACAGCGATGGTCGAGTTCATCATTATTCTCGTAAATACAGTGATTGTCGATTTCATCATTATTTTCGTGGATACAGCGATTTTTAAATTCTTCATTATTCTCGTGGAAACAGCGATTATCGAGTTCATCATTATTCTCGTGGATACAGTGATTATCAAATTCATCATTATTCTCGTGGATACAGCGATTGTCGAATTCATCATTATTCTCGTAAAAACAGCGATTATCGAGTTTATCATTATTCTCGTGGATACAGTGATTCTCAAATTCTTCGTTATTCTCATGGATACAGTGGTTATCGAATTCTTCATTATTCTCGTAGATACAGTGATTATCAACTTCTTCATTATTCTCGTCAATACAGCAATTTTTAAATTCTTTATTATTCTCATGGATACAGCGATTATCGAATTCATCATTATTCTCGTGGATACAGCGATTTTTAAATTCTTCATTATTCTCGTAGATACAGTGATTATCAACTTCTTCATTATTCTCGTCAATACAGCAATATTGAAATTCTTCATTATTCTCATCGATACAGCGATTATCGAATTCATCATTATTCTCGTGGATACAGCGATTTTTAAATTCTTCATTATTCTCATCGATACAGCGATTGTCGAGTTCATCATTATTCTCGTGGGTACAGCGATTATGAAATTCTTCGTTATTCTCATAGATATAGCGATTTTTAAATTCTTCATTATTCTCGTGGATATAGCGATTATCAAGTTCATCATTATTCTCGTGGATACAGTGATTCTTAAATTCTTCATTATTCTCATGGACACAGCGATTATCGAATTCGTCATTATTCTCGTAGATACAGTGATTATCAAATTCATCATTATTCTCGTGAATACAGCGATTGTCGAGTTCATCATTATTCTCGTAAAAACAGCGATTATCAAATTCATCATTATTATCGTGGATACAGCGATTATCGAGTTCATCATTATTCTCGTGGATACAGTGATTCTCAAATCCTTCATTATTCTCATGGATACAGTGATTATCGAATTCTTCATTATTCTCCTAGATACAGTGATTTTTAAATTCTTTATTATTCTCGTGGATACAGCGATTATCGAGTTCATCATTATTCTCGTGGATACAGTGATTCTTAAATTCTTCATTATTCTCGTGGATACAGCGATTGTCGAGTTCGTCATTATTCTCGTGGATACAGTGATTGTCGAGTTCATCATTATTCTCGTGGATACAGCGATTTTTAAATTCTTCATTATTCTCGTAGATACAGTGATTATCAACTTCTTCATTACTCTCGTTGATACAGCAATTTTAAAATTCTTTATTATTCTTATGGATACAGCGATTATCGAATTCATCATTATTCTCATGGATACAGCGATTATCGAATTCATCATTTTTCTCGTGGATACAGCGATTATCGAATTCATCATTTTTCTCGTGGATACAGCGATTATTAAATTCTTCTTTATTTTCATGGATATAGCGAACATCGAATTCGTCATTATTCTTGTAGATACAGCGATTATCAACTTCTTCGTTATTCTCATGGATGCAGCGATTATCGAATTCGTCATTATTCGCGTAGATACAGCGATTATAAAATTCATCATTATTCTCGTGGATACAGTGATTCTCAAATTCTTCGTTATTCTCATGGATATAGTGATTATCGAATTGTTCATTATTTTCGTAGATACAGTGATTATCAACTTTTTTATTATTTTCGTGGATACAGCGATTGTCGAGTTCATCATTATTCTCGTGGATACAGCAATTATTAAATTCTTCATTATTCTCGTGGATACAGCGATTGTCGAGTTCATCATTATTCTCGTGGATACAGTGATTGTCGAGTTCATCATTATTCTCGTGGATACAGCGATTTTAAAATTCTCTATTATTTTCGTAGATACAGTGATTATCAATTCCTTTATTATTCTCGTCAATACAGAAATTTTTTAATTCTTTATTATTCTCATGGATACAGCGATTATCGAATTCGTCGTTATTCTCGTAGATACAGTGATTATCAACTTCTTCATTATTCTCGTTGATACAGCAATTTTTTAATTCTTTATTATTCTTATGGATACAGCGATTATCGAATTCATCATTATTCTCGTGGATACAGCAATTTTTAAATTCTTTATTATTCTCCTGGATACAGCGATTATCGAATTCATCATTTTTCTCGTGGATACAGCGATTATCGAATTCATCATTTTTCTCGTGGATACAGCGATTATTAAATTTTTCTTTATTTTCATGGATATAGCGAACATCGAATTCGTCATTATTCTTGTAGACACAGCGATTATCAACTTCTTCGTTATTCTCATGGATGCAGCGATTATCGAATTCGTCATTATTCTCGTGGATACAGCGATTATCGAGTTCATCATTATTCTCGTGGATACAGTGATTCTCAAATTCTTCGTTATTCTCATGGATACAGTGATTATCGAATTGTTCATTATTCTCGTAGATACAGTGATTATCAACTTTTTTATTATTCTCGTGGATACAGCGATTGTCGAGTTCATCATTATTCTCGTGGATACAGCAATTATTAAATTCTTAATTATTCTCGTGGATACAGCGATTGTCGAGTTCATCATTATTCTCGTGGATACAGTGATTGTCGAGTTCATCATTATTCTCGTGGATACAGCGATTTTAAAATTCTCTATTATTTTCGTAGATACAGTGATTATCAACTCCTTCATTATTCTCGTCAATACAGAAATTTTTTAATTCTTTATTATTCTCATGGATACAGCGATTATCGAATTCGTCGTTATTCTCGTAGATACAGTGATTATCAACTTCTTCATTATTCTCGTTGATACAGCAATTTTTTAATTCTTTATTATTCTTATGGATACAGCGATTATCGAATTCATCATTATTCTCGTGGATACAGCGATTTTTAAATTCTTTATTATTCTCATGGATACAGCGATTATCGAATTCGTCATTATTCTCGTAGATACAGTGATTATCAACTTCTTTATTATTCTCGTGGATACAGCAATTTTTAAATTTTTCATTATTCTCATGGATACGGCGATTATCGAGTTCATTGTTTTTCTCGTGGATACAGCGATTATTCAATTCTTCTTTATTTTCATGGATACAGCGAATATCGAATTCGTCATTATTCTCGTAGATACAGTGATTATCAACTTCTTTATTATTCTCGTGGATACAGCAATTTTTAAATTCTTCATTATTCTCATGGATACAGCGATTATCGAATTCATCATTTTTCTCGTGGATACAGCGATTATTAAATTCTTCTTTATTGTCATAAATACAGCGAATATCGAATTCGTCGTTATTCTCGTAGATACAGCGATTATCAACTTCTTCGTTATTCTCATGGATGCAGCGATTATCGAATTCGTCATTATTCGCGTAGATACAGCGATTATCAAATTCATCATTATTCTCGTGGATACAGCGATTGTCGAATTCATCATTATTCTCGTAAAAACAGCGATTATCAAATTCATCATTATTCTCGTGGATACAGCGATTATCGAGTTTATCATTATTCTCGTGGATACAGTGATTCTCAAATTCTTTATTATTCTCATGGATACAGTGATTATCGAATTCTTCATATTCTCGTAGATACAGTGATTATCAACTTCTTCATTAATCTCGTGGATACAGCGATTGTCGAGTTCATCATTATTCTTGTGGATACAGCGATTGTCGAGTTCATCATTATTCTCGTGGATACAGCGATTATTAAATTCTTCTTTATTCTCATGGATACAGCGATTATCGAGTCCATCATTATTCTCGTGGATACAGCGATTTTTAAATTCTTCATTATTCTTGTGGATACAGCGATTATCGAATTCATCATTATTCTCGTGGATACAGTGATTCTTAAATTCTTCATTATTCTCGTGGATACAGCGATTGTCGAGTTCGTCATTATTCTCGTGGATACAGTGATTGTCGAGTTCATCATTATTCTCGTGGATACAGCGATTTTTAAATTCTTCATTATTCTCGTAGATACAGTGATTATCAACTTCTTCATTATTCTCGTCAATACAGCAATTTTTTAATTCTTCATTATTCTCATGGATACAGCGATTATCGAATTCATCATAATTCTCGTGGATACAGCGATTTTTAAATTCTTCATTATTCTCGTAGATATAGTGATTATCAACTTCTTCATTATTCTCGTCAATACAGCAATTTTTAAGTCCTTAATTATTCTTATGGATACAGCGATTATCGAATTCATCATTATTCTCGTGGATACAGCGATTTTTAAATTCTTTATTATTCTCATCGATACAGCGATTGTCGAGTTCATCATTATTCTCGTGGATACCGTGATTCATATATTCTTCATTATTCTCATGGATACAGCGATTATCGAATTCGTCATTATTCTCGTAGATACAGTGATTATCAACTTCTTCATTATTCTCGTGGATACAGCAATTTTTAAATTCTTCATTATTCTCATGGATACAGCGATTATCGAATTCGTCGTTTTTCTCGTAGATACAGTGATTATCAACTTCTTCATTATTCTCGTTGATACAGCAATTTTTTAATTCTTTATTATTCTTATGGATACAGCGATTATCGAATTGATCATTATTCTCGTGGATACAGCGATTTTTAAATTCTTTATTATTCTCATGGATACAGCGATTATCGAATTCGTCATTATTCTCGTAGATACAGTGATTATCAACTTCTTTATTATTCTCGTGGATACGGCGATTATCGAATTCATCATTTTTCTCGTGGATAGAGCGATTATCGAATTCATCATTATTCTCGTGGATACAGCGATTTTCAAATTCTTTATTACTCTCATCGATACCGCGATTGTCGAGTTCATCATTATTCTCGTGGATACCGTGATTCATATATTCTTCATTATTCTCATGGATACAGCGATTTTTAAATTCTTCATTATTCTCGTGGATATAGCGATTATCAAGTTCATCATTATTCTCGTGGATACAGTGATTCTTAAATTCTTCATTATTCTCATGGACACAGCGATTATCGAATTCGTCATTTTTCTCGTAGATAGAGTGATTATCAACTTCTTCATTATTCTCGTGGATACAGCAATCTTTAAATTCTTCATTATTCCCATTGATACAGCGATTATCAAATTCATCATTATTCTCGTGAATACAGCGATTGTCGAGTTCATCATTATTCTCGTAAAAACAGCGATTATCAAATTCATCATTATTATCGTGGATACAGCGATTATCGAGTTCATCATTATTCTCGTGGATACAGTGATTCTCAAATCCTTCATTATTCTCATGGATACAGTGATTATCGAATTCTTCATTATTCTCCTAGATACAGTGATTTTTAAATTCTTTATTATTCTCGTGGATACAGCGATTATCGAGTTCATCATTATTCTCGTGGATACAGTGATTCTTAAATTCTTCATTATTCTCGTGGATACAGCGATTGTCGAGTTCATCATTATTCTCGTGGATACAGTGATTGTCAAGTTCATCATTATTCTCGTGGATACAGCGATTTTTAAATTCTTCATTATTCTCGTAGATACAGTGATTATCAACTTCTTCATTACTCTCGTTGATACAGCAATTTTAAAATTCTTTATTATTCTTATGGATACAGCGATTATCGAATTCATCATTATTCTCATGGATACAGCGATTATCGAATTCATCATTTTTCTCGTGGATACAGCGATTATCGAATTCATCATTTTTCTCGTGGATACAGCGATTATTAAATTCTTCTTTATTTTCATGGATATAGCGAACATCGAATTCGTCATTATTCTTGTAGATACAGCGATTATCAACTTCTTCGTTATTCTCATGGATGCAGCGATTATCGAATTCGTCATTATTCGCGTAGATACAGCGATTATAAAATTCATCATTATTCTCGTGGATACAGTGATTCTCAAATTCTTCGTTATTCTCATGGATACAGTGATTATCGAATTGTTCATTACTTTCGTAGATACAGTGATTATCAACTTTTTTATTATTTTCGTGGATACAGCGATTGTCGAGTTCATCATTATTCTCGTGGATACAGCAATTATTAAATTCTTCATTATTCTCGTGGATACAGCGATTGTCGAGTTCGTCATTATTCTCGTGGATACAGTGATTGTCGAGTTCATCATTTTTCTCGTGGATACAGTGATTCTTAAATTCTTCATTATTCTCGTGGATACAGCGATTGTCGAGTTCGTCATTATTCTCGTGGATACAGTGATTGTCGAGTTCATCATTATTCTCGTGGATACAGCGATTTTAAAATTCTCTATTATTTTCGTAGATACAGTGATTATCAACTCCTTTATTATTCTCGTCAATACAGAAATTTTATAATTCTTTATTATTCTCATGGATACAGCGATTATCGAATTCGTCGTTATTCTTGTAGATACAGTGATTATCAACTTCTTCATTATTCTCGTTGATACAGCAATTTTTTAATTCTTTATTATTCTTATGGATACAGCGATTATCGAATTCATCATTATTCTCGTGGATACAGCAATTTTTAAATTCTTTATTATTCTCCTGGATACAGCGATTATCGAATTCATCATTTTCCTCGTGGATACAGCGATTATCGAATTCATCATTTTTCTCGTGGATACAGCGATTATTAAATTCTTCTTTATTTTCATGGATATAGCGAACATCGAATTCGTCATTATTCTTGTAGATACAGCGATTATCAACTTCTTCGTTATTCTCATGGATGCAGCGATTATCGAATTCGTCATTATTCTCGTGGATACAGCGATTATCGAGTTCATCATTATTCTCGTGGATACAGTGATTCTCAAATTCTTCGTTATTCTCATGGATACAGTGATTATCGAATTGTTCATTATTTTCGTAGATACAGTGATTATCAACTTTTTTATTATTCTCGTGGATACAGCGATTGTCGAGTTCATCATTATTCTCGTGGATACAGCAATTATCAAATTCTTCATTATTCTCGTGGATACAGCGATTGTCGAGTTCATCATTATTCTCGTGGATACAGTAATTGTCGAGTTCATCATTATTCTCGTGGATACAGCGATTTTAAAATTCTCTATTATTTTCGTAGATACAGTGATTATCAACTCCTTTATTATTCTCGTCAATACAGAAATTTTTTAATTCTTTATTATTCTCATGGATACAGCGATTATCGAATTCGTTGTTATTCTCGTAGATACAGTGATTATCAACTTCTTCATTATTCTCGTTGATACAGCAATTTTTTAATTCTTTATTATTCTTATGGATACAGCGATTATCGAATTCATCATTATTCTCGTGGATACAGCGATTTTTAAATTCTTTATTATTCTCATGGATACAGCGATTATCGAATTCGTCATTATTCTCGTAGATACAGTGATTATCAACTTCTTTATTATTCTCGTGGATACAGCAATTTTTAAATTTTTCATTATTCTCATGGATACGGCGATTATCGAGTTCATCATTTTTCTCGTGGATACAGCGATTATTCAATTCTTCTTTATTTTCATGGATACAGCGAATATCGAATTCGTCATTATTCTCGTAGATACAGTGATTATCAACTTCTTTATTATTCTCGTGGATACAGCAATTTTTAAATTCTTCATTATTCTCATGGATACAGCGATTATCGAATTCATCATTTTTCTCGTGGATACAGCGATTATTAAATTCTTCTTTATTGTCATAAATACAGCGAATATCGAATTCGTCGTTATTCTCGTAGATACAGCGATTATCAACTTCTTCGTTATTCTCATGGATGCAACGATTATCGAATTCGTCATTATTCGCGTAGATACAGCGATTATCAAATTCATCATTATTCTCGTGGATACAGCGATTGTCGAATTCATCATTATTCTCGTAAAAACAGCGATTATCAAATTCATCATTATTCTCGTGGATACAGCGATTATCGAGTTTATCATTATTCTCGTGGATACAGTGATTCTCAAATTCTTTATTATTCTCATGGATACAGTGATTATCGAATTCTTCATTATTCTCGTAGATACAGTGGTTATCAACTTCTTCATTAATCTCGTGGATACAGCATTTGTCGATTTCATCATTATTCTTGTGGATACAGCGATTGTCGAGTTCATCATTATTCTCGTGGATACAGCGATTATTAAATTCTTCTTTATTCTCATGGATACAGCGATTATCGAGTCCATCATTATTCTCGTGGATACAGCGATTTTTAAATTCTTTATTATTCTTGTGGATACAGCGATTATCGAATTCATCATTATTCTCGTGGATAGAGTGATTCTTAAATTCTTCATTATTCTCGTGGATACAGCGATTGTCGAGTTCGTCATTATTCTCGTAGATACAGTGATTATCAACTTCTTTATTATTCTCGTGGATACAGCAATTTTTAAATTTTTCATTATTCTCATGGATACGGCGATTATCGAGTTCATCATTTTTCTCGTGGATACAGCGATTATTCAATTCTTCTTTATTTTCATGGATACAGCGAATATCGAATTCGTCATTATTCTCGTAGATACAGTGATTATCAACTTCTTTATTATTCTCGTGGATACAGCAATTTTTAAATTCTTCATTATTCTCATGGATACAGCGATTATCGAATTCATCATTTTTCTCGTGGATACAGCGATTATTAAATTCTTCTTTATTGTCATAAATACAGCGAATATCGAATTCGTCGTTATTCTCGTAGATACAGCGATTATCAACTTCTTCGTTATTCTCATGGATGCAACGATTATCGAATTCGTCATTATTCGCGTAGATACAGCGATTATCAAATTCATCATTATTCTCGTGGATACAGCGATTGTCGAATTCATCATTATTCTCGTAAAAACAGCGATTATCAAATTCATCATTATTCTCGTGGATACAGCGATTATCGAGTTTATCATTATTCTCGTGGATACAGTGATTCTCAAATTCTTTATTATTCTCATGGATACAGTGATTATCGAATTCTTCATTATTCTCGTAGATACAGTGGTTATCAACTTCTTCATTAATCTCGTGGATACAGCATTTGTCGATTTCATCATTATTCTTGTGGATACAGCGATTGTCGAGTTCATCATTATTCTCGTGGATACAGCGATTATTAAATTCTTCTTTATTCTCATGGATACAGCGATTATCGAGTCCATCATTATTCTCGTGGATACAGCGATTTTTAAATTCTTTATTATTCTTGTGGATACAGCGATTATCGAATTCATCATTATTCTCGTGGATAGAGTGATTCTTAAATTCTTCATTATTCTCGTGGATACAGCGATTGTCGAGTTCGTCATTATTCTCGTGGATACAGTGATTGTCGAGTTCATCATTATTCTCGTGGATACAGCGATTTTTAAATTCTTCATTATTCTCGTAGATACAGTGATTATCAACTTCTTCATTATTCTCGTCAATACAGCAATTTTTTAATTCTTCATTATTCTCATGGATACAGCGATTATCGAATTCATCATAATTCTCGTGGATACAGCGATTTTGAAATTCTTCATTATTCTCGTAGATACAGTGATTATCAACTTCTTCATTATTCTCGTCAATACAGCAATTTTTAAATCCTTTATCATTTTTATGGATACAGCGATTATCGAATTCATCATTATTCTCGTGGATACAGCGATTTTTAAATTCTTTATTATTCTCATCGATACAGCGATTGTCGAGTTCATCATTATTCTCGTGGATACCGTGATTCATATATTCTTCATTATTCTCATGGATACAGCGATTACCGAATTCGTCATTATTCTCGTAGATACAGTGATTATCAACGTCTTCATTATTCTCGTGGATACAGCAATTTTTAAATTCTTTATTATTCTCATGGATACAGCGATTATCGAATTCGTCGTTTTTCTCGTAGATACAGTGATTGTCAACTTCTTCATTATTCTCGTTGATACAGCAATTTTTTAATTCTTTATTATTCTTATGGATACAGCGATTATCGAATTGATCATTATTCTCGTGGATACAGCGATTTTTAAATTCTTTATTATTCTCATGGATACAGCGATTATCGAATTCGTCATTATTCTCGTAGATACAGTGATTATCAACTTCTTTATTATTCTCGTGGATACGGCGATTATCGAATTCATCATTTTTCTCGTGGATACAGCGATTATCGAATTCATCATTATTCTCGTGGATACAGCGATTTTTAAATTCTTTATTACTCGCATCGATACCGCGTATGTCGAGTTCATCATTATTCTCGTGGATACCGTGATTCATATATTCTTCATTATTCTCATGGATACAGCGATTTTTAAATTCTTCATTATTCTCGTGGATATAGCGATTATCAAGTTCATCATTATTCTCGTGGATACGGTGATTCTTAAATTCTTCATTATTCTCATGGATACAGCGATTATCGAATTCGTCATTATTCTCGTAGATAGAGTGATTATCAACTTCTTCATTATTCTCGTGGATACAGCAATCTTTAAATTCTTTATTATTCCCATTGATACAGCGATTATCGAGTTCATCATTATTTTCGTGGATACAGCGATTTTTAAATTCTTCATTATTCTCATGGATACAGCGATTTTTTAATTCTTCATTATTCTCATGGATACAGCGATTATCGAATTCGTCATTATTCTCGTAGATACAGTGATTATCAACTTCTTTATTATTCTCGTGAATACAGCGATTGTCGAGTTCATCATTATTCTCGTGGATACAGCGATTTTTAAATTCTTCATTATTCTCGTGGAAACAGCGATTATCGAGTTCATCATTATTCTCGTGGATACAGCGATTGTCGAGTTCATCATTATTCTCGTGGATACAGCGATTATTAAATTCTTTATTATTCTCATGGATACAGCGATAATCGAGTTTATCATTATTCTCGTGGATACAGTGATTCTCAAATTCTTCGTTATTCTCATGGATACAGTGGTTATCGAATTCTTCATTATTCTCGTAGATACAGTGATTATCAACTTCTTCATTATTCTCGTGGATACAGCGATTGTCGAGTTCATCATTATTCTCGTGTATACAGCAATTCTTAAATTCTTCATTATTTTCATGGATACAGCGATGGTCGAGTTCATCATAATTCTCGTGGATACAGCGATTATCGAGTTTATCATTATTCTCGTGGATACAGTGATTCTTAAATTCTTCATTATTCTCGTGGATACAGCGATTGTCGAGTTCATCATTATTCTCGTGGATACAGTGATTGTTGAGTTCATCATTATTCTCGTGGATACAGCGATTATTAAATTCTTCATTATTCTCATGGATACAGCGATTATCGAGTTTATCATTATTCTCGTGGATACAGTGATTGTCAAATTCTTCGTTATTCTCATGGATACAGTGGTTATCGAATTCTTTATTATTCTCGTAGATACAGTGATTATCAACTTCTTCATTATTCTCGTCAATACAGCCATTTTTAAATTCTTTATTATTCTCATGGATACAGCGATTATCGAATTCATCATTATTCTCGTGGATACAGCGATTTTTAAATTCTTTATTATTCTCGTAGTTACAGTGATTATCAACTTCTTCATTATTCTCGTCAATACAGCAATATTGAAATTCTTCATTATTCTCATCGATACAGCGTTTATCGTATTCATCATTATTCTCGTGGATACAGCGATTTTTAAATTCTTTATTATTCTCATCGATACAGCGATTGTCGAGTTCATCATTATTCTCGTGGGTACAGCGATTATGAAATTCTTCGTTATTCTCATGGATATAGCGATTTTAAAATTCTTCATTATTCTCGTGGGTATAGCGATTATCAAGTTCATCATTATTCTCGTGGATACAGTGATTCTTAAATTCTTCATTATTCTCATGGACACAGCGATTATCGAATTCGTCATTATTCTCGTAGATACAGTGATTATCAAATTCATCATTATTCTCGTGAATACAGCGATTGTCGAGTTCATCATTATTCTCGTAAAAACGGCGATTATCAAATTCATCATTATTATCGTGGATACAGCGATTATCGAGTTCATCATTATTCTCGTGGATACAGTGATTCTCAAATCCTTCATTATTCTCATGGATACAGTGATTATCGAATTCTTCATTATTCTCGTAGATACAGTGATTTTTAAATTCTTTATTATTCTCGTGGATACAGCGATTATCGAGTTCATCATTATTCTCGTGGATACAGTGATTCTTAAATTCTTCATTATTCTCGTGGATACAGCGATTGTCGAGTTCATCATTATTCTCGTGGATACAGTGATTGTCGAGTTCATCATTATTCTCGTGGATACAGCGATTTTTAAATTCTTCATTATTCTCGTAGATACAGTGATTATCAACTTCTTCATTACTCTCGTTGATACAGCAATTTTTTAATTCTTTATTATTCTTATGGATACAGCGATTATCGAATTCATCATTATTCTCGTGGATACAGCGATTTTTGAATTCTTTATTATTCTCATGGATACAGCGATTATCGAATTCGTCATTATTCTCGTAGATACAGTGGTTATCAACTTCTTTATTATTCTCGTGGATACAGCAATTTTTAAATTCGTCATTATTCTCGTAGATACAGCGATTATCAACTTCTTCATTATTCTCATGGATACAGCGATTATCGAATTCATCATAATTCTCGTGGATACAGCGATTTTTGAATTCTTTATTATTCTCGTAGATACAGTGATTATCAACTTCGTCATTATTCTCGTCAATACAGCAATTTTTAAATTCTTCATTATTCTCAAGGATACAGCGATTATCGAATTCATCATTATTCTCGTGGATACAGCGATTTTTAAATTCTTTATTATTCTCATCGATACAGCGATTGTCGAATTCATCATTATTCTCGTAGATACAGTGATTATCAACTTCTTCATTATTCTCGTGGATACAGCAATTTTTAAATTTTTCATTATTCTCATGGATACAGTGATTATCGAATTCATCATTATTCTCGTGGATACAGCGATTTTTAAATTTTTTATTATTCTCTTGGATACAGCAATTTTTAAATTCTTCATTATTCTCATGGATACAGCGATTATCGAATTCATCATTTTTCTCGTGGATACAGCGATTATTAAATTCTTCTTTATTCTCATGGATGCAGCGATTATCGAATTCGTCATTATTTGCGTAGATACAGCGATTATCAAATTCATCATTATTCTCGTGGATACAGCGATTGTCGAGTTCATCATTATTCTCGTAAAAACAGCGATTATCAAATTCATCATTATTCTCGAGGATACAGCGATTATCGAGTTTATCATTATTCTCGTGGATACAGTGATTCTCAAATTCTTCGTTATTCTCATGGATACAGTGGTTATCGAATTCTTCATTATTGTCGTAGATACAGTGATTATCAACTTCTTCATTATTCTCGTGGATACAGCGATTGTCGAGTTCATCATTATTCTCGTGGATACAGCGATTGTCGAGTTCATCATTATTCTCGTGGATACAGCAATTATTAAATTCTTCATTATTCTCATGGATACAGCGATGGTCGAGTTCATCATTATTCTCGTGGATACAGCGATTATCGAGTTCATCATTATTCTCGTGGATACAGTGATTCTTAAATTCTTCATTATTCTCGTGGATACAGCGATTGTCGAGTTCGTCATTATTCTCGTGGATACAGTGATTGTCGAGTTCATCATTATTCTCGTGGATACAGCGATTTTTAAATTCTTCATTATTCTCGTAGATACAGTGATTATCAACTTCTTCATTATTCTCGTCAATACAGCAATTTTGAAATTCTTTATTATTCTCATGGATACAGCGATTATCGAATTCATCATTATTCTCGTGGATACAGCGATTTTTAAATTCTTCATTATTCTCGTAGATACAGTGATTATCAACATCTTCATTATTCTCGTCAATACAGCAATATTTAAATTCTTCATTATTCTCATCGATACAGCGATTATCGAATTCATCATTATTCTCGTGGATACAGCGATTTTTAAATTCTTTATTATTCTCATCGATACAGCGATTGTCGAGTTCATAATCATTCTCGTGGGTACAGCGATTATGAAATTCTTCGTTATTCTCATGGATACAGCGATTTTTAAATTCTTCATTATTCTCGTGGATATAGCGATTATCAAGTTCATCATTATTCTCGTGGATACAGTGATTCTTAAATTCTTTATTATTCTCATGGACACAGCGATTATCGAATTCGTCATTATTCTCGTAGATACAGTGATTATCAACTTCTTCATTATTCTCGTGGATACAGCAAACTTTAAATTCTTCATTATTCTCATTGATACAGCGATTATTGAATTCATCATTATTCTCGTGGGTACAGTGATTTTTAAATTCTTCATTATTCTCATGGAAACAGCGATTGTCGAGTTCATCAATATTCTCGTGGATACAGCGATTATCAAATTCTTCGTTATTCTCATGGATATAGCGATTATCGAATTCGTCATTATTCTCGTAGATACAGTGATTATCAACTTCTTCATTATTCTCGTGGATACAGTGATTATCGAATTCATCATTACTCTCGTGGATACAGCGATTTTTAAATTCTTCATTATTCTCGTAGATACAGTGATTATCAACTTCTTCATTATTCTCGTCAATACAGCAATTTTTAAATTCTTCATAATTCTTATGGATACAGCGATTATTAAATCCATCATTATTCTTGTGGATACAGCGATTTTTAAATTCCTCATTATTCTCATGGATACAGCGATTGTCGAGTTCATCAATTATCTCGTGGGTACAGCGATTATCAAATTCTTCGTTATTCGCATGGATGCAGCGTATTTAAAATTCGTCATTATTCTCGTAGATACAGTGATTATCAACTTCTCCATTATTCTCGTGGATACAGCAATTTTTAAATTCTTCATTAATCTCATGGATACAGCGATTATCGAATTCATCATTTTTCTCGTGGATACAGCGATTATTAAATTCTTCTTTATTTTTATGGATATAGCGATTATCGAATTCGTCATTATTCGCGTAGATACAGCGATTATCAAATTCATCATTATTCTCGTGGATACAGCGATTGTCGAGTTCATCATTATTCTCGTAAAAACAGTGATTATCAAATTCATCATTATTCTCGTGGATACAGGGATTATCGAGTTTATCATTATTCTCGTGGATACAGTGATTCTCAAATTCTTCGTTATTCTCATGGATACAGTCGTTATCGAATTCTTTATTATTCTCGTAGATACAGTGATTATCAACTTCTTCATTATTCTCGTGGATACAGCGATTGTCGAGTTCATCATTATTCTCGTGGATACAGCGTTTGTCGAGTTTATCATTACTCTCGTGGATACAGCAATTATTAAATTCTTCATTATTCTCATGGATACAGCGATGGTCGAGTTCATCATTATTCTCGTGGATACAGCGATTATCGAGTTCATCATTATTCTCGTGGATACAGTGATTCTTAAATTCTTCATTATTCTCGTGGATACAGCGATTGTCGAGTTCATCATTATTCTCGTGGATACAGTGATTGTCGAGTTCATCATTATTCTCGTCAATACAGCAGTTTTTAAATTCTTTATTATTCTCATGGATACAGCGATTATCGAATTCATCATTATTCTCGTGGATACAGCGATTTTTAAATTCTTTATTATTCTCGTAGATACAGTGATTATCAACTTCTTCATTATTCTCGTCAATACAGCAATATTTAAATTCTTCATTATTCTCATCGATACAGCGATTATCGAATTCATCATTATTCTCGTGGATACAGCGATTTTTAAATTCTTTATTATTCTCATCGATACAGCGATTCTCGAGTTCATCATTATTCTCGTGGGTACAGCGATTATGAAATTCTTCGTTATTCTCATTGATACAGCGATTCTTAAATTCTTCATTATTCTCGTGGATATAGCGATTATCAAGTTCATCATGATTCTCGTGGATACAGCGATTCTTAAATTCTTCATTATTCTCATGGACACAGCGATTATCGAATTCGTCATTATTCTCGTAGATACAGTGATTATCAACTTCTTCATTATTCTCGTGGATACAGCAATCTTTAAATTCTTTTTTATTCTCATTGATACAGCGATTATTGAATTCATCATTATTCTCGTGGATACAGCGATTTTTAAATTCTTTATTATTCTCATGGAAACAGCGATTGTCGAGTTCATCAATATTCTCGTGGATACAGCGATTATCAAATTCTTCGTTATTCTCATGGATACAGCGATTATCGAATTCGTCATTATTCTCGTAGATACAGTGATTATCAACTTCTTCATTATTCTCGTGGATACAGCAATTTTTTAATTCTTCATTATTCTCATGGATACAGCGATTATCGAATTTGTCATTATTCTCGTAGATACAGTGATTATCAACTTCTTTATTATTCTCGTGAATACAGCGATTGTCGAGTCCATCATTATTCTCGTGGATACATTGATTGTCGAGTTCACCATTATTCTCGTGGATACAGCGATTTTTAAATTCTTCAATATTCTCATGGATACAGCGATTATCGAATTCATCATTATTCTCCGGGATACAGCGGTTGTTGAATTCTTCATTATTCTCATGGATACAGCGATTGTCGAGTTCATCATTATTTTGATGGGTACAGCGATTATCAAATTCTTCGTTATTCTCATGGATACAGCAATTTTTAAATTATTCATTATTCTCGTAGATACAGTGATTATCAACTTCTTCATTATTCTCGTCAATACAGCAATTTTTTAATTCTCTATTATTCTCATGGATACAGCGATTATCGAATTCATCATTATTCTCGTGGATACAGCGATTTTTGAATTCCTCATTATTCTCATGGATACAGCGATAGCCGAGTTCATCATTTTTCTCGTGGGTACAGCGATTATCAAATTCTTCGTTATTCTCATGGATACAGCGATTTTGAAATTCTTCATTATTCTCGTTGATACAGCGATTATCACGTTCATCATTATTCTCGTGGATACAGTGATTCATATATTCCTTATTATTCTCATGGATACAGCGATTATCGAATTCGTCATTATTCTCGTAGATACAGTGATTATCAACTTCTTCATTATTCTCGTGGATACAGCAATTTTTAAATTCTTCATTATTCTCATGGATACAGCGATTATCGAATTCGTCGTTATTCTCGTAGATACAGTGATTATCAACTTCTTCATTATTCTCGTTGATACAGCAATTTTTAAATTCTTTATTATTCTTATGGATACAGCGATTATCGAATTCATCATTATTCTCGTGGATACAGCGATTTTTGAATTCTTTATTATTCTCATGGATACAGCGATTATCGAATTCGTCATTATTCGCGTAGATACAGCGATTATCAAATTCATCATTATTCTCGTGGATACAGTGATTATCGAATTCATCATTACTCTCGTGGATACAGCGATTTTTAAATTCTTCATTATTCTCGTAGATACAGTGATTATCAACTTCTTCATTATTCTCGTCAATACAGCAATATTTAAATTCTTCATTATTCTCATGGATACAGCGATTATCGAGTTTATCATTATTCTCGTGGATACAGTGATTCTCAAATTCTTCGTTATTCTCATGGATACAGTGGTTATCGAATTCTTCATTATTCTCGTAGATACAGTGATTATCAACTTCTTCATTATTCTCGTGGATACAGCGATTGTCGAGTTCATCATTATTCTCGTGTATACAGCAATTATTAAATTCTTTATTATTTTCATGGATACAGCGATTATCGAATTCGTCATTATTCGCGTAGATACAGCGATTATCAAATTCATCATTATTCTCGTGGATACAGTGATTCTTAAATTCTTCATTATTCTCGTGGATACAGCGATTGTCGAGTTCATCATTATTCTCGTGGATACAGCGATTATCGAGTTTATCATTATTATCGTGGATACATTGATTCTCAAATTCTTTATTATTCTCATGGATACAGTGATTATCGAATTCTTCATTATTCTCGTGCATACAGTGTATATCAACTTCTTCATTATTCTCGTGGATACAGCGATCATCGAATTCATCATTTTTCTCATGGATGCAGCGATTATCGAATTCGTCATTATTCGCGTAGATACAGCGATTATGAAATTCATCATTATTCCCGTGGATACAGCGATTATCGAGTTTATCATTATTATCGTGGATACAGTGATTCTCAAATTCTTTATTATTCTCATGGATACAGTGATTATCGAATTCTTCATTATTCTCGTAGATACAGTGTTTATCAACTTCTTCATTATTCTCGTTATACAGCGTTTTTTAAGTTCATCATTATTCTTGTGGATACAGCGATTGTCGAGTTCATCATTATTCTCGTGGATACAGCGATTATTAAATTCTTCCATATTTTCATGGATACAGCGATTGTCGAGTTCATCATTATTCTCCTGGATACAGCGATTTTTATATTCTTCATAATTCTCATGGATACAGCGATTATCGAATTCATCATTATTCTCGTGGATACAGCGATTTTTAAATTCCTCATTATTTTCATGGATACAGCGATTGTCGAGTTCATCATTTATCTCGTGGGTACAGCGATTATCAAATTCTTCGTTATTCTCATGGATGCAGCGATTTTTAAATTCTTCATTATTCTCGTGGATACAGCGATTATCACGTTCATCATTATTCTCGTGGATACAGCAATTTTTAAATTCTTCATTATTCTCATGGATACAGCGATTATCGAATTCGTCATTATTCTCGTAGATACAGTGATTATCAACTTCTTCATCATTCTCGTGGATACAGCAATTTTTAAATTCTTCATTATTTTCATGGATACAGCGATTATCGAATTCATCATTATTCTCGTGGATACAGCGATTTTTAAATACTTTATTATTCTCATGGATACAGCAATTTTTAAATTCTTCATTATTCTCATGGATACAGCGATTATCGAATTCATCATTTTTCTCGTGGATACAGCGATTATCGAATTCATCATTTTTCTCGTGGATACAGCGATTATTAAATTCTTCTTTATTTTCATGGATATAGCGAACATCGAATTCGTCATTATTCTTGTAGATACAGCGATTATCAACTTCTTCGTTATTCTCATGGATGCAGCGATTATCGAATTCGTCATTATTCGCGTAGATACAGCGATTATAAAATTCATCATTATTTTCGTGGACACAGCGATTGTCGAGTTCATCATTATTCTCGTAAAAACAGCGATTATCAAATTCATTATTATTCTCGTGGATACAGCGATTATCGAGTTCATCATTATTCTCGTGGATACAGTGATTCTCAAATTCTTCGTTATTCTCATGGATACAGTGATTATCGAATTGTTCATTATTTTCTTAGATACAGTGATTATCAACTTTTTTATTATTCTCGTGGATACAGCGATTGTCGAGTTCATCATTATTCTCGTGGATACGGCAAATATTAAATTCTTCATTATTCTCGTGGATACAGCGATTGTCGAGTTCATTATTATTCTCGTGGATACAGTGATTGTCGAGTTCATCATTATTCTCGTGTATACAGCAATTTAAAAATTCTCTATTATTTTCGTAGATACAGTGATTATCAACTCCTTTATTATTCTCGTCAATACAGAAATTTTTTAATTCTTTATTATTCTCATGGATACAGCGATTATCGAATTCGTCGTTATTCTCGTAGATACAGTGATTATCAACTTCTTCATTATTCTCGTGGATACAGCGATTATCAACTTCTTCGTTATTCTCATGGATGCAGCGATTATCGAATTCGTCATTATTCGCGTAGATACAGCGATTATCAAATTCATCATTATTCTCGTGGATACAGCGATTGTCGAATTCATCATTATTCTCGTAAAAACAGCGATTATCAAATTCATCATTATTCTCGTGGGTACAGCGATTATCGAGTTTATCATTATTCTCGTGGATACAGTGATTCTCAAATTCTTTATTATTCTCATGGATACAGTGATTATCGAATTCTTCATTATTCTCGTAGATACAGTGATTATCATCTTCTTCATTAATCTCGTGGATACAGCGATTATTAAATTCTTCTTTATTCTCATGGATACAGCGATTATCGAGTCCATTATTATTCTCGTGGATACAGCGATTTTTAAATTCTTTATTATTCTCGTGGATACAGCGATTATCGAGTTCATCATTATTCTCGTGGATACAGTGATTCTTAAATTCTTCATTATTCTCGTGGATACAGCGACTGTCGAGTTCGTCATTATTCTCGTGGATACAGTGATTGTCGAGTTCATCGTTATTCTCGTGGATACAGCGATTTTTAAATTCTTCATTATTCTCGTAGATACAGTGATTATCAACTTCTTCATTATTCTCGTCAATACAGCAATTTTTTAATTCTTCATTATTCTCATGGATACAGCGATTATCGAATTCATCATAATTCTCGTGGATACAGCGATTTTTAAATTCTTCATTATTCTCGTAGATACAGTGATTATCAACTTCTTCATTATTCTCGTCAATACAGCAATTTTTAAATCCTTCATTATTCTCATGGATACAGCGATTATCGAATTCATCATTATTCTCGTGGATACAGCGATTTTTAAATTCTTCATTATTCTCGTAGATACAGTGATTATCAACTTCTTCATTATTCTCGTCAATACAGCAATATTTAAATTCTTCATTATTCTCATCGATACAGCGATTATCGAATTCATCATTATTCTCGTGGATACAGCGATTTTTAAATTCTTCATTATTCTCATCGATACAGCGATTGTCGAGTTCATAATTATTCTCGTGGGTACAGCGATTATGAAATTCTTCGTTATTCTCATGGATACAGCGATTTTTAAATTCTTCATTATTCTCGTGGATATAGCGATTATCAAGTTCATCATTATTCTCGTGGATACAGTGATTCTTAATTCTTTATTATTCTCATGGACACAGCGATTATCGAATTCGTCATTATTCTCGTAGATACAGTGATTATCAACTTCTTCATTATTCTCGTGGATACAGCAAACTTTAAATTCTTCATTATTCTCATTGATACAGCGATTATTGAATTCATCATTATTCTCGTGGGTACAGTGATTTTTAAATTCTTCATTATTCTCATGGAAACAGCGAATGTCGAGTTCATCAATATTCTCGTAGATACAGCGATTATCAAATTCTTCGTTATTCTCATGGATATAGCGATTATCGAATTCGTCATTATTCTCGTAGATACAGTGATTATCAACTTCTTCATTATTCTCGTGGATACAGTGATTATCGAATTCATCATTACTCTCGTGGATACAGCGATTTTTAAATTCTTCATTATTCTTGTAGATACAGTGATTATCAACTTCTTCATTATTCTCGTCAATACAGCAATTTTTAAATTCTTCATAATTCTTATGGATACAGCGATTATTGAATTCATCATTATTCTCGTGGATACAGCGATTTTTAAATTCCTCATTATTCTCATGGATACAGCGATTGTCGAGTTCATCAATTATCTCGTGGGTACAGCGATTATCAAATTCTTCGTTATTCTCATGGATGCAGCGTATTTAAAATTCGTCATTATTCTCGTAGATACAGTGATTATCAACTTCTTCATTATTCTCGTGGATACAGCAATTTTTAAATTCGTCATTAATCTCATGGATACAGCGATTATCGAATTCATCATTTTTCTCGTGGATACAGCGATTATTAAATTCTTCTTTATTTTCATGGATATAGCGATTATCGAATTCGTCATTATTTGCGTAGATACAGCGATTATCAAATTCATCATTATTCTCGTGGATACCGCGATTGTCGAGTTCATCATTATTCTCGTAAAAACAGTGATTATCAAATTCATCATTATTCTCGTGGATACAGGGATTATCGAGTTTATCATTATTCTCGTGGATACAGTGATTCTCAAATTCTTCGTTATTCTCATGGATACAGTGGTTATCGAATTCTTTATTATTCTCGTAGATACAGTGATTATCAACTTCTTCATTATCCTCGTGGATACAGCGATTGTCGAGTTCATCATTATTCTCGTGGATACAGCGATTGTCGAGTTTATCATTATTCTCGTGGATACAGCAATTATTAAATTCTTCATTATTCTCATGGATACAGCGATGGTCGAGTTCATCATTATTCTCGTGGATACAGCGATTATCGAGTTCATCATTATTCTCGTGGATACAGTGATTCTTAAATTCTTCATTATTCTCGTGGATACAGCGATTGTCGAGTTCATCATTATTCTCGTGGATACAGTGATTGTCGAGTTCATCATTATTCTCGTCAATACAGCAATTTTTAAATTCTTTATTATTCTCATGGATACAGCGATTATCGAATTCATCATTATTCTCGTGGATACAGCGATTTTTAAATTCTTTATTATTCTCGTAGATACAGTGATTATCAACTTCTTCATTATTCTCATCGATACAGCGATTATCGAATTGTTCATTATTCTCGTAGATACAGTGATTATCAACTTCTTCATTATTCTCATCGATACAGCGATTATCGAATTGTTCATTATTCTCGTGGATACAGCGATTTTTAAATTCTTTATTATTCTCATCGATACAGCGATTCTCGAGTTCATCATTATTCTCGTGGGTACAGCGATTATGAAATTCTTCGTTATTCTCATGGATACAGCGATTCTTAAATTCTTCATTATTCTCGTGGATATAGCGATTATCAAGTTCATCATTATTCTCGTGGATACAGCGATTCTTAAATTCTTCATTATTCTCATGGACACAGCGATTATCGAATTCGTCATTATTCTCGTAGATACAGTGATTATCAACTTCTTCATTATTCTCGTGGATACAGCAATCTTTAAATTCTTTTTTATTCTCATTGATACAGCGATTATTGAATTCATCATTATTCTCGTGGATACAGCGATTTTTAAATTCTTTATTATTCTCATGGAAACAGCGATTGTCGAGTTCATCAATATTCTCGTGGATACAGCGATTATCAAATTCTTCGTTATTCTCATGGATACAGCGATTATCGAATTCGTCATTATTCTCGTAGATACAGTGATTATCAACTTCTTCATTATTCTCGTGGATACAGCAATTTTTTAATTCTTCATTATTCTCATGGATACAGCGATTATCGAATTTGTCATTATTCTCGTAGATACAGTGATTATCAACTTCTTTATTATTCTCGTGAATACAGCGATTGTCGAGTTCATCATTATTCTCGTGGATACAGTGATTGTCGCGTTCACCATTATTCTCGTGGATAGAGCGATTTTTAAATTCTTCAATATTCTCATGGATACAGCGATTATCGAATTCATCATTATTCTCCGGGATACAGCGGTTGTTAAATTCTTCATTATTCTCATGGATACAGCGATTGTCGAGTTCATCATTATTTTGATGGGTACAGCGATTATCAAATTCTTCGTTATTCTCATGGATACAGCAATTTTTAAATTATTCATTATTCTCGTAGATACAGTGATTATCAACTTCTTCATTATTCTCGTCAATACAGCAATTTTTTAATTCTTTATTATTCTCATGGATACAGCGATTATCGAATTCATCATTATTCTCGTGGATACAGCGATTTTTGAATTCCTCATTATTCTCATGGATACAGCGATTGCCGAGTTCATCATTTATCTCGTGGGTACAGCGATTATCAAATTCTTCGTTATTCTCATGGATACAGCGATTTTGAAATTCTTCATTATTCTCGTTGATACAGCGATTATCACGTTCATCATTATTCTCGTGGATACAGTGATTCATATATTCCTTATTATTCTCATGGATACAGCGATTATCGAATTCGTCATTATTCTCGTAGATACAGTGATTATCAACTTCTTCATTATTCTCGTGGATACAGCAATTTTTAAATTCTTCATTATTCTCATGGATACAGCGATTATCGAATTCGTCGTTATTCTCGTAGATACAGTGATTATCAACTTCTTCATTATTCTCGTTGAAACAGCAATTTTTGAATTGTTTATTATTCTTATGGATACAGCGATTATCGAATTCATCATTATTCTCGTGGATACAGCGATTTTTGAATTCTTTATTATTCTCATGGATACAGCGATTATCGAATTCGTCATTATTCTCGTAGATCCAGTAATCATCAACTTCTTTATTATTCTCGTGGATACAGCAATTTTTAAATTCGTCATTATTCTCGTAGATACAGCGATTATCAACTTCTTCGTTATTCTCATGGATGCAGCGATTATCGAATTCGTCATTATTCGCGTAGATACAGCGATTATCAAATTCATCATTATTCTCGTGGATACAGTGATTCTTAAATTCTTCATTATTCTCGTGGATACAGCGATTGTCGAGTTCATCATTATTCTCGTGGATACAGCGATTATCGAGTTTATCATTATTATCGTGGATACAGTGATTCTCAAATTCTTTATTATTCTCATGGATACAGTGATTATCGAATTCTTCATTATTCTCGTGGATACAGTGTATATCAACTTCTTCATTATTCTCGTGGATACAGCGATCATCGAATTCATCATTTTTCTCATGGATGCAGCGATTATCGAATTCGTCATTATTCGCGTAGATGCAGCGATTATGAAATTCATCATTATTCCCGTGGATACAGCGATTATCGAGTTTATCATTATTATCGTGGATACAGTGATTCTCAAATTCTTTATTATTCTCATGGATACAGTGATTATCGAATTCTTCATTATTCTCGTAGATACAGTGTTTATCAACTTCTTCATTATTCTCGTTATACAGCGATTGTCAAGTTCATCATTATTCTTGTGGATACAGCGATTGTCGAGTTCATCATTATTCTCGTGGATACAGCGATTATTAAATTCTTCATTATTCTCATGGATACAGCGATTGTCGAGTTCATCATCATTCTCCTGGATACAGCGATTTTTATATTCTTCATAATTCTCATGGATACAGCGATTATCGAATTCATCATTATTCTCGTGGATACAGCGATTTTTAAATTCCTCATTATTTTCATGGATACAGCGATTGTCGAGTTCATCATTTATCTCGTGTGTACAGCGATTATCAAATTCTTCGTTATGCTCATGGATGCAGCGATTTTTAAATTCTTCATTATTCTCGTGGATACAGCGATTATCACGTTCATCATTATTCTCGTGGATACAGCAATTTTTAAATTCTTCATTATTCTCATGGATACAGCGATTATCGAATTCGTCATTATTCTCGTAGATACAGTGATTATCAACTTCTTCATCATTCTCGTGGATACAGCAATTTTTAAATTCTTCATTATTCTCATGGATACAGCGATTATCGAATTCATTATTATTCTCGTGGATACAGCGATTTTTAAATTCTTTATTATTCTCATGGATACAGCAATTTTTAAATTCTTCATTAGTCTCATGGATACAGCGATTATCGAATTCATCATTTTTCTCGTGGATACAGCGATTATCGAATTCATCATTTTTCTCGTGGATACAGCGATTATTAAATTCTTCTTTATTTTCATGGATATAGCGAACATCGAATTCGTCATTATTCTTGTAGATACAGCGATTATCAACTTCTTCGTTATTCTCATGGATGCAGCGATTATCGAATTCGTCATTATTCGCGTAGATACAGCGATTATAAAATTCATCATTATTCTCGTGGACACAGCGATTGTCGAGTTCATCATTATTCTCGTAAAAGCAGCGATTATCAAAGTCATTATTATTCTCGTGGATACAGCGATTATTGAGTTCATCATTATTCTCGTGGATACAGTGATTCTCAAATTCTTCGTTATTCTCATGGATACAGTGATTATCGAATTGTTCATTATTTTCGTAGATACAGTGATTATCAACTTTTTTATTATTCTCGTGGATACAGCGATTGTCGAGTTCATCATTATTCTCGTGGATACGGCAAATATTAAATTCTTCATTATTCTCGTGGATACAGCGATTATCAACTTCTTCGTTATTCTCATGAATGCGGCGATTATCGAATTCGTCATTATTCGCGTAGATACAGCGATTATCAAATTCATCATTATTCTCGTGGATACAGCGATTGTCGAATTCATCATTATTCTCGTAAAAACAGCGATTATCAAATTCATCATTATTCTCGTGGATACAGCGATTATCGAGTTTATCATTATTCTCGTGGATACAGTGATTCTCAAATTCTTTATTATTCTCATGGATACAGTGATTATCGAATTCTTTATTATTCTCGTAGATACAGTGATTATCAACTTCTTCATTAATCTCGTGGATACAGCGATTGTCGAGTTCATCATTATTCTTGTGGATACAGCGATTGTCGAGTTCATCATTATTCTCGTGGATACAGCGATTATTAAATTCTTCTTTATTCTCGTGGATACAGCGATTGTCGAGTTCGTCATTATTCTCGTGGATACAGTGATTGTCGAGTTCATCATTATTCTCGTGGATACAGCGATTTTTAAATTCTTCATTATTCTCGTAGATAGTGTGATTATCAACTTCTTCATTATTCTCGTCAATACAGCAATTTTTTAATTCTTTATTATTCTCATGGATACAGCGATTATCGAATTCATCATAATTCTCGTGGATACAGCGATTTTTAAATTCTTCATTATTCTCGTAGATACAGTGATTATCAACTTCTTCATTATTCACGTCAATACAGCACTTTTTAAATCCTTCATTATTCTCATGGATACAGCGATTATCGAATTCATCATTATTCTCTTGGATACAGCGATTTTTAAATTCTTTATTATTCTCATCGATACAGCGATTGTCGAGTTCATCATTATTCTCGTGGATACCGTGATTCATATATTCTTCATTATTCTCATGGATACAGCGATTATCGAATTCGTCATTATTCTCGTAGATACAGTGATTATCAACTTCTTCATTATTCTCGTGGATACAGCAATTTTTAAATTCTTCATTATTCTCATGGATACAGCGATTATCGAATTCGTCGTTATTCTCGTAGATACAGTGATTATCAACTTCTTTATTATTCTCGTTGATACAGCAATTTTTTAATTCTTTATTATTCTTATGGATACAGCGATTATCGAATTGATCATTATTCTCGTGGATACAGCGATTTTTAAATTCTTTATTATTCTCATGGATACAGCGATTATCGAATTCGTCATTATTCTCGTAGATACAGTGATTATCAACTTCTTTATTATTCTCGTGGATACGGCGATTATCGAATTCATCATTTTTCTCGTGGATACAGCGATTATCGAATTCATCATTATTCTCGTGGATACAGCGATTTTTAAATTCTTTATTATTCTCATCGATACCGCGATTGTCGAGTTCATCATTTTTCTCGTGGATACCGTGATTCATATATTCTTCATTATTCTCATGGATACAGCGATTTTTAAATTCTTCATTATTCTCGTGGATATAGCGATTATCAAGTTCATCATTATTCTCGTGGATACGGTGATTCTTAAATTCTTCATTATTCTCATGGATACAGCGATTATCGAATTCGTCATTATTCTCGTAGATAGAGTGATTATCAACTTCTTCATCATTCTCGTGGATACAGCAATCTTTAAATTCTTCATTATTCCCATTGATACAGCGATTATCGAATTCATCATTATTCTCGTGGATACAGCGATTTTTAAATTCTTTATTATTCTCATGGATACAGCGATTGTCGAGTTCATCAATATTCTCGTGGATACAGCGATTATCAAATTCTTCGTTATTCTCATGGATACAGCGATTATCGAATTCGTCATTATTCTCGTAGATACAGTGATTATCAACTTCTTCATTATTCTCGTGGATACAGCAATTTTTAAATTCTTCATTATTCTCATGGATACAGCGATTATCGAATTCGTCGTTATTCTCGTAGATACAGTGATTATCAACTTCTTTATTATTCTCGTTGATACAGCAATTTTTTAATTCTTTATTATTCTTATGGATACAGCGATTATCGAATTGATCATTATTCTCGTGGATACAGCGATTTTTAAATTCTTTATTATTCTCATGGATACAGCGATTATCGAATTCGTCATTATTCTCGTAGATACAGTGATTATCAACTTCTTTATTATTCTCGTGGATACGGCGATTATCGAATTCATCATTTTTCTCGTGGATACAGCGATTATCGAATTCATCATTATTCTCGTGGATACAGCGATTTTTAAATTCTTTATTATTCTCATCGATACCGCGATTGTCGAGTTCATCATTTTTCTCGTGGATACCGTGATTCATATATTCTTCATTATTCTCATGGATACAGCGATTTTTAAATTCTTCATTATTCTCGTGGATATAGCGATTATCAAGTTCATCATTATTCTCGTGGATACGGTGATTCTTAAATTCTTCATTATTCTCATGGATACAGCGATTATCGAATTCGTCATTATTCTCGTAGATAGAGTGATTATCAACTTCTTCATCATTCTCGTGGATACAGCAATCTTTAAATTCTTCATTATTCCCATTGATACAGCGATTATCGAATTCATCATTATTCTCGTGGATACAGCGATTTTTAAATTCTTTATTATTCTCATGGATACAGCGATTGTCGAGTTCATCAATATTCTCGTGGATACAGCGATTATCAAATTCTTCGTTATTCTCATGGATACAGCGATTATCGAATTCGTCATTATTCTCGTAGATACAGTGATTATCAACTTCTTCATTATTCTCGTGGATACAGCAATTTTTTAATACTTCATTATTCTCATGGATACAGCGATTATCGAATTCGTCATTATTCTCGTAGATACAGTGATTATCAACCTCTTTATTATTCTCGTGAATACAGCGATTGTCGAGTTCATCATTATTCTCGTGGATACAGTGATTGTCGATTTCATCATTATTCTCGTGGATACAGCGATTTTTAAATTCTTCATTATTCTCGTGGAAACAGCGATTATCGAGTTCATCATTATTCTCGTGGATACGGTGATTCTTAAATTCTTCATTATTCTCATGGATACAGCGATTATCGAATTCGTCATTATTCTCGTAGATAGAGTGATTATCAACTTCTTCATCATTCTCGTGGATACAGCAATCTTTAAATTCTTCATTATTCCCATTGATACAGCGATTATCGAATTCATCATTATTCTCGTGGATACAGCGATTTTTAAATTCTTTATTATTCTCATGGATACAGCGATTGTCGAGTTCATCAATATTCTCATGGATACAGCGATTATCGAATTCGTCATTATTCTCGTAGATACAGTGATTATCAACTTCTTCATTATTCTCGTGGATACAGCAATTTTTAAATTCTTCATTATTCTCATGGATACAGCGATTATCGAATTCGTCGTTATTCTCGTAGATACAGTGATTATCAACTTCTTCATTATTCTCGTTGATACAGCAATTTTTAAATTCTTTATTATTCTTATGGATACAGCGATTATCGAATTCATCATTATTCTCGTGGATACAGCGATTTTTGAATTCTTTATTATTCTCATGGATACAGCGATTATCGAATTCGTCATTATTCTCGTAGATACAGTGATTATCAACTTCTTTATTATTCTCGTGGAAACAGCAATTTTTAAATTCGTCATTATTCTCGTAGATACAACGATTATCAACTTCTTCGTTATTCTCATGGATGCAGCGATTATCGAATTCGTCATTATTCGCGTAGATACAGCGATTATCAAATTCATCATTATTCTCGTGGATACAGTGATTCTTAAATTCTTTATTATTCTCGTGGATACAACGATTGTCGAGTTCATCATTATTCTCGTGGATACAGCGATCATCGAATTCATCATTTTTTTCATGGATGCAGCGATTATCGAATTCGTTATTATTCGCGTAGATACAGCGATTATGAAATTCATCATTATTCCCGTGGATACAGCGATTATCGAGTTTATCATTATTATCGTGGATACAGTGATTCTCAAATTCTTTATTATTCTCATGGATACAGTGATTATCGAATTCTTCATTATTCTCGTAGATACAGTGTTTATCAACTTCTTCATCATTCTCGTTATACAGCGATTGTCAAGTTCATCATTATTCTTGTGGATACAGCGATTGTCGAGTTCATCATTATTCTCGTGGATACAGCGATTATTAAATTCTTCATTATTCTCATGGATACAGCGATTGTCGAGTTCATCATTATTCTCCTGGATACAGCGATTTTTAAATTCTTCATAATTCTCATGGATACAGCGATTATCGAAGTCATCATTATTCTCGTGTATACAGCGATTTTTAAATTCCTTATTATTTTCATGGATACAGCGATTGTCGAGTTCATCATTTATCTCGTGGGTACAGCGATTATCAAATTCTTCGTTATTCTCATGGATGCAGCGATTTTTAAATTCTTCATTATTCTCGTGGATACAGCGATTATCAAGTTCATCATTATTCTCGTGGATACAGCAATTCTTAAATTCTTCATTATTTTCATGGATACAGCGATTATCGAATTCGTCATTATTCTCGTAGATACAGTGATTATCAACTTCTTCATCATTCTCGTGGATACAGCAATTTTAAAATTCTTCATTATTCTCATGGATACAGCGATTATCGAATTCATCATTATTCTCGTGGATACAGCGATTTTTAAATTCTTTATTATTCTCATGGATACAGCAATTTTTAAATTCTCCATTATTCTCATGGATACAGCGATTATCGAATTCATCATTTTTCTCGTGGATACAGCGATTATCGAATTCATCATTTTTCTCGTGGATACAGCGATTATCGAATTCATCATTTTTCTCGTGGATACAGCCATTATTAAATTCTTCTTTATTTTCATGGATATAGCGAACATCGAATTCGTCATTATTCTTGTAGATACAGCGATTATCAACTTCTTCGTTATTCTCATGGATGCAGCGATTATCGAATTCGTCATTATTCGCGTAGATACAGCGATTATAAAATTCATCATTATTCTCGTGGATACAGTGATTCTCAAATTCTTCGTTATTCTCATGGATACAGTGATTATCGAATTGTTCATTATTTTCGTAGATACAGTGATTATCAACTTTTTTATTATTTTCGTGGATACAGCGATTATCGAATTCATCATTTTTCTCGTGGATACAGCGATTATCGAATTCATCGTTTTTCTCGTGGATACAGCGATTATTAAATTCTTCATTATTCTCGTGGATACAGCGATTGTCGAGTTCATCATTATTCTCGTGGATACAGTGATTGTCGAGTTCATCATTATTCTCGTGGATACAGCGATTTTAAAATTCCCTATTATTTTCGTAGATACAGTGATTATCAACTCCTTTATTATTCTCGTCAATACAGAAATTTTTTAATTGTTCATTATTCTCATGGATACAGCGATTATCGAATTCGTCGTTATTCTCGTAGATACAGTGATTATCAACTTCTTCATTATTCTCGTGGATACAGCAATTTTTTAATTCTTCATTATTCTCATGGATACAGCGATTATCGAATTTGTCATTATTCTCATAGATACAGTGATTATCAACTTCTTTATTATTCTCGTGAATACAGCGATTATCGAATTCATCATTTTTCTCGTGGATACAGCGATTATCGAATTCATCATTTTTCTCGTGGATACAGCGATTATTAAATTCTTCTTTATTTTCATGGATATAGCGAACATCGAATTCGTCATTATTCTTGTAGACACAGCGATTATCAACTTCTTCGTTATTCTCATGGATGCAGCGATTATCGAATTCGTCATTATTCTCGTGGATACAACGATTATCGAGTTCATCATTATTCTCGTGGATACAGTGATTCTCAAATTCTTCGTTATTCTCATGGATACAGTGATTATCGAATTGTTCATTATTTTCGTAGATACAGTGATTATCAACTTTTTTATTATTCTCGTGGATACAGCGATTGTCGAGTTCATCATTATTCTCGTGGATACAGCAATTATTAAATTCTTCATTATTCTCGTGGATACAGCGATTGTCGAGTTCATCATTATTCTCGTGTATACAGTGATTGTCGAGTTCATCATTATTCTCGTGGATACAGCGATTTTAAAATTCTCTATTATTTTCGTAGATACAGTGATTATCAACTCCTTTATTATTCTCGTCAATACAGAAATTTTTTAATTCTTTATTATTCTCATGGATACAGCGATTATCGAATTCGTCGTCATTCTCGTAGATACAGTGATTATCAACTTCTTCATTATTCTCATTGATACAGCAATTTTTTAATTCTTTATTATTCTTATGGATACAGCGATTATCGAATTCATCATTATTCTCGTGGATACAGCGATTTTTAAATTCTTTATTATTCTCATGGATACAGCGATTATCGAATTCGTCATTATTCTCGTAGATACAGTGATTATCAACTTCTTTATTATTCTCGTGGATACAGCAATTTTTAAATTTTTCATTATTCTCATGGATACGGCGATTATTGAGTTCATCATTTTTCTCGTGGATACAGCGATCATTCAATTCTTCTTTATTTTCATGGATACAGCGAATATCGAATTCGTCATTATTTTCGTAGATACAGTGATTATCAACTTCTTTATTATTCTCGTGGATACAGCAATTTTTAAATTCTTCATTATTCTCATGGATACAGCGATTATCGAATTCATCATTTTTCTCGTGGATACAGCGATTATTAAATTCTTCTTTATTGTCATAAATACAGCGAATATCGAATTCGTCGTTATTCTCGTAGATACAGCGATTATCAACTTCTTCGTTATTCTCATGGATGCAGCGATTATCGAATTCGTCATTATTCGCGTAGATACAGCGATTATCAAATTCATCATTATTCTCGTGGATACAGCGATTGTCGAATTCATTATTATTCCCGTAAAAACAGCGATTATCAAATTCATCATTATTCTCGTGGATACAGCGATTATCGAGTTTATCATTATTCTCGTGGATACAGTGATTCTCAAATTCTTTATTATTCTCATGGATACAGTGATAATCGAATTCTTCATTATTCTCGTAGATACAGTGATTATCAACTTCTTCATTAATCTCGTGGATACAGCGATTGTCGAGTTCATCATTATTCTTGTGGATACAGCGATTGTCGAGTTCATCATTATTCTCGTGGATACAGCGATTATTAAATTCTTCTTTATTCTCATGGATACAGCGATTATCGAGTCCATCATTATTCTCGTGGATACAGCGATTTTTAAATTCTTTATTATTCTTGTGGATACAACGATTATCGAATTCATCATTATTCTCGTGGATACAGTGATTCTTAAATTCTTCATTATTCTCGTAGATACAGCGATTGTCGAGTTCGTCATTATTCTCGTGGATACAGTGATTATCAACTTCTTCATTATTCTCGTCAATACAGCAATTTTTTAATTCTTCATTATTCTCATGGATACAGCGATTATCGAATTCATCATAATCCTCGTGGATACAGCGATTTTTAAATTCTTCATTATTCTCGTAGATATAGTGATTATCAACTTCTTCATTATTCTCGTCAATACAGCAATTTTTAAGTCCTTTATTATTCTTATGGATACAGCGATTATCGAATTCATCATTATTCTCGTGGATACAGCGATTTTTAAATTCCTTATTATTCTCATCGATACAGCGATTGTCGAGTTCATCATTATTCTCGTGGATACCGTGATTCATATATCCTTTATTATTCTCATGGATACAGCGATTATCGAATTCGTCATTATTCTCGTAGATACAGTGATTATCAACTTCTTCATTATTCTCGTGGATACAGCAATTTTTAAATTCTTCATTATTCTCATGGATACAGCGATTATCGAATTCGTCGTTTTTCTCGTAGATACAGTGATTATCAACTTCTTCATTATTCTCGTTGATACAGCAATTTTTTAATTCTTTAGTATTCTTATGGATACAGCGATTATCGAATTGATCATTATTCTCGTGGATACAGCGATTTTTAAATTCTTTATTATTTTCATGGATACAGCGATTATCGAATTCGTCATTATTCTCGTAGATACAGTGATTATCAACTTCTTTATTATTCTCGTGGATACGGCGATTATCGAATTCATCATTTTTCTCGTGGATACAGCGATTATCGAATTCATCATTATTCTCGTGGATACAGCGATTTTTAAATTCTTTATTACTCTCATCGATACCGCAATTGTCGAGTTCATCATTATTCTCGTGGATACCGTGATTCATATATTCTTCATTATTCTCATGGATACAGCGATTTTTAAATTCTTCATTATTTTCGTGGATATAGCGATTATCAAGTTCATCATTATTCTCGTGGATACGGTGATTCTTAAATTCTTCATTATTCTCATGGATACAGCGATTTTTAAATTTTTCATTATTCTCATGGAAACAGCGATTGTCGAGTTCATCAATATTCTCGTGGATACAGCGATTTTTAAATTCTTCATTATTCTCATGGAAACAGCGATTGTCGAGTTCATCAATATTCTCGTGGATACAGCGATTATCAAATTCTTCGTTATTCTCATGGATACAGCGATTATCGAATTCGTCATTATTTTCGTAGATACAGTGATTATCAACTTCTTCATTATTCTCGTGGATACAGCGATTGTCGAGTTCATCATTATTCTCGTGGATACAGTGATTGTCGAGTTCATCATTATTCTCGTGGATACAGCGATTTTTAAATTCTTTAATATTCTCATGGATACAGCGATTATCGAATTCATCATTATTCTCCGGGATACAGCGGTTGTTAAATTCTTCATTATTTTCATGGATACAGCGATTGTCGAGTTCATCATTATTTTCATGGGTACAGCGATTATCAAATTCTTCGTTATTCTCATGGATACAGCAATTTTTAAATTTTTCATTATTCTCGTAGATACAGTGATTATCAACTTCTTCATTATTCTCGTGGATACAGCGATTTTGAAATTCTTCATTATTCTCGTTGATACAGCGATTATCACGTTCATCATTATTCTCGTGGATACAGTGATTCATATATTCCTTATTATTCTCATGGATACAGCGATTATCGAATTCGTCATTATTCTCGTAGATACAGTGATTATCAACTTCTTCATTATTCTCGTGGATACAGCGATTGTCGAGTTCATCATTATTCTCGTGGATACAGCAATTATTAAATTCTTCATTATTTTCATGGATACAGCGATGGTCGAGTTCATCATTATTCTCGTGGATACAGTGATTGTCGATTTCATCATTATTTTCGTGGATACAGCGATTTTTAAATTCTTCATTATTCTCGTAGATACAGTGATTATCAACTTCTTCATTACTCTCGTTGATACAGCAATTTTAAAATTCTTTATTATTCTTATGGATACAGCGATTATCGAATTCATCATTATTTTCGTGGATACAGCGATTTTTAAATTCTTTATTATTCTCATCGATACAGCGATTCTCGAGTTCATCATTATTCTCGTGGGTACAGCGATTATGAAATTCTTCGTTATTCTCATGGATACAGCGATTCTTAAATTCTTCGATATTCTCGTGGATATAGCGATTATCAAGTTCATCATTATTCTCGTGGATACAGCGATTCTTAAATTCTTTATTATTCTCATGGACACAGCGATTATCGAATTCGTCATTATTCTCGTAGATACAGTGATTATCAACTTCTTCATTATTCTCGTGGATACAGCAATCTTTAAATCCTTTATTATTCTCATTGATACAGCGATTATTGAATTCATCATTATTCTCGTGGATACAGCGATTTTCAAATTCTTCATTATTCTCATGGAAACAGCGATTGTCGAGTTCATCAATATTCTCGTGGATACAGCGATTATCAAATTCTTCGTTGTTCTCATGGATACAGCGATTATCGAATTCGTCATTATTCTCGTAGATACAGTGATTATCAACTTTTTCATTATTCTCGTGGATACAGCAATTTTTTAATTCTTCATTATTCTCATGGATACAGCGATTATCGAATTTGTCATTATTCTCGTAGATACAGTGATTATCAACTTCTTTATTATTCTCGTGAATACAGCGATTGTCGAGTTTATCATTATTCTCGTGGATACAGTGATTGTCGAGTTCATCATTATTCTCGTGGATACAGCGATTTTTAAATTCTTCAATATTCTCATGGATACAGCGATTATCGAATTCATCATTATTCTCCGGGATACAGCGGTTGTTAAATTCTTCATTATTCTCATGGATACAGCGATTATCACGTTCATCATTATTCTCGTGGATACAGTGATTCATATATTCCTTATTATTCTCATGGATACAGCGATTATCGAATTCGTCATTATTCTCGTAGATACAGTGATTATCAACTTCTTCATTATTCTCGTGGATACAGCAATTTTTAAATTCTTCATTATTCTCATGGATACAGCGATTATCGAATTCGTCGTTATTCTCGTAGATACAGTGATTATCAACTTCTTCATTATTCTCGTTGATACAGCAATTTTTAAATTCTTTATTATTCTTATGGATACAGCGATTATCGAATTCATCATTATTCTCGTGGATACAGCGATTTTTGAATTCTTTATTATTCTCATGGATACAGCGATTATCGAATTCGTCATTATTCTCGTAGATACAGTGATTATCAACTTCTTTATTATTCTCGTGGATACAGCAATTTTTAAATTCGTCATTATTCTCGTAGATACAGCGATTATCAACTTCTTCGTTATTCTCATGGATGCAGCGATTATCGAATTCGTCATTATTCGCGTAGATACAGCGATTATCGAATTCATCATTATTCTCGTGGATACAGTGATTCTTAAATTCTTTATTACTCTCATCGATACCGCGATTGTCGAGTTCATCATTATTCTCGTGGATACCGTGATTATCAACTTCTTCATTAATCTCGTGGATACAGCGATTGTCGAGTTCATCATTATTCTCGTGGATACAGCGATTATCGAATTCATCATTATTTTCGTGGATACAGCGATTTTTAAATTCTTTAGTATTCTCATCGATACAGCGATTCTCGAGTTCATCATTATTCTCGTGGGTACAGCGATTATGAAATTCTTCGTTATTCTCATGGATACAGCGATTCTTAAATTCTTCGATATTCTCGTGGATATAGCGATTATCAAGTTCATCATTATTCTCGTGGATACAGCGATTCTTAAATTCTTCATTATTCTCATGGACACAGCGATTATCGAATTCGTCATTATTCTCGTAGATACAGTGATTATCAACTTCTTCATTATTCTCGTGGATACAGCAATCTTTAAATCCTTTATTATTCTCATTGATACAGCGATTATTGAATTCATCATTATTCTCGTGGATACAGCGATTTTTAAATTCTTCATTATTCTCATGGAAACAGCGATTGTCGAGTTCATCAATATTCTCGTGGATACAGCGATTATCAAATTCTTCGTTATTCTCATGGATACAGCGATTATCGAATTCGTCATTATTCTCGTAGATACAGTGATTATCAACTTTTTCATTATTCTCGTGGATACAGCAATTTTTTAATTCTTCATTATTCTCATGGATACAGCGATTATCGAATTTGTCATTATTCTCGTAGATACAGTGATTATCAACTTCTTTATTATTCTCGTGAATACAGCGATTGTCGAGTTCATCATTATTCTCGTGGATACAGTGATTGTCGAGTTCATCATTATTCTCGTGGATACAGCGATTTTTAAATTCTTCAATATTCTCATGGATACAGCGATTATCGAATTCATCATTATTCTCCGGGATACAGCGGTTGTTAAATTCTTCATTATTCTCATGGATACAGCGATTATCACGTTCATCATTATTCTCGTGGATACAGTGATTCATATATTCCTTATTATTCTCATGGATACAGCGATTATCGAATTCATCATTATTCTCGTAGATACAGTGATTATCAACTTCTTCATTATTCTCGTGGATACAGCAATTTTTAAATTCTTCATTATTCTCATGGATACAGCGATTATCGAATTCGTCGTTATTCTCGTAGATACAGTGATTATCAACTTCTTCATTATTCTCGTTGATACAGCAATTTTTAAATTCTTTATTATTCTTATGGATACAGCGATTATCGAATTCATCATTATTCTCGTGGATACAGCGATTTTTGAATTCTTTATTATTCTCATGGATACAGCGATTATCGAATTCGTCATTATTCTCGTAGATACAGTGATTATCAACTTCTTTATTATTCTCGTGGATACAGCAATTTTTAAATTCGTCATTATTCTCGTAGATACAGCGATTATCAACTTCTTCGTTATTCTCATGGATGCAGCGATTATCGAATTCGTCATTATTCGCGTAGATACAGCGATTATCAAATTCATCATTATTCTCGTGGATACAGTGATTCTTAAATTCTTCATTATTCTCGTGGATACAACGATTGTCGAGTTCATCATTATTCTCGTGGATACAGCGATTATCGAGTTTATCATTATTATCGTGGATACAGTGATTCTCAAATTCTTTATTATTCTCATGGATACAGTGATTATCGAATTCTTCATTATTCTCGTGGATACAGTGTATATCACCTTCTTCATTATTCTCGTGGATACAGCGATCATCGAATTCATCATTTTTTTCATGGATGCAGCGATTATCGAATTCGTTATTATTCGCGTAGATACAGCGATTATGAAATTCATCATTATTCCCGTGGATACAGCGATTATCGAGTTTATCATTATTATCGTGGATACAGTGATTCTCAAATTCTTTATTATTCTCATGGATACAGTGATTATCGAATTCTTCATTATTCTCGTAGATACAGTGTTTATCAACTTCTTCATCATTCTCGTTATACAGCGATTGTCAAGTTCATCATTATTCTTGTGGATACAGCGATTGTCGAGTTCATCATTATTCTCGTGGATACAGCGATTATTAAATTCTTCATTATTCTCATGGATACAGCGATTGTCGAGTTCATCATTATTCTCCTGGATACAGCGATTTTTAAATTCTTCATAATTCTCATGGATACAGCGATTATCGAATTCATCATTATTCTCGTGTATACAGCGATTTTTAAATTCCTCATTATTTTCATGGATACAGCGATTGTCGAGTTCATCATTTATCTCGTGGGTACAGCGATTATCAAATTCTTCGTTATTCTCATGGATGCAGCGATTTTTAAATTCTTCATTATTCTCGTGGATACAGCGATTATCAAGTTCATCATTATTCTCGTGGATACAGCAATTCTTAAATTCTTCATTATTTTCATGGATACAGCGATTATCGAATTCGTCATTATTCTCGTAGATACAGTGATTATCAACTTCTTCATCATTCTCGTGGATACAGCAATTTTAAAATTCTTCATTATTCTCATGGATACAGCGATTCTCGAATTCATCATTATTCTCGTGGATACAGCGATTTTTAAATTCTTTATAATTCTCATGGATACAGCAATTTTTAAATTCTTCATTATTCTCATGGATACAGCGATTATCGAATTCATCATTTTTCTCGTGGATACAGCGATTATCGAATTCATCATTTTTCTCGTGGATACAGCGATTATCGAATTCATCATTTTTCTCGTGGATACAGCGATTATTAAATTCTTCTTTATTTTCATGGATATAGCGAACATCGAATTCGTCATTATTCTTGTAGATACAGCGATTATCAACTTCTTCGTTATTCTCATGGATGCAGCGATTATCGAATTCGTCATTATTCGCGTAGATACAGCGATTATAAAATTCATCATTATTCTCGTGGATACAGTGATTCTCAAATTCTTCGTTATTCTCATGGATACAGTGATTATCGAATTGTTCATTATTTTCGTAGATACAGTGATTATCAACTTTTTTATTATTTTCGTGGATACAGCGATTATCGAATTCATCATTTTTCTCGTGGATACAGCGATTATCGAATTCATCATTTTTCTCGTGGATACAGCGATTATTAAATTCTTCATTATTCTCGTGGATACAGCGATTGTCGAGTTCATCATTATTCTCGTGGATACAGTGATTGTCGAGTTCATCATTATTCTCGTGGATACAGTGATTGTCGAGTTCATCATTATTCTCGTGGATACAGCGATTTTAAAATTCCCTATTATTTTCGTAGATACAGTGATTATCAACTCCTTTATTATTCTCGTCAATACAGAAATTTTTTAATTGTTCATTATTCTCATGGATACAGCGATTATCGAATTCGTCGTTATTCTCGTAGATACAGTGATTATCAACTTCTTCATTATTCTCGTGGATACAGCAATTTTTTAATTCTTCATTATTCTCATGGATACAGCGATTATCGAATTTGTCATTATTCTCATAGATACAGTGATTATCAACTTCTTTATTATTCTCGTGAATACAGCGATTATCGAATTCATCATTCTTCTCGTGGATACAGCGATTATCGAATTCATCATTTTTCTCGTGGATACAGCGATTATTAAATTCTTCTTTATTTTCATGGATATAGCGAACATCGAATTCGTCATTATTCTTGTAGACACAGCGATTATCAACTTCTTCGTTATTCTCATGGATGCAGCGATTATCGAATTCGTCATTATTCTCGTGGATACAGCGATTATCGAGTTCATCATTATTCTCGTGGATACAATGATTCTCAAATTCTTCGTTATTCTCATGGATACAGTGATTATCGAATTGTTCATTATTTTCGTAGATACAGTGATTATCAACTTTTTTATTATTCTCGTGGATACAGCGATTGTCGAGTTCATCATTATTCTCGTGGATACAGCAATTATTAAATTCTTCATTATTCTCGTGGATACAGCGATTGTCGAGTTCATCATTATTCTCGTGGATACAGTGATTGTCGAGTTCATCATTATTCTCGTGGATACAGCGATTTTAAAATTCCCTAATATTTTCGTAGATACAGTGATTATCAACTCCTTTATTATTCTCGTCAATACAGAAATTTTTTAATTGTTCATTATTCTCATGGATACAGCGATTATCGAATTCGTCGTTATTCTCGTAGATACAGTGATTATCAACTTCTTCATTATTCTCGTGGATACAGCAATTTTTTAATTCTTCATTATTCTCATGGATACAGCGATTATCGAATTTGTCATTATTCTCATAGATACAGTGATTATCAACTTCTTTATTATTCTCGTGAATACAGCGATTATCGAATTCATCATTTTTCTCGTGGATACAGCGATTATCGAATTCATCATTTTTCTCGTGGATACAGCGATTATTAAATTCTTCTTTATTTTCATGGATATAGCGAACGGCGCATTCGTCATTATTCTTGTAGACACAGCGATTATCAACTTCTTCGTTATTCTCATGGATGCAGCGATTATCGAATTCGTCATTATTCTCGTGGATACAGCGATTATCGAGTTCATCATTATTCTCGTGGATACAGTGATTCTCAAATTCTTCGTTATTCTCATGGATACAGTGATTATCGAATTGTTCATTATTTTCGTAGATACAGTGATTATCAACTTTTTTATTATTCTCGTGGATACAGCGATTGTCGAGTTCATCATTATTCTCGTGGATACAGCAATTATTAAATTCTTCATTATTCTCGTGGATACAGCGATTGTCGAGTTCATCATTATTCTCGTGGATACAGTGATTGTCGAGTTCATCATTATTCTCGTGGATACAGCGATTTTAAAATTCTCTATTATTTTCGTAGATACAGTGATTATCAACTCCTTTATTATTCTCGTCAATACAGAAATTTTTTAATTCTTTATTATTCTCATGGATACAGCGATTATCGAATTCGTCGTTATTCTCGTAGATACAGTGATTATCAACTTCTTCATTATTCTCGTTGATACAGCAATTTTTTAATTCTTTATTATTCTTATGGATACAGCGATTATCGAATTCATCATTATTCTCGTGGATACAGCGATTTTTAAATTCTTTATTATTCTCATGGATACAGCGATTATCGAATTCGTCATTATTCTCGTAGATACAGTGATTATCAACTTCTTTATTATTCTCGTGGATACAGCAATTTTTAAATTTTTCATTATTCTCATGGATACGGCGATTATCGAGTTCATCATTTTTCTCGTGGATACAGCGATTATTCAATTCTTCTTTATTTTCATGGATACAGCGAATATCGAATTCGTCATTATTTTCGTAGATACAGTGATTATCAACTTCTTTATTATTCTCGTGGATACAGCAATTTTTAAATTCTTCATTATTCTCATGGATACAGCGATTATCGAATTCATCATTTTTCTCGTGGATACAGCGATTATTAAATTCTTCTTTATTGTCATAAATACAGCGAATATCGAATTCGTCGTTATTCTCGTAGATACAGCGATTATCAACTTCTTCGTTATTCATATGGATGCAGCGATTATCGAATTCGTCATTATTCGCGTAGATACAGCGATTATCAAATTCATCATTATTCTCGTGGATACAGCGATTGTCGAATTCATTATTATTCTCGTAAAAACAGCGATTATCAAATTCATCATTATTCTCGTGGATACAGCGATTATCGAGTTTATCATTATTCTCGTGGATACAGTGATTCTCAAATTCTTTATTATTCTCATGGATACAGTGATTATCGAATTCTTCATTATTCTCGTAGATACAGTGATTATCAACTTCTTCATTAATCTCGTGGATACAGCGATTGTCGAGTTCATCATTATTCTTGTGGATACAGCAATTATTAAATTCTTCATTATTCTCGTGGATACAGCGATTGTCGAGTTCATCATTATTCTCGTGGATACAGTGATTGTCGAGTTCATCATTATTCTCGTGGATACAGCGATTTTAAAATTCCCTAATATTTTCGTAGATACAGTGATTATCAACTCCTTTATTATTCTCGTCAATACAGAAATTTTTTAATTGTTCATTATTCTCATGGATACAGCGATTATCGAATTCGTCGTTATTCTCGTAGATACAGTGATTATCAACTTCTTCATTATTCTCGTGGATACAGCAATTTTTTAATTCTTCATTATTCTCATGGATACAGCGATTATCGAATTTGTCATTATTCTCATAGATACAGTGATTATCAACTTCTTTATTATTCTCGTGAATACAGCGATTATCGAATTCATCATTTTTCTCGTGGATACAGCGATTATCGAATTCATCATTTTTCTCGTGGATACAGCGATTATTAAATTCTTCTTTATTTTCATGGATATAGCGAACATCGAATTCGTCATTATTCTTGTAGACACAGCGATTATCAACTTCTTCGTTATTCTCATGGATGCAGCGATTATCGAATTCGTCATTATTCTCGTGGATACAGCGATTATCGAGTTCATCATTATTCTCGTGGATACAGTGATTCTCAAATTCTTCGTTATTCTCATGGATACAGTGATTATCGAATTGTTCATTATTTTCGTAGATACAGTGATTATCAACTTTTTTATTATTCTCGTGGATACAGCGATTGTCGAGTTCATCATTATTCTCGTGGATACAGCAATTATTAAATTCTTCATTATTCTCGTGGATACAGCGATTGTCGAGTTCATCATTATTCTCGTGGATACAGTGATTGTCGAGTTCATCATTATTCTCGTGGATACAGCGATTTTAAAATTCTCTATTATTTTCGTAGATACAGTGATTATCAACTCCTTTATTATTCTCGTCAATACAGAAATTTTTTAATTCTTTATTATTCTCATGGATACAGCGATTATCGAATTCGTCGTTATTCTCGTAGATACAGTGATTATCAACTTCTTCATTATTCTCGTTGATACAGCAATTTTTTAATTCTTTATTATTCTTATGGATACAGCGATTATCGAATTCATCATTATTCTCGTGGATACAGCGATTTTTAAATTCTTTATTATTCTCATGGATACAGCGATTATCGAATTCGTCATTATTCTCGTAGATACAGTGATTATCAACTTCTTTATTATTCTCGTGGATACAGCAATTTTTAAATTTTTCATTATTCTCATGGATACGGCGATTATCGAGTTCATCATTTTTCTCGTGGATACAGCGATTATTCAATTCTTCTTTATTTTCATGGATACAGCGAATATCGAATTCGTCATTATTTTCGTAGATACAGTGATTATCAACTTCTTTATTATTCTCGTGGATACAGCAATTTTTAAATTCTTCATTATTCTCATGGATACAGCGATTATCGAATTCATCATTTTTCTCGTGGATACAGCGATTATTAAATTCTTCTTTATTGTCATAAATACAGCGAATATCGAATTCGTCGTTATTCTCGTAGATACAGCGATTATCAACTTCTTCGTTATTCATATGGATGCAGCGATTATCGAATTCGTCATTATTCGCGTAGATACAGCGATTATCAAATTCATCATTATTCTCGTGGATACAGCGATTGTCGAATTCATTATTATTCTCGTAAAAACAGCGATTATCAAATTCATCATTATTCTCGTGGATACAGCGATTATCGAGTTTATCATTATTCTCGTGGATACAGTGATTCTCAAATTCTTTATTATTCTCATGGATACAGTGATTATCGAATTCTTCATTATTCTCGTAGATACAGTGATTATCAACTTCTTCATTAATCTCGTGGATACAGCGATTGTCGAGTTCATCATTATTCTTGTGGATACAGCGATTGTCGAGTTCATCATTATTCTCGTGGATACAGCGATTATTAAATTCTTCTTTATTCTCATGGATACAGCGATTATCGAGTCCATCATTATTCTCGTGGATACAGCGATTTTTAAATTCTTTATTATTCTTGTGGATACAGCGATTATCGAATTCATCATTATTCTCGTGGATACAGTGATTCTTAAATTCTTCATTATTCTCGTAGATACAGCGATTGTCGAGTTCGTCATTATTCTCGTGGATACAGTGATTATCAACTTCTTCATTATTCTCGTCAATACAGCAATTTTTTAATTCTTCATTATTCTCATGGATACAGCGATTATCGAATTCATCATAATCCTCGTGGATACAGCGATTTTTAAATTCTTCATTATTCTCGTAGATATAGTGATTATCAACTTCTTCATTATTCTCGTCAATACAGCAATTTTTAAGTCCTTTATTATTCTTATGGATACAGCGATTATCGAGTTCATCATTATTCTCGTGGATACCGTGATTCATATATTCTTCATTATTCTCATGGATACAGCGATTATCGAATTCGTCATTATTCTCGTAGATAGAGTGATTATCAACTTCTTCATTATTCTCGTGGATACAGCAATCTTTAAATTCTTCATTATTCTCATGGATACAGCGATTATCGAATTCGTCGTTTTTCTCGTAGATACAGTGATTATCAACTTCTTCATTATTCTCGTTGATACAGCAATTTTTTAATTCTTTAGTATTCTTATGGATACAGCGATTATCGAATTGATCATTATTCTCGTGGATACAGCGATTTTTAAATTCTTTATTATTTTCATGGATACAGCAATTATCGAATTCGTCATTATTCTCGTAGATACAGTGATTATCAACTTCTTTATTATTCTCGTGGATACGGCGATTATCGAATTCATCATTTTTCTCGTGGATACAGCGATTATCGAATTCATCATTATTCTCGTGGATACAGCGATTTTTAAATTCTTTATTACTCTCATCGATACCGCGATTGTCGAGTTCATCATTATTCTCGTGGATACCGTGATTCATATATTCTTCATTATTCTCATGGATACAGCGATTTTTAAATTCTTCATTATTCTCGTGGATATAGCGATTATCAAGTTCATCATTATTCTCGTGGATACGGTGATTCTTAAATTCTTCATTATTCTCATGGATACAGCGATTATCGAATTCGTCATTATTCTCGTAGATAGAGTGATTATCAACTTCTTCATTATTCTCGTGGATACAGCAATCTTTAAATTCTTCATTATTCCCATTGATACAGCGATTATCGAATTCATCATTATTCTCGTGGATACAGCGATTTTTAAATTCTTCATTATTCTCATGGATACAGCGATTTTTTAATTCTTCATTATTCTCATGGATACAGCGATTATCGAATTCGTCATTATTCTCGTAGATACAGTGATTATCAACTTCTTTATTATTCTCGTGAATACAGCGATTGTCGAGTTCATCATTATTCTCGTGGATACAGTGATTGTCGATTTCATCATTATTTTCGTGGATACAGCGATTTTTAAATTCTTCATTATACTCGTGGAAACAGCGATTATCGAGTTCATCATTATTCTCGTGGATACAGTGATTATCAACTTCTTCATTATTCTCGTGGATACAGCAATCTTTAAATTCTTCATTATTCTCATTGATACAGCGATTATCGAATTCATCATTATTCTCGTGGATACAGCGATTATTAAATTCTTCATTATTCTCATGGATACAGCGATTATCGAGTTTATCATTATTCTCGTGGATACAGTGATTCTCAAATTCTTCGTTATTCTCATGGATACAGTGGTTATCGAATTCTTCATTATTCTCGTAGATACAGTGATTATCAACTTCTTCATTATTCTCGTGGATACAGCGATTGTCGAGTTCATCATTATTCTCGTGGATACAGCAATTATTAAATTCTTCATTATTTTCATGGATACAGCGATGGTCGAGTTCATCATTATTCTCGTGGATACAGTGATTGTCGATTTCATCATTATTTTCGTGGATACAGCGATTTTTAAATTCTTCATTATTCTCGTAGATACAGTGATTATCAACTTCTTCATTACTCTCGTTGATACAGCAATTTTAAAATTCTTTATTATTCTTATGGATACAGCGATTATCGAATTCATCATTATTCTCGTGGATACAGCGATTTTTAAATTCTTGATTATTCTCATCGATACAGCGATTCTCGAGTTCATCATTATTCTCGTGGGTACAGCGATTATGAAATTCTTCGTTATTCTCATGGATACAGCGATTCTTAAATTCTTCGATATTCTCGTGGATATAGCGATTATCAAGTTCATCATTATTCTCGTGGATACAGCGATTCTTAAATTCTTCATTATTCTCATGGACACAGCGATTATCGAATTCGTCATTTTTCTCGTAGATACAGTGATTATCAACTTCTTTATTATTCTCGTGGATACAGCAATCTTTAAATCCTTTATTATTCTCATTGATACAGCGATTATTGAATTCATCATTATTCTCGTGGATACAGCGATTTTTAAATTCTTCATTATTCTCATGGAAACAGCGATTGTCGAGTTTATCAATATTCTCGTGGATACAGCGATTATCAAATTCTTCGTTATTCTCATGGATACAGCGATTATCGAATTCGTCATTATTCTCGTAGATACAGTGATTATCAACTTTTTCATTATTCTCGTGGATACAGCAATTTTTTAATTCTTCATTATTCTCATGGATACAGCGATTATCGAATTTGTCATTATTCTCGTAGATACAGTGATTATCAACTTCTTTATTATTCTCGTGAATACAGCGATTGTCGAGTTCATCATTATTCTCGTGGATACAGTGATTGTCGAGTTCATCATTATTCTCGTGGATACAGCGATTTTTAAATTCTTCAATATTCTCATGGATACAGCGATTATCGAATTCATCATTATTCTCCGGGATACAGCGGTTGTTAAATTCTTCATTATTCTCATGGATACAGCGATTATCACGTTCATCATTATTCTCGTGGATACAGTGATTCATATATTCCTTATTATTCTCATGGATACAGCGATTATCGAATTCGTCATTATTCTCCTAGATACAGTGATTATCAACTTCTTCATTATTCTCGTGGATACAGCAATTTTTAAATTCTTCATTATTCTCATGGATACAGCGATTATCGAATTCGTCGTTATTCTCGTAGATACAGTGATTATCAACTTCTTCATTATTCTCGTTGATACAGCAATTTTTAAATTCTTTATTATTCTTATGGATACAGCGATTATCGAATTCATCATTATTCTCGTGGATACAGCGATTTTTGAATTCTTTATTATTCTCATGGATACAGCGATTATCGAATTCGTCATTATTCTCGTAGATACAGTGATTATCAACTTCTTTATTATTCTCGTGGATACAGCAATTTTTAAATTCGTCATTATTCTCGTAGATACAGCGATTATCAACTTCTTCGTTATTCTCATGGATGCAGCGATTATCGAATTCGTCATTATTCGCGTAGATACAGCGATTATCAAATTCATCATTATTCTCGTGGATACAGTGATTCTTAAATTCTTCATTATTCTCGTGGATACAACGATTGTCGAGTTCATCATTATTCTCGTGGATACAGCGATTATCGAGTTTATCATTATTATCGTGGATACAGTGATTCTCAAATTCTTTATTATTCTCATGGATACAGTGATTATCGAATTCTTCATTATTCTCGTGGATACAGTGTATATCACCTTCTTCATTATTCTCGTGGATACAGCGATCATCGAATTCATCATTTTTTTCATGGATGCAGCGATTATCGAATTCGTTATTATTCGCGTAGATACAGCGATTATGAAATTCATCATTATTCCCGTGGATACAGCGATTATCGAGTTTATCATTATTATCGTGGATACAGTAATTCTCAAATTCTTTGCTATTCTCATGGATACAGTGATTATCGAATTCTTCATTATTCTCGTAGATACAGTGTTTATCAACTTCTTCATCATTCTCGTTATACAGCGATTGTCAAGTTCATCATTATTCTTGTGGATACAGCGATTGTCGAGTTCATCATTATTCTCGTGGATACAGCGATTATTAAATTCTTCATTATTCTCATGGATACAGCGATTGTCGAGTTCATCATTATTCTCCTGGATACAGCGATTTTTAAATTCTTCATAATTCTCATGGATACAGCGATTATCGAATTCATCATTATTCTCGTGTATACAGCGATTTTTAAATTCCTCATTATTTTCATGGATACAGCGATTGTCGAGTTCATCATTTATCTCGTGGGTACAGCGATTATCAAATTCTTCGTTATTCTCATGGATGCAGCGATTTTTAAATTCTTCATTATTCTCGTGGATACAGCGATTATCAAGTTCATCATTATTCTCGTGGATACAGCAATTCTTAAATTCTTCATTATTTTCATGGATACAGCGATTATCGAATTCGTCATTATTCTCGTAGATACAGTGATTATCAACTTCTTCATCATTCTCGTGGATACAGCAATTTTAAAATTCTTCATTATTCTCATGGATACAGCGATTATCGAATTCATCATTATTCTCGTGGATACAGCGATTTTTAAATTCTTTATTATTCTCATGGATACAGCAATTTTTAAATTCTTCATTATTCTCATGGATACAGCGATTATCGAATTCATCATTTTTCTCGTGGATACAGCGATTATCGAATTCATCATTTTTCTCGTGGATACAGCGATTATTAAATTCTTCTTTATTTTCATGGATATAGCGAACATCGAATTCGTCATTATTCTTGTAGACACAGCGATTATCAACTTCTTCGTTATTCTCATGGATGCAGCGATTATCGAATTCGTCATTATTCTCGTGGATACAGCGATTACCGAGTTCATCATTATTCTCGTGGATACAGTGATTCTCAAATTCTTCGTTATTCTCATGGATACAGTGATTATCGAATTGTTCATTATTTTCGTAGATACAGTGATTATCAACTTTTTTATTATACTCGTGGATACAGCGATTGTCGAGTTCATCATTATTCTCGTGGATACAGCAATTATTAAATTCTTCATTATTCTCGTGGATACAGCGATTGTCGAGTTCATCATTATTCTCGTGGATACAGTGATTGTCGAGTTCATCATTATTCTCGTGGATACAGCGATTTTAAAATTCCCTATTATTTTCGTAGATACAGTGATTATCAACTCCTTTATTATTCTCGTCAATACAGAAATTTTTTAATTGTTCATTATTCTCATGGATACAGCGATTATCGAATGCGTCGTTATTCTCGTAGATACAGTGATTATCAACTTCTTCATTATTCTCGTGGATACAGCAATTTTTTAATTCTTTATTATTCTCATGGACACAGCGATTATCGAATTTGTCATTATTCTCATAGATACAGTGATTATCAACTTCTTTATTATTCTCGTGAATACAGCGATTATCGAATTCATCATTTTTCTCGTGGATACAGCGATTATCGAATTCATCATTTTTCTCGTGGATACAGCGATTATTAAATTCTTCTTTATTTTCATGGATATAGCGAACATCGAATTCGTCATTATTCTTGTAGACACAGCGATTATCAACTTCTTCGTTATTCTCGTAGATACAGTGATTGTCAACTTCTTCATTATTCTCGTGGATACAGCGATTGTCGAGTTCATCATTATTCTCGTGGATACAGCGATTTTAAAATTCCCTATTATTTTCGTAGATACAGTGATTATCAACTCCTTTATTATTCTCGTCAATACAGAAATTTTTTAATTGTTCATTATTCTCATGGATACAGCGATTATCGAATTCGTCGTTATTCTCGTAGATACAGTGATTATCAACTTCTTCATTATTCTCGTGGATACAGCAATTTTTTAATTCTTCATTATTCTCATGGATACAGCGATTATCGAATTTGTCATTATTCTCATAGATACAGTGATTATCAACTTCTTTATTATTCTCGTGAATACAGCGATTATCGAATTCATCATTTTTCTCGTGGATACAGCGATTATCGAATTCATCATTTTTCTCGTGGATACAGCGATTATTAAATTCTTCTTTATTTTCATGGATATAGCGAACATCGAATTCGTCATTATTCTTGTAGACACAGCGATTATCAACTTCTTCGTTATTCTCATGGATGCAGCGATTATCGAATTCGTCATTATTCTCGTGGATACAGCGATTATCGAGTTCATCATTATTCTCGTGGATACAGTGATTCTCAAATTCTTCGTTATTCTCATGGATACAGTGATTATCGAATTGTTCATTATTTTCGTAGATACAGTGATTATCAACTTTTTTATTATTCTCGTGGATACAGCGATTGTCGAGTTCATCATTATTCTCGTGGATACAGCAATTATTAAATTCTTCATTATTCTCGTGGATACAGCGATTGTCGAGTTCATCATTATTCTCGTGGATACAGTGATTGTCGAGTTCATCATTATTCTCGTGGATACAGCGATTTTAAAATTCCCTATTATTTTCGTAGATACAGTGATTATCAACTCCTTTATTATTCTCGTCAATACAGAAATTTTTTAATTGTTCATTATTCTCATGGATACAGCGATTATCGAATTCGTCGTTATTCTCGTAGATACAGTGATCATCAACTTCTTCATTATTCTCGTGGATACAGCAATTTTTTAATTCTTCATTATTCTCATGGATACAGCGATTATCGAATTTGTCATTATTCTCATAGATACAGTGATTATCAACTTCTTTATTATTCTCGTGAATACAGCGATTATCGAATTCATCATTTTTCTCGTGGATACAGCGATTATCGAATTCATCATTTTTCTCGTGGATACAGCGATTATTAAATTCTTCTTTATTTTCATGGATATAGCGAACATCGAATTCGTCATTATTCTTGTAGACACAGCGATTATCAACTTCTTCGTTATTCTCATGGATGCAGCGATTATCGAATTCGTCATTATTCTCGTGGATACAGCGATTATCGAGTTCATCATTATTCTCGTGGATACAGTGATTCTCAAATTCTTCGTTATTCTCATGGATACAGTGATTATCGAATTGTTCATTATTTTCGTAGATACAGTGATTATGGACTTTTTTATTATTCTCGTGGATACAGCTATTGTCGAGTTCATCATTATTCTCGTGGATACAGCAATTATTAAATTCTTCATTTTTCTCGTGGATACAGCGATTATCGAATTCATCATTTTTCTCGTGGATACAGCGATTATTAAATTCTTCTTTATTTTCATGGATATAGCGAACATCGAATTCGTCATTATTCTTGTAGATACAGCGATTATCAACTTCTTCGTTATTCTCATGGATGCAGCGATTATCGAATTCGTCATTATTCGCGTAGATACAGCGATTATAAAATTCATCATTATTCTCGTGGATACAGTGATTCTCAAATTCTTCGTTATTCTCATGGATACAGTGATTATCGAATTGTTCATTATTTTCGTAGATAGAGTGATTATCAACTTTTTTATTATTTTCGTGGATACAGCGATTGTCGAGTTCATCATTATTCTCGTGGATACAGCAATTATTAAATTCTTCATTATTCTCGTGGATACAGCGATTGTCGAGTTCATCATTATTCTCGTGGATACAGTGATTGTCGAGTTCATCATTATTCTCGTGGATACAGCGATTTTAAAATTCTCTATTATTTTCGTAGATACAGTGATTATCAACTCCTTTATTATTCTCGTCAATACAGAAATTTTTTAATTCTTTATTATTCTCATGGATACAGCGATTATCGAATTCGTCATTATTCTCGTAAATACAGTGATTATCAACTTCTTCATTATTCTCGTTGATACAGCAATTTTTAAATTCTTCATTATTCTCATGGATACAGCGATTATCGAATTCGTCGTTTTTCTCGTAGATACAGTGATTATCAACTTCTTTATTATTCTCGTTGATACAGCAATTTTTTAATTCTTTAGTATTCTTATGGATACAGCGATTATCGAATTGATCATTATTCTCGTGGATACAGCGATTTTTAAATTCTTTATTATTCTCATGGATACAGCGATTATCGAATTCGTCATTATTCTCGTAGATACAGTGATTATCAACTTCTTTATTATTCTCGTGGATACGGCGATTATCGAATTCATCATTTTTCTCGTGGATACAGCGATTATCGAATTCATCATTATTCTCGTGGATACAGCGATTTTAAAATTCTTTATTACTCTCATCGATACCGCGATTGTCGAGTTCATCATTATTCTCGTGGATACCGTGATTCATATATTCTTCATTATTCTCATGGATACAGCGATTTTAAAATTCTTCATTATTCTCGTGGATATAGCGATTATCAAGTTCATCATTATTCTCGTGGATACGGTGATTCTTAAATTCTTCATTATTCTCATGGATACAGCGATTATCGAATTCGTCATTATTCTCGTAGATAGAGTGATTATCAACTTCTTCATTATTCTCGTGGATACAGCAATCTTTAAATTCTTCATTATTCCCATTGATACAGCGATTATCGAGTTCATCATTATTCTCGTGGATAGAGTGATTATCAACTTCTTCATTATTCTCGTGGATACAGCAATCTTTAAATTCTTCATTATTCTCATGGATACAGCGATTTTTTAATTCTTCATTATTCTCATGGATACAGCGATTATCGAATTCGTCATTATTCTCGTAGATACAGTGATTATCAACTTCTTTATTATTCTCGTGAATACAGCGATTGTCGAGTTCATCATTATTCTCGTGGATACAGTGATTGTCGATTTCATCATTATTTTCGTGGATACAGCGATTTTTAAATTCTTCATTATACTCGTGGAAACAGCGATTATCGAGTTCATCATTATTCTCGTGGATACAGTGATTATCAACTTCTTCATTATTCTCGTGGATACAGCAATCTTTAAATTTTTCATTATTCTCATTGATACAGCGATTATCGAATTCATCATTATTCTCGTAGATAGAGTGATTATCAACTTCTTCATTATTCTCGTGGATACAGCAATCTTTAAATTCTTCATTATTCTCATGGATACAGCGATTTTTTAATTCTTCATTATTCTCATGGATACAGCGATTATCGAATTCGTCATTATTCTCGTAGATACAGTGATTATCAACTTCTTTATTATTCTCGTGAATACAGCGATTGTCGAGTTCATCATTATTCTCGTGGATACAGTGATTGTCGATTTCATCATTATTTTCGTGGATACAGCGATTTTTAAATTCTTCATTATACTCGTGGAAACAGCGATTATCGAGTTCATCATTATTCTCGTGGATACAGTGATTATCAACTTCTTCATTATTCTCGTGGATACAGCAATCTTTAAATTCTTCATTATTCTCATTGATACAGCGATTATCGAATTCATCATTATTCTCGTGGATACAGCGATTATTAAATTCTTCGTTATTCTCATGGATACAGTGGTTATCGAATTCTTCATTATTCTCGTAGATACAGTGATTATCAACTTCTTCATTATTCTCGTGGATACAGCGATTGTCGAGTTCATCATTATTCTCGTGGATACAGCAATTATTAAATTCTTCATTATTTTCATGGATACAGCGATGGTCGAGTTCATCATTATTCTCGTGGATACAGTGATTGTCGATTTCATCATTATTTTCGTGGATACAGCGATTTTTAAATTCTTCATTATTCTCGTGGAAACAGCGATTATCGAGTTCATCATTATTCTCGTGGATACAGTGATTATCAACTTCTTCATTATTCTCTTGGATACAGCGATTTTCCAATTCTTCATTATTCTCGTGGAAACAGCGATTATCGAGTTCATCATTATTCTCGTGGATACAGTGATTATCAAATTCATCATTATTCTCGTGGATACAGCGATTGTCGAATTCATCATTATTCTCGTAAAAACAGCGATTATCGAGTTTATCATTATTCTCGTGGATACAGTGATTCTCAAATTCTTCGTTATTCTCATGGATACAGTGGTTATCGAATTCTTCATTATTCTCGTAGATACAGTGATTATCAACTTCTTCATTATTCTCGTCAATACAGCAATTTTTAAATTCTTTATTATTCTCATGGATACAGCGATTATCGAATTCATCATCATTCTCGTGGATACAGCGATTTTTAAATTCTTCATTATTCTCGTAGATACAGTGATTATCAACTTCTTCATTATTCTCGTCATTACAGCAATATTGAAATTCTTCATTATTCTCATCGATACAGCGATTATCGAATTCATCATTATTCTCGTGGATACAGCGATTTTTAAATTCTTCATTATTCTCATCGATACAGCGATTGTCGAGTTCATCATTATTCTCGTGGGTACAGCGATTATGAAATTCTTCGTTATTCTCATAGATATAGCGATTTTTAAATTCTTCATTATTCTCGTGGATATAGCGATTATCAAGTTCATCATTATTCTCGTGGATACAGTGATTCTTAAATTCTTCATTATTCTCATGGACACAGCGATTATCGAATTCGTCATTATTCTCGTAGATACAGTGATTATCAAATTCATCATTATTCTCGTGAATACAGCGATTGTCGAGTTCATCATTATTCTCGTAAAAACAGCGATTATCAAATTCATCATTATTATCGTGGATACAGCGATTATCGAGTTCATCATTATTCTCGTGGATACAGTGATTCTCAAATCCTTCATTATTCTCATGGATACAGTGATTATCGAATTCTTTATTATTCTCCTAGATACAGTGATTTTTAAATTCTTTATTATTCTCGTGGATACAGCGATTATCGAGTTCATCATTATTCTCGTGGATACAGTGATTCTTAAATTCTTCATTATTCTCGTGGATACAGCGATTGTCGAGTTCATCATTATTCTCGTGGATACAGTGATTGTCGAGTTCATCATTATTCTCGTGGATACAGCGATTTTTAAATTCTTCATTGTTCTCGTAGATACAGTGATTATCAACTTCTTCATTACTCTCGTTGATACAGCAATTTTAAAATTCTTTATTATTCTTATGGATACAGCGATTATCGAATTCATCATTATTCTCATGGATACAGCGATTATCGAATTCATCATTTTTCTCGTGGATACAGCGATTATCGAATTCATCATTTTTCTCGTGGATACAGCGATTATTAAATTCTTCTTTATTTTCATGGATATAGCGTACATCGAATTCGTCATTATTCTTGTAGATACAGCGATTATCAACTTCTTCGTTATTCTCATGGATGCAGCGATTATCGAATTCGTCATTATTCGCGTAGATACAGCGATTATAAAATTCATCATTATTCTCGTGGATACAGTGATTCTCAAATTCTTCGTTATTCTCATGGATACAGTGATTATCGAATTGTTCATTATTTTCGTAGATACAGTGATTATCAACTTTTTTATTATTTTCGTGGATACAGCGATTGTCGAGTTCATCATTATTCTCGTGGATACAGCAATTATTAAATTCTTCATTATTCTCGTGGATACAGCGATTGTCGAGTTCATCATTATTCTCGTGGATACAGTGATTGTCGAGTTCATCATTATTCTCGTGGATACAGCGATTTTAAAATTCTCTATTATTTTCGTAGATACAGTGATTATCAACTCCTTTATTATTCTCGTCAATACAGAAATTTTTTAATTCTTTATTATTCTCATGGATACAGCGATTATCGAATTCGTCGTTATTCTCGTAGATACAGTGATTATCAACTTCTTCATTATTCTCGTTGATACAGCAATTTTTTAATTCTTTATTATTCTTATGGATACAGCGATTATCGAATTCATCATTATTCTCGTGGATACAGCAATTTTTAAATTCTTTATTATTCTCCTGGATACAGCGATTATCGAATTCATCATTTTTCTCGTGGATACAGCGATTATCGAATTCATCATTTTTCTCGTGGATACAGTGATTATTAAATTCTTCTTTATTTTCATGGATATAGCGAACATCGAATTCGTCATTATTCTTGTAGACACAGCGATTATCAACTTCTTCGTTATTCTCATGGATGCAGCGATTATCGAATTCGTCATTATTCTCGTGGATACAGCGATTATCGAGTTCATCATTATTCTCGTGGATACAGTGATTCTCAAATTCTTCGTTATTCTCATGGATACAGTGATTATCGAATTGTTCATTATTTTCGTAGATACAGTGATTATCAACTTTTTTATTATTCTCGTGGATACAGCGATTGTCGAGTTCATCATTATTCTCGTGGATACAGCAATTATTAAATTCTTAATTATTCTCGTGGATACAGCGATTGTCGAGTTCATCATTATTCTCGTGGATACAGTGATTGTCGAGTTCATCATTATTCTCGTGGATACAGCGATTTTAAAATTCTCTATTATTTTCGTAGATACAGTGATTATCAACTCCTTTATTATTCTCGTCAATACAGAAATTTTTTAATTCTTTATTATTCTCATGGATACAGCGATTATCGAATTCGTCGTTATTCTCGTAGATACAGTGATTATCAACTTCTTCATTATTCTCGTTGATACAGCAATTTTTTAATTCTTTATTATTCTTATGGATACAGCGATTATCGAATTCATCATTATTCTCGTGGATACAGCGATTTTTAAATTCTTTATTATACTCATGGATACAGCGATTATCGAATTCGTCATTATTCTCGTAGATACAGTGATTATCAACTTCTTTATTATTCTCGTGGATACAGCAATTTTTAAATTTTTCATTATTCTCATGGATACGGCGATTATCGAGTTCATCATTTTTCTCGTGGATACAGCGATTATTCAATTCTTCTTTATTTTCATGGATACAGCGAATATCGAATTCGTCATTATTCTCGTAGATACAGTGATTATCAACTTCTTTATTATTCTCGTGGATACAGCAATTTTTAAATTCTTCATTATTCTCATGGATACAGCGATTATCGAATTCATCATTTTTCTCGTGGATACAGCGATTATTAAATTCTTCTTTATTGTCATAAATACAGCGAATATCGAATTCGTCGTTATTCTCGTAGATACAGCGATTATCAACTTCTTCGTTATTCTCATGGATGCAGCGATTATCGAATTCGTCATTATTCGCGTAGATACAGCGATTATCAAATTCATCATTATTCTCGTGGATACAGCGATTGTCGAATTCATCATTATTCTCGTAAAAACAGCGATTATCAAATTCATCATTATTCTCGTGGATACAGCGATTATCGAGTTTATCATTATTCTCGTGGATACAGTGATTCTCAAATTCTTTATTATTCTCATGGATACAGTGATTATCGAATTCTTCATATTCTCGTAGATACAGTGATTATCAACTTCTTCATTAATCTCGTGGATACAGCGATTGTCGAGTTCATCATTATTCTTGTGGATACAGCAATTGTCGAGTTCATCATTATTCTCGTGGATACAGCGATTATTAAATTCTTCTTTATTCTCATGGATACAGCGATTATCGAGTCCATCATTATTCTCGTGGATACAGCGATTTTTAAATTCTTTATTATTCTTGTGGATACAGCGATTATCGAATTCATCATTATTCTCGTGGATACAGTGATTCTTAAATTCTTCATTATTCTCGTGGATACAGCGATTGTCGAGTTCGTCATTATTCTCGTGGATACAGTGATTGTCGAGTTCATCATTATTCTCGTGGATACAGCGATTTTTAAATTCTTCATTATTCTCGTAGATACAGTGATTATCAACTTCTTCATTATTCTCGTCAATACAGCAATTTTTTAATTCTTCATTATTCTCATGGATACAGCGATTATCGAATTCATCATAATTCTCGTGGATACAGCGATTTTTAAATTCTTCATTATTCTCGTAGATATAGTGATTATCAACTTCTTCATTATTCTCGTCAATACAGCAATTTTTAAGTCCTTTATTATTCTTATGGATACAGCGATTATCGAATTCATCATTATTCTCGTGGATACAGCGATTTTTAAATTCTTTATTATTCTCATCGATACAGCGATTGTCGAGTTCATCATTATTCTCGTGGATACCGTGATTCATATATTCTTCATTATCCTCATGGATACAGCGATTATCGATTTCGTCATTATTCTCGTAAATACAGTGATTATCAACTTCTTCATTATTCTCGTGGATACAGCAATTTTTAAATTCTTCATTATTCTCATGGATACAGCGATTATCGAATTCGTCGTTTTTCTCGTAGATACAGTGATTATCAACTTCTTCATTATTCTCGTTGATACAGCAATTTTTTAATTCTTTAGTATTCTTATGGATACAGCGATTATCGAATTGATCATTATTCTCGTGGATACAGCGATTTTTAAATTCTTTATTATTCTCATGGATACAGCGATTATCGAATTCGTCATTATTCTCGTAGATACAGTGATTATCAACTTCTTTATTATTCTCGTGGGTACGGCGATTATCGAATTCATCATTTTTCTCGTGGATACAGCGATTATCGAATTCATCATTATTCTCGTGGATACAGCGATTTTAAAATTCTTTATTACTCTCATCGATACCGCGATTGTCGAGTTCATCATTATTCTCGTGGATACCGTGATTCATATATTCTTCATTATTCTCATGGATACAGCGATTTTTAAATTCTTCATTATTCTCGTGGATATAGCGATTATCAAGTTCATCATTATTCTCGTGGATACGGTGATTCTTAAATTCTTCATTATTCTCATGGATACAGCGATTATCGAATTTGTCATTATTCTCGTAGATAGAGTGATTATCAACTTCTTCATTATTCTCGTGGATACAGCAATCTTTAAATTCTTCATTATTCCCATTGATACAGCGATTATCGAATTCATCATTATTCTCGTGGATACAGCGATTTTTAAATTCTTCATTATTCTCATGGATACAGCGATTTTTTAATTCTTCATTATTCTCATGGATACAGCGATTATCGAATTCGTCATTATTCTCGTAGATACAGTGATTATCAACTTCTTTATTATTCTCGTGAATACAGCGATTGTCGAGTTCATCATTATTCTCGTGGATACAGTGATTGTCGATTTCATCATTATTTTCGTGGATACAGCGATTTTTAAATTCTTCATTATACTCGTGGAAACAGCGATTATCGAGTTCATCATTATTCTCGTGGATACAGTGATTATCAACTTCTTCATTATTCTCGTGGATACAGCAATCTTTAAATTCTTCATTATTCTCATTGATACAGCGATTATCGAATTCATCATTATTCTCGTGGATACAGCGATTATTAAATTCTTCATTATTCTCATGGATACAGCGATTATCGAGTTTATCATTATTCTCGTGGATACAGTGATTCTCAAATTCTTCGTTATTCTCATGGATACAGTGGTTATCGAATTCTTCATTATTCTCGTAGATACAGTGATTATCAACTTCTTCATTATTCTCGTGGATACAGCGATTGTCGAGTTCATCATTATTCTCGTGGATACAGCAATTATTAAATTCTTCATTATTTTCATGGATACAGCGATGGTCGAGTTCATCATTATTCTCGTAAATACAGTGATTGTCGATTTCATCATTATTTTCGTGGATACAGCGATTTTTAAATTCTTCATTATTCTCGTGGAAACAGCGATTATCGAGTTCATCATTATTCTCGTGGATACAGTGATTATCAAATTCATCATTATTCTCGTGGATACAGCGATTGTCGAATTCATCATTATTCTCGTAAAAACAGCGATTATCGAGTTTATCATTATTCTCGTGGATACAGTGATTCTCAAATTCTTCGTTATTCTCATGGATACAGTGGTTATCGAATTCTTCATTATTCTCGTAGATACAGTGATTATCAACTTCTTCATTATTCTCGTCAATACAGCAATTTTTAAATTCTTTATTATTCTCATGGATACAGCGATTATCGAATTCATCATTATTCTCGTGGATACAGCGATTTTTAAATTCTTCATTATTCTCGTAGATACAGTGATTATCAACTTCTTCATTATTCTCGTCAATACAGCAATATTGAAATTCTTCATTATTCTCATCGATACAGCGATTATCGAATTCATCATTATTCTCGTGGATACAGCGATTTTTAAATTCTTCATTATTCTCATCGATACAGCGATTGTCGAGTTCATCATTATTCTCGTGGGTACAGCGATTATGAAATTCTTCGTTATTCTCATAGATATAGCGATTTTTAAATTCTTCATTATTCTCGTGGATATAGCGATTATCAAGTTCATCATTATTCTCGTGGATACAGTGATTCTTAAATTCTTCATTATTCTCATGGACACAGCGATTATCGAATTCGTCATTATTCTCGTAGATACAGTGATTATCAAATTCATCATTATTCTCGTGAATACAGCGATTGTCGAGTTCATCATTATTCTCGTAAAAACAGCGATTATCAAATTCATCATTATTATCGTGGATACAGCGATTATCGAGTTCATCATTATTCTCGTGGATACAGTGATTCTCAAATCCTTCATTATTCTCATGGATACAGTGATTATCGAATTCTTCATTATTCTCCTAGATACAGTGATTTTTAAATTCTTTATTATTCTCGTGGATACAGCGATTATCGAGTTCATCATTATTCTCGTGGATACAGTGATTCTTAAATTCTTCATTATTCTCGTGGATACAGCGATTGTCGAGTTCGTCATTATTCTCGTGGATACAGTGATTGTCGAGTTCATCATTATTCTCGTGGATACAGCGATTTTTAAATTCTTCATTATTCTCGTAGATACAGTGATTATCAACTTCTTCATTACTCTCGTTGATACAGCAATTTTAAAATTCTTTATTATTCTTATGGATACAGCGATTATCGAATTCATCATTATTCTCATGGATACAGCGATTATCGAATTCATCATTTTTCTCGTGGATACAGCGATTATCGAATTCATCATTTTTCTCGTGGATACAGCGATTATTAAATTCTTCTTTATTTTCATGGATATAGCGAACATCGAATTCGTCATTATTCTTGTAGATACAGCGATTATCAACTTCTTCGTTATTCTCATGGATGCAGCGATTATCGAATTCGTCATTATTCGCGTAGATACAGCGATTATAAAATTCATCATTATTCTCGTGGATACAGTGATTCTCAAATTCTTCGTTATTCTCATGGATATAGTGATTATCGAATTGTTCATTATTTTCGTAGATACAGTGATTATCAACTTTTTTATTATTTTCGTGGATACAGCGATTGTCGAGTTCATCATTATTCTCGTGGATACAGCAATTATTAAATTCTTCATTATTCTCGTGGATACAGCGATTGTCGAGTTCATCATTATTCTCGTGGATACAGTGATTGTCGAGTTCATCATTATTCTCGTGGATACAGCGATTTTAAAATTCTCTATTATTTTCGTAGATACAGTGATTATCAATTCCTTTATTATTCTCGTCAATACAGAAATTTTTTAATTCTTTATTATTCTCATGGATACAGCGATTATCGAATTCGTCGTTATTCTCGTAGATACAGTGATTATCAACTTCTTCATTATTCTCGTTGATACAGCAATTTTTTAATTCTTTATTATTCTTATGGATACAGCGATTATCGAATTCATCATTATTCTCGTGGATACAGCAATTTTTAAATTCTTTATTATTCTCCTGGATACAGCGATTATCGAATTCATCATTTTTCTCGTGGATACAGCGATTATCGAATTCATCATTTTTCTCGTGGATACAGCGATTATTAAATTTTTCTTTATTTTCATGGATATAGCGAACATCGAATTCGTCATTATTCTTGTAGACACAGCGATTATCAACTTCTTCGTTATTCTCATGGATGCAGCGATTATCGAATTCGTCATTATTCTCGTGGATACAGCGATTATCGAGTTCATCATTATTCTCGTGGATACAGTGATTCTCAAATTCTTCGTTATTCTCATGGATACAGTGATTATCGAATTGTTCATTATTTTCGTAGATACAGTGATTATCAACTTTTTTATTATTCTCGTGGATACAGCGATTGTCGAGTTCATCATTATTCTCGTGGATACAGCAATTATTAAATTCTTAATTATTCTCGTGGATACAGCGATTGTCGAGTTCATCATTATTCTCGTGGATACAGTGATTGTCGAGTTCATCATTATTCTCGTGGATACAGCGATTTTAAAATTCTCTATTATTTTCGTAGATACAGTGATTATCAACTCCTTTATTATTCTCGTCAATACAGAAATTTTTTAATTCTTTATTATTCTCATGGATACAGCGATTATCGAATTCGTCGTTATTCTCGTAGATACAGTGATTATCAACTTCTTCATTATTCTCGTTGATACAGCAATTTTTTAATTCTTTATTATTCTTATGGATACAGCGATTATCGAATTCATCATTATTCTCGTGGATACAGCGATTTTTAAATTCTTTATTATTCTCATGGATACAGCGATTATCGAATTCGTCATTATTCTCGTAGATACAGTGATTATCAACTTCTTTATTATTCTCGTGGATACAGCAATTTTTAAATTTTTCATTATTCTCATGGATACGGCGATTATCGAGTTCATTGTTTTTCTCGTGGATACAGCGATTATTCAATTCTTCTTTATTTTCATGGATACAGCGAATATCGAATTCGTCATTATTCTCGTAGATACAGTGATTATCAACTTCTTTATTATTCTCGTGGATACAGCAATTTTTAAATTCTTCATTATTCTCATGGATACAGCGATTATCGAATTCATCATTTTTCTCGTGGATACAGCGATTATTAAATTCTTCTTTATTGTCATAAATACAGCGAATATCGAATTCGTCGTTATTCTCGTAGATACAGCGATTATCAACTTCTTCGTTATTCTCATGGATGCAGCGATTATCGAATTCGTCATTATTCGCGTAGATACAGCGATTATCAAATTCATCATTATTCTCGTGGATACAGCGATTGTCGAATTCATCATTATTCTCGTAAAAACAGCGATTATCAAATTCATCATTATTCTCGTGGATACAGCGATTATCGAGTTTATCATTATTCTCGTGGATACAGTGATTCTCAAATTCTTTATTATTCTCATGGATACAGTGATTATCGAATTCTTCATATTCTCGTAGATACAGTGATTATCAACTTCTTCATTAATCTCGTGGATACAGCGATTGTCGAGTTCATCATTATTCTTGTGGATACAGCGATTGTCGAGTTCATCATTATTCTCGTGGATACAGCGATTATTAAATTCTTCTTTATTCTCATGGATACAGCGATTATCGAGTCCATCATTATTCTCGTGGATACAGCGATTTTTAAATTCTTCATTATTCTTGTGGATACAGCGATTATCGAATTCATCATTATTCTCGTGGATACAGTGATTCTTAAATTCTTCATTATTCTCGTGGATACAGCGATTGTCGAGTTCGTCATTATTCTCGTGGATACAGTGATTGTCGAGTTCATCATTATTCTCGTGGATACAGCGATTTTTAAATTCTTCATTATTCTCGTAGATACAGTGATTATCAACTTCTTCATTATTCTCGTCAATACAGCAATTTTTTAATTCTTCATTATTCTCATGGATACAGCGATTATCGAATTCATCATAATTCTCGTGGATACAGCGATTTTTAAATTCTTCATTATTCTCGTAGATATAGTGATTATCAACTTCTTCATTATTCTCGTCAATACAGCAATTTTTAAGTCCTTAATTATTCTTATGGATACAGCGATTATCGAATTCATCATTATTCTCGTGGATACAGCGATTTTTAAATTCTTTATTATTCTCATCGATACAGCGATTGTCGAGTTCATCATTATTCTCGTGGATACCGTGATTCATATATTCTTCATTATTCTCATGGATACAGCGATTATCGAATTCGTCATTATTCTCGTAGATACAGTGATTATCAACTTCTTCATTATTCTCGTGGATACAGCAATTTTTAAATTCTTCATTATTCTCATGGATACAGCGATTATCGAATTCGTCGTTTTTCTCGTAGATACAGTGATTATCAACTTCTTCATTATTCTCGTTGATACAGCAATTTTTTAATTCTTTATTATTCTTATGGATACAGCGATTATCGAATTGATCATTATTCTCGTGGATACAGCGATTTTTAAATTCTTTATTATTCTCATGGATACAGCGATTATCGAATTCGTCATTATTCTCGTAGATACAGTGATTATCAACTTCTTTATTATTCTCGTGGATACGGCGATTATCGAATTCATCATTTTTCTCGTGGATAGAGCGATTATCGAATTCATCATTATTCTCGTGGATACAGCGATTTTCAAATTCTTTATTACTCTCATCGATACCGCGATTGTCGAGTTCATCATTATTCTCGTGGATACCGTGATTCATATATTCTTCATTATTCTCATGGATACAGCGATTTTTAAATTCTTCATTATTCTCGTGGATATAGCGATTATCAAGTTCATCATTATTCTCGTGGATACAGTGATTCTTAAATTCTTCATTATTCTCATGGACACAGCGATTATCGAATTCGTCATTTTTCTCGTAGATAGAGTGATTATCAACTTCTTCATTATTCTCGTGGATACAGCAATCTTTAAATTCTTCATTATTCCCATTGATACAGCGATTATCAAATTCATCATTATTCTCGTGAATACAGCGATTGTCGAGTTCATCATTATTCTCGTAAAAACAGCGATTATCAAATTCATCATTATTATCGTGGATACAGCGATTATCGAGTTCATCATTATTCTCGTGGATACAGTGATTCTCAAATCCTTCATTATTCTCATGGATACAGTGATTATCGAATTCTTCATTATTCTCCTAGATACAGTGATTTTTAAATTCTTTATTATTCTCGTGGATACAGCGATTATCGAGTTCATCATTATTCTCGTGGATACAGTGATTCTTAAATTCTTCATTATTCTCGTGGATACAGCGATTGTCGAGTTCATCATTATTCTCGTGGATACAGTGATTGTCAAGTTCATCATTATTCTCGTGGATACAGCGATTTTTAAATTCTTCATTATTCTCGTAGATACAGTGATTATCAACTTCTTCATTACTCTCGTTGATACAGCAATTTTAAAATTCTTTATTATTCTTATGGATACAGCGATTATCGAATTCATCATTATTCTCATGGATACAGCGATTATCGAATTCATCATTTTTCTCGTGGATACAGCGATTATCGAATTCATCATTTTTCTCGTGGATACAGCGATTATTAAATTCTTCTTTATTTTCATGGATATAGCGAACATCGAATTCGTCATTATTCTTGTAGATACAGCGATTATCAACTTCTTCGTTATTCTCATGGATGCAGCGATTATCGAATTCGTCATTATTCGCGTAGATACAGCGATTATAAAATTCATCATTATTCTCGTGGATACAGTGATTCTCAAATTCTTCGTTATTCTCATGGATACAGTCATTATCGAATTGTTCATTACTTTCGTAGATACAGTGATTATCAACTTTTTTATTATTTTCGTGGATACAGCGATTGTCGAGTTCATCATTATTCTCGTGGATACAGCAATTATTAAATTCTTCATTATTCTCGTGGATACAGCGATTGTCGAGTTCGTCATTATTCTCGTGGATACAGTGATTGTCGAGTTCATCATTTTTCTCGTGGATACAGTGATTCTTAAATTCTTCATTATTCTCGTGGATACAGCGATTGTCGAGTTCGTCATTATTCTCGTGGATACAGTGATTGTCGAGTTCATCATTATTCTCGTGGATACAGCGATTTTAAAATTCTCTATTATTTTCGTAGATACAGTGATTATCAACTCCTTTATTATTCTCGTCAATACAGAAATTTTATAATTCTTTATTATTCTCATGGATACAGCGATTATCGAATTCGTCGTTATTCTTGTAGATACAGTGATTATCAACTTCTTCATTATTCTCGTTGATACAGCAATTTTTTAATTCTTTATTATTCTTATGGATACAGCGATTATCGAATTCATCATTATTCTCGTGGATACAGCAATTTTTAAATTCTTTATTATTCTCCTGGATACAGCGATTATCGAATTCATCATTTTCCTCGTGGATACAGCGATTATCGAATTCATCATTTTTCTCGTGGATACAGCGATTATTAAATTCTTCTTTATTTTCATGGATATAGCGAACATCGAATTCGTCATTATTCTTGTAGATACAGCGATTATCAACTTCTTCGTTATTCTCATGGATGCAGCGATTATCGAATTCGTCATTATTCTCGTGGATACAGCGATTATCGAGTTCATCATTATTCTCGTGGATACAGTGATTCTCAAATTCTTCGTTATTCTCATGGATACAGTGATTATCGAATTGTTCATTATTTTCGTAGATACAGTGATTATCAACTTTTTTATTATTCTCGTGGATACAGCGATTGTCGAGTTCATCATTATTCTCGTGGATACAGCAATTATCAAATTCTTCATTATTCTCGTGGATACAGCGATTGTCGAGTTCATCATTATTCTCGTGGATACAGTAATTGTCGAGTTCATCATTATTCTCGTGGATACAGCGATTTTAAAATTCTCTATTATTTTCGTAGATACAGTGATTATCAACTCCTTTATTATTCTCGTCAATACAGAAATTTTTTAATTCTTTATTATTCTCATGGATACAGCGATTATCGAATTCGTTGTTATTCTCGTAGATACAGTGATTATCAACTTCTTCATTATTCTCGTTGATACAGCAATTTTTTAATTCTTTATTATTCTTATGGATACAGCGATTATCGAATTCATCATTATTCTCGTGGATACAGCGATTTTTAAATTCTTTATTATTCTCATGGATACAGCGATTATCGAATTCGTCATTATTCTCGTAGATACAGTGATTATCAACTTCTTTATTATTCTCGTGGATACAGCAATTTTTAAATTTTTCATTATTCTCATGGATACGGCGATTATCGAGTTCATCATTTTTCTCGTGGATACAGCGATTATTCAATTCTTCTTTATTTTCATGGATACAGCGAATATCGAATTCGTCATTATTCTCGTAGATACAGTGATTATCAACTTCTTTATTATTCTCGTGGATACAGCAATTTTTAAATTCTTCATTATTCTCATGGATACAGCGATTATCGAATTCATCATTTTTCTCGTGGATACAGCGATTATTAAATTCTTCTTTATTGTCATAAATACAGCGAATATCGAATTCGTCGTTATTCTCGTAGATACAGCGATTATCAACTTCTTCGTTATTCTCATGGATGCAACGATTATCGAATTCGTCATTATTCGCGTAGATACAGCGATTATCAAATTCATCATTATTCTCGTGGATACAGCGATTGTCGAATTCATCATTATTCTCGTAAAAACAGCGATTATCAAATTCATCATTATTCTCGTGGATACAGCGATTATCGAGTTTATCATTATTCTCGTGGATACAGTGATTCTCAAATTCTTTATTATTCTCATGGATACAGTGATTATCGAATTCTTCATTATTCTCGTAGATACAGTGGTTATCAACTTCTTCATTAATCTCGTGGATACAGCATTTGTCGATTTCATCATTATTCTTGTGGATACAGCGATTGTCGAGTTCATCATTATTCTCGTGGATACAGCGATTATTAAATTCTTCTTTATTCTCATGGATACAGCGATTATCGAGTCCATCATTATTCTCGTGGATACAGCGATTTTTAAATTCTTTATTATTCTTGTGGATACAGCGATTATCGAATTCATCATTATTCTCGTGGATAGAGTGATTCTTAAATTCTTCATTATTCTCGTGGATACAGCGATTGTCGAGTTCGTCATTATTCTCGTGGATACAGTGATTGTCGAGTTCATCATTATTCTCGTGGATACAGCGATTTTTAAATTCTTCATTATTCTCGTAGATACAGTGATTATCAACTTCTTCATTATTCTCGTCAATACAGCAATTTTTTAATTCTTCATTATTCTCATGGATACAGCGATTATCGAATTCATCATAATTCTCGTGGATACAGCGATTTTGAAATTCTTCATTATTCTCGTAGATACAGTGATTATCAACTTCTTCATTATTCTCGTCAATACAGCAATTTTTAAATCCTTTATTATTTTTATGGATACAGCGATTATCGAATTCATCATTATTCTCGTGGATACAGCGATTTTTAAATTCTTTATTATTCTCATCGATACAGCGATTGTCGAGTTCATCATTATTCTCGTGGATACCGTGATTCATATATTCTTCATTATTCTCATGGATACAGCGATTATCGAATTCGTCATTATTCTCGTAGATACAGTGATTATCAACGTCTTCATTATTCTCGTGGATACAGCAATTTTTAAATTCTTTATTATTCTCATGGATACAGCGATTATCGAATTCGTCGTTTTTCTCGTAGATACAGTGATTGTCAACTTCTTCATTATTCTCGTTGATACAGCAATTTTTTAATTCTTTATTATTCTTATGGATACAGCGATTATCGAATTGATCATTATTCTCGTGGATACAGCGATTTTTAAATTCTTTATTATTCTCATGGATACAGCGATTATCGAATTCGTCATTATTCTCGTAGATACAGTGATTATCAACTTCTTTATTATTCTCGTGGATACGGCGATTATCGAATTCATCATTTTTCTCGTGGATACAGCGATTATCGAATTCATCATTATTCTCGTGGATACAGCGATTTTTAAATTCTTTATTACTCGCATCGATACCGCGTATGTCGAGTTCATCATTATTCTCGTGGATACCGTGATTCATATATTCTTCATTATTCTCATGGATACAGCGATTTTTAAATTCTTCATTATTCTCGTGGATATAGCGATTATCAAGTTCATCATTATTCTCGTGGATACGGTGATTCTTAAATTCTTCATTATTCTCATGGATACAGCGATTATCGAATTCGTCATTATTCTCGTAGATAGAGTGATTATCAACTTCTTCATTATTCTCGTGGATACAGCAATCTTTAAATTCTTTATTATTCCCATTGATACAGCGATTATCGAGTTCATCATTATTTTCGTGGATACAGCGATTTTTAAATTCTTCATTATTCTCATGGATACAGCGATTTTTTAATTCTTCATTATTCTCATGGATACAGCGATTATCGAATTCGTCATTATTCTCGTAGATACAGTGATTATCAACTTCTTTATTATTCTCGTGAATACAGCGATTGTCGAGTTCATCATTATTCTCGTGGATACAGCGATTTTTAAATTCTTCATTATTCTCGTGGAAACAGCGATTATCGAGTTCATCATTATTCTCGTGGATACAGCGATTGTCGAGTTCATCATTATTCTCGTGGATACAGCGATTATTAAATTCTTTATTATTCTCATGGATACAGCGATAATCGAGTTTATCATTATTCTCGTGGATACAGTGATTCTCAAATTCTTCGTTATTCTCATGGATACAGTGGTTATCGAATTCTTCATTATTCTCGTAGATACAGTGATTATCAACTTCTTCATTATTCTCGTGGATACAGCGATTGTCGAGTTCATCATTATTCTCGTGTATACAGCAATTCTTAAATTCTTCATTATTTTCATGGATACAGCGATGGTCGAGTTCATCATAATTCTCGTGGATACAGCGATTATCGAGTTTATCATTATTCTCGTGGATACAGTGATTCTTAAATTCTTCATTATTCTCGTGGATACAGCGATTGTCGAGTTCATCATTATTCTCGTGGATACAGTGATTGTTGAGTTCATCATTATTCTCGTGGATACAGCGATTATTAAATTCTTCATTATTCTCATGGATACAGCGATTATCGAGTTTATCATTATTCTCGTGGATACAGTGATTGTCAAATTCTTCGTTATTCTCATGGATACAGTGGTTATCGAATTCTTTATTATTCTCGTAGATACAGTGATTATCAACTTCTTCATTATTCTCGTCAATACAGCCATTTTTAAATTCTTTATTATTCTCATGGATACAGCGATTATCGAATTCATCATTATTCTCGTGGATACAGCGATTTTTAAATTCTTTATTATTCTCGTAGTTACAGTGATTATCAACTTCTTCATTATTCTCGTCAATACAGCAATATTGAAATTCTTCATTATTCTCATCGATACAGCGTTTATCGTATTCATCATTATTCTCGTGGATACAGCGATTTTTAAATTCTTTATTATTCTCATCGATACAGCGATTGTCGAGTTCATCATTATTCTCGTGGGTACAGCGATTATGAAATTCTTCGTTATTCTCATGGATATAGCGATTTTAAAATTCTTCATTATTCTCGTGGGTATAGCGATTATCAAGTTCATCATTATTCTCGTGGATACAGTGATTCTTAAATTCTTCATTATTCTCATGGACACAGCGATTATCGAATTCGTCATTATTCTCGTAGATACAGTGATTATCAAATTCATCATTATTCTCGTGAATACAGCGATTGTCGAGTTCATCATTATTCTCGTAAAAACGGCGATTATCAAATTCATCATTATTATCGTGGATACAGCGATTATCGAGTTCATCATTATTCTCGTGGATACAGTGATTCTCAAATCCTTCATTATTCTCATGGATACAGTGATTATCGAATTCTTCATTATTCTCGTAGATACAGTGATTTTTAAATTCTTTATTATTCTCGTGGATACAGCGATTATCGAGTTCATCATTATTCTCGTGGATACAGTGATTCTTAAATTCTTCATTATTCTCGTGGATACAGCGATTGTCGAGTTCATCATTATTCTCGTGGATACAGTGATTGTCGAGTTCATCATTATTCTCGTGGATACAGCGATTTTTAAATTCTTCATTATTCTCGTAGATACAGTGATTATCAACTTCTTCATTACTCTCGTTGATACAGCAATTTTTTAATTCTTTATTATTCTTATGGATACAGCGATTATCGAATTCATCATTATTCTCGTGGATACAGCGATTTTTGAATTCTTTATTATTCTCATGGATACAGCGATTATCGAATTCGTCATTATTCTCGTAGATACAGTGGTTATCAACTTCTTTATTATTCTCGTGGATACAGCAATTTTTAAATTCGTCATTATTCTCGTAGATACAGCGATTATCAACTTCTTCATTATTCTCATGGATACAGCGATTATCGAATTCATCATAATTCTCGTGGATACAGCGATTTTTGAATTCTTTATTATTCTCGTAGATACAGTGATTATCAACTTCGTCATTATTCTCGTCAATACAGCAATTTTTAAATTCTTCATTATTCTCAAGGATACAGCGATTATCGAATTCATCATTATTCTCGTGGATACAGCGATTTTTAAATTCTTTATTATTCTCATCGATACAGCGATTGTCGAATTCATCATTATTCTCGTAGATACAGTGATTATCAACTTCTTCATTATTCTCGTGGATACAGCAATTTTTAAATTTTTCATTATTCTCATGGATACAGTGATTATCGAATTCATCATTATTCTCGTGGATACAGCGATTTTTAAATTTTTTATTATTCTCTTGGATACAGCAATTTTTAAATTCTTCATTATTCTCATGGATACAGCGATTATCGAATTCATCATTTTTCTCGTGGATACAGCGATTATTAAATTCTTCTTTATTCTCATGGATGCAGCGATTATCGAATTCGTCATTATTTGCGTAGATACAGCGATTATCAAATTCATCATTATTCTCGTGGATACAGCGATTGTCGAGTTCATCATTATTCTCGTAAAAACAGCGATTATCAAATTCATCATTATTCTCGAGGATACAGCGATTATCGAGTTTATCATTATTCTCGTGGATACAGTGATTCTCAAATTCTTCGTTATTCTCATGGATACAGTGGTTATCGAATTCTTCATTATTGTCGTAGATACAGTGATTATCAACTTCTTCATTATTCTCGTGGATACAGCGATTGTCGAGTTCATCATTATTCTCGTGGATACAGCGATTGTCGAGTTCATCATTATTCTCGTGGATACAGCAATTATTAAATTCTTCATTATTCTCATGGATACAGCGATGGTCGAGTTCATCATTATTCTCGTGGATACAGCGATTATCGAGTTCATCATTATTCTCGTGGATACAGTGATTCTTAAATTCTTCATTATTCTCGTGGATACAGCGATTGTCGAGTTCGTCATTATTCTCGTGTATACAGTGATTGTCGAGTTCATCATTATTCTCGTGGATACAGCGATTTTTAAATTCTTCATTATTCTCGTAGATACAGTGATTATCAACTTCTTCATTATTCTCGTCAATACAGCAATTTTGAAATTCTTTATTATTCTCATGGATACAGCGATTATCGAATTCATCATTATTCTCGTGGATACAGCGATTTTTAAATTCTTCATTATTCTCGTAGATACAGTGATTATCAACATCTTCATTATTCTCGTCAATACAGCAATATTTAAATTCTTCATTATTCTCATCGATACAGCGATTATCGAATTCATCATTATTCTCGTGGATACAGCGATTTTTAAATTCTTTATTATTCTCATCGATACAGCGATTGTCGAGTTCATAATCATTCTCGTGGGTACAGCGATTATGAAATTCTTCGTTATTCTCATGGATACAGCGATTTTTAAATTCTTCATTATTCTCGTGGATATAGCGATTATCAAGTTCATCATTATTCTCGTGGATACAGTGATTCTTAAATTCTTTATTATTCTCATGGACACAGCGATTATCGAATTCGTCATTATTCTCGTAGATACAGTGATTATCAACTTCTTCATTATTCTCGTGGATACAGCAAACTTTAAATTCTTCATTATTCTCATTGATACAGCGATTATTGAATTCATCATTATTCTCGTGGGTACAGTGATTTTTAAATTCTTCATTATTCTCATGGAAACAGCGATTGTCGAGTTCATCAATATTCTCGTGGATACAGCGATTATCAAATTCTTCGTTATTCTCATGGATATAGCGATTATCGAATTCGTCATTATTCTCGTAGATACAGTGATTATCAACTTCTTCATTATTCTCGTGGATACAGTGATTATCGAATTCATCATTACTCTCGTGGATACAGCGATTTTTAAATTCTTCATTATTCTCGTAGATACAGTGATTATCAACTTCTTCATTATTCTCGTCAATACAGCAATTTTTAAATTCTTCATAATTCTTATGGATACAGCGATTATTAAATCCATCATTATTCTTGTGGATACAGCGATTTTTAAATTCCTCATTATTCTCATGGATACAGCGATTGTCGAGTTCATCAATTATCTCGTGGGTACAGCGATTATCAAATTCTTCGTTATTCGCATGGATGCAGCGTATTTAAAATTCGTCATTATTCTCGTAGATACAGTGATTATCAACTTCTCCATTATTCTCGTGGATACAGCAATTTTTAAATTCTTCATTAATCTCATGGATACAGCGATTATCGAATTCATCATTTTTCTCGTGGATACAGCGATTATTAAATTCTTCTTTATTTTTATGGATATAGCGATTATCGAATTCGTCATTATTCGCGTAGATACAGCGATTATCAAATTCATCATTATTCTCGTGGATACAGCGATTGTCGAGTTCATCATTATTCTCGTAAAAACAGTGATTATCAAATTCATCATTATTCTCGTGGATACAGGGATTATCGAGTTTATCATTATTCTCGTGGATACAGTGATTCTCAAATTCTTCGTTATTCTCATGGATACAGTCGTTATCGAATTCTTTATTATTCTCGTAGATACAGTGATTATCAACTTCTTCATTATTCTCGTGGATACAGCGATTGTCGAGTTCATCATTATTCTCGTGGATACAGCGTTTGTCGAGTTTATCATTACTCTCGTGGATACAGCAATTATTAAATTCTTCATTATTCTCATGGATACAGCGATGGTCGAGTTCATCATTATTCTCGTGGATACAGCGATTATCGAGTTCATCATTATTCTCGTGGATACAGTGATTCTTAAATTCTTCATTATTCTCGTGGATACAGCGATTGTCGAGTTCATCATTATTCTCGTGGATACAGTGATTGTCGAGTTCATCATTATTCTCGTCAATACAGCAGTTTTTAAATTCTTTATTATTCTCATGGATACAGCGATTATCGAATTCATCATTATTCTCGTGGATACAGCGATTTTTAAATTCTTTATTATTCTCGTAGATACAGTGATTATCAACTTCTTCATTATTCTCGTCAATACAGCAATATTTAAATTCTTCATTATTCTCATCGATACAGCGATTATCGAATTCATCATTATTCTCGTGGATACAGCGATTTTTAAATTCTTTATTATTCTCATCGATACAGCGATTCTCGAGTTCATCATTATTCTCGTGGGTACAGCGATTATGAAATTCTTCGTTATTCTCATTGATACAGCGATTCTTAAATTCTTCATTATTCTCGTGGATATAGCGATTATCAAGTTCATCATGATTCTCGTGGATACAGCGATTCTTAAATTCTTCATTATTCTCATGGACACAGCGATTATCGAATTCGTCATTATTCTCGTAGATACAGTGATTATCAACTTCTTCATTATTCTCGTGGATACAGCAATCTTTAAATTCTTTTTTATTCTCATTGATACAGCGATTATTGAATTCATCATTATTCTCGTGGATACAGCGATTTTTAAATTCTTTATTATTCTCATGGAAACAGCGATTGTCGAGTTCATCAATATTCTCGTGGATACAGCGATTATCAAATTCTTCGTTATTCTCATGGATACAGCGATTATCGAATTCGTCATTATTCTCGTAGATACAGTGATTATCAACTTCTTCATTATTCTCGTGGATACAGCAATTTTTTAATTCTTCATTATTCTCATGGATACAGCGATTATCGAATTTGTCATTATTCTCGTAGATACAGTGATTATCAACTTCTTTATTATTCTCGTGAATACAGCGATTGTCGAGTCCATCATTATTCTCGTGGATACAGTGATTGTCGAGTTCACCATTATTCTCGTGGATACAGCGATTTTTAAATTCTTCAATATTCTCATGGATACAGCGATTATCGAATTCATCATTATTCTCCGGGATACAGCGGTTGTTGAATTCTTCATTATTCTCATGGATACAGCGATTGTCGAGTTCATCATTATTTTGATGGGTACAGCGATTATCAAATTCTTCGTTATTCTCATGGATACAGCAATTTTTAAATTATTCATTATTCTCGTAGATACAGTGATTATCAACTTCTTCATTATTCTCGTCAATACAGCAATTTTTTAATTCTCTATTATTCTCATGGATACAGCGATTATCGAATTCATCATTATTCTCGTGGATACAGCGATTTTTGAATTCCTCATTATTCTCATGGATACAGCGATAGCCGAGTTCATCATTTTTCTCGTGGGTACAGCGATTATCAAATTCTTCGTTATTCTCATGGATACAGCGATTTTGAAATTCTTCATTATTCTCGTTGATACAGCGATTATCACGTTCATCATTATTCTCGTGGATACAGTGATTCATATATTCCTTATTATTCTCATGGATACAGCGATTATCGAATTCGTCATTATTCTCGTAGATACAGTGATTATCAACTTCTTCATTATTCTCGTGGATACAGCAATTTTTAAATTCTTCATTATTCTCATGGATACAGCGATTATCGAATTCGTCGTTATTCTCGTAGATACAGTGATTATCAACTTCTTCATTATTCTCGTTGATACAGCAATTTTTAAATTCTTTATTATTCTTATGGATACAGCGATTATCGAATTCATCATTATTCTCGTGGATACAGCGATTTTTGAATTCTTTATTATTCTCATGGATACAGCGATTATCGAATTCGTCATTATTCGCGTAGATACAGCGATTATCAAATTCATCATTATTCTCGTGGATACAGTGATTATCGAATTCATCATTACTCTCGTGGATACAGCGATTTTTAAATTCTTCATTATTCTCGTAGATACAGTGATTATCAACTTCTTCATTATTCTCGTCAATACAGCAATATTTAAATTCTTCATTATTCTCATGGATACAGCGATTATCGAGTTTATCATTATTCTCGTGGATACAGTGATTCTCAAATTCTTCGTTATTCTCATGGATACAGTGGTTATCGAATTCTTCATTATTCTCGTAGATACAGTGATTATCAACTTCTTCATTATTCTCGTGGATACAGCGATTGTCGAGTTCATCATTATTCTCGTGTATACAGCAATTATTAAATTCTTTATTATTTTCATGGATACAGCGATTATCGAATTCGTCATTATTCGCGTAGATACAGCGATTATCAAATTCATCATTATTCTCGTGGATACAGTGATTCTTAAATTCTTCATTATTCTCGTGGATACAGCGATTGTCGAGTTCATCATTATTCTCGTGGATACAGCGATTATCGAGTTTATCATTATTATCGTGGATACATTGATTCTCAAATTCTTTATTATTCTCATGGATACAGTGATTATCGAATTCTTCATTATTCTCGTGCATACAGTGTATATCAACTTCTTCATTATTCTCGTGGATACAGCGATCATCGAATTCATCATTTTTCTCATGGATGCAGCGATTATCGAATTCGTCATTATTCGCGTAGATACAGCGATTATGAAATTCATCATTATTCCCGTGGATACAGCGATTATCGAGTTTATCATTATTATCGTGGATACAGTGATTCTCAAATTCTTTATTATTCTCATGGATACAGTGATTATCGAATTCTTCATTATTCTCGTAGATACAGTGTTTATCAACTTCTTCATTATTCTCGTTATACAGCGTTTTTTAAGTTCATCATTATTCTTGTGGATACAGCGATTGTCGAGTTCATCATTATTCTCGTGGATACAGCGATTATTAAATTCTTCCATATTTTCATGGATACAGCGATTGTCGAGTTCATCATTATTCTCCTGGATACAGCGATTTTTATATTCTTCATAATTCTCATGGATACAGCGATTATCGAATTCATCATTATTCTCGTGGATACAGCGATTTTTAAATTCCTCATTATTTTCATGGATACAGCGATTGTCGAGTTCATCATTTATCTCGTGGGTACAGCGATTATCAAATTCTTCGTTATTCTCATGGATGCAGCGATTTTTAAATTCTTCATTATTCTCGTGGATACAGCGATTATCACGTTCATCATTATTCTCGTGGATACAGCAATTTTTAAATTCTTCATTATTCTCATGGATACAGCGATTATCGAATTCGTCATTATTCTCGTAGATACAGTGATTATCAACTTCTTCATCATTCTCGTGGATACAGCAATTTTTAAATTCTTCATTATTTTCATGGATACAGCGATTATCGAATTCATCATTATTCTCGTGGATACAGCGATTTTTAAATACTTTATTATTCTCATGGATACAGCAATTTTTAAATTCTTCATTATTCTCATGGATACAGCGATTATCGAATTCATCATTTTTCTCGTGGATACAGCGATTATCGAATTCATCATTTTTCTCGTGGATACAGCGATTATTAAATTCTTCTTTATTTTCATGGATATAGCGAACATCGAATTCGTCATTATTCTTGTAGATACAGCGATTATCAACTTCTTCGTTATTCTCATGGATGCAGCGATTATCGAATTCGTCATTATTCGCGTAGATACAGCGATTATAAAATTCATCATTATTTTCGTGGACACAGCGATTGTCGAGTTCATCATTATTCTCGTAAAAACAGCGATTATCAAATTCATTATTATTCTCGTGGATACAGCGATTATCGAGTTCATCATTATTCTCGTGGATACAGTGATTCTCAAATTCTTCGTTATTCTCATGGATACAGTGATTATCGAATTGTTCATTATTTTCTTAGATACAGTGATTATCAACTTTTTTATTATTCTCGTGGATACAGCGATTGTCGAGTTCATCATTATTCTCGTGGATACGGCAAATATTAAATTCTTCATTATTCTCGTGGATACAGCGATTGTCGAGTTCATTATTATTCTCGTGGATACAGTGATTGTCGAGTTCATCATTATTCTCGTGTATACAGCAATTTAAAAATTCTCTATTATTTTCGTAGATACAGTGATTATCAACTCCTTTATTATTCTCGTCAATACAGAAATTTTTTAATTCTTTATTATTCTCATGGATACAGCGATTATCGAATTCGTCGTTATTCTCGTAGATACAGTGATTATCAACTTCTTCATTATTCTCGTGGATACAGCGATTATCAACTTCTTCGTTATTCTCATGGATGCAGCGATTATCGAATTCGTCATTATTCGCGTAGATACAGCGATTATCAAATTCATCATTATTCTCGTGGATACAGCGATTGTCGAATTCATCATTATTCTCGTAAAAACAGCGATTATCAAATTCATCATTATTCTCGTGGATACAGCGATTATCGAGTTTATCATTATTCTCGTGGATACAGTGATTCTCAAATTCTTTATTATTCTCATGGATACAGTGATTATCGAATTCTTCATTATTCTCGTAGATACAGTGATTATCATCTTCTTCATTAATCTCGTGGATACAGCGATTATTAAATTCTTCTTTATTCTCATGGATACAGCGATTATCGAGTCCATTATTATTCTCGTGGATACAGCGATTTTTAAATTCTTTATTATTCTCGTGGATACAGCGATTATCGAGTTCATCATTATTCTCGTGGATACAGTGATTCTTAAATTCTTCATTATTCTCGTGGATACAGCGACTGTCGAGTTCGTCATTATTCTCGTGGATACAGTGATTGTCGAGTTCATCGTTATTCTCGTGGATACAGCGATTTTTAAATTCTTCATTATTCTCGTAGATACAGTGATTATCAACTTCTTCATTATTCTCGTCAATACAGCAATTTTTTAATTCTTCATTATTCTCATGGATACAGCGATTATCGAATTCATCATAATTCTCGTGGATACAGCGATTTTTAAATTCTTCATTATTCTCGTAGATACAGTGATTATCAACTTCTTCATTATTCTCGTCAATACAGCAATTTTTAAATCCTTCATTATTCTCATGGATACAGCGATTATCGAATTCATCATTATTCTCGTGGATACAGCGATTTTTAAATTCTTCATTATTCTCGTAGATACAGTGATTATCAACTTCTTCATTATTCTCGTCAATACAGCAATATTTAAATTCTTCATTATTCTCATCGATACAGCGATTATCGAATTCATCATTATTCTCGTGGATACAGCGATTTTTAAATTCTTCATTATTCTCATCGATACAGCGATTGTCGAGTTCATAATTATTCTCGTGGGTACAGCGATTATGAAATTCTTCGTTATTCTCATGGATACAGCGATTTTTAAATTCTTCATTATTCTCGTGGATATAGCGATTATCAAGTTCATCATTATTCTCGTGGATACAGTGATTCTTAATTCTTTATTATTCTCATGGACACAGCGATTATCGAATTCGTCATTATTCTCGTAGATACAGTGATTATCAACTTCTTCATTATTCTCGTGGATACAGCAAACTTTAAATTCTTCATTATTCTCATTGATACAGCGATTATTGAATTCATCATTATTCTCGTGGGTACAGTGATTTTTAAATTCTTCATTATTCTCATGGAAACAGCGAATGTCGAGTTCATCAATATTCTCGTAGATACAGCGATTATCAAATTCTTCGTTATTCTCATGGATATAGCGATTATCGAATTCGTCATTATTCTCGTAGATACAGTGATTATCAACTTCTTCATTATTCTCGTGGATACAGTGATTATCGAATTCATCATTACTCTCGTGGATACAGCGATTTTTAAATTCTTCATTATTCTTGTAGATACAGTGATTATCAACTTCTTCATTATTCTCGTCAATACAGCAATTTTTAAATTCTTCATAATTCTTATGGATACAGCGATTATTGAATTCATCATTATTCTCGTGGATACAGCGATTTTTAAATTCCTCATTATTCTCATGGATACAGCGATTGTCGAGTTCATCAATTATCTCGTGGGTACAGCGATTATCAAATTCTTCGTTATTCTCATGGATGCAGCGTATTTAAAATTCGTCATTATTCTCGTAGATACAGTGATTATCAACTTCTTCATTATTCTCGTGGATACAGCAATTTTTAAATTCGTCATTAATCTCATGGATACAGCGATTATCGAATTCATCATTTTTCTCGTGGATACAGCGATTATTAAATTCTTCTTTATTTTCATGGATATAGCGATTATCGAATTCGTCATTATTTGCGTAGATACAGCGATTATCAAATTCATCATTATTCTCGTGGATACCGCGATTGTCGAGTTCATCATTATTCTCGTAAAAACAGTGATTATCAAATTCATCATTATTCTCGTGGATACAGGGATTATCGAGTTTATCATTATTCTCGTGGATACAGTGATTCTCAAATTCTTCGTTATTCTCATGGATACAGTGGTTATCGAATTCTTTATTATTCTCGTAGATACAGTGATTATCAACTTCTTCATTATCCTCGTGGATACAGCGATTGTCGAGTTCATCATTATTCTCGTGGATACAGCGATTGTCGAGTTTATCATTATTCTCGTGGATACAGCAATTATTAAATTCTTCATTATTCTCATGGATACAGCGATGGTCGAGTTCATCATTATTCTCGTGGATACAGCGATTATCGAGTTCATCATTATTCTCGTGGATACAGTGATTCTTAAATTCTTCATTATTCTCGTGGATACAGCGATTGTCGAGTTCATCATTATTCTCGTGGATACAGTGATTGTCGAGTTCATCATTATTCTCGTCAATACAGCAATTTTTAAATTCTTTATTATTCTCATGGATACAGCGATTATCGAATTCATCATTATTCTCGTGGATACAGCGATTTTTAAATTCTTTATTATTCTCGTAGATACAGTGATTATCAACTTCTTCATTATTCTCATCGATACAGCGATTATCGAATTGTTCATTATTCTCGTAGATACAGTGATTATCAACTTCTTCATTATTCTCATCGATACAGCGATTATCGAATTGTTCATTATTCTCGTGGATACAGCGATTTTTAAATTCTTTATTATTCTCATCGATACAGCGATTCTCGAGTTCATCATTATTCTCGTGGGTACAGCGATTATGAAATTCTTCGTTATTCTCATGGATACAGCGATTCTTAAATTCTTCATTATTCTCGTGGATATAGCGATTATCAAGTTCATCATTATTCTCGTGGATACAGCGATTCTTAAATTCTTCATTATTCTCATGGACACAGCGATTATCGAATTCGTCATTATTCTCGTAGATACAGTGATTATCAACTTCTTCATTATTCTCGTGGATACAGCAATCTTTAAATTCTTTTTTATTCTCATTGATACAGCGATTATTGAATTCATCATTATTCTCGTGGATACAGCGATTTTTAAATTCTTTATTATTCTCATGGAAACAGCGATTGTCGAGTTCATCAATATTCTCGTGGATACAGCGATTATCAAATTCTTCGTTATTCTCATGGATACAGCGATTATCGAATTCGTCATTATTCTCGTAGATACAGTGATTATCAACTTCTTCATTATTCTCGTGGATACAGCAATTTTTTAATTCTTCATTATTCTCATGGATACAGCGATTATCGAATTTGTCATTATTCTCGTAGATACAGTGATTATCAACTTCTTTATTATTCTCGTGAATACAGCGATTGTCGAGTTCATCATTATTCTCGTGGATACAGTGATTGTCGCGTTCACCATTATTCTCGTGGATAGAGCGATTTTTAAATTCTTCAATATTCTCATGGATACAGCGATTATCGAATTCATCATTATTCTCCGGGATACAGCGGTTGTTAAATTCTTCATTATTCTCATGGATACAGCGATTGTCGAGTTCATCATTATTTTGATGGGTACAGCGATTATCAAATTCTTCGTTATTCTCATGGATACAGCAATTTTTAAATTATTCATTATTCTCGTAGATACAGTGATTATCAACTTCTTCATTATTCTCGTCAATACAGCAATTTTTTAATTCTTTATTATTCTCATGGATACAGCGATTATCGAATTCATCATTATTCTCGTGGATACAGCGATTTTTGAATTCCTCATTATTCTCATGGATACAGCGATTGCCGAGTTCATCATTTATCTCGTGGGTACAGCGATTATCAAATTCTTCGTTATTCTCATGGATACAGCGATTTTGAAATTCTTCATTATTCTCGTTGATACAGCGATTATCACGTTCATCATTATTCTCGTGGATACAGTGATTCATATATTCCTTATTATTCTCATGGATACAGCGATTATCGAATTCGTCATTATTCTCGTAGATACAGTGATTATCAACTTCTTCATTATTCTCGTGGATACAGCAATTTTTAAATTCTTCATTATTCTCATGGATACAGCGATTATCGAATTCGTCGTTATTCTCGTAGATACAGTGATTATCAACTTCTTCATTATTCTCGTTGAAACAGCAATTTTTGAATTGTTTATTATTCTTATGGATACAGCGATTATCGAATTCATCATTATTCTCGTGGATACAGCGATTTTTGAATTCTTTATTATTCTCATGGATACAGCGATTATCGAATTCGTCATTATTCTCGTAGATCCAGTAATCATCAACTTCTTTATTATTCTCGTGGATACAGCAATTTTTAAATTCGTCATTATTCTCGTAGATACAGCGATTATCAACTTCTTCGTTATTCTCATGGATGCAGCGATTATCGAATTCGTCATTATTCGCGTAGATACAGCGATTATCAAATTCATCATTATTCTCGTGGATACAGTGATTCTTAAATTCTTCATTATTCTCGTGGATACAGCGATTGTCGAGTTCATCATTATTCTCGTGGATACAGCGATTATCGAGTTTATCATTATTATCGTGGATACAGTGATTCTCAAATTCTTTATTATTCTCATGGATACAGTGATTATCGAATTCTTCATTATTCTCGTGGATACAGTGTATATCAACTTCTTCATTATTCTCGTGGATACAGCGATCATCGAATTCATCATTTTTCTCATGGATGCAGCGATTATCGAATTCGTCATTATTCGCGTAGATGCAGCGATTATGAAATTCATCATTATTCCCGTGGATACAGCGATTATCGAGTTTATCATTATTATCGTGGATACAGTGATTCTCAAATTCTTTATTATTCTCATGGATACAGTGATTATCGAATTCTTCATTATTCTCGTAGATACAGTGTTTATCAACTTCTTCATTATTCTCGTTATACAGCGATTGTCAAGTTCATCATTATTCTTGTGGATACAGCGATTGTCGAGTTCATCATTATTCTCGTGGATACAGCGATTATTAAATTCTTCATTATTCTCATGGATACAGCGATTGTCGAGTTCATCATCATTCTCCTGGATACAGCGATTTTTATATTCTTCATAATTCTCATGGATACAGCGATTATCGAATTCATCATTATTCTCGTGGATACAGCGATTTTTAAATTCCTCATTATTTTCATGGATACAGCGATTGTCGAGTTCATCATTTATCTCGTGTGTACAGCGATTATCAAATTCTTCGTTATGCTCATGGATGCAGCGATTTTTAAATTCTTCATTATTCTCGTGGATACAGCGATTATCACGTTCATCATTATTCTCGTGGATACAGCAATTTTTAAATTCTTCATTATTCTCATGGATACAGCGATTATCGAATTCGTCATTATTCTCGTAGATACAGTGATTATCAACTTCTTCATCATTCTCGTGGATACAGCAATTTTTAAATTCTTCATTATTCTCATGGATACAGCGATTATCGAATTCATTATTATTCTCGTGGATACAGCGATTTTTAAATTCTTTATTATTCTCATGGATACAGCAATTTTTAAATTCTTCATTAGTCTCATGGATACAGCGATTATCGAATTCATCATTTTTCTCGTGGATACAGCGATTATCGAATTCATCATTTTTCTCGTGGATACAGCGATTATTAAATTCTTCTTTATTTTCATGGATATAGCGAACATCGAATTCGTCATTATTCTTGTAGATACAGCGATTATCAACTTCTTCGTTATTCTCATGGATGCAGCGATTATCGAATTCGTCATTATTCGCGTAGATACAGCGATTATAAAATTCATCATTATTCTCGTGGACACAGCGATTGTCGAGTTCATCATTATTCTCGTAAAAGCAGCGATTATCAAAGTCATTATTATTCTCGTGGATACAGCGATTATTGAGTTCATCATTATTCTCGTGGATACAGTGATTCTCAAATTCTTCGTTATTCTCATGGATACAGTGATTATCGAATTGTTCATTATTTTCGTAGATACAGTGATTATCAACTTTTTTATTATTCTCGTGGATACAGCGATTGTCGAGTTCATCATTATTCTCGTGGATACGGCAAATATTAAATTCTTCATTATTCTCGTGGATACAGCGATTATCAACTTCTTCGTTATTCTCATGAATGCGGCGATTATCGAATTCGTCATTATTCGCGTAGATACAGCGATTATCAAATTCATCATTATTCTCGTGGATACAGCGATTGTCGAATTCATCATTATTCTCGTAAAAACAGCGATTATCAAATTCATCATTATTCTCGTGGATACAGCGATTATCGAGTTTATCATTATTCTCGTGGATACAGTGATTCTCAAATTCTTTATTATTCTCATGGATACAGTGATTATCGAATTCTTTATTATTCTCGTAGATACAGTGATTATCAACTTCTTCATTAATCTCGTGGATACAGCGATTGTCGAGTTCATCATTATTCTTGTGGATACAGCGATTGTCGAGTTCATCATTATTCTCGTGGATACAGCGATTATTAAATTCTTCTTTATTCTCGTGGATACAGCGATTGTCGAGTTCGTCATTATTCTCGTGGATACAGTGATTGTCGAGTTCATCATTATTCTCGTGGATACAGCGATTTTTAAATTCTTCATTATTCTCGTAGATAGTGTGATTATCAACTTCTTCATTATTCTCGTCAATACAGCAATTTTTTAATTCTTTATTATTCTCATGGATACAGCGATTATCGAATTCATCATAATTCTCGTGGATACAGCGATTTTTAAATTCTTCATTATTCTCGTAGATACAGTGATTATCAACTTCTTCATTATTCACGTCAATACAGCACTTTTTAAATCCTTCATTATTCTCATGGATACAGCGATTATCGAATTCATCATTATTCTCTTGGATACAGCGATTTTTAAATTCTTTATTATTCTCATCGATACAGCGATTGTCGAGTTCATCATTATTCTCGTGGATACCGTGATTCATATATTCTTCATTATTCTCATGGATACAGCGATTATCGAATTCGTCATTATTCTCGTAGATACAGTGATTATCAACTTCTTCATTATTCTCGTGGATACAGCAATTTTTAAATTCTTCATTATTCTCATGGATACAGCGATTATCGAATTCGTCGTTATTCTCGTAGATACAGTGATTATCAACTTCTTTATTATTCTCGTTGATACAGCAATTTTTTAATTCTTTATTATTCTTATGGATACAGCGATTATCGAATTGATCATTATTCTCGTGGATACAGCGATTTTTAAATTCTTTATTATTCTCATGGATACAGCGATTATCGAATTCGTCATTATTCTCGTAGATACAGTGATTATCAACTTCTTTATTATTCTCGTGGATACGGCGATTATCGAATTCATCATTTTTCTCGTGGATACAGCGATTATCGAATTCATCATTATTCTCGTGGATACAGCGATTTTTAAATTCTTTATTATTCTCATCGATACCGCGATTGTCGAGTTCATCATTTTTCTCGTGGATACCGTGATTCATATATTCTTCATTATTCTCATGGATACAGCGATTTTTAAATTCTTCATTATTCTCGTGGATATAGCGATTATCAAGTTCATCATTATTCTCGTGGATACGGTGATTCTTAAATTCTTCATTATTCTCATGGATACAGCGATTATCGAATTCGTCATTATTCTCGTAGATAGAGTGATTATCAACTTCTTCATCATTCTCGTGGATACAGCAATCTTTAAATTCTTCATTATTCCCATTGATACAGCGATTATCGAATTCATCATTATTCTCGTGGATACAGCGATTTTTAAATTCTTTATTATTCTCATGGATACAGCGATTGTCGAGTTCATCAATATTCTCGTGGATACAGCGATTATCAAATTCTTCGTTATTCTCATGGATACAGCGATTATCGAATTCGTCATTATTCTCGTAGATACAGTGATTATCAACTTCTTCATTATTCTCGTGGATACAGCAATTTTTAAATTCTTCATTATTCTCATGGATACAGCGATTATCGAATTCGTCGTTATTCTCGTAGATACAGTGATTATCAACTTCTTTATTATTCTCGTTGATACAGCAATTTTTTAATTCTTTATTATTCTTATGGATACAGCGATTATCGAATTGATCATTATTCTCGTGGATACAGCGATTTTTAAATTCTTTATTATTCTCATGGATACAGCGATTATCGAATTCGTCATTATTCTCGTAGATACAGTGATTATCAACTTCTTTATTATTCTCGTGGATACGGCGATTATCGAATTCATCATTTTTCTCGTGGATACAGCGATTATCGAATTCATCATTATTCTCGTGGATACAGCGATTTTTAAATTCTTTATTATTCTCATCGATACCGCGATTGTCGAGTTCATCATTTTTCTCGTGGATACCGTGATTCATATATTCTTCATTATTCTCATGGATACAGCGATTTTTAAATTCTTCATTATTCTCGTGGATATAGCGATTATCAAGTTCATCATTATTCTCGTGGATACGGTGATTCTTAAATTCTTCATTATTCTCATGGATACAGCGATTATCGAATTCGTCATTATTCTCGTAGATAGAGTGATTATCAACTTCTTCATCATTCTCGTGGATACAGCAATCTTTAAATTCTTCATTATTCCCATTGATACAGCGATTATCGAATTCATCATTATTCTCGTGGATACAGCGATTTTTAAATTCTTTATTATTCTCATGGATACAGCGATTGTCGAGTTCATCAATATTCTCGTGGATACAGCGATTATCAAATTCTTCGTTATTCTCATGGATACAGCGATTATCGAATTCGTCATTATTCTCGTAGATACAGTGATTATCAACTTCTTCATTATTCTCGTGGATACAGCAATTTTTTAATACTTCATTATTCTCATGGATACAGCGATTATCGAATTCGTCATTATTCTCGTAGATACAGTGATTATCAACCTCTTTATTATTCTCGTGAATACAGCGATTGTCGAGTTCATCATTATTCTCGTGGATACAGTGATTGTCGATTTCATCATTATTCTCGTGGATACAGCGATTTTTAAATTCTTCATTATTCTCGTGGAAACAGCGATTATCGAGTTCATCATTATTCTCGTGGATACAGCGATTGTCGAGTTCATCATTATTCTCGTGGATACAGCGATTATTAAATTCTTCATTATTCTCATGGATACAGCGATTATCGAGTTTATCATTATTCTCGTGGATACAGTGATTCTCAAATTCTTCGTTATTCTCATGGATACAGTGGTTATCGAATTCTTCATTATTCTCGTAGATACAGTGATTATCAACTTCTTCATTATTCTCGTGGATACAGCGATTGTCGAGTTCATCATTATTCTCGTGTATACAGCAATTATTAAATTCTTTATTATTTTCATGGATACAGCGATGGTCGAGTTCATCATAATTCTCGTGGATACAGCGATTATCGAGTTTATCATTATTCTCGTGGATACAGTGATTCCTAAATTCTTCATTATTCTCGTGGATACAGCGATTGTCGAGTTCATCATTATTCTCGTGGATACAGTGATTGTCGAGTTCATCATTATTCTCGTGGATACAGCGATTATTAAATTCTTCATTATTCTCATGGATACAGCGATTATCGAGTTTATCATTATTCTCGTGGATACAGTGATTGTCAAATTCTTCGTTATTCTCATGGATACAGTGGTTATCGAATTCTTCATTATTCTCGTAGATACAGTGATTATCAACTTCTTTATCATTCTTGTCAATACAGCAATTTTTAAATTCTTCATTATTCTCATGGATACAGCGATTATCGAATTCATCATTATTCTCGTGGATACAGCGATTTTTAAATTCTTTATTATTCTCGTAGATACAGTGATTATCAACTTCTTCATTATTCTCGTCAATACAGCAATATTGAAATTCTTCATTATTCTCATCGATACAGCGATTATCGAATTCATCATTATTCTCGTGGATACAGCGATTTTTAAATTCTTCATTATTCTCATCGATACAGCGATTGTCGAGTTCATCATTATTCTTGTGGGTACAGCGATTATGAAATTCTTCGTTATTCTCATGGATATAGCGATTTTAAAATTCTTCATTATTCTCGTGGGTATAGCGATTATCAAGTTCATCATTATTCTCGTGGATACAGTGATTCTTAAATTCTTCATTATTCTCATGGACACAGCGATTATCGAATTCGTCATTATTCTCGTAGATACAGTGATTATCAAATTCATCATTATTCTCGTGAATACAGCGATTGTCGAGTTCATCATTATTCTCGTAAAAACGGCGATTATCAAATTCATCATTTTTATCGTGGATACAGCGATTATCGAGTTCATCATTATTCTCGTGGATACAGTGATTCTCAAATCCTTCATTATTCTCATGGATACAGTGATTATCGAATTCTTCATTATTCTCGTAGATACAGTGATTTTTAAATTCTTTATTATTCTCGTGGATACAGCGATTATCGAGTTCATCATTATTCTCGTGGATACAGTGATTCTTAAATTCTTCATTATTCTCGTGGATACAGCGATTGTCGAGTTCATCATTATTCTCGTGGATACAGTGATTGTCGAGTTCATCATTATTCTCGTGGATACAGGGATTTTTAAATTCTTCATTATTCTCGTAGATACAGTGATTATCAACTTCTTCATTACTCTCGTTGATACAGCAATTTTTAAATTCTTCATTATTCTTATGGATACAGCGATTATCGAATTCATCATTATTCTCGTGGATACAGCGATTTTTGAATTCTTTATTATTCTCATGGATACAGCGATTATCGAATTCGTCATTATTCTCGTAGATACAGTGGTTATCAACTTCTTTATTATTCTCGTGGATACAGCAATTTTTAAATTCGTCATTATTCTCGTAGATACAGCGATTATCAACTTCTTCATTAATCTCATGGATACAGCGATTATCGAATTCATCATAATTCTCGTGGATACAGCGATTTTTAAATTCTTTATTATTCTCGTAGATACAGTGATTATCAACTTCGTCATTATTCTCGTCAATACAGCAATTTTTAAATTCTTCATTATTCTCAAGGATACAGCGATTATCGAATTCATCATTATTCTCGTGGATACAGCGATTTTTAAATTCTTTATTATTCTCATCGATACAGCGATTGTCGAATTCGTCATTATTCTCGTAGATACAGTGATTATCAACTTCTTCATTATTCTCGTGGATACAGCAATTTTTAAATTCTTCATTATTCTCATGGATACAGTGATTATCGAATTCATCATTATTCTCGTGGATACAGCGATTTTCAAATTCTTTATTATTCTCATGGATACAGCAATTTTTTAATTCTTCATTATTCTCATGGATACAGCGATTATCGAATTCATCATTTTTCTCGTGGATACAGCGATTATTAAATTCTTCTTTATTTTCATGGATATAGCGAATATCGAATTCGTCATTATTCTCGTAGATACAGCGATTATCAACTTCTTCGTTATTCTCATTGATGCAGCGATTATCGAATTCGTCATTATTTGCGTAGATACAGCGATTATCAAATTCATCATTATTCTCGTGGATACAGCGATTGTCGAGTTCATCATTATTCTCGTAAAAACAGCGATTATCAAATTCATCATTATTCTCGAGGATACAGCGATTATCGAGTTTATCATTATTCTCGTGGATACAGTGATTCTCAAATTCTTCGTTATTCTCATGGATACAGTGGTTATCGAATTCTTCATTATTGCCGTAGATACAGTGATTATCAACTTCTTCATTATTCTCGTGGATACAGCGATTGTCGAGTTCATCATTATTCTCGTGGATACAGCGATTGTCGAGTTCATCATTATTCTCGTGGATACAGCAATTATTAAATTCTTCATTATTCTCATGGATACAGCGATGGTCGAGTTCATCATTATTCTCGTGGATACAGCGATTATCGAGTTCATCATTATTCTCGTGGATACAGTGATTCTTAAATTCTTCATTATTCTCGTGGATACAGCGATTGTCGAGTTCGTCATTATTCTCGTGGATACAGTGATTGTCGAGTTCATCATTATTCTCGTGGATACAGCGATTTTTAAATTCTTCATTATTCTCGTAGATACAGTGATTATCAACTTCTTCATTATTCTCGTCAATACAGCAATTTTGAAATTCTTTATTATTCTCATGGATACAGCGATTATCGAATTCATCATTATTCTCGTGGATACAGCGATTTTTAAATTCTTCATTATTCTCGTAGATACAGTGATTATCAACTTCTTCATTATTCTCGTCAATACAGCAATATTTAAATTCTTCATTATTCTCATCGATACAGCGATTATCGAATTCATCATTATTCTCGTGGATACAGCGATTTTTAAATTCTTCATTATTCTCATCGATACAGCGATTGTCGAGTTCATAATTATTCTCGTGGGTACAGCGATTATGAAATTCTTCGTTATTCTCATGGATACAGCGATTTTTAAATTCTTCATTATTCTCGTGGATATAGCGATTATCAAGTTCATCATTATTCTCGTGGATACAGTGATTCTTAAATTCTTTATTATTCTCATGGACACAGCGATTATCGAATTCGTCATTATTCTCGTAGATACAGTGATTATCAACTTCTTCATTATTCTCGTGGATACAGCAAACTTTAAATTCTTCATTATTCTCATTGATACAGCGATTATTGAATCCATCATTATTCTCGTGGGTACAGTGATTTTTAAATTCTTCATTATTCTCATGGAAACAGCGATTGTCGAGTTCATCAATATTCTCGTGGATACAGCCATTATCAAATTCTTCGTTATTCTCATGGATATAGCGATTATCGAATTCGTCATTATTCTCGTAGATACAGTGATTATCAACTTCTTCATTATTCTCGTGGATACAGTGATTATCGAATTCATCATTACTCTCGTGGATACAGCGATTTTTAAATTCTTCATTATTCTCGTAGATACAGTGATTATCAACTTCTTCATTATTCTCGTCAATACAGCAATTTTTAAATTCTTCATAATTCTTATGGATACAGCGATTATTAAATTCATCATTATTCTCGTGGATACAGCGATTTTTAAATTCCTCATTATTCTCATGGATACAGCGATTGTCGAGTTCATCAATTATCTCGTGGGTACAGCGATTATCAAATTCTTCGTTATTCTCATGGATGCAGCGTATTTAAAATTCGTCATTATTCTCGTAGATACAGTGATTATCAACTTCTCCATTATTCTCGTGGATACAGCAATTTTTAAATTCTTCATTAATCTCATGGATACAGCGATTATCGAATTCATCATTTTTCTCGTGGATACAGCGATTATTAAATTCTTCTTTATTTTTATGGATATAGCGATTATCGAATTCGTCATTATTCGCGTAGATACAGCGATTATCAAATTCATCATTATTCTCGTGGATACAGCGATTGTCGAGTTCATCATGATTCTCGTAAAAACAGTGATTATCAAATTCATCATTATTCTCGTGGATACAGGGATTATCGAGTTCATCATTATTCTCGTGGATACAGTGATTCTCAAATTCTTCGTTATTCTCATGGATACAGTGGTTATCGAATTCTTTATTATTCTCGTAGATACAGTGATTATCAACTTCTTCATTATTCTCGTGGATACAGCGATTGTCGAGTTCATCATTATTCTCGTGGATACAGCGATTGTCGAGTTTATCATTATTCTCGTGGATACAGCAATTATTAAATTCTTCATTATTCTCATGGATACAGCGATGGTCGAGTTCATCATTATTCTCGTGGATACAGCGATTATCGAGTTCATCATTATTCTCGTGGATACAGTGATTCTTAAATTCTTCATTATTCTCGTGGATACAGCGATTGTCGAGTTCATCATTATTCTTGTGGATACAGTGATTGTCGAGTTCATCATTATTCTCGTCAATACAGCAATTTTTAAATTCTTTATTATTCTCATGGATACAGCGATTATCGAATTCATCATTATTCTCGTGGATACAGCGATTTTTAAATTCTTTATTATTCTCGTAGATACAGTGATTATCAACTTCTTCATTATTCTCGTCAATACAGCAATATTTAAATTCTTCATTATTCTCATCGATACAGCGATTATCGAATTCATCATTATTCTCGTGGATACAGCGATTTTTAAATTCTTTATTATTCTCATCGATGCAGCGATTCTCGAGTTCATCATTATTCTCGTGGGTACAGCGATTATGAAATTCTTCGTTATTCTCATGGATACAGCGATTCTTAAATTCTTCATTATTCTCGTGGATATAGCGATTATCAAGTTCATCATTATTCTCGTGGATACAGCGATTCTTAAATTCTTCATTATTCTCATGGACACAGCGATTATCGAATTCGTCATTATTCTCGTAGATACAGTGATTATCAACTTCTTCATTATTCTCGTGGATACAGCAATCTTTAAATTCTTTTTTATTCTCATTGATACAGCGATTATTGAATTCATCATTATTCTCGTGGATACAGCGATTTTTAAATTCTTTATTATTCTCATGGAAACAGCGATTGTCGAGTTCATCAATATTCTCGTGGATACAGCGATTATCAAATTCTTCGTTATTCTCATGGATACAGCGATTATCGAATTCGTCATTATTCTCGTAGATACAGTGATTATCAACTTCTTCATTATTCTCGTGGATACAGCAATTTTTTAATTCTTCATTATTCTCATGGATACAGCGATTATCGAATTCGTCATTATTCTCGTAGATACAGTGATTATCAACTTCTTCATTATTCTCGTGGATACAGTGATTATCGAATTCATCATTACTCTCGTGGATACAGCGATTTTTAAATTCTTCTTTATTCTCGTAGATACAGTGATTATCAACTTCTTCATTATTCTCGTCAATACAGCAATTTTTAAATTCTTCATAATTCTTATGGATACAGCGATTATTAAATTCATCATTATTCTCGTGGATACAGCGATTTTTAAATTCCTCATTATTCTCATGGATACAGCGATTGTCGAGTTCATCAATTATCTCGTGGGTACAGCGATTATCAAATTCTTCGTTATTCTCATGGATGCAGCGTATTTAAAATTCGTCATTATTCTCGTAGATACAGTGATTATCAACTTCTCCATTATTCTCGTGGATACAGCAATTTTTAAATTCTTCATTAATCTCATGGATACAGCGATTATCGAATTCATCATTTTTCTCGTGGATACAGCGATTATTAAATTCTTCTTTATTTTTATGGATATAGCGATTATCGAATTCGTCATTATTCGCGTAGATACAGCGATTATCAAATTCATCATTATTCTCGTGGATACAGCGATTGTCGAGTTCATCATTATTCTCGTAAAAACAGTGATTATCAAATTCATCATTATTCTCGTGGATACAGGGATTATCGAGTTCATCATTATTCTCGTGGATACAGTGATTCTCAAATTCTTTGTTATTCTCATGGATACAGTGGTTATCGAATTCTTTATTATTCTCGTAGATACAGTGATTATCAACTTCTTCATTATTCTCGTGGATACAGCGATTGTCGAGTTCATCATTATTCTCGTGGATACAGCGATTGTCGAGTTTATCATTATTCTCGTGGATACAGCAATTATTAAATTCTTCATTATTCTCATGGATACAGCGATGGTCGAGTTCATCATTATTCTCGTGGATACAGCGATTATCGAGTTCATCATTATTCTCGTGGATACAGTGATTCTTAAATTCTTCATTATTCTCGTGGATACAGCGATTGTCGAGTTCATCATTATTCTTGTGGATACAGTGATTGTCGAGTTCATCATTATTCTCGTCAATACAGCAATTTTTAAATTCTTTATTATTCTCATGGATACAGCGATTATCGAATTCATCATTATTCTCGTGGATACAGCGATTTTTAAATTCTTTATTATTCTCGTAGATACAGTGATTATCAACTTCTTCATTATTCTCGTCAATACAGCAATATTTAAATTCTTCATTATTCTCATCGATACAGCGATTATCGAATTCATCATTATTCTCGTGGATACAGCGATTTTTAAATTCTTTATTATTCTCATCGATGCAGCGATTCTCGAGTTCATCATTATTCTCGTGGGTACAGCGATTATGAAATTCTTCGTTATTCTCATGGATACAGCGATTCTTAAATTCTTCATTATTCTCGTGGATATAGCGATTATCAAGTTCATCATTATTCTCGTGGATACAGCGATTCTTAAATTCTTCATTATTCTCATGGACACAGCGATTATCGAATTCGTCATTATTCTCGTAGATACAGTGATTATCAACTTCTTCATTATTCTCGTGGATACAGCAATCTTTAAATTCTTTTTTATTCTCATTGATACAGCGATTATTGAATTCATCATTATTCTCGTGGATACAGCGATTTTTAAATTCTTTATTATTCTCATGGAAACAGCGATTGTCGAGTTCATCAATATTCTCGTGGATACAGCGATTATCAAATTCTTCGTTATTCTCATGGATACAGCGATTATCGAATTCGTCATTATTCTCGTAGATACAGTGATTATCAACTTCTTCATTATTCTCGTGGATACAGCAATTTTTTAATTCTTCATTATTCTCATGGATACAGCGATTATCGAATTTGTCATTATTCTCGTAGATACAGTGATTATCAACTTCTTTATTATTCTCGTGAATACAGCGATTGTCGAGTCCATCATTATTCTCGTGGATACAGTGATTGTCGAGTTCACCATTATTCTCGTGGATACAGCGATTTTTAAATTCTTCAATATTCTCATGGATACAGCGATTATCGAATTCATCATTATTCTCCGGGATACAGCGGTTGTTAAATTCTTCATTATTCTCATGGATACAGCGATTGTCGAGTTCATCATTATTTTGATGGGTACAGCGATTATCAAATTCTTCGTTATTCTCATGGATACAGCAATTTTTAAATTATTCATTATTCTCGTAGATACAGTGATTATCAACTTCTTCATTATTCTCGTCAATACAGCAATTTTTTAATTCTCTATTATTCTCATGGATACAGCGATTATCGAATTCATCATTATTCTCGTGGATACAGCGATTTTTGAATTCCTCATTATTCTCATGGATACAGCGATTGCCGAGTTCATCATTTATCTCGTGGGTACAGCGATTATCAAATTCTTCGTTATTCTCATGGATACAGCGATTTTGAAATTCTTCATTATTCTCGTTGATACAGCGATTATCACGTTCATCATTATTCTCGTGGATACAGTGATTCATATATTCCTTATTATTCTCATGGATACAGCGATTATCGAATTCGTCATTATTCTCGTAGATACAGTGATTATCAACTTCTTCATTATTCTCGTGGATACAGCAATTTTTAAATTCTTCATTATTCTCATGGATACAGCGATTATCGAATTCGTCGTTATTCTCGTAGATACAGTGATTATCAACTTCTTCATTATTCTCGTTGATACAGCAATTTTTTAATTCTTTATTATTCTTATGGATACAGCGATTATCGAATTCATCATTATTCTCGTGGATACAGCGATTTTTGAATTCTTTATTATTCTCATGGATACAGCGATTATCGAATTCGTCATTATTCGCGTAGATACAGCGATTATCAAATTCATCATTATTCTCGTGGATACAGTGATTATCGAATTCATCATTACTCTCGTGGATACAGCGATTTTTAAATTCTTCATTATTCTCGTAGATACAGTGATTATCAACTTCTTCATTATTCTCGTCAATACAGCAATATTTAAATTCTTCATTATTCTCATGGATACAGCGATTTTCGAGTTTATCATTATTCTCGTGGATACAGTGATTCTCAAATTCTTCGTTATTCTCATGGATACAGTGGTTATCGAATTTTTCATTATTCTCGTAGATACAGTGATTATCAACTTCTTCATTATTCTCGTGGATACAGCGATTGTCGAGTTCATCATTATTCTCGTGTATACAGCAATTATTAAATTCTTTATTATTTTCATGGATACAGCGATTATCGAATTCGTCATTATTCGCGTAGATACAGCGATTATCAAATTCATCATTATTCTCGTGGATACAGTGATTCTTAAATTCTTCATTATTCTCGTGGATACAGCGATTGTCGAGTTCATCATTATTCTCGTGGATACAGCGATTATCGAGTTTATCATTATTATCGTGGATACAGTGATTCTCAAATTCTTTATTATTCTCATGGATACAGTGATTATCGAATTCTTCATTATTCTCGTGCATACAGTGTATATCAACTTCTTCATTATTCTCGTGGATACAGCGATCATCGAATTCATTATTTTTCTCATGGATGCAGCGATTATCGAATTCGTCATTATTCGCGTAGATACAGCGATTATGAAATTCCACATTATTCCAGTGGATACAGCGATTATCGAGTTTATCATTATTATCGTGGATACAGTGATTCTCAAATTCTTTATTATTCTCATGGATACAGTGATTATCGAATTTTTCATTATTCTCGTAGATACAGTGTTTATCAACTTATTCATTATTCTCGTTATACAGCGATTGTCAAGTTCATCATTATTCTTGTGGATACAGCGATTGTCGAGTTCATCATATTTCTCGTGGATACAGCGATTATTAAATTCTTCCATATTTTCATGGATACAGCGATTGTCGAGTTCATCATTATTCTCCTGGATACAGCGATTTTTATATTCTTCATAATTCTCATGGATACAGCGATTATCGAATTCATCATTATTCTCGTGGATACAGCGATTTTTAAATTCCTCATTATTTTCATGGATACAGCGATTGTCGAGTTCATCATTTATCTCGTGGGTACAGCGATTATCAAATTCTTCGTTATTCTCATGGATGCAGCGATTTTTAAATTCTTCATTATTCTCGTGGATACAGCGATTATCACGTTCATCATTATTCTCGTGGATACAGCAATTTTTAAATTCTTCATTATTCTCATGGATACAGCGATTATCGAATTCGTCATTATTCTCGTAGATACAGTGATTATCAACTTCTTCATCATTCTCGTGGATACAGCAATTTTTAAATTCTTCATTATTCTCATGGATACAGCGATTATCGAATTCATCATTATTCTCGTGGATACAGCGATTTTTAAATTCTTTATTATTCTCATGGATACAGCAATTTTTAAATTCTTCATTATTCTCATGGATACAGCGATTATCGAATTCATCATTTTTCTCGTGGATACAGCGATTATCGAATTCATCATTCTTCTCGTGGATACAGCGATTATTAAATTCTTCTTTATTTTCATAGATATAGCGAACATCGAATTCGTCATTATTCTTGTAGATACAGCGATTATCAACTTCTTCGTTATTCTCATGGATGCAGCGATTATCGAATTCGTCATTATTCGCGTAGATACAGCGATTATAAAATTCATCATTATTCTCGTGGACACAGCGATTGTCGAGTTCATCATTATTCTCGTAAAAACAGCGATTATCAAATTCATTATTATTTTCGTGGATACAGCGATTATCGAGTTCATCATTATTCTCCTGGATACAGTGATTCTCAAATTCTTCGTTATTCTCATGGATACAGTGATTATCGAATTGTTCATTATTTTCTTAGATACAGTGATTATCAACTTTTTTATTATTCTCGTGGATACAGCGATTGTCGAGTTCATCATTATTCTCGTGGATACGGCAAATATTAAATTCTTCATTATTCTCGTGGATACAGCGATTGTCGAGTTCATCATTATTCTCGTGGATACAGTGATTGTCGAGTTCATCATTATTCTCGTGTATACAGCAATTTAAAAATTCTCTATTATTTTCGTAGATACAGTGATTATCAACTCCTTTATTATTCTCGTCAATACAGAAATTTTTTAATTCTTTATTATTCTCATGGATACAGCGATTATCGAATTCGTCGTTATTCTCGTAGATACAGTGATTATCAACTTCTTCATTATTCTCGTGGATACAGCGATTATCAACTTCTTCGTTATTCTCATGGATGCAGCGATTATCGAATTCGTCATTATTCGCGTAGATACAGCGATAATCAAATTCATCATTATTCTCGTGGATACAGCGATTGTCGAATTCATCATTATTCTCGTAAAAACAGCGATTATCAAATTCATCATTATTCTCGTGGATACAGCGATTATCGAGTTTATCATTATTCTCGTGGATACAGTGATTCTCAAATTCTTTATTATTCTCATGGATACAGTGATTATCGAATTCTTCATTATTCTCGTAGATACAGTGATTATCAACTTCTTCATTAATCTCGTGGATACAGCGATTGTCGAGTTCATCATTATTCTTGTGGATACAGCGATTGTCGAGTTCATCATTATTCTCGTGGATACAGCGATTATTAAATTCTTCTTTATTCTCATGGATACAGCGATTATCGAGTCCATTATTATTCTCGTGGATACAGCGATTTTTAAATTCTTTATTATTCTCGTGGATACAGCGATTATCGAGTTCATCATTATTCTCGTGGATACAGTGATTCTTAAATTCTTCATTATTCTCGTGGATACAGCGATTGTCGAGTTCGTCATTATTCTCGTGGATACAGTGATTGTCGAGTTCATCGTTATTCTCGTGGATACAGCGATTTTTAAATTCTTCATTATTCTCGTAGATACAGTGATTATCAACTTCTTCATTATTCTCGTCAATACAGCAATTTTTTAATTCTTCATTATTCTCATGGATACAGCGATTATCGAATTCATCATAATTCTCGTGGATACAGCGATTTTTAAATTCTTCATTATTCTCGTAGATACAGTGATTATCAACTTCTTCATTATTCTCGTCAATACAGCAATTTTTAAATCCTTCATTATTCTCATGGATACAGCGATTATCGAATTCATCATTATTCTCGTGGATACAGCGATTTTTAAATTCTTCATTATTCTCGTAGATACAGTGATTATCAACTTCTTCATTATTCTCGTCAATACAGCAATATTTAAATTCTTCATTATTCTCATCGATACAGCGATTATCGAATTCATCATTATTCTCGTGGATACAGCGATTTTTAAATTCTTCATTATTCTCATCGATACAGCGATTGTCGAGTTCATAATTATTCTCGTGGGTACAGCGATTATGAAATTCTTCGTTATTCTCATGGATACAGCGATTTTTAAATTCTTCATTATTCTCGTGGATATAGCGATTATCAAGTTCATCATTATTCTCGTGGATACAGTGATTCTTAAATTCTTTATTATTCTCATGGACACAGCGATTATCGAATTCGTCATTATTCTCGTAGATACAGTGATTATCAACTTCTTCATTATTCTCGTGGATACAGCAAACTTTAAATTCTTCATTATTCTCATTGATACAGCGATTATTGAATTCATCATTATTCTCGTGGGTACAGTGATTTTTAAATTCTTCATTATTCTCATGGAAACGGCGATTGTCGAGTTCATCAATATTATCGTAGATACAGCGATTATCAAATTCTTCGTTATTCTCATGGATATAGCGATTATCGAATTCGTCATTATTCTCGTAGATACAGTGATTATCAACTTCTTCATTATTCTCGTGGATACAGTGATTATCGAGTTCATCATTACTCTCGTGGATACAGCGATTTTTAAATTCTTCATTATTCTCGTAGATACAGTGATTATCAACTTCTTCATTATTCTCGTCAATACAGCAATTTTTAAATTCTTCATAATTCTTATGGATACAGCGATTATTAAATTCATCATTATTCTCGTGGATACAGCGATTTTTAAATTCCTCATTATTCTCATGGATACAGCGATTGTCGAGTTCATCAATTATCTCGTGGGTACAGCGATTATCAAATTCTTCGTTATTCTCATGGATGCAGCGTATTTAAAATTCGTCATTATTCTCGTAGATACAGTGATTATCAACTTCTTCATTATTCTCGTGGATACAGCAATTTTTAAATTCTTCATTAATCTCATGGATACAGCGATTATCGAATTCATCATTTTTCTCGTGGATACAGCGATTATTAAATTCTTCTTTATTTTCATGGATATAGCGATTATCGAATTCGTCATTATTCGCGTAGATACAGCGCTTATCAAATTCATCATTATTCTCGTGGATACAGCGATTGTCGAGTTCATCATTATTCTCGTAAAAACAGTGATTATCAAATTCATCATTATTCTCGTGGATACAGGGATTATCGAGTTTATCATTATTCTCGTGGATACAGTGATTCTCAAATTCTTCGTTATTCTCATGGATACAGTGGTTATCGAATTCTTTATTATTCTCGTAGATACAGTGATTATCAACTTCTTCATTATTCTCGTGGATACAGCGATTGTCGAGTTCATCATTATTCTCGTGGATACAGCGATTGTCGAGTTTATCATTATTCTCGTGGATACAGCAATTATTAAATTCTTCATTATTCTCATGGATACAGCGATGGTCGAGTTCATCATTATTCTCGTGGATACAGCGATTATCGAGTTCATCATTATTCTCGTGGATACAGTGATTCTTAAATTCTTCATTATTCTCGTGGATTCAGCGATTGTCGAGTTCATCATTATTCTCGTGGATACAGTGATTGTCGAGTTCATCATTATTCTCGTCAATACAGCAATTTTTAAATTCTTTATTATTCTCATGGATACAGCGATTATCAACTTCTTCATTATTCTCATCGATACAGCGATTATCGAATTGTTCATTATTCTCGTAGATACAGTGATTATCAACTTCTTCATTATTCTCATCGATACAGCGATTATCGAATTGTTCATTATTCTCGTGGATACAGCGATTTTTAAATTCTTTATTATTCTCATCGATACAGCGATTCTCGAGTTCATCATTATTCTCGTGGGTACAGCGATTATGAAATTCTTCGTTATTCTCATGGATACAGCGATTCTTAAATTCTTCATTATTCTCGTGGATATAGCGATTATCAAGTTCATCATTATTCTCGTGGATACAGCGATTCTTAAATTCTTCATTATTCTCATGGACACAGCGATTATCGAATTCGTCATTATTCTCGTAGATACAGTGATTATCAACTTCTTCATTATTCTCGTGGATACAGCAATCTTTAAATTCTTTTTTATTCTCATTGATACAGCGATTATTGAATTCATCATTATTCTCGTGGATACAGCGATTTTTAAATTCTTTATTATTCTCATGGAAACAGCGATTGTCGAGTTCATCAATATTCTCGTGGATACAGCGATTATCAAATTCTTCGTTATTCTCATGGATACAGCGATTATCGAATTCGTCATTATTCTCGTAGATACAGTGATTATCAACTTCTTCATTATTCTCGTGGATACAGCAATTTTTTAATTCTTCATTATTCTCATGGATACAGCGATTATCGAATTTGTCATTATTCTCGTAGATACAGTGATTATCAACTTCTTTATTATTCTCGTGAATACAGCGATTGTCGAGTTCATCATTATTCTCGTGGATACAGTGATTGTCGCGTTCACCATTATTCTCGTGGATAGAGCGATTTTTAAATTCTTCAATATTCTCATGGATACAGCGATTATCGAATTCATCATTATTCTCCGGGATACAGCGGTTGTTAAATTCTTCATTATTCTCATGGATACAGCGATTGTCGAGTTCATCATTATTTTGATGGGTACAGCGATTATCAAATTCTTCGTTATTCTCATGGATACAGCAATTTTTAAATTATTCATTATTCTCGTAGATACAGTGATTATCAACTTCTTCATTATTCTCGTCAATACAGCAATTTTTTAATTCTTTATTATTCTCATGGATACAGCGATTATCGAATTCATCATTATTCTCGTGGATACAGCGATTTTTGAATTCCTCATTATTCTCATGGATACAGCGATTGCCGAGTTCATCATTTATCTCGTGGGTACAGCGATTATCAAATTCTTCGTTATTCTCATGGATACAGCGATTTTGAAATTCTTCATTATTCTCGTTGATACAGCGATTATCACGTTCATCATTATTCTCGTGGATACAGTGATTCATATATTCCTTATTATTCTCATGGATACAGCGATTATCGAATTCGTCATTATTCTCGTAGATACAGTGATTATCAACTTCTTCATTATTCTCGTGGATACAGCAATTTTTAAATTCTTCATTATTCTCATGGATACAGCGATTATCGAATTCGTCGTTATTCTCGTAGATACAGTGATTATCAACTTCTTCATTATTCTCGTTGAAACAGCAATTTTTGAATTGTTTATTATTCTTATGGATACAGCGATTATCGAATTCATCATTATTCTCGTGGATACAGCGATTTTTGAATTCTTTATTATTCTCATGGATACAGCGATTATCGAATTCGTCATTATTCTCGTAGATCCAGTAATCATCAACTTCTTTATTATTCTCGTGGATACAGCAATTTTTAAATTCGTCATTATTCTCGTAGATACAGCGATTATCAACTTCTTCGTTATTCTCATGGATGCAGCGATTATCGAATTCGTCATTATTCGCGTAGATACAGCGATTATCAAATTCATCATTATTCTCGTGGATACAGTGATTCTTAAATTCTTCATTATTCTCGTGGATACAGCGATTGTCGAGTTCATCATTATTCTCGTGGATACAGCGATTATCGAGTTTATCATTATTATCGTGGATACAGTGATTCTCAAATTCTTTATTATTCTCATGGATACAGTGATTATCGAATTGTTCATTATTCTCGTGGATACAGTGTATATCAACTTCTTCATTATTCTCGTGGATACAGCGATCATCGAATTCATCATTTTTCTCATGGATGCAGCGATTATCGAATTCGTCATTATTCGCGTAGATGCAGCGATTATGAAATTCATCATTATTCCCGTGGATACAGCGATTATCGAGTTTATCATTATTATCGTGGATACAGTGATTCTCAAATTCTTTATTATTCTCATGGATACAGTGATTATCGAATTCTTCATTATTCTCGTAGATACAGTGTTTATCAACTTCTTCATTATTCTCGTTATACAGCGATTGTCAAGTTCATCATTATTCTTGTGGATACAGCGATTGTCGAGTTCATCATTATTCTCGTGGATACAGCGATTATTAAATTCTTCATTATTCTCATGGATACAGCGATTGTCGAGTTCATCATCATTCTCCTGGATACAGCGATTTTTATATTCTTCATAATTCTCATGGATACAGCGATTATCGAATTCATCATTATTCTCGTGGATACAGCGATTTTTAAATTCCTCATTATTTTCATGGATACAGCGATTGTCGAGTTCATCATTTATCTCGTGTGTACAGCGATTATCAAATTCTTCGTTATGCTCATGGATGCAGCGATTTTTAAATTCTTCATTATTCTCGTGGATACAGCGATTATCACGTTCATCATTATTCTCGTGGATACAGCAATTTTTAAATTCTTCATTATTCTCATGGATACAGCGATTATCGAATTCGTCATTATTCTCGTAGATACAGTGATTATCAACTTCTTCATCATTCTCGTGGATACAGCAATTTTTAAATTCTTCATTATTCTCATGGATACAGCGATTATCGAATTCATTATTATTCTCGTGGATACAGCGATTTTTAAATTCTTTATTATTCTCATGGATACAGCAATTTTTAAATTCTTCATTAGTCTCATGGATACAGCGATTATCGAATTCATCATTTTTCTCGTGGATACAGCGATTATCGAATTCATCATTTTTCTCGTGGATACAGCGATTATTAAATTCTTCTTTATTTTCATGGATATAGCGAACATCGAATTCGTCATTATTCTTGTAGATACAGCGATTATCAACTTCTTCGTTATTCTCATGGATGCAGCGATTATCGAATTCGTCATTATTCGCGTAGATACAGCGATTATAAAATTCATCATTATTCTCGTGGACACAGCGATTGTCGAGTTCATCATTATTCTCGTAAAAGCAGCGATTATCAAATTCATTATTATTCTCGTGGATACAGCGATTATTGAGTTCATCATTATTCTCGTGGATACAGTGATTCTCAAATTCTTCGTTATTCTCATGGATACAGTGATTATCGAATTGTTCATTATTTTCGTAGATACAGTGATTATCAACTTTTTTATTATTCTCGTGGATACAGCGATTGTCGAGTTCATCATTATTCTCGTGGATACGGCAAATATTAAATTCTTCATTATTCTCGTGGATACAGCGATTATCAACTTCTTCGTTATTCTCATGAATGCGGCGATTATCGAATTCGTCATTATTCGCGTAGATACAGCGATTATCAAATTCATCATTATTCTCGTGGATACAGCGATTGTCGAATTCATCATTATTCTCGTAAAAACAGCGATTATCAAATTCATCATTATTCTCGTGGATACAGCGATTATCGAGTTTATCATTATTCTCGTGGATACAGTGATTCTCAAATTCTTTATTATTCTCATGGATACAGTGATTATCGAATTCTTTATTATTCTCGTAGATACAGTGATTATCAACTTCTTCATTAATCTCGTGGATACAGCGATTGTCGAGTTCATCATTATTCTTGTGGATACAGCGATTGTCGAGTTCATCATTATTCTCGTGGATACAGCGATTATTAAATTCTTCTTTATTCTCGTGGATACAGCGATTGTCGAGTTCGTCATTATTCTCGTGGATACAGTGATTGTCGAGTTCATCATTATTCTCGTGGATACAGCGATTTTTAAATTCTTCATTATTCTCGTAGATAGTGTGATTATCAACTTCTTCATTATTCTCGTCAATACAGCAATTTTTTAATTCTTTATTATTCTCATGGATACAGCGATTATCGAATTCATCATAATTCTCGTGGATACAGCGATTTTTAAATTCTTCATTATTCTCGTAGATACAGTGATTATCAACTTCTTCATTATTCACGTCAATACAGCACTTTTTAAATCCTTCATTATTCTCATGGATACAGCGATTATCGAATTCATCATTATTCTCTTGGATACAGCGATTTTTAAATTCTTTATTATTCTCATCGATACAGCGATTGTCGAGTTCATCATTATTCTCGTGGATACCGTGATTCATATATTCTTCATTATTCTCATGGATACAGCGATTATCGAATTCGTCATTATTCTCGTAGATACAGTGATTATCAACTTCTTCATTATTCTCGTGGATACAGCAATTTTTAAATTCTTCATTATTCTCATGGATACAGCGATTATCGAATTCGTCGTTATTCTCGTAGATACAGTGATTATCAACTTCTTTATTATTCTCGTTGATACAGCAATTTTTTAATTCTTTATTATTCTTATGGATACAGCGATTATCGAATTGATCATTATTCTCGTGGATACAGCGATTTTTAAATTCTTTATTATTCTCATGGATACAGCGATTATCGAATTCGTCATTATTCTCGTAGATACAGTGATTATCAACTTCTTTATTATTCTCGTGGATACGGCGATTATCGAATTCATCATTTTTCTCGTGGATACAGCGATTATCGAATTCATCATTATTCTCGTGGATACAGCGATTTTTAAATTCTTTATTATTCTCATCGATACCGCGATTGTCGAGTTCATCATTTTTCTCGTGGATACCGTGATTCATATATTCTTCATTATTCTCATGGATACAGCGATTTTTAAATTCTTCATTATTCTCGTGGATATAGCGATTATCAAGTTCATCATTATTCTCGTGGATACAGTGATTCTTAAATTCTTCATTATTCTCATGGATACAGCGATTATCGAATTCGTCATTATTCTCGTAGATAGAGTGATTATCAACTTCTTCATCATTCTCGTGGATACAGCAATCTTTAAATTCTTCATTATTCCCATTGATACAGCGATTATCGAATTCATCATTATTCTCGTGGATACAGCGATTTTTAAATTCTTTATTATTCTCATGGATACAGCGATTGTCGAGTTCATCAATATTCTCGTGGATACAGCGATTATCAAATTCTTCGTTATTCTCATGGATACAGCGATTATCGAATTCGTCATTATTCTCGTAGATACAGTGATTATCAACTTCTTCATTATTCTCGTTGAAACAGCAATTTTTGAATTGTTTATTATTCTTATGGATACAGCGATTATCGAATTCATCATTATTCTCGTGGATACAGCGATTTTTGAATTCTTTATTATTCTCATGGATACAGCGATTATCGAATTCGTCATTATTCTCGTAGATCCAGTAATCATCAACTTCTTTATTATTCTCGTGGATACAGCAATTTTTAAATTCGTCATTATTCTCGTAGATACAGCGATTATCAACTTCTTCGTTATTCTCATGGATGCAGCGATTATCGAATTCGTCATTATTCGCGTAGATACAGCGATTATCAAATTCATCATTATTCTCGTGGATACAGTGATTCTTAAATTCTTCATTATTCTCGTGGATACAGCGATTGTCGAGTTCATCATTATTCTCGTGGATACAGCGATTATCGAGTTTATCATTATTATCGTGGATACAGTGATTCTCAAATTCTTTATTATTCTCATGGATACAGTGATTATCGAATTGTTCATTATTCTCGTGGATACAGTGTATATCAACTTCTTCATTATTCTCGTGGATACAGCGATCATCGAATTCATCATTTTTCTCATGGATGCAGCGATTATCGAATTCGTCATTATTCGCGTAGATGCAGCGATTATGAAATTCATCATTATTCCCGTGGATACAGCGATTATCGAGTTTATCATTATTATCGTGGATACAGTGATTCTCAAATTCTTTATTATTCTCATGGATACAGTGATTATCGAATTCTTCATTATTCTCGTAGATACAGTGTTTATCAACTTCTTCATTATTCTCGTTATACAGCGATTGTCAAGTTCATCATTATTCTTGTGGATACAGCGATTGTCGAGTTCATCATTATTCTCGTGGATACAGCGATTATTAAATTCTTCATTATTCTCATGGATACAGCGATTGTCGAGTTCATCATCATTCTCCTGGATACAGCGATTTTTATATTCTTCATAATTCTCATGGATACAGCGATTATCGAATTCATCATTATTCTCGTGGATACAGCGATTTTTAAATTCCTCATTATTTTCATGGATACAGCGATTGTCGAGTTCATCATTTATCTCGTGTGTACAGCGATTATCAAATTCTTCGTTATGCTCATGGATGCAGCGATTTTTAAATTCTTCATTATTCTCGTGGATACAGCGATTATCACGTTCATCATTATTCTCGTGGATACAGCAATTTTTAAATTCTTCATTATTCTCATGGATACAGCGATTATCGAATTCGTCATTATTCTCGTAGATACAGTGATTATCAACTTCTTCATCATTCTCGTGGATACAGCAATTTTTAAATTCTTCATTATTCTCATGGATACAGCGATTATCGAATTCATTATTATTCTCGTGGATACAGCGATTTTTAAATTCTTTATTATTCTCATGGATACAGCAATTTTTAAATTCTTCATTAGTCTCATGGATACAGCGATTATCGAATTCATCATTTTTCTCGTGGATACAGCGATTATCGAATTCATCATTTTTCTCGTGGATACAGCGATTATTAAATTCTTCTTTATTTTCATGGATATAGCGAACATCGAATTCGTCATTATTCTTGTAGATACAGCGATTATCAACTTCTTCGTTATTCTCATGGATGCAGCGATTATCGAATTCGTCATTATTCGCGTAGATACAGCGATTATAAAATTCATCATTATTCTCGTGGACACAGCGATTGTCGAGTTCATCATTATTCTCGTAAAAGCAGCGATTATCAAATTCATTATTATTCTCGTGGATACAGCGATTATTGAGTTCATCATTATTCTCGTGGATACAGTGATTCTCAAATTCTTCGTTATTCTCATGGATACAGTGATTATCGAATTGTTCATTATTTTCGTAGATACAGTGATTATCAACTTTTTTATTATTCTCGTGGATACAGCGATTGTCGAGTTCATCATTATTCTCGTGGATACGGCAAATATTAAATTCTTCATTATTCTCGTGGATACAGCGATTATCAACTTCTTCGTTATTCTCATGAATGCGGCGATTATCGAATTCGTCATTATTCGCGTAGATACAGCGATTATCAAATTCATCATTATTCTCGTGGATACAGCGATTGTCGAATTCATCATTATTCTCGTAAAAACAGCGATTATCAAATTCATCATTATTCTCGTGGATACAGCGATTATCGAGTTTATCATTATTCTCGTGGATACAGTGATTCTCAAATTCTTTATTATTCTCATGGATACAGTGATTATCGAATTCTTTATTATTCTCGTAGATACAGTGATTATCAACTTCTTCATTAATCTCGTGGATACAGCGATTGTCGAGTTCATCATTATTCTTGTGGATACAGCGATTGTCGAGTTCATCATTATTCTCGTGGATACAGCGATTATTAAATTCTTCTTTATTCTCGTGGATACAGCGATTGTCGAGTTCGTCATTATTCTCGTGGATACAGTGATTGTCGAGTTCATCATTATTCTCGTGGATACAGCGATTTTTAAATTCTTCATTATTCTCGTAGATAGTGTGATTATCAACTTCTTCATTATTCTCGTCAATACAGCAATTTTTTAATTCTTTATTATTCTCATGGATACAGCGATTATCGAATTCATCATAATTCTCGTGGATACAGCGATTTTTAAATTCTTCATTATTCTCGTAGATACAGTGATTATCAACTTCTTCATTATTCACGTCAATACAGCACTTTTTAAATCCTTCATTATTCTCATGGATACAGCGATTATCGAATTCATCATTATTCTCTTGGATACAGCGATTTTTAAATTCTTTATTATTCTCATCGATACAGCGATTGTCGAGTTCATCATTATTCTCGTGGATACCGTGATTCATATATTCTTCATTATTCTCATGGATACAGCGATTATCGAATTCGTCATTATTCTCGTAGATACAGTGATTATCAACTTCTTCATTATTCTCGTGGATACAGCAATTTTTAAATTCTTCATTATTCTCATGGATACAGCGATTATCGAATTCGTCGTTATTCTCGTAGATACAGTGATTATCAACTTCTTTATTATTCTCGTTGATACAGCAATTTTTTAATTCTTTATTATTCTTATGGATACAGCGATTATCGAATTGATCATTATTCTCGTGGATACAGCGATTTTTAAATTCTTTATTATTCTCATGGATACAGCGATTATCGAATTCGTCATTATTCTCGTAGATACAGTGATTATCAACTTCTTTATTATTCTCGTGGATACGGCGATTATCGAATTCATCATTTTTCTCGTGGATACAGCGATTATCGAATTCATCATTATTCTCGTGGATACAGCGATTTTTAAATTCTTTATTATTCTCATCGATACCGCGATTGTCGAGTTCATCATTTTTCTCGTGGATACCGTGATTCATATATTCTTCATTATTCTCATGGATACAGCGATTTTTAAATTCTTCATTATTCTCGTGGATATAGCGATTATCAAGTTCATCATTATTCTCGTGGATACGGTGATTCTTAAATTCTTCATTATTCTCATGGATACAGCGATTATCGAATTCGTCATTATTCTCGTAGATAGAGTGATTATCAACTTCTTCATCATTCTCGTGGATACAGCAATCTTTAAATTCTTCATTATTCCCATTGATACAGCGATTATCGAATTCATCATTATTCTCGTGGATACAGCGATTTTTAAATTCTTTATTATTCTCATGGATACAGCGATTGTCGAGTTCATCAATATTCTCGTGGATACAGCGATTATCAAATTCTTCGTTATTCTCATGGATACAGCGATTATCGAATTCGTCATTATTCTCGTAGATACAGTGATTATCAACTTCTTCATTATTCTCGTGGATACAGCAATTTTTTAATACTTCCCTATTCTCATGGATACAGCGATTATCGAATTCGTCATTATTCTCGTAGATACAGTGATTATCAACTTCTTTATTATTCTCGTGAATACAGCGATTGTCGAGGTCATCATTATTCTCGTGGATACAGTGATTGTCGATTTCATCATTATTCTCGTGGATACAGCGATTTTTAAATTCTTCATTATTCTCGTGGAAACAGCGATTATCGAGTTCATCATTATTCTCGTGGATACAGCGATTGTCGAGTTCATCATTATTCTCGTGGATACAGCGATTATTAAATTCTTCATTATTCTCATGGATACAGCGATTATCGAGTTTATCATTATTCTCGTGGATACAGTGATTCTCAAATTCTTCGTTATTCTCATGGATACAGTGGTTATCGAATTCTTCATTATTCTCGTAGATACAGTGATTATCAACTTCTTCATTATTCTCGTGGATACAGCGATTGTCGAGTTCATCATTATTCTCGTGTATACAGCAATTATTAAATTCTTTATTATTTTCATGGATACAGCGATGGTCGAGTTCATCATAATTCTCGTGGATACAGCGATTATCGAGTTTATCATTATTCTCGTGGATACAGTGATTCTTAAATTCTTCATTATTCTCGTGGATACAGCGATTGTCGAGTTCATCATTATTCTCGTGGATACAGTGATTGTCGAGTTCATCATTATTCTCGTGGATACAGCGATTATTAAATTCTTCATTATTCTCATGGATACAGCGATTATCGAGTTTATCATTATTCTCGTGGATACAGTGATTGTCAAATTCTTCGTTATTCTCATGGATACAGTGGTTATCGAATTCTTCATTATTCTCGTAGATACAGTGATTATCAACTTCTTTATTATTCTTGTCAATACAGCAATTTTTAAATTCTTCATTATTCTCATGGATACAGCGATTATCGAATTCATCATTATTCTCGTGGATACAGCGATTTTTAAATTCTTTATTATTCTCGTAGATACAGTGATTATCAACTTCTTCATTATTCTCGTCAATACAGCAATATTGAAATTCTTCATTATTCTCATCGATACAGCGATTATCGAATTCATCATTATTCTCGTGGATACAGCGATTTTTAAATTCTTCATTATTCTCATCGATACAGCGATTGTCGAGTTCATCATTATTCTTGTGGGTACAGCGATTATGAAATTCTTCGTTATTCTCATGGATATAGCGATTTTAAAATTCTTCATTATTCTCGTGGGTATAGCGATTATCAAGTTCATCATTATTCTCGGGGATACAGTGATTCTTAAATTCTTCATTATTCTCATGGACACAGCGATTATCGAATTCGTCATTATTCTCGTAGATACAGTGATTATCAAATTCATCATTATTCTCGTGAATACAGCGATTGTCGAGTTCATCATTATTCTCGTAAAAACGGCGATTATCAAATTCATCATTTTTATCGTGGATACAGCGATTATCGAGTTCATCATTATTCTCGTGGATACAGTGATTCTCAAATCCTTCATTATTCTCATGGATACAGTGATTATCGAATTCTTCATTATTCTCGTAGATACAGTGATTTTTAAATTCTTTATTATTCTCGTGGATACAGCGATTATCGAGTTCATCATTATTCTCGTGGATACAGTGATTCTTAAATTCTTCATTATTCTCGTGGATACAGCGATTGTCGAGTTCATCATTATTCTCGTGGATACAGTGATTGTCGAGTTCATCATTATTCTCGTGGATACAGGGATTTTTAAATTCTTCATTATTCTCGTAGATACAGTGATTATCGACTTCTTCATTACTCTCGTTGATACAGCAATTTTTAAATTCTTCATTATTCTTATGGATACAGCGATTATCGAATTCATCATTATTCTCGTGGATACAGCGATTTTTGAATTCTTTATTATTCTCATGGATACAGCGATTATCGAATTCGTCATTATTCTCGTAGATACAGTGGTTATCAACTTCTTTATTATTCTCGTGGATACAGCAATTTTTAAATTCGTCATTATTCTCGTAGATACAGCGATTATCAACTTCTTCATTAATCTCATGGATACAGCGATTATCGAATTCATCATAATTCTCGTGGATACAGCGATTTTTAAATTCTTTATTATTCTCGTAGATACAGTGATTATCAACTTCGTCATTATTCTCGTCAATACAGCAATTTTTAAATTCTTCATTATTCTCAAGGATACAGCGATTATCGAATTCATCATTATTCTCGTGGATACAGCGATTTTTAAATTCTTTATTATTCTCATCGATACAGCGATTGTCGAATTCGTCATTATTCTCGTAGATACAGTGATTATCAACTTCTTCATTATTCTCGTGGATACAGCAATTTTTAAATTCTTCATTATTCTCATGGATACAGTGATTATCGAATTCATCATTATTCTCGTGGATACAGCGATTTTCAAATTCTTTATTATTCTCATGGATACAGCAATTTTTTAATTCTTCATTATTCTCATGGATACAGCGATTATCGAATTCATCATTTTTCTCGTGGATACAGCGATTATTAAATTCTTCTTTATTTTCATGGATATAGCGAATATCGAATTCGTCATTATTCTCGTAGATACAGCGATTATCAACTTCTTCGTTATTCTCATTGATGCAGCGATTATCGAATTCGTCATTATTTGCGTAGATACAGCGATTATCAAATTCATCATTATTCTCGTGGATACAGCGATTGTCGAGTTCATCATTATTCTCGTAAAAACAGCGATTATCAAATTCATCATTATTCTCGAGGATACAGCGATTATCGAGTTTATCATTATTCTCGTGGATACAGTGATTCTCAAATTCTTCGTTATTCTCATGGATACAGTGGTTATCGAATTCTTCATTATTGCCGTAGATACAGTGATTATCAACTTCTTCATTATTCTCGTGGATACAGCGATTGTCGAGTTCATCATTATTCTCGTGGATACAGCGATTGTCGAGTTCATCATTATTCTCGTGGATACAGCAATTATTAAATTCTTCATTATTCTCATGGATACAGCGATGGTCGAGTTCATCATTATTCTCGTGGATACAGCGATTATCGAGTTCATCATTATTCTCGTGGATACAGTGATTCTTAAATTCTTCATTATTCTCGTGGATACAGCGATTGTCGAGTTCGTCATTATTCTCGTGGATACAGTGATTGTCGAGTTCATCATTATTCTCGTGGATACAGCGATTTTTAAATTCTTCATTATTCTCGTAGATACAGTGATTATCAACTTCTTCATTATTCTCGTCAATACAGCAATTTTGAAATTCTTTATTATTCTCATGGATACAGCGATTATCGAATTCATCATTATTCTCGTGGATACAGCGATTTTTAAATTCTTCATTATTCTCGTAGATACAGTGATTATCAACTTCTTTATTATTCTCGTCAATACAGCAATATTTAAATTCTTCATTATTCTCATCGATACAGCGATTATCGAATTCATCATTATTCTCGTGGATACAGCGATTTTTAAATTCTTCATTATTCTCATCGATACAGCGATTGTCGAGTTCATAATTATTCTCGTGGGTACAGCGATTATGAAATTCTTCGTTATTCTCATGGATACAGCGATTTTTAAATTCTTCATTATTCTCGTGGATATAGCGATTATCAAGTTCATCATTATTCTCGTGGATACAGTGATTCTTAAATTCTTTATTATTCTCATGGACACAGCGATTATCGAATTCGTCATTATTCTCGTAGATACAGTGATTATCAACTTCTTCATTATTCTCGTGGATACAGCAAACTTTAAATTCTTCATTATTCTCATTGATACAGCGATTATTGAATTCATCATTATTCTCGTGGGTACAGTGATTTTTAAATTCTTCATTATTCTCATGGAAACAGCGATTGTCGAGTTCATCAATATTCTCGTGGATACAGCCATTATCAAATTCTTCGTTATTCTCATGGATATAGCAATTATCGAATTCGTCATTATTCTCGTAGATACAGTGATTATCAACTTCTTCATTATTCTCGTGGATACAGTGATTATCGAATTCATCATTACTCTCGTGGATACAGCGATTTTTAAATTCTTCATTATTCTCGTAGATACAGTGATTATCAACTTCTTCATTATTCTCGTCAATACAGCAATTTTTAAATTCTTCATAATTCTTATGGATACAGCGATTATTAAATTCATCATTATTCTCGTGGATACAGCGATTTTTAAATTCCTCATTATTCTCATGGATACAGCGATTGTCGAGTTCATCAATTATCTCGTGGGTACAGCGATTATCAAATTCTTCGTTATTCTCATGGATGCAGCGTATTTAAAATTCGTCATTATTCTCGTAGATACAGTGATTATCAACTTCTCCATTATTCTCGTGGATACAGCAATTTTTAAATTCTTCATTAATCTCATGGATACAGCGATTATCGAATTCATCATTTTTCTCGTGGATACAGCGATTATTAAATTCTTCTTTATTTTTATGGATATAGCGATTATCGAATTCGTCATTATTCGCGTAGATACAGCGATTATCAAATTCATCATTATTCTCGTGGATACAGCGATTGTCGAGTTCATCATTATTCTCGTAAAAACAGTGATTATCAAATTCATCATTATTCTCGTGGATACAGGGATTATCGAGTTCATCATTATTCTCGTGGATACAGTGATTCTCAAATTCTTCGTTATTCTCATGGATACAGTGGTTATCGAATTCTTTATTATTCTCGTAGATACAGTGATTATCAACTTCTTCATTATTCTCGTGGATACAGCGATTGTCGAGTTCATCATTATTCTCGTGGATACAGCGATTGTCGAGTTTATCATTATTCTCGTGGATACAGCAATTATTAAATTCTTCATTATTCTCATGGATACAGCGATGGTCGAGTTCATCATTATTCTCGTGGATACAGCGATTATCGAGTTCATCATTATTCTCGTGGATACAGTGATTCTTAAATTCTTCATTATTCTCGTGGATACAGCGATTGTCGAGTTCATCATTATTCTTGTGGATACAGTGATTGTCGAGTTCATCATTATTCTCGTCAATACAGCAATTTTTAAATTCTTTATTATTCTCATGGATACAGCGATTATCGAATTCATCATTATTCTCGTGGATACAGCGATTTTTAAATTCTTTATTATTCTCGTAGATACAGTGATTATCAACTTCTTCATTATTCTCGTCAATACAGCAATATTTAAATTCTTCATTATTCTCATCGATACAGCGATTATCGAATTCATCATTATTCTCGTGGATACAGCGATTTTTAAATTCTTTATTATTCTCATCGATGCAGCGATTCTCGAGTTCATCATTATTCTCGTGGGTACAGCGATTATGAAATTCTTCGTTATTCTCATGGATACAGCGATTCTTAAATTCTTCATTATTCTCGTGGATATAGCGATTATCAAGTTCATCATTATTCTCGTGGATACAGCGATTCTTAAATTCTTCATTATTCTCATGGACACAGCGATTATCGAATTCGTCATTATTCTCGTAGATACAGTGATTATCAACTTCTTCATTATTCTCGTGGATACAGCAATCTTTAAATTCTTTTTTATTCTCATTGATACAGCGATTATTGAATTCATCATTATTCTCGTGGATACAGCGATTTTTAAATTCTTTATTATTCTCATGGAAACAGCGATTGTCGAGTTCATCAATATTCTCGTGGATACAGCGATTATCAAATTCTTCGTTATTCTCATGGATACAGCGATTATCGAATTCGTCATTATTCTCGTAGATACAGTGATTATCAACTTCTTCATTATTCTCGTGGATACAGCAATTTTTTAATTCTTCATTATTCTCATGGATACAGCGATTATCGAATTCGTCATTATTCTCGTAGATACAGTGATTATCAACTTCTTCATTATTCTCGTGGATACAGTGATTATCGAATTCATCATTACTCTTGTGGATACAGCGATTTTTAAATTCTTCATTATTCTCGTAGATACAGTGATTATCAACTTCTTCATTATTCTCGTCAATACAGCAATTTTTAAATTCTTCATAATTCTTATGGATACAGCGATTATTAAATTCATCATTATTCTCGTGGATACAGCGATTTTTAAATTCCTCATTATTCTCATGGATACAGCGATTGTCGAGTTCATCAATTATCTCGTGGGTACAGCGATTATCAAATTCTTCGTTATTCTCATGGATGCAGCGTATTTAAAATTCGTCATTATTCTCGTAGATACAGTGATTATCAACTTCTCCATTATTCTCGTGGATACAGCAATTTTTAAATTCTTCATTAATCTCATGGATACAGCGATTATCGAATTCATCATTTTTCTCGTGGATACAGCGATTATTAAATTCTTCTTTATTTTTATGGATATAGCGATTATCGAATTCGTCATTATTCGCGTAGATACAGCGATTATCAAATTCATCATTATTCTCGTGGATACAGCGATTGTCGAGTTCATCATTATTCTCGTAAAAACAGTGATTATCAAATTCATCATTATTCTCGTGGATACAGGGATTATCGAGTTCATCATTATTCTCGTGGATACAGTGATTCTCAAATTCTTCGTTATTCTCATGGATACAGTGGTTATCGAATTCTTTATTATTCTCGTAGATACAGTGATTATCAACTTCTTCATTATTCTCGTGGATACAGCGATTGTCGAGTTCATCATTATTCTCGTGGATACAGCGATTGTCGAGTTTATCATTATTCTCGTGGATACAGCAATTATTAAATTCTTCATTATTCTCATGGATACAGCGATGGTCGAGTTCATCATTATTCTCGTGGATACAGCGATTATCGAGTTCATCATTATTCTCGTGGATACAGTGATTCTTAAATTCTTCATTATTCTCGTGGATACAGCGATTGTCGAGTTCATCATTATTCTTGTGGATACAGTGATTGTCGAGTTCATCATTATTCTCGTCAATACAGCAATTTTTAAATTCTTTATTATTCTCATGGATACAGCGATTATCGAATTCATCATTATTCTCGTGGATACAGCGATTTTTAAATTCTTTATTATTCTCGTAGATACAGTGATTATCAACTTCTTCATTATTCTCGTCAATACAGCAATATTTAAATTCTTCATTATTCTCATCGATACAGCGATTATCGAATTCATCATTATTCTCGTGGATACAGCGATTTTTAAATTCTTTATTATTCTCATCGATGCAGCGATTCTCGAGTTCATCATTATTCTCGTGGGTACAGCGATTATGAAATTCTTCGTTATTCTCATGGATACAGCGATTCTTAAATTCTTCATTATTCTCGTGGATATAGCGATTATCAAGTTCATCATTATTCTCGTGGATACAGCGATTCTTAAATTCTTCATTATTCTCATGGACACAGCGATTATCGAATTCGTCATTATTCTCGTAGATACAGTGATTATCAAGTTCTTCATTATTCTCGTGGATACAGCAATCTTTAAATTCTTTTTTATTCTCATTGATACAGCGATTATTGAATTCATCATTATTCTCGTGGATACAGCGATTTTTAAATTCTTTATTATTCTCATGGAAACAGCGATTGTCGAGTTCATCAATATTCTCGTGGATACAGCGATTATCAAATTCTTCGTTATTCTCATGGATACAGCGATTATCGAATTCGTCATTATTCTCGTAGATACAGTGATTATCAACTTCTTCATTATTCTCGTGGATACAGCAATTTTTTAATTCTTCATTATTCTCATGGATACAGCGATTATCGAATTTGTCATTATTCTCGTAGATACAGTGATTATCAACTTCTTTATTATTCTCGTGAATACAGCGATTGTCGAGTCCATCATTATTCTCGTGGATACAGTGATTGTCGAGTTCACCATTATTCTCGTGGATACAGCGATTTTTAAATTCTTCAATATTCTCATGGATACAGCGATTATCGAATTCATCATTATTCTCCGGGATACAGCGGTTGTTAAATTCTTCATTATTCTCATGGATACAGCGATTGTCGAGTTCATCATTATTTTGATGGGTACAGCGATTATCAAATTCTTCGTTATTCTCATGGATACAGCAATTTTTAAATTATTCATTATTCTCGTAGATACAGTGATTATCAACTTCTTCATTATTCTCGTCAATACAGCAATTTTTTAATTCTCTATTATTCTCATGGATACAGCGATTATCGAATTCATCATTATTCTCGTGGATACAGCGATTTTGAAATTCTTCATTATTCTCGTAGATACAGTGATTATCAACTTCTTCATTATTCTCGTGGATACAGCAATTTTTAAATTCTTCATTATTCTCACGGATACAGCGATTATCGAATTCGTCGTTATTCTCGTAGATACAGTGATTATCAACTTCTTCATTATTCTCGTTGATACAGCAATTTTTAAATTGTTTATTATTCTTATGGATACAGCGATTATCGAATTCATCATTATTCTCGTGGATACAGCGATTTTTGAATTCTTTATTATTCTCATGGATACAGCGATTATCGAATTCGTCATTATTCTCGTAGATCCAGTAATCATCAACTTCTTTATTATTCTCGTGGATACAGCAATTTTTAAATTCGTCATTATTCTCGTAGATACAGCGATTATCAACTTCTTCGTTATTCTCATGGATGCAGCGATTATCGAATTCGTCATTATTCGCGTAGATACAGCGATTATCAAATTCATCATTATTCTCGTGGATACAGTGATTCTTAAATTCTTCATTATTCTCGTGGATACAGCGATTGTCGAGTTCATCATTATTCTCGTGGATACAGCGATTATCGAGTTTATCATTATTATCGTGGATACAGTGATTCTCAAATTCTTTATTATTCTCATGGATACAGTGATTATCGAATTCTTCATTATTCTCGTGGATACAGTGTATATCAACTTCTTCATTATTCTCGTGGATACAGCGATCATCGAATTCATCATTTTTCTCATGGATGCAGCGATTATCGAATTCGTCATTATTCGCGTAGATGCAGCGATTATGAAATTCATCATTATTCCCGTGGATACAGCGATTATCGAATTTATCATTTCTATCGTGGATACAGTGATTCTCAAATTCTTTATTATTCTCATGGATACAGTGATTATCGAATTCTTCATTATTCTCGTAGATACAGTGTTTATCAACTTCTTCATTATTCTCGTTATACAGCGATTGTCAAGTTCATCATTATTCTTGTGGATACAGCGATTGTCGAGTTCATCATTATTCTCGTGGATACAGCGATTATTAAATTCTTCATTAGTCTCATAGATACAGCGATTGTCGAGTTCATCATCATTCTCCTGGATACAGCGATTTTTATATTCTTCATAATTCTCATGGATACAGCGATTATCGAATTCATCATTATTCTCGTGGATACAGCGATTTTTAAATTCCTCATTATTTTCATGGATACAGCGATTGTCGAGTTCATCATTTATCTCGTGTGTACAGCGATTATCAAATTCTTCGTTATTCTCATGGATGCAGCGATTTTTAAATTCTTCATTATTCTCGTGGATACAGCGATTATCACGTTCATCATTATTCTCGTGGATACAGCAATTTTTAAATTCTTCATTATTCTCATGGATACAGCGATTATCGAATTCGTCATTATTCTCGTAGATACAGTGATTATCAACTTCTTCATCATTCTCGTGGATACAGCAATTTTTAAATTCTTCATTATTCTCATGGATACAGCGATTATCGAATTCATTATTATTCTCGTGGATACAGCGATTTTTAAATTCTTTATTATTCTCATGGATACAGCAATTTTTAAATTCTTCATTATTCTCATGGATACAGCGATTATCGAATTCATCATTTTTCTCGTGGATACAGCGATTATCGAATTCATCATTTTTCTCGTGGATACAGCGATTATTAAATTCTTCTTTATTTTCATGGATATAGCGAACATCGAATTCGTCATTATTCTTGTAGATACAGCGATTATCAACATCTTCGTTATTCTCATGGATGCAGCGATTATCGAATTCGTCATTATTCGCGTAGATACAGCGATTATAAAATTCATCATTATTCTCGTGGACACAGCGATTGTCGAGTTCATCATTATTCTCGTAAAAGCAGCGATTATCAAATTCATTATTATTCTCGTGGATACAGCGATTATTGAGTTCATCATTATTCTCGTGGATACAGTGATTCTTAAATTCTTCGTTATTCTCATGGATACAGTGATTATCGAATTGTTCATTATTTTCGTAGATACAGTGATTGTCAACTTTTTTATTATTCTCGTGGATACAGCGATTGTCGAGTTCATCATTATTCTCCTGGATACGGCAAATATTAAATTCTTCATTATTCTCGTGGATACAGCGATTGTCGAGTTCATCATTATTCTCGTGGATACAGTGATTGTCGAGTTCATCATTATTCTCGTGTATACAGCGATTTCAAAATTCTCTATTATTTTCGTAGATACAGTGATTATCAACTCCTTTATTATTCTCGTCAATACAGAAATTTTTTAATTCTTTATTATTCTCATGGATACAGCGATTATCGAATTCGTCGTTATTCTCGTAGATACAGTGATTATCAACTTCTTCATTATTCTCGTGGATACAGCGATTATCAACTTCTTCGTTATTCTCATGAATGGGGCGATTATCGAATTCGTCATTATTCGCGTAGATACAGCGATTATCAAATTCATCATTATTCTCGTGGATACAGCGATTGTCGAATTCATCATTATTCTCGTAAAAACAGCGATTATCAAATTCATCATTATTCTCGTGGATACAGCGATTATCGAGTTTATCATTATTCTCGTGGATACAGTGATTCTCAAATTCTTTATTATTCTCATGGATACAGTGATTATCGAATTCTTTATTATTCTCGTAGATACAGTGATTATCAACTTCTTCATTAATCTCGTGGATACAGCGATTGTCGAGTTCATCATTATTCTTGTGGATACAGCGATTGTCGAGTTCATCATTATTCTCGTGGATACAGCGATTATTAAATTCTTCTTTATTCTCATGGATACAGCGATTATCGAGTTCATCATTATTCTCGTGGATACAGTGATTCTTAAATTCTTCATTATTCTCGTGGATACAGCGATTGTCGAGTTCGTCATTATTCTCGTGGATACAGTGATTGTCGAGTTCATCATTATTCTCGTGGATACAGCGATTTTTAAATTCTTCATTATTCTCGTAGATAGTGTGATTATCAACTTCTTCATTATTCTCGTCAATACAGCAATTTTTTAATTCTTCATTATTCTCATGGATACAGCGATTATCGAATTCATCATAATTCTCGTGGATACAGCGATTTTTAAATTCTTCATTATTCTCGTAGATACAGTGATTATCAACTTCTTCATTATTAACGTCAATACAGCAATTTTTAAATCCTTCATTATTCTCATGGATACAGCGATTATCGAATTCATCATTATTCTCTTGGATACAGCGATTTTCAAATTCTTTATTATTCTCATCGATATAGCGATTGTCGAGTTCATCATTATTCTCGTGGATACCGTGATTCATATATTCTTCATTATTCTCATGGATACAGCGATTATCGAATTCGTCATTATTCTCGTAGATACAGTGATTATCAACTTCTTCATTATTCTCGTGGATACAGCAATTTTTAAATTCTTCATTATTCTCATGGATACAGCGATTATCGAATTCGTCGTTATTCTCGTAGATACAGTGATTATCAACTTCTTTATTATTCTCGTTGATACAGCAATTTTTTAATTCTTTATTATTCTTATGGATACAGCGATTATCGAATTGATCATTATTCTCGTGGATACAGCGATTTTTAAATTCTTTATTATTCTCATGGATACAGCGATTATCGAATTCGTCATTATTCTCGTAGATACAGTGATTATCAACTTCTTTATTATTCTCGTGGATACGACGATTATCGAATTCATCATTTTTCTCGTGGATACAGCGATTATCGAATTCATCATTATTCTCGTGGATACAGCGATTTTTAAATTCTTTATTACTCTCATCGATACCGCGATTGTCGAGTTCATCATTTTTCTCGTGGATACCGTGATTCATATATTCTTCATTATTCTCATGGATACAGCGATTTTTAAATTCTTCATTATTCTCGTGGATATAGCGATTATCAAGTTCATCATTATTCTCGTGGATACGGTGATTCTTAAATTCTTCCCTATTCTCATGGATACAGCGATTATCGAATTCGTCATTATTCTCGTAGATAGAGTGATTATCAACTTCTTCATCATTCTCGTGGATACAGCAATCTTTAAATTCTTCATTATTCCCATTGATACAGCGATTATCGAATTCATCATTATTCTCGTGGATACAGCGATTTTTAAATTCTTCGTTATTCTCATGGATACAGCGATTATCGAATTCGTCATTATTCTCGTAGATACAGTGATTATCAACTTCTTCATTATTCTCGTGGATACAGCAATTTTTTAATACTTCATTATTCTCATGGATACAGCGATTATCGAATTCGTCATTATTCTCGTAGATACAGTGATTATCAACTTCTTTATTATTCTCGTGAATACAGCGATTGTCGAGTTCATCATTATTCTCGTGGATACAGTGATTGTCGATTTCATCATTATTCTCGTGGATACAGCGATTTTTAAATTCTTCATTATTCTCGTGGAAACAGCGATTATCGAGTTCATCATTATTCTCGTGGATACAGCGATTGTCGAGTTCATCATTATTCTCGTGGATACAGCGATTATTAAATTCTTCATTATTCTCATGGATACAGCGATTATCAAGTTTATCATTATTCTCGTGGATACAGTGATTCTCAAATTCTTCGTTATTCTCATGGATACAGAGGTTATCGAATTCGTCATTATTCTCGTAGATACAGTGATTATCAACTTCTTCATTATTCTCGTGGATACAGCAATTTTTAAATTCTTCATTATTCTCATGGATACAGCGATTATCGAATTCGTCGTTATTCTCGTAGATACAGTGATTATCAACTTCTTCATTATTCTCGTTGATACAGCAATTTTTTAATTCTTTATTATTCTTAGGATACAGCGATTATCGAATTCATCATTATTCTCGTGGATACAGCGATTTTTGAATTCTTTATTATTCTCATGGATACAGCGATTATCGAATTCGTCATTATTCGCGTAGATACAGCGATTATCAAATTCATCATTATTCTCGTGGATACAGTGATTATCGAATTCATCATTACTCTCGTGGATACAGCGATTTTTAAATTCTTCATTATTCTCGTAGATACAGTGATTATCAACTTCTTCATTATTCTCGTCAATACAGCAATATTTAAATTCTTCATTATTCTCATGGATACAGCGATTATCGAGTTTATCATTATTCTCGTGGATACAGTGATTCTCAAATTCTTCGTTATTCTCATGGATACAGTGGTTATCGAATTTTTCATTATTCTCGTAGATACAGTGATTATCAACTTCTTCATTATTCTCGTGGATACAGCGATTGTCGAGTTCATCATTATTCTCGTGTATACAGCAATTATTAAATTCTTTATTATTTTCATGGATACAGCGATTATCGAATTCGTCATTATTCGCGTAGATACAGCGATTATCAAATTCATCATTATTCTCGTGGATACAGTGATTCTTAAATTCTTCATTATTCTCGTGGATACAGCGATTGTCGAGTTCATCATTATTCTCGTGGATACAGCGATTATCGAGTTTATCATTATTATCGTGGATACAGTGATTCTCAAATTCTTTATTATTCTCATGGATACAGTGATTATCGAATTCTTCATTATTCTCGTGCATACAGTGTATATCAACTTCTTCATTATTCTCGTGGATACAGCGATCATCGAATTCATCATTTTTCTCATGGATGCAGCGATTATCGAATTCGTCATTATTCGCGTAGATACAGCGATTATGAAATTCCACATTATTCCCGTGGATACAGCGATTATCGAGTTTATCATTATTATCGTGGATACAGTGATTCTCAAATTCTTTATTATTCTCATGGATACAGTGATTATCGAATTCTTCATTATTCTCGTAGATACAGTGTTTATCAACTTCTTCATTATTCTCGTTATACAGCGATTGTCAAGTTCATCATTATTCTTGTGGATACAGCGATTGTCGAGTTCATCATATTTCTCGTGGATACAGCGATTATTAAATTCTTCCATATTTTCATGGATACAGCGATTGTCGAGTTCATCATTATTCTCCTGGATACAGCGATTTTTATATTCTTCATAATTCTCATGGATACAGCGATTATCGAATTCATCATTATTCTCGTGGATACAGCGATTTTTAAATTCCTCATTATTTTCATGGATACAGCGATTGTCGAGTTCATCATTTATCTCGTGGGTACAGCGATTATCAAATTCTTCGTTATTCTCATGGATGCAGCGATTTTTAAATTCTTCATTATTCTCGTGGATACAGCGATTATCACGTTCATCATTATTCTCGTGGATACAGCAATTTTTAAATTCTTCATTATTCTCATGGATACAGCGATTATCGAATTCGTCATTATTCTCGTAGATACAGTGATTATCAACTTCTTCATCATTCTCGTGGATACAGCAATTTTTAAATTCTTCATTATTCTCATGGATACAGCGATTATCGAATTCATCATTATTCTCGTGGATACAGCGATTTTTAAATTCTTTATTATTCTCATGGATACAGCAATTTTTAAATTCTTTATTATTCTCATGGATACAGCGATTATCGAATTCATCATTTTTCTCGTGGATACAGCGATTATCGAATTCATCATTTTTCTCGTGGATACAGCGATTATTAAATTCTTCTTTATTTTCATAGATATAGCGAACATCGAATTCGTCATTATTCTTGTAGATACAGCGATTATCAACTTCTTCGTTATTCTCATGGATGCAGCGATTATCGAATTCGTCATTATTCGCGTAGATACAGCGATTATAAAATTCATCATTATTCTCGTGGACACAGCGATTGTCGAGTTCATCATTATTCTCGTAAAAACAGCGATTATCAAATTCATTATTATTTTCGTGGATACAGCGATTATCGAGTTCATCATTATTCTCCTGGATACAGTGATTCTCAAATTCTTCGTTATTCTCATGGATACAGTGATTATCGAATTGTTCATTATTTTCTTAGATACAGTGATTATCAACTTTTTTATTATTCTCGTGGATACAGCGATTGTCGAGTTCATCATTATTCTCGTGGATACGGCAAATATTAAATTCTTCATTATTCTCGTGGATACAGCGATTGTCGAGTTCATCATTATTCTCGTGGATACAGTGATTGTCGAGTTCATCATTATTCTCGTGTATACAGCAATTCAAAAATTCTCTATTATTTTCGTAGATACAGTGATTATCAACTCCTTTATTATTCTCGTCAATACAGAAATTTTTTAATTCTTTATTATTCTCATGGATACAGCGATTATCGAATTCGTCGTTATTCTCGTAGATACAGTGATTATCAACTTCTTCATTATTCTCGTGGATACAGCGATTATCAACTTCTTCGTTATTCTCATGGATGCAGCGATTATCGAATTCGTCATTATTCGCGTAGATACAGCGATAATCAAATTCATCATTATTCTCGTGGATACAGCGATTGTCGAATTCATCATTATTCTCGTAAAAACAGCGATTATCAAATTCATCATTATTCTCGTGGATACAGCGATTATCGAGTTTATCATTATTCTCGTGGATACAGTGATTCTCAAATTCTTTATTATTCTCATGGATACAGTGATTATCGAATTCTTCATTATTCTCGTAGATACAGTGATTATCAACTTCTTCATTAATCTCGTGGATACAGCGATTGTCGAGTTCATCATTATTCTTGTGGATACAGCGATTGTCGAGTTCATCATTATTCTCGTGGATACAGCGATTATTAAATTCTTCTTTATTCTCATGGATACAGCGATTATCGAGTCCATTATTATTCTCGTGGATACAGCGATTTTTAAATTCTTTATTATTCTCGTGGATACAGCGATTATCGAGTTCATCATTATTCTCGTGGATACAGTGATTCTTAAATTCTTCATTATTCTCGTGGATACAGCGATTGTCGAGTTCGTCATTATTCTCGTGGATACAGTGATTGTCGAGTTCATCGTTATTCTCGTGGATACAGCGATTTTTAAATTCTTCATTATTCTCGTAGATACAGTGATTATCAACTTCTTCATTATTCTCGTCAATACAGCAATTTTTTAATTCTTCATTATTCTCATGGATACAGCGATTATCGAATTCATCATAATTCTCGTGGATACAGCGATTTTTAAATTCTTCATTATTCTCGTAGATACAGTGATTATCAACTTCTTCATTATTCTCGTCAATACAGCAATTTTTAAATCCTTCATTATTCTCATGGATACAGCAATTATCGAATTCATCATTATTCTCGTGGATACAGCGATTTTTAAATTCTTCATTATTCTCGTAGATACAGTGATTATCAACTTCTTCATTATTCTCGTCAATACAGCAATATTTAAATTCTTCATTATTCTCATCGATACAGCGATTATCGAATTCATCATTATTCTCGTGGATACAGCGATTTTTAAATTCTTCATTATTCTCATCGATACAGCGATTGTCGAGTTCATAATTATTCTCGTGGGTACAGCGATTATGAAATTCTTCGTTATTCTCATGGATACAGCGATTTTTAAATTCTTCATTATTCTCGTGGATATAGCGATTATCAAGTTCATCATTATTCTCGTGGATACAGTGATTCTTAAATTCTTTATTATTCTCATGGACACAGCGATTATCGAATTCGTCATTATTCTCGTAGATACAGTGATTATCAACTTCTTCATTATTCTCGTGGATACAGCAAACTTTAAATTCTTCATTATTCTCATTGATACAGCGATTATTGAATTCATCATTATTCTCGTGGGTACAGTGATTTTTAAATTCTTCATTATTCTCATGGAAACGGCGATTGTCGAGTTCATCAATATTATCGTAGATACAGCGATTATCAAATTCTTCGTTATTCTCATGGATATAGCGATTATCGAATTCGTCATTATTCTCGTAGATACAGTGATTATCAACTTCTTCATTATTCTCGTGGATACAGTGATTATCGAGTTCATCATTACTCTCGTGGATACAGCGATTTTTAAATTCTTCATTATTCTCGTAGATACAGTGATTATCAACTTCTTCATTATTCTCGTCAATACAGCAATTTTTAAATTCTTCATAATTCTTATGGATACAGCGATTATTGAATTCATCATTATTCTCGTGGATACAGCGATTTTTAAATTCCTCATTATTCTCATGGATACAGCGATTGTCGAGTTCATCAATTATCTCGTGGGTACAGCGATTATCAAATTCTTCGTTATTCTCATGGATGCAGCGTATTTAAAATTCGTCATTATTCTCGTAGATACAGTGATTATCAACTTCTTCATTATTCTCGTGGATACAGCAATTTTTAAATTCTTCATTAATCTCATGGATACAGCGATTATCGAATTCATCATTTTTCTCGTGGATACAGCGATTATTAAATTCTTCTTTATTTTCATGGATATAGCGATTATCGAATTCGTCATTATTCGCGTAGATACAGCGCTTATCAAATTCATCATTATTCTCGTGGATACAGCGATTGTCGAGTTCATCATTATTCTCGTAAAAACAGTGATTATCAAATTCATCATTATTCTCGTGGATACAGGGATTATCGAGTTTATCATTATTCTCGTGGATACAGTGATTCTCAAATTCTTCGTTATTCTCATGGATACAGTGGTTATCGAATTCTTTATTATTCTCGTAGATACAGTGATTATCAACTTCTTCATTATTCTCGTGGATACAGCGATTGTCGAGTTCATCATTATTCTCGTGGATACAGCGATTGTCGAGTTTATCATTATTCTCGTGGATACAGCAATTATTAAATTCTTCATTATTCTCATGGATACAGCGATGGTCGAGTTCATCATTATTCTCGTGGATACAGCGATTATCGAGTTCATCATTATTCTCGTGGATACAGTGATTCTTAAATTCTTCATTATTCTCGTGGATTCAGCGATTGTCGAGTTCATCATTATTCTCGTGGATACAGTGATTGTCGAGTTCATCATTATTCTCGTCAATACAGCAATTTTTAAATTCTTTATTATTCTCATGGATACAGCGATTATCGAATTCATCATTATTCTCGTGGATACAGCGATTTTTAAATTCTTTATTATTCTCGTAGATACAGTGATTATCAACTTCTTCATTATTCTCATCGATACAGCGATTATCGAATTGTTTATTATTCTCGTGGATACAGCGATTTTTAAATTCTTTATTATTCTCATCGATACAGCGATTCTCGAGTTCATCATTATTCTCGTGGGTACAGCGATTATGAAATTCTTCGTTATTCTCATGGATACAGCGATTCTTAAATTCTTCATTATTCTCGTGGATATAGCGATTATCAAGTTCATCATTATTCTCGTGGATACAGCGATTCTTAAATTCTTCATTATTCTCATGGACACAGCGATTATCGAATTCGTCATTATTCTCGTAGATACAGTGATTATCAACTTCTTCATTATTCTCGTGGATACAGCAATCTTTAAATTCTTTTTTATTCTCATTGATACAGCGATTATTGAATTCATCATTATTCTCGTGGATACAGCGATTTTTAAATTCTTTATTATTCTCATGGAAACAGCGATTGTCGAGTTCATCAATATTCTCGTGGATACAGCGATTATCAAATTCTTCGTTATTCTCATGGATACAGCGATTATCGAATTCGTCATTATTCTCGTAGATACAGTGATTATCAACTTCTTCATTATTCTCGTGGATAAAGCAATTTTTTAATTCTTCATTATTCTCATGGATACAGCGATTATCGAATTTGTCATTATTCTCGTAGATACAGTGATTATCAACTTCTTTATTATTCTCGTGAATACAGCGATTGTCGAGTTCATCATTATTCTCGTGGATACAGTGATTGTCGAGTTCACCATTATTCTCGTGGATAGAGCGATTTTTAAATTCTTCAATATTCTCATGGATACAGCGATTATCGAATTCATCATTATTCTCCGGGATACAGCGGTTGTTAAATTCTTCATTATTCTCATGGATACAGCGATTGTCGAGTTCATCATTATTTTGATGGGTACAGCGATTATCAAATTCTTCGTTATTCTCATGGATACAGCAATTTTTAAATTATTCATTATTCTCGTAGATACAGTGATTATCAACTTCTTCATTATTCTCGTCAATACAGCAATTTTTTAATTCTTTATTATTCTCATGGATACAGCGATTATCGAATTCATCATTATTCTCGTGGATACAGCGATTTTTGAATTCCTCATTATTCTCATGGATACAGCGATTGCCGAGTTCATCATTTATCTCGTGGGTACAGCGATTATCAAATTCTTCGTTATTCTCATGGATACAGCGATTTTGAAATTCTTCATTATTCTCGTTGATACAGCGATTATCACGTTCATCATTATTCTCGTGGATACAGTGATTCATATATTCCTTATTATTCTCATGGATACAGCGATTATCGAATTCGTCATTATTCTCGTAGATACAGTGATTATCAACTTCTTCATTATTCTCGTGGATACAGCAATTTTTAAATTCTTCATTATTCTCACGGATACAGCGATTATCGAATTCGTCGTTATTCTCGTAGATACAGTGATTATCAACTTCTTCATTATTCTCGTTGATACAGCAATTTTTAAATTGTTTATTATTCTTATGGATACAGCGATTATCGAATTCATCATTATTCTCGTGGATACAGCGATTTTTGAATTCTTTATTATTCTCATGGATACAGCGATTATCGAATTCGTCATTATTCTCGTAGATCCAGTAATCATCAACTTCTTTATTATTCTCGTGGATACAGCAATTTTTAAATTCGTCATTATTCTCGTAGATACAGCGATTATCAACTTCTTCGTTATTCTCATGGATGCAGCGATTATCGAATTCGTCATTATTCGCGTAGATACAGCGATTATCAAATTCATCATTATTCTCGTGGATACAGTGATTCTTAAATTCTTCATTATTCTCGTGGATACAGCGATTGTCGAGTTCATCATTATTCTCGTGGATACAGCGACTATCGAGTTTATCATTATTATCGTGGATACAGTGATTCTCAAATTCTTTATTATTCTCATGGATACAGTGATTATCGAATTCTTCATTATTCTCGTGGATACAGTGTATATCAACTTCTTCATTATTCTCGTGTATACAGCGATCATCGAATTCATCATTTTTCTCATGGATGCAGCGATTATCGAATTCGTCATTATTCGCGTAGATGCAGCGATTATGAAATTCATCATTATTCCCGTGGATACAGCGATTATCGAATTTATCATTTCTATCGTGGATACAGTGATTCTCAAATTCTTTATTATTCTCATGGATACAGTGATTATCGAATTCTTCATTATTCTCGTAGATACAGTGTTTATCAACTTCTTCATTATTCTCGTTATACAGCGATTGTCAAGTTCATCATTATTCTTGTGGATACAGCGATTGTCGAGTTCATCATTATTCTCGTGGATACAGCGATTATTAAATTCTTCATTAGTCTCATGGATACAGCGATTGTCGAGTTCATCATCATTCTCCTGGATACAGCGATTTTTATATTCTTCATAATTCTCATGGATACAGCGATTATCGAATTCATCATTATTCTCGTGGATACAGCGATTTTTAAATTCCTCATTATTTTCATGGATACAGCGATTGTCGAGTTCATCATTTATCTCGTGTGTACAGCGATTATCAAATTCTTCGTTATTCTCATGGATGCAGCGATTTTTAAATTCTTCATTATTCTCGTGGATACAGCGATTATCACGTTCATCATTATTCTCGTGGATACAGCAATTTTTAAATTCTTCATTATTCTCATGGATACAGCGATTATCGAATTCGTCATTATTCTCGTAGATACAGTGATTATCAACTTCTTCATCATTCTCGTGGATACAGCAATTTTTAAATTCTTCATTATTCTCATGGATACAGCGATTATCGAATTCATTATTATTCTCGTGGATACAGCGATTTTTAAATTCTTTATTATTCTCATGGATACAGCAATTTTTAAATTCTTCATTATTCTCATGGATACAGCGATTATCGAATTCATCATTTTTCTCGTGGATACAGCGATTATCGAATTCATCATTTTTCTCGTGGATACAGCGATTATTAAATTCTTCTTTATTTTCATGGATATAGCGAACATCGAATTCGTCATTATTCTTGTAGATACAGCGATTATCAACATCTTCGTTATTCTCATGGATGCAGCGATTATCGAATTCGTCATTATTCGCGTAGATACAGCGATTATAAAATTCATCATTATTCTCGTGGACACAGCGATTGTCGAGTTCATCATTATTCTCGTAAAAGCAGCGATTATCAAATTCATTATTATTCTCGTGGATACAGCGATTATTGAGTTCATCATTATTCTCGTGGATACAGTGATTCTTAAATTCTTCGTTATTCTCATGGATACAGTGATTATCGAATTGTTCATTATTTTCGTAGATACAGTGATTATCAACTTTTTTATTATTCTCGTGGATACAGCGATTGTCGAGTTCATCATTATTCTCCTGGATACGGCAAATATTAAATTCTTCATTATTCTCGTGGATACAGCGATTGTCGAGTTCATCATTATTCTCGTGGATACAGTGATTGTCGAGTTCATCATTATTCTCGTGTATACAGCGATTTCAAAATTCTCTATTATTTTCGTAGATACAGTGATTATCAACTCCTTTATTATTCTCGTCAATACAGAAATTTTTTAATTCTTTATTATTCTCATGGATACAGCGATTATCGAATTCGTCGTTATTCTCGTAGATACAGTGATTATCAACTTCTTTATTATTCTCGTGGATACAGCGATTATCAACTTCTTCGTTATTCTCATGAATGGGGCGATTATCGAATTCGTCATTATTCGCGTAGATACAGCGATTATCAAATTCATCATTATTCTCGTGGATACAGCGATTGTCGAATTCATCATTATTCTCGTAAAAACAGCGATTATCAAATTCATCATTATTCTCGTGGATACAGCGATTATCGAGTTTATCATTATTCTCGTGGATACAGTGATTCTCAAATTCTTTATTATTCTCATGGATACAGTGATTATCGAATTCTTTATTATTCTCGTAGATACAGTGATTATCAACTTCTTCATTAATCTCGTGGATACAGCGATTGTCGAGTTCATCATTATTCTTGTGGATACAGCGATTGTCGAGTTCATCATTATTCTCGTGGATACAGCGATTATTAAATTCTTCTTTATTCTCATGGATACAGCGATTATCGAGTTCATCATTATTCTCGTGGATACAGTGATTCTTAAATTCTTCATTATTCTCGTGGATACAGCGATTGTCGAGTTCGTCATTATTCTCGTGGATACAGTGATTGTCGAGTTCATCATTATTCTCGTGGATACAGCGATTTTTAAATTCTTCATTATTCTCGTAGATAGTGTGATTATCAACTTCTTCATTATTCTCGTCAATACAGCAATTTTTTAATTCTTCATTATTCTCATGGATACAGCGATTATCGAATTCATCATAATTCTCGTGGATACAGCGATTTTTAAATTCTTCATTATTCTCGTAGATACAGTGATTATCAACTTCTTCATTATTCACGTCAATACAGCAATTTTTAAATCCTTCATTATTCTCATGGATACAGCGATTATCGAATTCATCATTATTCTCTTGGATACAGTGATTGTCGAGTTCATCATTATTCTCGTCAATACAGCAATTTTTAAATTCTTTATTATTCTCATGGATACAGCGATTGTCGAGTTCGTCATTATTCTCATGGATACAGCGATTATCGAATTCATCATTTTTCTCGTGGATACAGCGATTATTAAATTCTTCTTTATTTTTATGGATATAGCGATTATCGAATTCGTCATTATTCGCGTAGATACAGCGATTATCAAATTCATCATTATTCTCGTGGATACAGCGATTGTCGAGTTCATCATTATTCTCGTAAAAACAGTGATTATCAAATTCATCATTATTCTCGTGGATACAGGGATTATCGAGTTCATCATTATTCTCGTGGATACAGTGATTCTCAAATTCTTCGTTATTCTCATGGATACAGTGGTTATCGAATTCTTTATTATTCTCGTAGATACAGTGATTATCAACTTCTTCATTATTCTCGTGGATACAGCGATTGTCGAGTTCATCATTATTCTCGTGGATACAGCGATTGTCGAGTTTATCATTATTCTCGTGGATACAGCAATTATTAAATTCTTCATTATTCTCATGGATACAGCGATGGTCGAGTTCATCATTATTCTCGTGGATACAGCGATTATCGAGTTCATCATTATTCTCGTGGATACAGTGATTCTTAAATTCTTCATTATTCTCGTGGATACAGCGATTGTCGAGTTCATCATTATTCTTGTGGATACAGTGATTGTCGAGTTCATCATTATTCTCGTCAATACAGCAATTTTTAAATTCTTTATTATTCTCATGGATACAGCGATTATCGAATTCATCATTATTCTCGTGGATACAGCGATTTTTAAATTCTTTATTATTCTCGTAGATACAGTGATTATCAACTTCTTCATTATTCTCGTCAATACAGCAATATTTAAATTCTTCATTATTCTCATCGATACAGCGATTATCGAATTCATCATTATTCTCGTGGATACAGCGATTTTTAAATTCTTTATTATTCTCATCGATGCAGCGATTCTCGAGTTCATCATTATTCTCGTGGGTACAGCGATTATGAAATTCTTCGTTATTCTCATGGATACAGCGATTCTTAAATTCTTCATTATTCTCGTGGATATAGCGATTATCAAGTTCATCATTATTCTCGTGGATACAGCGATTCTTAAATTCTTCATTATTCTCATGGACACAGCGATTATCGAATTCGTCATTATTCTCGTAGATACAGTGATTATCAAGTTCTTCATTATTCTCGTGGATACAGCAATCTTTAAATTCTTTTTTATTCTCATTGATACAGCGATTATTGAATTCATCATTATTCTCGTGGATACAGCGATTTTTAAATTCTTTATTATTCTCATGGAAACAGCGATTGTCGAGTTCATCAATATTCTCGTGGATACAGCGATTATCAAATTCTTCGTTATTCTCATGGATACAGCGATTATCGAATTCGTCATTATTCTCGTAGATACAGTGATTATCAACTTCTTCATTATTCTCGTGGATACAGCAATTTTTTAATTCTTCATTATTCTCATGGATACAGCGATTATCGAATTTGTCATTATTCTCGTAGATACAGTGATTATCAACTTCTTTATTATTCTCGTGAATACAGCGATTGTCGAGTCCATCATTATTCTCGTGGATACAGTGATTGTCGAGTTCACCATTATTCTCGTGGATACAGCGATTTTTAAATTCTTCAATATTCTCATGGATACAGCGATTATCGAATTCATCATTATTCTCCGGGATACAGCGGTTGTTAAATTCTTCATTATTCTCATGGATACAGCGATTGTCGAGTTCATCATTATTTTGATGGGTACAGCGATTATCAAATTCTTCGTTATTCTCATGGATACAGCAATTTTTAAATTATTCATTATTCTCGTAGATACAGTGATTATCAACTTCTTCATTATTCTCGTCAATACAGCAATTTTTTAATTCTCTATTATTCTCATGGATACAGCGATTATCGAATTCATCATTATTCTCGTGGATACAGCGATTTTGAAATTCTTCATTATTCTCGTAGATACAGTGATTATCAACTTCTTCATTATTCTCGTGGATACAGCAATTTTTAAATTCTTCATTATTCTCACGGATACAGCGATTATTGAATTCGTCGTTATTCTCGTAGATACAGTGATTATCAACTTCTTCATTATTCTCGTTGATACAGCAATTTTTAAATTGTTTATTATTCTTATGGATACAGCGATTATCGAATTCATCATTATTCTCGTGGATACAGCGATTTTTGAATTCTTTATTATTCTCATGGATACAGCGATTATCGAATTCGTCATTATTCTCGTAGATCCAGTAATCATCAACTTCTTTATTATTCTCGTGGATACAGCAATTTTTAAATTCGTCATTATTCTCGTAGATACAGCGATTATCAACTTCTTCGTTATTCTCATGGATGCAGCGATTATCGAATTCGTCATTATTCGCGTAGATACAGCGATTATCAAATTCATCATTATTCTCGTGGATACAGTGATTCTTAAATTCTTCATTATTCTCGTGGATACAGCGATTGTCGAGTTCATCATTATTCTCGTGGATACAGCGATTATCGAGTTTATCATTATTATCGTGGATACAGTGATTCTCAAATTCTTTATTATTCTCATGGATACAGTGATTATCGAATTCTTCATTATTCTCGTGGATACAGTGTATATCAACTTCTTCATTATTCTCGTGGATACAGCGATCATCGAATTCATCATTTTTCTCATGGATGCAGCGATTATCGAATTCGTCATTATTCGCGTAGATGCAGCGATTATGAAATTCATCATTATTCCCGTGGATACAGCGATTATCGAATTTATCATTTCTATCGTGGATACAGTGATTCTCAAATTCTTTATTATTCTCATGGATACAGTGATTATCGAATTCTTCATTATTCTCGTAGATACAGTGTTTATCAACTTCTTCATTATTCTCGTTATACAGCGATTGTCAAGTTCATCATTATTCTTGTGGATACAGCGATTGTCGAGTTCATCATTATTCTCGTGGATACAGCGATTATTAAATTCTTCATTAGTCTCATAGATACAGCGATTGTCGAGTTCATCATCATTCTCCTGGATACAGCGATTTTTATATTCTTCATAATTCTCATGGATACAGCGATTATCGAATTCATCATTATTCTCGTGGATACAGCGATTTTTAAATTCCTCATTATTTTCATGGATACAGCGATTGTCGAGTTCATCATTTATCTCGTGTGTACAGCGATTATCAAATTCTTCGTTATTCTCATGGATGCAGCGATTTTTAAATTCTTCATTATTCTCGTGGATACAGCGATTATCACGTTCATCATTATTCTCGTGGATACAGCAATTTTTAAATTCTTCATTATTCTCATGGATACAGCGATTATCGAATTCGTCATTATTCTCGTAGATACAGTGATTATCAACTTCTTCATCATTCTCGTGGATACAGCAATTTTTAAATTCTTCATTATTCTCATGGATACAGCGATTATCGAATTCATGATTATTCTCGTGGATACAGCGATTTTTAAATTCTTTATTATTCTCATGGATACAGCAATTTTTAAATTCTTCATTATTCTCATGGATACAGCGATTATCGAATTCATCATTTTTCTCGTGGATACAGCGATTATCGAATTCATCATTTTTCTCGTGGATACAGCGATTATTAAATTCTTCTTTATTTTCATGGATATAGCGAACATCGAATTCGTCATTATTCTTGTAGATACAGCGATTATCAACATCTTCGTTATTCTCATGGATGCAGCGATTATCGAATTCGTCATTATTCGCGTAGATACAGCGATTATAAAATTCATCATTATTCTCGTGGACACAGCGATTGTCGAGTTCATCATTATTCTCGTAAAAGCAGCGATTATCAAATTCATTATTATTCTCGTGGATACAGCGATTATTGAGTTCATCATTATTCTCGTGGATACAGTGATTCTTAAATTCTTCGTTATTCTCATGGATACAGTGATTATCGAATTGTTCATTATTTTCGTAGATACAGTGATTGTCAACTTTTTTATTATTCTCGTGGATACAGCGATTGTCGAGTTCATCATTATTCTCCTGGATACGGCAAATATTAAATTCTTCATTATTCTCGTGGATACAGCGATTGTCGAGTTCATCATTATTCTCGTGGATACAGTGATTGTCGAGTTCATCATTATTCTCGTGTATACAGCGATTTCAAAATTCTCTATTATTTTCGTAGATACAGTGATTATCAACTCCTTTATTATTCTCGTCAATACAGAAATTTTTTAATTCTTTATTATTCTCATGGATACAGCGATTATCGAATTCGTCGTTATTCTCGTAGATACAGTGATTATCAACTTCTTCATTATTCTCGTGGATACAGCGATTATCAACTTCTTCGTTATTCTCATGAATGGGGCGATTATCGAATTCGTCATTATTCGCGTAGATACAGCGATTATCAAATTCATCATTATTCTCGTGGATACAGCGATTGTCGAATTCATCATTATTCTCGTAAAAACAGCGATTATCAAATTCATCATTATTCTCGTGGATACAGCGATTATCGAGTTTATCATTATTCTCGTGGATACAGTGATTCTCAAATTCTTTATTATTCTCATGGATACAGTGATTATCGAATTCTTTATTATTCTCGTAGATACAGTGATTATCAACTTCTTCATTAATCTCGTGGATACAGCGATTGTCGAGTTCATCATTATTCTTGTGGATACAGCGATTGTCGAGTTCATCATTATTCTCGTGGATACAGCGATTATTAAATTCTTCTTTATTCTCATGGATACAGCGATTATCGAGTTCATCATTATTCTCGTGGATACAGTGATTCTTAAATTCTTCATTATTCTCGTGGATACAGCGATTGTCGAGTTCGTCATTATTCTCGTGGATACAGTGATTGTCGAGTTCATCATTATTCTCGTGGATACAGCGATTTTTAAATTCTTCATTATTCTCGTAGATAGTGTGATTATCAACTTCTTCATTATTCTCGTCAATACAGCAATTTTTTAATTCTTCATTATTCTCATGGATACAGCGATTATCGAATTCATCATAATTCTCGTGGATACAGCGATTTTTAAATTCTTCATTATTCTCGTAGATACAGTGATTATCAACTTCTTCATTATTAACGTCAATACAGCAATTTTTAAATCCTTCATTATTCTCATGGATACAGCGATTATCGAATTCATCATTATTCTCTTGGATACAGCGATTTTCAAATTCTTTATTATTCTCATCGATATAGCGATTGTCGAGTTCATCATTATTCTCGTGGATACCGTGATTCATATATTCTTCATTATTCTCATGGATACAGCGATTATCGAATTCGTCATTATTCTCGTAGATACAGTGATTATCAACTTCTTCATTATTCTCGTGGATACAGCAATTTTTAAATTCTTCATTATTCTCATGGATACAGCGATTATCGAATTCGTCGTTATTCTCGTAGATACAGTGATTATCAACTTCTTTATTATTCTCGTTGATACAGCAATTTTTTAATTCTTTATTATTCTTATGGATACAGCGATTATCGAATTGATCATTATTCTCGTGGATACAGCGATTTTTAAATTCTTTATTATTCTCATGGATACAGCGATTATCGAATTCGTCATTATTCTCGTAGATACAGTGATTATCAACTTCTTTATTATTCTCGTGGATACGACGATTATCGAATTCATCATTTTTCTCGTGGATACAGCGATTATCGAATTCATCATTATTCTCGTGGATACAGCGATTTTTAAATTCTTTATTACTCTCATCGATACCGCGATTGTCGAGTTCATCATTTTTCTCGTGGATACCGTGATTCATATATTCTTCATTATTCTCATGGATACAGCGATTTTTAAATTCTTCATTATTCTCGTGGATATAGCGATTATCAAGTTCATCATTATTCTCGTGGATACGGTGATTCTTAAATTCTTCCCTATTCTCATGGATACAGCGATTATCGAATTCGTCATTATTCTCGTAGATAGAGTGATTATCAACTTCTTCATCATTCTCGTGGATACAGCAATCTTTAAATTCTTCATTATTCCCATTGATACAGCGATTATCGAATTCATCATTATTCTCGTGGATACAGCGATTTTTAAATTCTTCGTTATTCTCATGGATACAGCGATTATCGAATTCGTCATTATTCTCGTAGATACAGTGATTATCAACTTCTTCATTATTCTCGTGGATACAGCAATTTTTTAATACTTCATTATTCTCATGGATACAGCGATTATCGAATTCGTCATTATTCTCGTAGATACAGTGATTATCAACTTCTTTATTATTCTCGTGAATACAGCGATTGTCGAGTTCATCATTATTCTCGTGGATACAGTGATTGTCGATTTCATCATTATTCTCGTGGATACAGCGATTTTTAAATTCTTCATTATTCTCGTGGAAACAGCGATTATCGAGTTCATCATTATTCTCGTGGATACAGCGATTGTCGAGTTCATCATTATTCTCGTGGATACAGCGATTATTAAATTCTTCATTATTCTCATGGATACAGCGATTATCAAGTTTATCATTATTCTCGTGGATACAGTGATTCTCAAATTCTTCGTTATTCTCATGGATACAGAGGTTATCGAATTCGTCATTATTCTCGTAGATACAGTGATTATCAACTTCTTCATTATTCTCGTGGATACAGCAATTTTTAAATTCTTCATTATTCTCATGGATACAGCGATTATCGAATTCGTCGTTATTCTCGTAGATACAGTGATTATCAACTTCTTCATTATTCTCGTTGATACAGCAATTTTTTAATTCTTTATTATTCTTAGGATACAGCGATTATCGAATTCATCATTATTCTCGTGGATACAGCGATTTTTGAATTCTTTATTATTCTCATGGATACAGCGATTATCGAATTCGTCATTATTCGCGTAGATACAGCGATTATCAAATTCATCATTATTCTCGTGGATACAGTGATTATCGAATTCATCATTACTCTCGTGGATACAGCGATTTTTAAATTCTTCATTATTCTCGTAGATACAGTGATTATCAACTTCTTCATTATTCTCGTCAATACAGCAATATTTAAATTCTTCATTATTCTCATGGATACAGCGATTATCGAGTTTATCATTATTCTCGTGGATACAGTGATTCTCAAATTCTTCGTTATTCTCATGGATACAGTGGTTATCGAATTTTTCATTATTCTCGTAGATACAGTGATTATCAACTTCTTCATTATTCTCGTGGATACAGCGATTGTCGAGTTCATCATTATTCTCGTGTATACAGCAATTATTAAATTCTTTATTATTTTCATGGATACAGCGATTATCGAATTCGTCATTATTCGCGTAGATACAGCGATTATCAAATTCATCATTATTCTCGTGGATACAGTGATTCTTAAATTCTTCATTATTCTCGTGGATACAGCGATTGTCGAGTTCATCATTATTCTCGTGGATACAGCGATTATCGAGTTTATCATTATTATCGTGGATACAGTGATTCTCAAATTCTTTATTATTCTCATGGATACAGTGATTATCGAATTCTTCATTATTCTCGTGCATACAGTGTATATCAACTTCTTCATTATTCTCGTGGATACAGCGATCATCGAATTCATCATTTTTCTCATGGATGCAGCGATTATCGAATTCGTCATTATTCGCGTAGATACAGCGATTATGAAATTCCACATTATTCCCGTGGATACAGCGATTATCGAGTTTATCATTATTATCGTGGATACAGTGATTCTCAAATTCTTTATTATTCTCATGGATACAGTGATTATCGAATTCTTCATTATTCTCGTAGATACAGTGTTTATCAACTTCTTCATTATTCTCGTTATACAGCGATTGTCAAGTTCATCATTATTCTTGTGGATACAGCGATTGTCGAGTTCATCATATTTCTCGTGGATACAGCGATTATTAAATTCTTCCATATTTTCATGGATACAGCGATTGTCGAGTTCATCATTATTCTCCTGGATACAGCGATTTTTATATTCTTCATAATTCTCATGGATACAGCGATTATCGAATTCATCATTATTCTCGTGGATACAGCGATTTTTAAATTCCTCATTATTTTCATGGATACAGCGATTGTCGAGTTCATCATTTATCTCGTGGGTACAGCGATTATCAAATTCTTCGTTATTCTCATGGATGCAGCGATTTTTAAATTCTTCATTATTCTCGTGGATACAGCGATTATCACGTTCATCATTATTCTCGTGGATACAGCAATTTTTAAATTCTTCATTATTCTCATGGATACAGCGATTATCGAATTCGTCATTATTCTCGTAGATACAGTGATTATCAACTTCTTCATCATTCTCGTGGATACAGCAATTTTTAAATTCTTCATTATTCTCATGGATACAGCGATTATCGAATTCATCATTATTCTCGTGGATACAGCGATTTTTAAATTCTTTATTATTCTCATGGATACAGCAATTTTTAAATTCTTTATTATTCTCATGGATACAGCGATTATCGAATTCATCATTTTTCTCGTGGATACAGCGATTATCGAATTCATCATTTTTCTCGTGGATACAGCGATTATTAAATTCTTCTTTATTTTCATAGATATAGCGAACATCGAATTCGTCATTATTCTTGTAGATACAGCGATTATCAACTTCTTCGTTATTCTCATGGATGCAGCGATTATCGAATTCGTCATTATTCGCGTAGATACAGCGATTATAAAATTCATCATTATTCTCGTGGACACAGCGATTGTCGAGTTCATCATTATTCTCGTAAAAACAGCGATTATCAAATTCATTATTATTTTCGTGGATACAGCGATTATCGAGTTCATCATTATTCTCCTGGATACAGTGATTCTCAAATTCTTCGTTATTCTCATGGATACAGTGATTATCGAATTGTTCATTATTTTCTTAGATACAGTGATTATCAACTTTTTTATTATTCTCGTGGATACAGCGATTGTCGAGTTCATCATTATTCTCGTGGATACGGCAAATATTAAATTCTTCATTATTCTCGTGGATACAGCGATTGTCGAGTTCATCATTATTCTCGTGGATACAGTGATTGTCGAGTTCATCATTATTCTCGTGTATACAGCAATTCAAAAATTCTCTATTATTTTCGTAGATACAGTGATTATCAACTCCTTTATTATTCTCGTCAATACAGAAATTTTTTAATTCTTTATTATTCTCATGGATACAGCGATTATCGAATTCGTCGTTATTCTCGTAGATACAGTGATTATCAACTTCTTCATTATTCTCGTGGATACAGCGATTATCAACTTCTTCGTTATTCTCATGGATGCAGCGATTATCGAATTCGTCATTATTCGCGTAGATACAGCGATAATCAAATTCATCATTATTCTCGTAGATACAGTGATTATCAACTTCTTCATTAATCTCGTGGATACAGCGATTGTCGAGTTCATCATTATTCTCGTGGATACAGCGATTATCGAGTTTATCATTATTCTCGTGGATACAGCGATTATTAAATTCTTCTTTATTCTCATGGATACAGCGATTATCGAGTCCATTATTATTCTCGTGGATACAGCGATTTTTAAATTCTTTATTATTCTCGTGGATACAGCGATTATCGAGTTCATCATTATTCTCGTGGATACAGTGATTCTTAAATTCTTCATTATTCTCGTGGATACAGCGATTGTCGAGTTCGTCATTATTCTCGTGGATACAGTGATTGTCGAGTTCATCGTTATTCTCGTGGATACAGCGATTTTTAAATTCTTCATTATTCTCGTAGATACAGTGATTATCAACTTCTTCATTATTCTCGTCAATACAGCAATTTTTTAATTCTTCATTATTCTCATGGATACAGCGATTATCGAATTCATCATAATTCTCGTGGATACAGCGATTTTTAAATTCTTCATTATTCTCGTAGATACAGTGATTATCAACTTCTTCATTATTCTCGTCAATACAGCAATTTTTAAATCCTTCATTATTCTCATGGATACAGCAATTATCGAATTCATCATTATTCTCGTGGATACAGCGATTTTTAAATTCTTCATTATTCTCGTAGATACAGTGATTATCAACTTCTTCATTATTCTCGTCAATACAGCAATATTTAAATTCTTCATTATTCTCATCGATACAGCGATTATCGAATTCATCATTATTCTCGTGGATACAGCGATTTTTAAATTCTTCATTATTCTCATCGATACAGCGATTGTCGAGTTCATAATTATTCTCGTGGGTACAGCGATTATGAAATTCTTCGTTATTCTCATGGATACAGCGATTTTTAAATTCTTCATTATTCTCGTGGATATAGCGATTATCAAGTTCATCATTATTCTCGTGGATACAGTGATTCTTAAATTCTTTATTATTCTCATGGACACAGCGATTATCGAATTCGTCATTATTCTCGTAGATACAGTGATTATCAACTTCTTCATTATTCTCGTGGATACAGCAAACTTTAAATTCTTCATTATTCTCATTGATACAGCGATTATTGAATTCATCATTATTCTCGTGGGTACAGTGATTTTTAAATTCTTCATTATTCTCATGGAAACGGCGATTGTCGAGTTCATCAATATTATCGTAGATACAGCGATTATCAAATTCTTCGTTATTCTCATGGATATAGCGATTATCGAATTCGTCATTATTCTCGTAGATACAGTGATTATCAACTTCTTCATTATTCTCGTGGATACAGTGATTATCGAGTTCATCATTACTCTCGTGGATACAGCGATTTTTAAATTCTTCATTATTCTCGTAGATACAGTGATTATCAACTTCTTCATTATTCTCGTCAATACAGCAATTTTTAAATTCTTCATAATTCTTATGGATACAGCGATTATTGAATTCATCATTATTCTCGTGGATACAGCGATTTTTAAATTCCTCATTATTCTCATGGATACAGCGATTGTCGAGTTCATCAATTATCTCGTGGGTACAGCGATTATCAAATTCTTCGTTATTCTCATGGATGCAGCGTATTTAAAATTCGTCATTATTCTCGTAGATACAGTGATTATCAACTTCTTCATTATTCTCGTGGATACAGCAATTTTTAAATTCTTCATTAATCTCATGGATACAGCGATTATCGAATTCATCATTTTTCTCGTGGATACAGCGATTATTAAATTCTTCTTTATTTTCATGGATATAGCGATTATCGAATTCGTCATTATTCGCGTAGATACAGCGCTTATCAAATTCATCATTATTCTCGTGGATACAGCGATTGTCGAGTTCATCATTATTCTCGTAAAAACAGTGATTATCAAATTCATCATTATTCTCGTGGATACAGGGATTATCGAGTTTATCATTATTCTCGTGGATACAGTGATTCTCAAATTCTTCGTTATTCTCATGGATACAGTGGTTATCGAATTCTTTATTATTCTCGTAGATACAGTGATTATCAACTTCTTCATTATTCTCGTGGATACAGCGATTGTCGAGTTCATCATTATTCTCGTGGATACAGCGATTGTCGAGTTTATCATTATTCTCGTGGATACAGCAATTATTAAATTCTTCATTATTCTCATGGATACAGCGATGGTCGAGTTCATCATTATTCTCGTGGATACAGCGATTATCGAGTTCATCATTATTCTCGTGGATACAGTGATTCTTAAATTCTTCATTATTCTCGTGGATTCAGCGATTGTCGAGTTCATCATTATTCTCGTGGATACAGTGATTGTCGAGTTCATCATTATTCTCGTCAATACAGCAATTTTTAAATTCTTTATTATTCTCATGGATACAGCGATTATCGAATTCATCATTATTCTCGTGGATACAGCGATTTTTAAATTCTTTATTATTCTCGTAGATACAGTGATTATCAACTTCTTCATTATTCTCATCGATACAGCGATTATCGAATTGTTTATTATTCTCGTGGATACAGCGATTTTTAAATTCTTTATTATTCTCATCGATACAGCGATTCTCGAGTTCATCATTATTCTCGTGGGTACAGCGATTATGAAATTCTTCGTTATTCTCATGGATACAGCGATTCTTAAATTCTTCATTATTCTCGTGGATATAGCGATTATCAAGTTCATCATTATTCTCGTGGATACAGCGATTCTTAAATTCTTCATTATTCTCATGGACACAGCGATTATCGAATTCGTCATTATTCTCGTAGATACAGTGATTATCAACTTCTTCATTATTCTCGTGGATACAGCAATCTTTAAATTCTTTTTTATTCTCATTGATACAGCGATTATTGAATTCATCATTATTCTCGTGGATACAGCGATTTTTAAATTCTTTATTATTCTCATGGAAACAGCGATTGTCGAGTTCATCAATATTCTCGTGGATACAGCGATTATCAAATTCTTCGTTATTCTCATGGATACAGCGATTATCGAATTCGTCATTATTCTCGTAGATACAGTGATTATCAACTTCTTCATTATTCTCGTGGATAAAGCAATTTTTTAATTCTTCATTATTCTCATGGATACAGCGATTATCGAATTTGTCATTATTCTCGTAGATACAGTGATTATCAACTTCTTTATTATTCTCGTGAATACAGCGATTGTCGAGTTCATCATTATTCTCGTGGATACAGTGATTGTCGAGTTCACCATTATTCTCGTGGATAGAGCGATTTTTAAATTCTTCAATATTCTCATGGATACAGCGATTATCGAATTCATCATTATTCTCCGGGATACAGCGGTTGTTAAATTCTTCATTATTCTCATGGATACAGCGATTGTCGAGTTCATCATTATTTTGATGGGTACAGCGATTATCAAATTCTTCGTTATTCTCATGGATACAGCAATTTTTAAATTATTCATTATTCTCGTAGATACAGTGATTATCAACTTCTTCATTATTCTCGTCAATACAGCAATTTTTTAATTCTTTATTATTCTCATGGATACAGCGATTATCGAATTCATCATTATTCTCGTGGATACAGCGATTTTTGAATTCCTCATTATTCTCATGGATACAGCGATTGCCGAGTTCATCATTTATCTCGTGGGTACAGCGATTATCAAATTCTTCGTTATTCTCATGGATACAGCGATTTTGAAATTCTTCATTATTCTCGTTGATACAGCGATTATCACGTTCATCATTATTCTCGTGGATACAGTGATTCATATATTCCTTATTATTCTCATGGATACAGCGATTATCGAATTCGTCATTATTCTCGTAGATACAGTGATTATCAACTTCTTCATTATTCTCGTGGATACAGCAATTTTTAAATTCTTCATTATTCTCACGGATACAGCGATTATCGAATTCGTCGTTATTCTCGTAGATACAGTGATTATCAACTTCTTCATTATTCTCGTTGATACAGCAATTTTTAAATTGTTTATTATTCTTATGGATACAGCGATTATCGAATTCATCATTATTCTCGTGGATACAGCGATTTTTGAATTCTTTATTATTCTCATGGATACAGCGATTATCGAATTCGTCATTATTCTCGTAGATCCAGTAATCATCAACTTCTTTATTATTCTCGTGGATACAGCAATTTTTAAATTCGTCATTATTCTCGTAGATACAGCGATTATCAACTTCTTCGTTATTCTCATGGATGCAGCGATTATCGAATTCGTCATTATTCGCGTAGATACAGCGATTATCAAATTCATCATTATTCTCGTGGATACAGTGATTCTTAAATTCTTCATTATTCTCGTGGATACAGCGATTGTCGAGTTCATCATTATTCTCGTGGATACAGCGACTATCGAGTTTATCATTATTATCGTGGATACAGTGATTCTCAAATTCTTTATTATTCTCATGGATACAGTGATTATCGAATTCTTCATTATTCTCGTGGATACAGTGTATATCAACTTCTTCATTATTCTCGTGTATACAGCGATCATCGAATTCATCATTTTTCTCATGGATGCAGCGATTATCGAATTCGTCATTATTCGCGTAGATGCAGCGATTATGAAATTCATCATTATTCCCGTGGATACAGCGATTATCGAATTTATCATTTCTATCGTGGATACAGTGATTCTCAAATTCTTTATTATTCTCATGGATACAGTGATTATCGAATTCTTCATTATTCTCGTAGATACAGTGTTTATCAACTTCTTCATTATTCTCGTTATACAGCGATTGTCGAGTTCATCATTATTCTCGTGGATACAGCGATTATTAAATTCTTCATTAGTCTCATGGATACAGCGATTGTCGAGTTCATCATCATTCTCCTGGATACAGCGATTTTTATATTCTTCATAATTCTCATGGATACAGCGATTATCGAATTCATCATTATTCTCGTGGATACAGCGATTTTTAAATTCCTCATTATTTTCATGGATACAGCGATTGTCGAGTTCATCATTTATCTCGTGTGTACAGCGATTATCAAATTCTTCGTTATTCTCATGGATGCAGCGATTTTTAAATTCTTCATTATTCTCGTGGATACAGCGATTATCACGTTCATCATTATTCTCGTGGATACAGCAATTTTTAAATTCTTCATTATTCTCATGGATACAGCGATTATCGAATTCGTCATTATTCTCGTAGATACAGTGATTATCAACTTCTTCATCATTCTCGTGGATACAGCAATTTTTAAATTCTTCATTATTCTCATGGATACAGCGATTATCGAATTCATTATTATTCTCGTGGATACAGCGATTTTTAAATTCTTTATTATTCTCATGGATACAGCAATTTTTAAATTCTTCATTATTCTCATGGATACAGCGATTATCGAATTCATCATTTTTCTCGTGGATACAGCGATTATCGAATTCATCATTTTTCTCGTGGATACAGCGATTATTAAATTCTTCTTTATTTTCATGGATATAGCGAACATCGAATTCGTCATTATTCTTGTAGATACAGCGATTATCAACATCTTCGTTATTCTCATGGATGCAGCGATTATCGAATTCGTCATTATTCGCGTAGATACAGCGATTATAAAATTCATCATTATTCTCGTGGACACAGCGATTGTCGAGTTCATCATTATTCTCGTAAAAGCAGCGATTATCAAATTCATTATTATTCTCGTGGATACAGCGATTATTGAGTTCATCATTATTCTCGTGGATACAGTGATTCTTAAATTCTTCGTTATTCTCATGGATACAGTGATTATCGAATTGTTCATTATTTTCGTAGATACAGTGATTATCAACTTTTTTATTATTCTCGTGGATACAGCGATTGTCGAGTTCATCATTATTCTCCTGGATACGGCAAATATTAAATTCTTCATTATTCTCGTGGATACAGCGATTGTCGAGTTCATCATTATTCTCGTGGATACAGTGATTGTCGAGTTCATCATTATTCTCGTGTATACAGCGATTTCAAAATTCTCTATTATTTTCGTAGATACAGTGATTATCAACTCCTTTATTATTCTCGTCAATACAGAAATTTTTTAATTCTTTATTATTCTCATGGATACAGCGATTATCGAATTCGTCGTTATTCTCGTAGATACAGTGATTATCAACTTCTTTATTATTCTCGTGGATACAGCGATTATCAACTTCTTCGTTATTCTCATGAATGGGGCGATTATCGAATTCGTCATTATTCGCGTAGATACAGCGATTATCAAATTCATCATTATTCTCGTGGATACAGCGATTGTCGAATTCATCATTATTCTCGTAAAAACAGCGATTATCAAATTCATCATTATTCTCGTGGATACAGCGATTATCGAGTTTATCATTATTCTCGTGGATACAGTGATTCTCAAATTCTTTATTATTCTCATGGATACAGTGATTATCGAATTCTTTATTATTCTCGTAGATACAGTGATTATCAACTTCTTCATTAATCTCGTGGATACAGCGATTGTCGAGTTCATCATTATTCTTGTGGATACAGCGATTGTCGAGTTCATCATTATTCTCGTGGATACAGCGATTATTAAATTCTTCTTTATTCTCATGGATACAGCGATTATCGAGTTCATCATTATTCTCGTGGATACAGTGATTCTTAAATTCTTCATTATTCTCGTGGATACAGCGATTGTCGAGTTCGTCATTATTCTCGTGGATACAGTGATTGTCGAGTTCATCATTATTCTCGTGGATACAGCGATTTTTAAATTCTTCATTATTCTCGTAGATAGTGTGATTATCAACTTCTTCATTATTCTCGTCAATACAGCAATTTTTTAATTCTTCATTATTCTCATGGATACAGCGATTATCGAATTCATCATAATTCTCGTGGATACAGCGATTTTTAAATTCTTCATTATTCTCGTAGATACAGTGATTATCAACTTCTTCATTATTCACGTCAATACAGCAATTTTTAAATCCTTCATTATTCTCATGGATACAGCGATTATCGAATTCATCATTATTCTCTTGGATACAGCGATTTTTAAATTCTTTATTATTCTCATCGATATAGCGATTGTCGAGTTCATCATTATTCTCGTGGATACCGTGATTCATATATTCTTCATTATTCTCATGGATACAGCGATTATCGAATTCGTCATTATTCTCGTAGATACAGTGATTATCAACTTCTTCATTATTCTCGTGGATACAGCAATTTTTAAATTCTTCATTATTCTCATGGATACAGCGATTATCGAATTCGTCGTTATTCTCGTAGATACAGTGATTATCAACTTCTTCATTATTCTCGTTGATACAGCAATTTTTTAATTCTTTATTATTCTTATGGATACAGCGATTATCGAATTGATCATTATTCTCGTGGATACAGCGATTTTTAAATTCTTTATTATTCTCATGGATACAGCGATTATCGAATTCGTCATTATTCTCGTAGATACAGTGATTATCAACTTCTTTATTATTCTCGTGGATACGGCGATTATCGAATTCATCATTTTTCTCGTGGATACAGCGATTATCGAATTCATCATTATTCTCGTGGATACAGCGATTTTTAAATTCTTTATTACTCTCATCGATACCGCGATTGTCGAGTTCATCATTTTTCTCGTGGATACCGTGATTCATATATTCTTCATTATTCTCATGGATACAGCGATTTTTAAATTCTTCATTATTCTCGTGGATATAGCGATTATCAAGTTCATCATTATTCTCGTGGATACGGTGATTCTTAAATTCTTCATTATGCTCATGGATACAGCGATTATCGAATTTGTCATTATTCTCGTAGATAGAGTGATTATCAACTTCTTCATCATTCTCGTGGATACAGCAATCTTTAAATTCTTCATTATTCCCATTGATACAGCGATTATCGAATTCATCATTATTCTCGTGGATACAGCGATTTTTAAATTCTTTATTATTCTCATGGATACAGCGATTGTCGAGTTCATCAATATTCTCGTGGATACAGCGATTATCAAATTCTTCGTTATTCTCATGGATACAGCGATTATCGAATTCGTCATTATTCTCGTAGATACAGTGATTATCAACTTCTTCATTATTCTCGTGGATACAGCAATTTTTTAATACTTCATTATTCTCATGGATACAGCGATTATCGAATTCGTCATTATTCTCGTAGATACAGTGATTATCAACTTCTTTATTATTCTCGTGAATACAGCGATTGTCGAGTTCATCATTATTCTCGTGGATACAGTGATTGTCGATTTCATCATTATTCTCGTGGATACAGCGATTTTTAAATTCTTCATTATTCTCGTGGAAACAGCGATTATCGAGTTCATCATTATTCTCGTGGATACAGCGATTGTCGAGTTCATCATTATTCTCGTGGATACAGCGATTATTAAATTCTTCATTATTCTCATGGATACAGCGATTATCAAGTTTATCATTATTCTCGTGGATACAGTGATTCTCAAATTCTTCGTTATTCTCATGGATACAGAGGTTATCGAATTCTTCATTATTCTCGTAGATACAGTGATTATCAACTTCTTCATTATTCCCGTGGATACAGCGATGGTCGAGTTCATCATTATTCTCGTGGATACAGCGATTATTAAATTCTTCTTTATTCTCATGGATACAGCGATTATCGAGTCCATTATTATTCTCGTGGATACAGCGATTTTTAAATTCTTCATTATTCTCGTGGATACAGCGATTATCGAGTTCATCATTATTCTCGTGGATACTGTGATTCTTAAATTCTTCATTATTCTCGTGGATACAGCGATTGTCGAGTTCGTCATTATTCTCGTGGATACAGTGATTGTCGAGTTCATCGTTATTCTCGTGGATACAGCGATTTTTAAATTCTTCATTATTCTCGTAGATACAGTGATTATCAACTTCTTCATTATTCTCGTCAATACAGCAATTTTTTAATTCTTCATTATTCTCATGGATACAGCGATTATCGAATTCATCATAATTCTCGTGGATACAGCGATTTTTAAATTCTTCATTATTCTCGTAGATACAGTGATTATCAACTTCTTCATTATTCTCGTCAATACAGCAATTTTTAAATCCTTCATTATTCTCATGGATACAGCGATTATCGAATTCATCATTATTCTCGTGGATACAGCGATTTTTAAATTCTTCATTATTCTCGTAGATACAGTGATTATCAACTTCTTCATTATTCTCGTCAATACAGCAATATTTAAATTCTTCATTATTCTCATCGATACAGCGATTATCGAATTCATCATTATTCTCGTGGATACAGCGATTTTTAAATTCTTCATTATTCTCATCGATACAGCGATTGTCGAGTTCATAATTATTCTCGTGGGTACAGCGATTATGAAATTCTTCGTTATTCTCATGGATACAGCGATTTTTAAATTCTTCATTATTCTCGTGGATATAGCGATTATCAAGTTCATCATTATTCTCGTGGATACAGTGATTCTTAAATTCTTTATTATTCTCATGGACACAGCGATTATCGAATTCGTCATTATTCTCGTAGATACAGTGATTATCAACTTCTTCATTATTCTCGTGGATACAGCAAACTTTAAATTCTTCATTATTCTCATTGATACAGCGATTATTGAATTCATCATTATTCTCGTGGGTACAGTAATTTTTAAATTCTTCATTATTCTCATGGAAACGGCGATTGTCGAGTTCATCAATATTCTCGTAGATACAGCGATTATCAAATTCTTCGTTATTCTCATGGATATAGCGGATATCGAATTCGTCATTATTCTCGTAGATACAGTGATTATCAACTTCTTCATTATTCTCGTGGATACAGTGATTATCGAATTCATCATTACTCTCGTGGATACAGCGATTTTTAAATTCTTTATTATTCTCGTAGATACAGTGATTATCAACTTCTTCATTATTCTCGTCAATACAGCAATTTTTAAATTCTTCATAATTCTTATGGATACAGCGATTATTGAATTCATCATTATTCTCGTGGATACAGCGATTTTTAAATTCCTCATTATTCTCATGGATACAGCGATTGTCGAGTTCATCAATTATCTCGTGGGTACAGCGATTATCAAATTCTTCGTTATTCTCATGGATGCAGCGTATTTAAAATTCGTCATTGTTCTCGTAGATACAGTGATTATCAACTTCTTCATTATTCTCGTGGATACAGCAATTTTTAAATTCTTCATTAATCTCATGGATACAGCGATTATCGAATTCATCATTTTTCTCGTGGATACAGCGATTATTAAATTCTTCTTTATTTTCATGGATATAGCGATTATCGAATTCGTCATTATTCGCGTAGATACAGCGATTATCAAATTCATCATTATTCTCGTGGATACAGCGATTGTCGAGTTCATCATTATTCTCGTAAAAACAGTGATTATCAAATTCATCATTATTCTCGTGGATACAGGGATTATCGAGTTTATCATTATTCTCGTGGATACAGTGATTCTCAAATTCTACGTTATTCTCATGGATACAGTGGTTATCGAATTCTTTATTATTCTCGTAGATACAGTGATTATCAACTTCTTCATTATTCTCGTGGATACAGCGATTGTCGAGTTCATCATTATTCTCGTGGATACAGCGATTGTCGAGTTTATCATTATTCTCGTGGATACAGCAATTATTAAATTCTTCATTATTCTCATGGATACAGCGATGGTCGAGTTCATCATTATTCTCGTGGATACAGCGATTATCGAGTTCATCATTATTCTCGTGGATACAGTGATTCTTAAATTCTTCATTATTCTCGTGGATACAGCGATTGTCGAGTTCATCATTATTCTCGTGGATACAGTGATTGTCGAGTTCATCATTATTCTCGTCAATACAGCAATTTTTAAGTTCTTTATTATTCTCATGGATACAGCGATTATCGAATTCATCATTATTCTCGTGGATACAGCGATTTTTAAATTCTTTATTATTCTCGTAGATACAGTGATTATCAACTTCTTCATTATTCTCGTCAATACAGCAATATTTAAATTCTTCATTATTCTCATCGATACAGCGATTATCGAATTGTTCATTATTCTCGTGGATACAGCGATTTTTAAATTCTTTATTATTCTCATCGATACAGCGATTCTCGAGTTCATCATTATTCTCGTGGGTACAGCGATTATGAAATTCTTCGTTATTCTCATGGATACAGCGATTCTTAAATTCTTCATTATTCTCGTGGATATAGCGATTATCAAGTTCATCATTATTCTCGTGGATACAGCGATTCTTAAATTCTTCATTATTCTCATGGACACAGCGATTATCGAATTCGTCATTATTCTCGTAGATACAGTGATTATCAACTTCTTCATTATTCTCGTGGATACAGCAATCTTTAAATTCTTTTTTATTCTCATTGATACAGCGATTATTGAATTCATCATTATTCTCGTGGATACAGCGATTTTTAAATTCTTTATTATTCTCATGGAAACAGCGATTGTCGAGTTCATCAATATTCTCGTGGATACAGCGATTATCAAATTCTTCGTTATTCTCATGGATACAGCGATTATCGAATTCGTCATTATTCTCGTAGATACAGTGATTATCAACTTCTTCATTATTCTCGTGGATACAGCAATTTTTTAATTCTTCATTATTCTCATGGATACAGCGATTATCGAATTTGTCATTATTCTCGTAGATACAGTGATTATCAACTTCTTTATTATTCTCGTGAATACAGCGATTGTCGAGTTCATCATTATTCTCGTGGATACAGTGATTGTCGAGTTCACCATTATTCTCGTGGATAGAGCGATTTTTAAATTCTTCAATATTCTCATGGATACAGCGATTATCGAATTCATCATTATTCTCCGGGATACAGCGGTTGTTAAATTCTTCATTATTCTCATGGATACAGCGATTGTCGAGTTCATCATTATTTTGATGGGTACAGCGATTATCAAATTCTTCGTTATTCTCATGGATACAGCAATTTTTAAATTATTCATTATTCTCGTAGATACAGTGATTATCAACTTCTTCGATATTCTCGTCAATACAGCAATTTTTTAATTCTTTATTATTCTCATGGATACAGCGATTATCGAATTCATCATTATTCTCGTGGATACAGCGATTTTTGACTTCCTCATTATTCTCATGGATACAGCGATTGCCGAGTTCATCATTTATCTCGTGGGTACAGCGATTATCAAATTCTTCGTTATTCTCATGGATACAGCGATTTTGAAATTCTTCATTATTCTCGTTGATACAGCGATTATCACGTTCATCATTATTCTCGTGGATACAGTGATTCATATATTCCTTATTATTCTAATGGATACAGCGATTATCGAATTCGTCATTATTCTCGTAGATACAGTGATTATCAACTTCTTCATTATTCTCATGGATACAGCAATTTTTAAATTCTTCATTATTCTCATGGATACAGCGATTATCGAATTCGTCGTTATTCTCGTAGATACAGTGATTATCAACTTCTTCATTATTCTCGTTGATACAGCAATTTTTAAATTCTTTATTATTCTTATGGATACAGCGATTATCGAATTCATCATCATTCTCGTGGATACAGCGATTTTTGAATTCTTTATTATTCTCATGGATACAGCGATTATCGAATTCGTCATTATTCTCGTAGATCCAGTAATCATCAACTTCTTTATTATTCTCGTGGATACAGCAATTTTTAAATTCGTCATTATTCTCGTAGATACAGCGATTATCAACTTCTTCGTTATTCTCATGGATGCAGCGATTATCGAATTCGTCATTATTCGCGTAGATACAGCGATTATCAAATTCATCATTATTCTCGTGGATACAGTGATTCTTAAATTCTTCATTATTCTCGTGGATACAGCGATTGTCGAGTTCATCATTATTCTCGTGGATACAGCGATTATCGAGTTTATCATTATTATCGTGGATACAGTGATTCTCAAATTCTTTATTATTCTCATGGATACAGTGATTATCGAATTCTTCATTATTCTCGTGGATACAGTGTATATCAACTTCTTCATTATTCTCGTGGTTACAGCGATCATCGAATTCATCATTTTTCTCATGGATGCAGCGATTATCGAATTCGTCATTATTCGCGTAGATGCAGCGATTATGAAATTCATCATTATTCCCGTGGATACAGCGATTATCGAGTTTATCATTATTATCGTGGATACAGTGATTCTCAAATTCTTTATTATTCTCATGGATACAGTGATTATCGAATTCTTCATTATTCTCGTAGATATAGTGTTTATCAACTTCTTCATTATTCTCGTTATACAGCGATTGTCAAGTTCATCATTATTCTTGTGGATACAGCGATTGTCGAGTTCATCATTATTCTCGTGGATACAGCGATTATTAAATTCTTCATTATTCTCATGGATACAGCGATTGTCGAGTTCATCATTATTCTTCTGGATACAGCGATTTTTATATTCTTCATAATTCTCATGGATACAGCGTTTATCGAATTCATCATTATTCTCGTGGATACAGCGATTTTTAAATTCCTCATTATTTTCATGGATACAGCGATTGTCGAGTTCATCATTTATCTCGTGTGTACAGCGATTATCAAATTCTTCGTTATTCTCATGGATGCAGCGATTTTTAAATTCTTCATTATTCTCGTGGATACAGCGATTATCACGTTCATCATTATTCTCGTGGATACAGCAATTTTTAAATTCTTCATTATTCTCATGGATACAGCGATTATCGAATTCGTCATTATTCTCGTAGATACAGTGATTATCAACTTCTTCATCATTCTCGTGGATACAGCAATTTTTAAATTCTTCATTATTCTCATGGATACAGCGATTATCGAATTCATCATTATTCTCGTGGATACAGCGATTTTTAAATTCTTTATTATTCTCATGGATACAGCAATTTTTAAATTCTTCATTATTCTCATGGATACAGCGATTATCGAATTCATCATTTTTCTCGTGGATACAGCGATTATCGAATTCATCATTTTTCTCGTGGATACAGCGATTATTAAATTTTTCTTTATTTTCATGGATATAGCGAACATCGAATTCGTCATTATTCTTGTAGATACAGCGATTATCAATTTCTTCGTTATTCTCATGGATGCAGCGATTATCGAATTCGTCATTATTCGCGTAGATACAGCGATTATAAAATTCATCATTATTCTCGTGGACACAGCGATTGTCGAGTTCATCATTATTCTCGTAAAAACAGCGATTATCAAATTCATTATTATTCTCGTGGATACAGCGATTATTTAGTTCATCATTATTCTCGTGGATACAGTGATTCTCAAATTCTTCGTTATTCTCATGGATACAGTGATTATCGAATTGTTCATTATTTTCGTAGATACAGTGATTATCAACTTTTTTATTATTCTCGTGGATACAGCGATTGTCGAGTTCATCATTATTCTCGTGGATACGGCAAATATTAAATTCTTCATTATTCTCGTGGATACAGCGATTGTCGAGTTCATCATTATTCTCGTGGATACAGTGATTGTCGAGTTCATCATTATTCTCGTGTATGCAGCGATTTCAAAATTCTCTATTATTTTCGTAGATACAGTGATTATCAACTCCTTTATTATTCTCGTCAATACAGAAATTTTTTAATTCTTTATTATTCTCATGGATACAGCGATTATCGAATTCGTCGTTATTCTCGTCGATACAGTGATTATCAACTTCTTCATTATTCTCGTGGATACAGCGATTATCAATTTCTTCGTTATTCTCATGAATGCGGCGATTATCGAATTCGTCATTATTCGCGTAGATACAGCGATTATCAAATTCATCATTATTCTCGTGGATACAGCGATTGTCGAATTCATCATTATTCTCGTAAAAACAGCGATTATCAAATTCATCATTATTCTCGTGGATACAGCGATTATCGAGTTTATCATTATTCTCGTGGATACAGTGATTCTCAAATTCTTTATTATTCTCATGGATACAGTGATTATCGAATTCTTTATTATTCTCGTAGATACAGTGATTATCAACTTCTTCATTAATCTCGTGGATACAGCGATTGTCGAGTTCATCATTATTCTTGTGGATACAGCGATTGTCGAGTTCATCATTATTCTCGTGGATACAGCGATTATTAAATTCTTCTTTATTCTCATGGATACAGCGATTATCGAGTTCATCATTATTCTCGTGGATACAGTGATTCTTAAATTCTTCATTATTCTCGTGGATACAGCGATTGTCGAGTTCGTCATTATTCTCGTGGATACAGTGATTGTCGCGTTCATTATTATTCTCGTGGATACAGCGATTTTTAAATTCTTCATTATTCTCGTAGATAGTGTGATTATCAACTTCTTCATTATTCTCGTCAATACAGCAATTTTTTAATTCTTCATTATTCTCATGGATACAGCGATTATCGAATTCATCATAATTCTCGTGGATACAGCGATTTTTAAATTCTTCATTATTCTCGTAGATACAGTGATTATCAACTTCTTCATTATTCTCGTCAATACAGCAATTTTTAAATCCTTCATTATTCTCATGGATACAGCGATTATCGAATTCATCATTATTCTCTTGGATACAGCGATTTTTAAATTCTTTATTATTCTCATCGATACAGCGATTGTCGAGTTCATTATTATTCTCGTGGATACCGTGATTCATATATTCTTCATTATTCTCATGGATACAGCGATTATCGAATTCGTCATTATTCTCGTAGATACAGTGATTATCAACTTCTTCATTATTCTCGTGGATACAGCAATTTTTAAATTCTTCATTATTCTCATGGATACAGCGATTATCGAATTCGTCGTTATTCTCGTAGATACAGTGATTATCAACTTCCTTATTATTCTCGTTGATACAGCAATTTTTTAATTCTTTATTATTCTTATGGATACAGCGATTATCGAATTGATCATTATTCTCGTGGATACAGCGATTTTTAAATTCTTTATTATTCTCATGGATACAGCGATTATCGAATTCGTCATTATTCTCGTAGATACAGTGATTATCAACTTCTTTATTATTCTCGTGGATACGGCGATTATCGAATTCATCATTTTTCTCGTGGATACAGCGATTATCGAATTCATCATTATTCTCGTGGATACAGCGATTTTTAAATTCTTTATTACTCTCATCGATACCGCGATTGTCGAGTTCATCATTTTTCTCGTGGATACCGTGATTCATATATTCTTCATTATTCTCATGGATACAGCGATTTTTAAATTCTTCATTATTCTCGTGGATATAGCGATTATCAAGTTCATCATTATTCTCGTGGATACGGTGATTCTTAAATTCTTCATTATTCTCATGGATACAGCGATTATCGAATTCGTCATTATTCTCGTAGATAGAGTGATTATCAACTTCTTCATCATTCTCGTGGATACAGCAATCTTTAAATTCTTCATTATTCCCATTGATACAGCGATTATCGAATTCATCATTATTCTCGTGGATACAGCGATTTTTAAATTCTTTATTATTCTCATGGATACAGCGATTGTCGAGTTCATCAATATTCTCGTGGATACAGCGATTATCAAATTCTTCGTTATTCTCATGGATACAGCGATTATCGAATTCGTCATTATTCTCGTAGATACAGTGATTATCAACTTCTTCATTATTCTCGTGGATACAGCAATTTTTTAATACTTCATTATTCTTATGGATACAGCGATTATCGAATTCGTCATTATTCTCGTAGATACAGTGATTATCAACTTCTTTATTATTCTCGTGAATACAGCGATTGTCGAGTTCATCATTATTCTCGTGGATACAGTGATTGTCGATTTCATCATTATTCTCGTGGATACAGCGATTTTTAAATTTTTCATTATTCTCGTGGAAACAGCGATTATCGAGTTCATCATTATTCTCGTGGATACAGCGATTGTCGAGTTCATCATTATTCTCGTGGATACAGCGATTATTAAATTCTTCATTATTCTCATGGATACAGCGATTATCAAGTTTATCATTATTCTCGTGGATACAGTGATTCTCAAATTCTTCGTTATTCTCATGGATACAGAGGTTATCGAATTCTTCATTATTCTCGTAGATACAGTGATTATCAACTTCTTCATTATTCTCGTGGATACAGCGATGGTCGAGTTCATCATTATTCTCGTGGATACAGCGATTATCGAGTTTATCATTATTCTCGTGGATACAGTGATTCTTAAATTCTTCATTATTCTCGTGGATACAGCGATTGTCGAGTTCATCATTATTCTCGTGGATACAGCGATTATCGAGGTTATCATTATTTTCGTGGATACAGTGATTCTCAAATTCTTCGTTATTCTCATGGATACAGTGGTTATCGAATTCTTCATTATTCTCGTAGATACAGTGATTATCAACTTCTTCATTATTCTCGTCAATACAGCAATTTTTAAATTCTTTATTATTCTCATGGATACAGCGATTATCGAATTCATCATTATTCTCGTGGATACAGCGATTTTTAAATTCTTCATTATTCTCGTAGATACAGTGATTTTTAACTTCTTCATTATTCTCGTCAATACAGCAATATTGAAATTCTTCATTATTCTCATCGATATAGCGATTATAGAATTCATCATTATTCTCGTGGATACAGCGATTTTTAAATTCTTCATTATTCTCACCGATACAGCGATTGTCGAGTTCATCATTATTCTCGTGGGTACAGCGATTATGAAATTCTTCGTTATTCTCATGGATACAGCGATTTTAAAATTCTTCATTATTCTCGTGGATATAGCGATTATCAAGTTCATCATTATTCTCGTGGATACAGTGATTCTTAAATTCTTCATTATTCTCATGGACACAGCGATTATCGAATTCGTCATTATTCTCGTAGATACAGTGATTATCAAATTCATCATTATTATCGTGAATACAGCGATTGTCGAGTTCATCATTATTCTCGTAAAAACAGCGATTATCAAATTCATCATTATTATCGTGGATACAGCGATTATCGAGTTCATCATTATTCTCGTGGATACAGTGATTCTCAAATCCTTTATTATTCTCATGGATACAGTGATTATCGAATTCTTCATTATTCTCGTAGATACAGTGATTTTTAAATTCTTTATTATTCTCGTGGATACAGCGATTATCGAGTTCATCATTATTCTCGTGGATACAGTGATTCTTAAATTCTTCATTATTCTCGTGGATACAGCGATTGTCGAGTTCATCATTATTCTCGTGGATACAGTGATTGTCGAGTTCATCATTATTCTCGTGGATACAGCGATTTTTAAATTCTTCATTATTCTCGTAGATACAGTGATTATCAACTTCTTCATTATTCTCGTCAATACAGCATTTTTTAAATTCTTCATTATACTCATGGATACACCGATTATCGAATTCGTCGTTATTCTCGTGGATACAGTGATTATCAACTTCTTCATTACTCTCGTTGATACAGCAATTTTTAAATTCTTTATTATTCTTATGGATACAGCGATTATCGAATTCATCATTATTCTCGTGGATACAGCGATTTTTGAATTCTTTATTATTCTCATGGATACAGCGATTATCGAATTCGTCATTATTCTCGTAGATACAGTGGTTATCAACTTCTTTATTATTCTCGTGGATACAGCAATTTTTAAATTCGTCATTATTCTCGTAGATACAGCGATTATCAACTTCTTCATTATTCTCATGGATACAGCGATTATCGAATTCATCATAATTCTCGTGGATACAGCGATTTTTGAATTCTTCATTATTCTCGTAGATACAGTGATTATCAACTTCTTCATTATTCTCGTTAATACAGCAATTTTTAAATTCTTCATTTTTCTCATGGATACAGCGATTATCGAATTCATCATTATTCTCGTGGATACAGCGATTTTTAAATTCTTTATTATTCTCATCGATACAGCGATTGTCGAGTTCATCATTATTCTCGTGGATACCGTGATTCATATATTCTTCATTATTCTCATGGATAAAGCGATTATCGAATTCGTCATTATTCTCGTAGATACAGTGATTATCAACTTCTTCATTATTCTCGTGGATACAGCAATTTTTAAATTCTTCATTATTCTCATGGATACAGCGATTATCGAATTCGTCGTTATTCTCGTAGATACAGTGATTATCAACTTCTTTATTATTCTCGTTGATACAGCAATTTTTTAATTCTTTATTATTCTTATGGATACAGCGATTATCGAATTGATCATTATTCTCGTGGATACAGCGATTTTTAAATTCTTTATTATTCTCATGGATACAGCGATTATCGAATTCGTCATTATTCTCGTAGATACAGTGATTATCAACTTCTTTATTATTCTCGTGGATACGGCGATTATCGAATTCATCATTTTTCTCGTGGATACAGCGATTATCGAATTCATCATTATTCTCGTGGATACAGCGATTTTTAAATTCTTTATTACTCTCATCGATACCGCGATTGTCGAGTTCATCATTTTTCTCGTGGATACCGTGATTCATATATTCTTCATTATTCTCATGGATACAGCGATTTTTAAATTCTTCATTATTCTCGTGGATATAGCGATTATCAAGTTCATCATTATTCTCGTGGATACGGTGATTCTTAAATTCTTCATTATTCTCATGGATACAGCGATTATCGAATTCGTCATTATTCTCGTAGATAGAGTGATTATCAACTTCTTCATCATTCTCGTGGATACAGCAATCTTTAAATTCTTCATTATTCCCATTGATACAGCGATTATCGAATTCATCATTATTCTCGTGGATACAGCGATTTTTAAATTCTTTATTATTCTCATGGATACAGCGATTGTCGAGTTCATCAATATTCTCGTGGATACAGCGATTATCAAATTCTTCGTTATTCTCATGGATACAGCGATTATCGAATTCGTCATTATTCTCGTAGATACAGTGATTATCAACTTCTTCATTATTCTCGTGGATACAGCAATTTTTTAATACTTCATTATTCTCATGGATACAGCGATTATCGAATTCGTCATTATTCTCGTAGATACAGTGATTATCAACTTCTTTATTATTCTCGTGAATACAGCGATTGTCGAGTTCATCATTATTCTCGTGGATACAGTGATTGTCGATTTCATCATTATTCTCGTGGATACAGCGATTTTTAAATTCTTCATTATTCTCGTGGAAACAGCGATTATCGAGTTCATCATTATTCTCGTGGATACAGCGATTGTCGAGTTCATCATTATTCTCGTGGATACAGCGATTATTAAATTCTTCATTATTCTCATGGATACAGCGATTATCAAGTTTATCATTATTCTCGTGGATACAGTGATTCTCAAATTCTTCGTTATTCTCATGGATACAGAGGTTATCGAATTCTTCATTATTCTCGTAGATACAGTGATTATCAACTTCTTCATTATTCTCGTGGATACAGCGATGGTCGAGTTCATCATTATTCTCGTGGATACAGCGATTATCGAGTTTATCATTATTCTCGTGGATACAGTGATTCTTAAATTCTTCATTATTCTCGTGGATACAGCGATTGTCGAGTTCATCATTATTCTCGTGGATACAGCGATTATCGAGGTTATCATTATTTTCGTGGATACAGTGATTCTCAAATTCTTCGTTATTCTCATGGATACAGTGGTTATCGAATTCTTCATTATTCTCGTAGATACAGTGATTATCAACTTCTTCATTATTCTCGTCAATACAGCAATTTTTAAATTCTTTATTATTCTCATGGATACAGCGATTATCGAATTCATCATTATTCTCGTGGATACAGCGATTTTTAAATTCTTCATTATTCTCGTAGATACAGTGATTATCAACTTCTTCATTATTCTCGTCAATACAGCAATATTGAAATTCTTCATTATTCTCATCGATATAGCGATTATCGAATTCATCATTATTCTCGTGGATACAGCGATTTTTAAATTCTTCATTATTCTCATCGATACAGCGATTGTCGAGTTCATCATTATTCTCGTGGGTACAGCGATTATGAAATTCTTCGTTATTCTCATGGATACAGCGATTTTAAAATTCTTCATTATTCTCGTGGATATAGCGATTATCAAGTTCATCATTATTCTCGTGGATACAGTGATTCTTAAATTCTTCATTATTCTCATGGACACAGCGATTATCGAATTCGTCATTATTCTCGTAAAAACAGCGATTATCAAATTCATCATTATTATCGTGGATACAGCGATTATCGAGTTCATCATTATTCTCGTGGATACAGTGATTCTCAAATCCTTCATTATTCTCATGGATACAGTAATTATCGAATTCTTCATTATTCTCGTAGATACAGTGATTTTTAAATTCTTTATTATTCTCGTGGATACAGCGATTATCGAGTTCATCATTATTCTCGTGGATACAGTGATTCTTAAATTCTTCATTATTCTCGTGGATACAGCGATTGTCGAGTTCATCATTATTCTCGTGGATACAGTGATTGTCGAGTTCATCATTATTCTCGTGGATACAGCGATTTTTAAATTCTTTATTATTCTCGTAGATACAGTGATTATCAACTTCTTCATTATTCTCGTCAATACAGCATTTTTTTAATTCTTCATTATACTCATGGATACACCGATTATCGAATTCGTCGTTATTCTCGTGGATACAGTGATTATCAACTTCTTCATTACTCTTGTTGATACAGCAATTTTTAAATTCTTTATTATTCTTATGGATACAGCGATTATCGAATTCATCATTATTCTCGTGGATACAGCGATTTTTGAATTCTTTATTATTCTCATGGATACAGCGATTATCGAATTCGTCATTATTCTCGTAGATACAGTGGTTATCAACTTCTTTATTATTCTCGTGGATACAGCAATTTTTAAATTCGTCATTATTCTCGTAGATACAGCGATTATCAACTTCTTCATTATTCTCATGGATACAGCGATTATCGAATTCATCATAATTCTCGTGGATACAGCGATTTTTGAATTCTTCATTATTCTCGTAGATACAGTGATTATCAACTTCTTCATTATTCTCGTTAATACAGCAATTTTTAAATTCTTCATTATTCTCATGGATACAGCGATTATCGAATTCATCATTATTCTCGTGGATACAGCGATTTTTAAATTCTTTATTATTCTCATCGATACAGCGATTGTCGAGTTCATCATTATTCTCGTGGGTACAGCGATTATAAAATTCTTCGTTATTCTCATGGATACAGCGATTTTTAAATTCTTCATTATTCTCGTGGATATAGCGATTATCAAGTTCATCATTATTCTCGTGGATACGGTGATCCTTAAATTCTTCATTATTCTCATGGATACAGCGATTATCGAATTCGTCATTATTCTCGTAGATACAGTGATTATCAACTTCTTCATTATTCTCGTAGATACAGCAATTTTTAAATTCTTCATTATTCTCATGGATACAGCGATTATCGAATTCGTCGTTATTCTCGTAGATACAGTGATTATCAACTTCTTCATTATTCTCGTTGATACAGCAATTTTTTAATTCTTCATTATTCTTATGGATACAGCGATTATCGAATTCATCATTATTCTCGTGGATACAGCGATTTTTAAATTCTTTATTATTCTCATGGATACAGCGATTATCGAATTCGTCATTATTCTCGTAGATACAGTGATTATCAACTTCTTTATTATTCTCGTGGATACAGCAATTTCTAAATTTTTCATTATTCTCATGGATACGGCGATTATCGAATTCATCATTTTTCTCGTGGATACAGCGATTATTCAATTCTTCTTTATTTTCATGGATACAGCGAATATCGAATTCGTCATTATTCTCGTAGATACAGTGATTATCAACTTCTTCATTATTCTCGTGGATACAGCAATTTTTAAATTCTTCATTATTCTCATGGATACAGCGATTATCGAATTCATCATTTTTCTCGTGGATACAGCGATTATCAACTTCTTCGTTATTCTCATGGATGCAGCGATTATCGAATTCGTCATTATTCGCGTAGATACAGCGATTATCAAATTCATCATTATTCTCGTGGATACAGCGATTGTCGAATTCATCATTATTCTCGTAGATACAGTGATTATCAACTTCTTCATTAGTCTCGTGGATACAGCGATTGTCGAGTTCATCATTATTCTTGTGGATACAGCGATTCTCAAATCCTTCATTATTCTCATGGATACAGTGATTATCGAATTCTTCATTATTCTCGTAGATACAGTGATTTTTAAATTCTTTATTATTCTCGTGGATACAGCGATTATCGAGTTCATCATTATTCTCGTGGATACAGTGATTCTTAAATTCTTCATTATTCTCGTGGATACAGCGATTGTCGAGTTCATCATTATTCTCGTGGATACAGTGATTGTCGAGTTCATCATTATTCTCGTGGATACAGCGATTTTTAAATTCTTCATTATTCTCGTAGATACAGTGATTATCAACTTCTTCATTATTCTCGTCAATACAGCATTTTTTTAATTCTTCATTATACTCATGGATACACCGATTATCGAATTCGTCGTTATTCTCGTGGATACAGTGATTATCAACTTCTTCATTACTCTCGTTGATACAGCAATTTTTAAATTCTTCATTATTCTTATGGATACAGCGATTATCGAATTCATCATTATTCTCGTGGATACAGCGATTTTTGAATTCTTTATTATTCTCATGGATACAGCGATTATCGAATTCGTCATTATTCTCGTAGATACAGTGGTTATCAACTTCTTTATTATTCTCGTGGATACAGCAATTTTTAAATTCGTCATTATTCTCGTAGATACAGCGATTATCAACTTCTTCATTATTCTCATGGATACAGCGATTATCGAATTCATCATAATTCTCGTGGATACAGCGATTTTTGAATTCTTCATTATTCTCGTAGATACAGTGATTATCAACTTCTTCATTATTCTCGTTAATACAGCAATTTTTAAATTCTTAATTATTCTCATGGATACAGCGATTATCGAATTCATCATTATTCTCGTGGATACAGCGATTTTTAAATTCTTTATTATTCTCATCGATACAGCGATTGTCGAGTTCATCATTATTCTCGTGGATACCGTGATTCATATATTCTTCATTATTCTCATGGATACAGCGATTATCGAATTCGTCATTATTCTCGTAGATACAGTGATTATCAACTTCTTCATTATTCTCGTGGATACAGCAATTTTTAAATTCTTCATTATTCTCATGGATACAGCGATTATCGAATTCGTCGTTATTCTTGTAGATACAGTGATTATCAACTTCTTTATTATTCTCGTTGATACAGCAATTTTTTAATTCTTTATTATTCTTATGGATACAGCGATTATCGAATTGATCATTATTCTCGTGGATACAGCGATTTTTAAATTCTTTATTATTCTCATGGATACAGCGATTATCGAATTCGTCATTATTCTCGTAGATACAGTGATTATCAACTTCTTTATTATTCTCGTGGATACGGCGATTATCGAATTCATCATTTTTCTCGTGGATACAGCGATTATCGAATTCATCATTATTCTCGTGGATACAGCGATTTTTAAATTCTTTATTACTCTCATCGATACCGCGATTGTCGAGTTCATCATTTTTCTCGTGGATACCGTGATTCATATATTCTTCATTATTCTCATGGATACAGCGATTTTTAAATACTTCATTATTCTCGTGGATATAGCGATTATCAAGTTCATCATTATTCTCGTGGATACGGTGATTCTTAAATTCTTCATTATTCTCATGGATACAGCGATTATCGAATTCGTCATTATTCTCGTAGATAGAGTGATTATCAACTTCTTCATCATTCTCGTGGATACAGCAATCTTTAAATTCTTCATTATTCCCATTGATACAGCGATTATCGAATTCATCATTATTCTCGTGGATACAGCGATTTTTAAATTCTTTATTATTCTCATGGATACAGCGATTGTCGAGTTCATCAATATTCTCGTGGATACAGCGATTATCAAATTCTTCGTTATTCTCATGGATACAGCGATTATCGAATTCGTCATTATTCTCGTAGATACAGTGATTATCAAATTCTTCATTATTCTCGTGGATACAGCAATTTTTTAATACTTCATTATTCTCATGGATACAGCGATTATCGAATTCGTCATTATTCTCGTAGATACAGTGATTATCAACTTCTTTATTATTCTCGTGAATACAGCAATTGTCGAGTTCATCATTATTCTCGTGGATACAGTGATTGTCGATTTCATCATTATTCTCGTGGATACAGCGATTTTTAAATTCTTCATTATTCTCGTGGAAACAGCGATTATCGAGTTCATCATTATTCTCGTGGATACAGCGATTGTCGAGTTCATCATTATTCTCGTGGATACAGCGATTATTAAATTCTTCATTATTCTCATGGATACAGCGATTATCAAGTTTATCATTATTCTCGTGGATACAGTGATTCTCAAATTCTTCGTTATTCTCATGGATACAGAGGTTATCGAATTCTTCATTATTCTCGTAGATACAGTGATTATCAACTTCTTCATTATTCTCGTGGATACAGCGATGGTCGAGTTCATCATTATTCTCGTGGATACAGCGATTATCGAGTTTATCATTATTCTCGTGGATACAGTGATTCTTAAATTCTTCATTATTCTCGTGGATACAGCGATTGTCGAGTTCATCATTATTCTCGTGGATACAGCGATTATCGAGGTTATCATTATTTTCGTGGATACAGTGATTCTCAAATTCTTCGTTATTCTCATGGATACAGTGGTTATCGAATTCTTCATTATTCTCGTAGATACAGTGATTATCAACTTCTTCATTATTCTCGTCAATACAGCAATTTTTAAATTCTTTATTATTCTCATGGATACAGCGATTATCGAATTCATCATTATTCTCGTGGATACAGCGATTTTTAAATTCTTCATTATTCTCGTAGATACAGTGATTATCAACTTCTTCATTATTCTCGTCAATACAGCAATATTGAAATTCTTCATTATTCTCATCGATATAGCGATTATCGAATTCATCATTATTCTCGTGGATACAGCGATTTCTAAATTCTTCATTATTCTCATCGATACAGCGATTGTCGAGTTCATCATTATTCTCGTATGTACAGCGATTATGAAATTCTTCGTTATTCTCATGGATACAGCGATTTTAAAATTCTTCATTATTCTCGTGGATATAGCGATTATCAAGTTCATCATTATTCTCGTGGATACAGTGATTCTTAAATTCTTCATTATTCTCATGGACACAGCGATTATCGAATTCGTCATTATTCTCGTAAAAACAGCGATTATCAAATTCATCATTATTATCGTGGATACAGCGATTATCGAGTTCATCATTATTCTCGTGGATACAGTGATTCTCAAATCCTTCATTATTCTCATGGATACAGTGATTATCGAATTCTTCATTATTCTCGTAGATACAGTGATTTTTAAATTCTTTATTATTCTCGTGGATACAGCGATTATCGAGTTCATCATTATTCTCGTGGATACAGCGATTTTTAAATTCCTTATTATTTTCATGGATACAGCGATTGTCGAGTTCATCATTATTCTCCTGGATACAGCGATTTTTAAATTCTTCATAATTCTCATGGATACAGCGATTATCGAATTCATCATTATTCTCGTGGATACAGCGATTTTTAAATTCCTTATTATTTTCATGGATACAGCGATTATCGAGTTTATCATTATTCTCGTGTATACAGTGATTCTCAAATTCTTCGTTATTCTCATGGATACAGTGGTTATCGAATTCTTCATTATTCTCGTAGATACAGTGATTATCAACTTCTTCATTATTCTCGTCAATACAGCATTTTTTTAATTCTTCATTATACTCATGGATACACCGATTATCGAATTCGTCGTTATTCTCGTGGATACAGTGATTATCAACTTCTTCATTACTCTCGTTGATACAGCAATTTTTAAATTCTTTATTATTCTTATGGATACAGCGATTATCGAATTCATCATTATTCTCGTGGATACAGCGATTTTTGAATTCTTTATTATTCTCATGGATACAGCGATTATCGAATTCGTCATTATTCTCGTAGATACAGTGGTTATCAACTTCTTTATTATTCTCGTGGATACAGCAATTTTTAAATTCGTCATTATTCTCGTAGATACAGCGATTATCAACTTCTTCATTATTCTCATGGATACAGCGATTATCGAATTCATCATAATTCTCGTGGATACAGCGATTTTTGAATTCTTCATTATTCTCGTAGATACAGTGATTATCAACTTCTTCATTATTCTCGTTAGTACAGCAATTTTTAAATTCTTCATTATTCTCATGGATACAGCGATTATCGAATTCATCATTATTCTCGTGGATACAGCGATTTTTAAATTCTTTATTATTCTCATCGATACAGCGATTGTCGAGTTCATCATTATTCTCGTGGGTACAGCGATTATAAAATTCTTCGTTATTCTCATGGATACAGCGATTTTTAAATTCTTCATTATTCTCGTGGATATAGCGATTATCAAGTTCATCATTATTCTCGTGGATACGGTGATCCTTAAATTCTTCATTATTCTCATGGATACAGCGATTATCGAATTCGTCATTATTCTCGTAGATACAGTGATTATCAACTTCTTCATTATTCTCGTAGATACAGCAATTTTTAAATTCTTCATTATTCTCATGGATACAGCGATTATCGAATTCGTCGTTATTCTCGTAGATACAGTGATTATCAACTTCTTCATTATTCTCGTTGATACAGCAATTTTTTAATTCTTCATTATTCTTATGGATACAGCGATTATCGAATTCATCATTATTCTCGTGGATACAGCGATTTTTAAATTCTTTATTATTCTCATGGATACAGCGATTATCGAATTCGTCATTATTCTCGTAGATACAGTGATTATCAACTTCTTTATTATTCTCGTGGATACAGCAATTTCTAAATTTTTCATTATTCTCATGGATACGGCGATTATCGAATTCATCATTTTTCTCGTGGATACAGCGATTATTCAATTCTTCTTTATTTTCATGGATACAGCGAATATCGAATTCGTCATTATTCTCGTAGATACAGTGATTATCAACTTCTTTATTATTCTCGTGGATACAGCAATTTTTAAATTCTTCATTATTCTCATGGATACAGCGATTATCGAATTCATCATTTTTCTCGTGGATACAGCGATTATCAACTTCTTCGTTATTCTCATGGATGCAGCGATTATCGAATTCGTCATTATTCGCGTAGATACAGCGATTATTAAATTCATCATTATTCTCGTGGATACAGCGATTGTCGAATTCATCATTATTCTCGTAGATACAGTGATTATCAACTTCTTCATTCGTCTCGTGGATACAGCGATTGTCGAGTTCATCATTATTCTTGTGGATACAGCGATTGTCGAGTTCATCATTATTCTCGTGGATACAGCGATTATTAAATTCTTCTTTATTCTCATGGATACAGCGATTATCGAGTCCATTATTATTCTCGTGGATACAGCGATTTTTAAATTCTTTATTATTCTCGTGGATACAGCGATTATCGAGTTCGTCATTATTCTCGTGGATACAGTGATTCTTAAATTCTTCATTATTCTCGTGGATACAGCGATTGTCGAGTTCATCATTATTCTCGTGGATACAGTGATTGTCGAGTTTATCATTATTCTCGTGGATACAGCGATTTTCAAATTCTTCATTATTCTCGTAGATACAGTGATTATCAACTTCTTCATTATTCTCGTCAATACAGCAATTTTTTAATTCTTCATTATTCTCATGGATACAGCGATTATCGAATTCATCATAATTCTCGTGGATACAGCGATTTTTAAATTCTTCATTATTCTCGTAGATACAGTGATTATCAACTTCTTCATTATTCTCGTCAATACAGCAATTTTTAAATTCTGCATTATTCTCATGGATACAGCGATTATCGAATTCATTATTATTCTCGTGGATACAGCGATTTTTGAATTCCTCATTATTCTCATGGATACAGCGATTGCCGAGTTCATCATTTATCTCGTGGGTACAGCGATTATCAAATTCTTCGTTATTCTCATGGATACAGCGATTTTGAAATTCTTCATTATTCTCGTTGATACAGCGATTATCACGTTCATCATTATTCTCGTGGATACAGTGATTCATATATTCCTTATTATTCTCATGGATACAGCGATTATCGAATTCGTCATTATTCTCGTAGATACAGTGATTATCAACTTCTTCATTATTCTCGTGGATACAGCAATTTTTAAATTCTTCATTATTCTCATGGATACAGCGATTATCGAATTCGTCGTTATTCTCGTAGATACAGTGATTATCAACTTCTTCATTAATCTCGTTGATACAGCAATTTTTTAATTCTTTATTATTCTTATGGATACAGCGATTATCGAATTCATCATTATTCTCGTGAATACAGCGATTTTTGAATTCTTTATTATTCTCATGGATACAGCGATTATCGAATTCGTCATTTTTCTCGTAGATACAGTGATTATCAACTTCTTTATTATTCTCGTGGATACAGCAATTTTTAAATTCGTCATTATTCTCGTAGATACAGCGATTATCAACTTCTTCGTTATTCTCATGGATGCAGCGATTATCGAATTCGTCATTATTCGCGTAGATACAGCGATTATCAAATTCATCATTATTCTCGTGGATACAGTGATTCTTAAATTCTTCATTATTCTCGTGGATACAGCGATTGTCGAGTTCATCATTATTCTCGTTGATACAGCGATTGTCGAGTTTGTCATTATTATCGTGGATACAGTGATTCTCAAATTCTTTATTATTCTCATGGATACAGTGATTATCGAATTCTTCATTATTCTCGTGGATACAGTGTATATCAACTTCTTCATTATTCTCGTGGATACAGCGATCATCGAATTCATCATTTTTCTCATGGATGCAGCGAATATCGAATTCGTCATTATTCGCGTAGATACAGCGATTATGAAATTCATCATCATTCCCGTGAATACAGCGATTATCGAGTTTATCATTATTATCGTGGATACAGTGATTCTCAAATTCTATATTATTCTCATGGATACAGTGATTATCGAATTCTTCATTATTCTCGTAGATACAGTGTTTATCAACTTCTTCATTATTCTCGTTATACAGCGATTGTCAAGTTCATCATTATTCTCGTGGATACAGCGATTATTAAATTCTTTATTATTCTCATGGATACAGCGATTGTCGAGTTCATCATTATTCTCCTGGATACAGCGATTTTTAAATTCTTCATAATTCTCATGGATACAGCGATTATCGAATTCATCATTATTCTCGTGGATACAGCGATTTTTAAATTCCTTATTATTTTCATGGATACAGCGATTATCGAGTTTATCATTATTCTCGTGTATACAGTGATTCTCAAATTCTTCGTTATTCTCATGGATACAGTGGTTATCGAATTCTTCATTATTCTCGTAGATACAGTGATTATCAACTTCTTCATTATTCTCGTCAATACAGCATTTTTTTAATTCTTCATTATACTCATGGATACACCGATTATCGTATTCGTCGTTATTCTCGTGGATACAGTGATTATCAACTTCTTCATTACTCTCGTTGATACAGCAATTTTTAAATTCTTTATTATTCTTATGGATACAGCGATTATCGAATTCATCATTATTCTCGTGGATACAGCGATTTTTGAATTCTTTATTATTCTCATGGATACAGCGATTATCGAATTCGTCATTATTCTCGTAGATACAGTGGTTATCAACTTCTTTATTATTCTCGTGGATACAGCAATTTTTAAATTCGTCATTATTCTCGTAGATACAGCGATTATCAACTTCTTCATTATTCTCATGGATACAGCGATTATCGAATTCATCATAATTCTCGTGGATACAGCGATTTTTGAATTCTTCATTATTCTCGTAGATACAGTGATTATCAACTTCTTCATTATTCTCGTTAGTACAGCAATTTTTAAATTCTTCATTATTCTCATGGATACAGCGATTATCGAATTCATCATTATTCTCGTGGATACAGCGATTTTTAAATTCTTTATTATTCTCATCGATACAGCGATTGTCGAGTTCATCATTATTCTCGTGGGTACAGCGATTATAAAATTCTTCGTTATTCTCATGGATACAGCGATTTTTAAATTCTTCATTATTCTCGTGGATATAGCGATTATCAAGTTCATCATTATTCTCGTGGATACGGTGATCCTTAAATTCTTCATTATTCTCATGGATACAGCGATTATCGAATTCGTCATTATTCTCGTAGATACAGTGATTATCAACTTCTTCATTATTCTCGTAGATACAGCAATTTTTAAATTCTTCATTATTCTCATGGATACAGCGATTATCGAATTCGTCGTTATTCTCGTAGATACAGTGATTATCAACTTCTTCATTATTCTCGTTGATACAGCAATTTTTTAATTCTTCATTATTCTTATGGATACAGCGATTATCGAATTCATCATTATTCTCGTGGATACAGCGATTTTTAAATTCTTTATTATTCTCATGGATACAGCGATTATCGAATTCGTCATTATTCTCGTAGATACAGTGATTATCAACTTCTTTATTATTCTCGTGGATACAGCAATTTCTAAATTTTTCATTATTCTCATGGATACGGCGATTATCGAATTCATCATTTTTCTCGTGGATACAGCGATTATTCAATTCTTCTTTATTTTCATGGATACAGCGAATATCGAATTCGTCATTATTCTCGTAGATACAGTGATTATCAACTTCTTTATTATTCTCGTGGATACAGCAATTTTTAAATTCTTCATTATTCTCATGGATACAGCGATTATCGAATTCATCATTTTTCTCGTGGATACAGCGATTATCAACTTCTTCGTTATTCTCATGGATGCAGCGATTATCGAATTCGTCATTATTCGCGTAGATACAGCGATTATCAAATTCATCATTATTCTCGTGGATACAGCGATTGTCGAATTCATCATTATTCTCGTAGATACAGTGATTATCAACTTCTTCATTAGTCTCGTGGATACAGCGATTGTCGAGTTCATCATTATTCTTGTGGATACAGCGATTGTCGAGTTCATCATTATTCTCGTGGATACAGCGATTATTAAATTCTTCTTTATTCTCATGGATACAGCGATTATCGAGTCCATTATTATTCTCGTGGATACAGCGATTTTTAAATTCTTTATTATTCTCGTGGATACAGCGATTATCGAGTTCGTCATTATTCTCGTGGATACAGTGATTCTTAAATTCTTCATTATTCTCGTGGATACAGCGATTGTCGAGTTCATCATTATTCTCGTGGATACAGTGATTGTCGAGTTTATCATTATTCTCGTGGATACAGCGATTTTCAAATTCTTCATTATTCTCGTAGATACAGTGATTATCAACTTCTTCATTATTCTCGTCAATACAGCAATTTTTTAATTCTTCATTATTCTCATGGATACAGCGATTATCGAATTCATCATAATTCTCGTGGATACAGCGATTTTTAAATTCTTCATTATTCTCGTAGATACAGTGATTATCAACTTCTTCATTATTCTCGTCAATACAGCAATTTTTAAATTCTGCATTATTCTCATGGATACAGCGATTATCGAATTCATTATTATTCTCGTGGATACAGCGATTTTTGAATTCCTCATTATTCTCATGGATACAGCGATTGCCGAGTTCATCATTTATCTCGTGGGTACAGCGATTATCAAATTCTTCGTTATTCTCATGGATACAGCGATTTTGAAATTCTTCATTATTCTCGTTGATACAGCGATTATCACGTTCATCATTATTCTCGTGGATACAGTGATTCATATATTCCTTATTATTCTCATGGATACAGCGATTATCGAATTCGTCATTATTCTCGTAGATACAGTGATTATCAACTTCTTCATTATTCTCGTGGATACAGCAATTTTTAAATTCTTCATTATTCTCATGGATACAGCGATTATCGAATTCGTCGTTATTCTCGTAGATACAGTGATTATCAACTTCTTCATTAATCTCGTTGATACAGCAATTTTTTAATTCTTTATTATTCTTATGGATACAGCGATTATCGAATTCATCATTATTCTCGTGAATACAGCGATTTTTGAATTCTTTATTATTCTCATGGATACAGCGATTATCGAATTCGTCATTTTTCTCGTAGATACAGTGATTATCAACTTCTTTATTATTCTCGTGGATACAGCAATTTTTAAATTCGTCATTATTCTCGTAGATACAGCGATTATCAACTTCTTCGTTATTCTCATGGATGCAGCGATTATCGAATTCGTCATTATTCGCGTAGATACAGCGATTATCAAATTCATCATTATTCTCGTGGATACAGTGATTCTTAAATTCTTCATTATTCTCGTGGATACAGCGATTGTCGAGTTCATCATTATTCTCGTTGATACAGCGATTGTCGAGTTTGTCATTATTATCGTGGATACAGTGATTCTCAAATTCTTTATTATTCTCATGGATACAGTGATTATCGAATTCTTCATTATTCTCGTGGATACAGTGTATATCAACTTCTTCATTATTCTCGTGGATACAGCGATCATCGAATTCATCATTTTTCTCATGGATGCAGCGATTATCGAATTCGTCATTATTCGCGTAGATACAGCGATTATGAAATTCATCATCATTCCCGTGAATACAGCGATTATCGAGTTTATCATTATTATCGTGGATACAGTGATTCTCAAATTCTATATTATTCTCATGGATACAGTGATTATCGAATTCTTCATTATTCTCGTAGATACAGTGTTTATCAACTTCTTCATTATTCTCGTTATACAGCGATTGTCAAGTTCATCATTATTCTTGTGGATACAGCGATTGTCGAGTTCATCATTATTCTCGTGGATACAGCGATTATTAAATTCTTTATTATTCTCATGGATACAGCGATTGTCGAGTTCATCATTATTCTCCTGGATACAGCGATTTTTAAATTCTTCATAATTCTCATGGATACAGCGATTATCGAATTCATCATTATTCTCGTGGATACAGCGATTTTTAAATTCCTTATTATTTTCATGGATACAGCGATTATCGAGTTTATCATTATTCTCGTGTATACAGTGATTCTCAAATTCTTCGTTATTCTCATGGATACAGTGGTTATCGAATTCTTCATTATTCTCGTAGATACAGTGATTATCAACTTCTTCATTATTCTCGTCAATACAGCAATTTTTAAATTCTTTATTATTCTCATGGATACAGCGATTATCGAATTCATCATTATTCTCGTGGATACAGCGATTTTTAAATTCTTCATTATTCTCGTAGATACAGTGATTATCAACTTCTTCATTATTCTCGTCAATACAGCAATATTGAAATTCTTCATTATTCTCATCGATACAGCGATTATCGAATTCATCATTATTCTCATCGATACAGCGATTGTCGAGTTCATCATTATTCTCGTGGGTACAGCGATTATGAAATTCTTCGTTATTCTCATGGATACAGCGATTTTAAAATTCTTCATTATTCTCGTGGATATAGCGATTATCAAGTTCATCATTATTCTCGTGGATACAGTGATTCTTAAATTCTTCATTATTCTCATGGACACAGCGATTATCGAATTCGTCATTATTCTCGTAGATACAGTGATTATCAAATTCATCATTATTCTCGTGAATACAGCGATTGTCGAGTTCATCATTATTCTCGTAAAAACAGCGATTATCAAATTCATCATTATTATCGTGGATACAGCGATTATCGAGTTCATCATTATTCTCGTGGATACAGTGATTCTCAAATCCTTCATTATTCTCATGGATACAGTGATTATCGAATTCTTCATTATTCTCGTAGATACAGTGATTTTTAAATTCTTTATTATTCTCGTGGATACAGCGATTATCGAGTTCATCATTATTCTCGTGGATACAGTGATTCTTAAATTCTTCATTATTCTCGTGGATACAGCGATTGTCGAGTTCATCATTTTTCTCGTGGATACAGTGATTGTCGAGTTCATCATTATTCTCGTGGATACAGCGATTTTTAAATTCTTCATTATTCTCGTAGATACAGTGATTATCAACTTCTTCATTACTCTCGTTGATACAGCAATTTTTAAATTCTTTATTATTCTTATGGATACAGCGATTATCGAATTCATCATTATTCTCGTGGATACAGCGATTTTTGAATTCTTTATTATTCTCATGGATACAGCGATTATCGAATTCGTCATTATTCTCGTAGATACAGTGGTTATCAACTTCTTTATTATTCTCGTGGATACAGCAATTTTTAAATTCGTCATTATTCTCGTAGATACAGCGATTATCAACTTCTTCATTATTCTCATGGATACAGCGATTATCGAATTCATCATAATTCTCGTGGATACAGCGATTTTTAAATTCTTTATTATTCTCGTAGATACAGTGATTATCAACTTCGTCATTATTCTCGTCAATACAGCAATTTTTAAATTCTTCATTATTCTCGTAGATACAGTGATTATCAACTTCTTCATTACTCTCGTTGATACAGCAATTTTTAAATTCTTTATTATTCTTATGGATACAGCGATTATCGAATTCATCATTATTCTCGTGGATGGAGCGATTTTTGAATTCTTTATTATTCTCATGGATACAGCGATTATCGAATTCGTCATTATTCTCGTAGATACAGTGGTTATCAACTTCTTTATTATTCTCGTGGATACAGCAATTTTTAAATTCGTCATTATTCTCGTAGATACAGCGATTATCAACTTCTTCATTATTCTCATGGATACAGCGATTATCGAATTCATCATAATTCTCGTGGATACAGCGATTTTTAAATTCTTTATTATTCTCGTAGATACAGTGATTATCAACTTCGTCATTATTCTCGTCAATACAGCAATTTTTAAATTCTTCATTATTCTCATGGATACAGCGATTATCGAATTCATCATTATTCTCGTGGATACAGCGATTTTTAAATTCTTCATTATTCTCATCGATACAGCGATTGTCGAATTCGTCATTATTCTCGTAGATACAGTGATTATCAACTTCTTCATTATTCTCGTGGATACAGCAATTTTTAAATTCTTCATTATTCTCATGGATACAGCGATTATCGAATTCATCATTATTCTCGTGGATACAGCGATATTTAAATTCTTCATTATTCTCATGGATACAGCAATTTTTAAATTCTTCATTATTCTCATGGATACAGCGATTATCGAATTCATCATTTTTCTCGTGGATACAGCGATTATTAAATTCTTCTTTATTTTCATGGATATAGCGAATATCGAATTCGTCATTATTCTCGTAGATACAGCAATTATCAACTTCTTCGTTATTCTCATGGATGCAGCGATTATCGAATTCGTCATTATTCGCGTAGATACAGCGATTATCAAATTCATCATTATTCTCGTGGATACAGCGATTGTCGAGTTCATCATTATTCTCGTAAAAACAGCGATTATCAAATTCATTATTATTCTCGTGGATACAGCGATTATCAAGTTTATCATTATTCTCAAGGATACAGTGATTCTCAAATTCTTCGTTATTCTCATGGATACAGTGGTTATCGAATTCTTCATTATTCTCGTAGATACAGTGATTATCAACTTCTTCATTATTCTCGTGGATACAGCGATTGTCGAGTTCATCATTTTTCTCGTGGATACAGCGATTGTCGAGTTCATCATTATTCTCGTGGATACAGCAATTATTAAATTCTCCATTATTCTCATGGATACAGCGATGGTCGAGTTCATCATTATTCTCGTGGATACAGCGATTATCGAGTTCATCATTATTCTCGTGGATACAGTGATTCTTAAATTCTTCATTATTCTCGTGGATACAGCGATTGTCGAGTTCATCATTATTCTCGTGGATACAGTGATTGTCGAGTTCATCATTATTCTCGTGGATACAGCGATTTTTAAATTCTTCATTGATCTCGTAGATACAGTGATTATCAACTTCTTCATTATTCTCGTCAATACAGCAATTTTAAAATTCTTTATTATTCTCATGGATACAGCGATTATCGAATTCATCATTATTCTCGTGGATACAGCGATTTTTAAATTCTTCATTATTCTCGTAGATACAGTGATTATCAACTTTTTCATTATTCTCGTCAATACAGCAATATTTAAATTCTTCATTATTCTCATCGATACAGCGATTATCGAATTCATCATTATTCTCGTGGATACAGCGATTTTTAAATTCTTCATTATGCTCATCGATACAGCGATTGTCGAGTTCATAATTATTCTCGTGGGTACAGCGATTATGAAATTCTTCGTTATTCTCATGGATACAGCGATTTTTGAATTCTTCATTATTCTCGTGGATATAGCGATTATCAAGTTCATCATTATTCTCGTGGATACAGTGATTCTTAAATTCTTTATTATTCTCATGGACACAGCGATTATCGAATTCGTCATTATTCTCGTAGATACAGTGATTATCAACTTCTTCATTATTCTCGTGGATACAGCAAACTTTAAATTCTTCATTATTCTCATTGATACAGCGATTATTGAATTCATCATTATTCTCGTGGGTACAGTGATTTTTAAATTCTTCATTATTCTCATGGAAACAGCGATTGTCGAGTTCATCAATATTCTCGTGGATACAGCGATTATCAAATTCTTCGTTATTCTCATGGATACAGCGATTATCGCATTCGTCATTATTCTCGTAGATACAGTGATTATCAACTTCTTCATTATTCTCGTGGATACAGTGATTATCGAATTCATCATTACTCTCGTGGATACAGCGATTTTTAAATTCTTCATTATTCTCGTAGATACAGTGATTATCAACTTCTTCATTATTCTCGTCAGTACAGCAATTTTTAAATTCTTCATAATTCTTATGGATACAGCGATTATTGAATTCATCATTATTCTCGTGGATACAGCGATTTTTAAATTCCTCATTTTTCTCATGGATACAGCGATTGTCGAGTTCATCATTATTCTCGTGGATACAGTGATTGTCGAGTTCATCGATATTCTCGTGGATACAGCGATTTTTAAAATCTTTATTATTCTCGTAGATACAGTGATTATCAACTTCTTCATTATTCTCATCAATACAGCAATTTTTTAATTCTTTATTATTCTCATGGATACAGCGATTATCGAATGCATCATTATTCTCGGGGATACAGCGATTTTCAAATTCTTCATTATTCTCATGGATACAGCGATTGTCGAGTTCATCATTATTCTCATGGGTACAGCGATTATCAAATCCTTCGTTATTTTCAACGATACAGCGATTTTTAAATTCTTTATTATTCTCGTGGATATAGCGATTATCAAGTTCATCATTATTCTCGTAGATGCAGTGATTCTTAAATTCTTCATTATTCTCATGGATACAGCGATTATCTTATTCGTCATTATTCTCGTAGATACAGTGATTATCAACTTCTTCATTATTCTCGTCAATACAGCAATTTTTAAATTCTGCATTATTCTCATGGATACAGCGATTATCGAATTCATCATTATTCTCGTGGATACAGCGATTTTTGAATTCCTCATTATTCTCATGGATACAGCGATTGCCGAGTTAATCATTTATCTCGTGGGTACAGCGATTATCAAATTCTTCGTTATTCTCATGGATACAGCGATTTTGAAATTCTTTATTATTCTCGTTGATACAGCGATTATCACGTTCATCATTATTCTCGTGGATACAGTGATTCATATATTCCTTATTATTCTCATGGATACAGCGATTATCGAATTCGTCATTATTCTCGTAGATACAGTGATTATCAACTTCTTCATTATTCTCGTGGATACAGCAATTTTTAAATTCTTCATTATTCTCATGGATACAGCGATTATCGAATTCGTCGTTATTCTCGTAGATACAGTGATTATCAACTTCTTCATTAATCTCGTTGATACAGCAATTTTTTAATTCTTTATTATTCTTATGGATACAGCGATTATCGAATTCATCATTATTCTCGTGGATACAGCGATTTTTGAATTCTTTATTATTCTCATGGATGCAGCGATTATCGAATTCGTCATTTTTCTCGTAGATACAGTGATTATCAACTTCTTTATTATTCTCGTGGGTACAGCAATTTTTAAATTCGTCATTATTCTCGTAGATACAGCGATTATCAACTTCTTCGTTATTCTCATGGATGCAGCGATTATCGAATTCGTCATTATTCGCGTAGATACAGCGATTATCAAATTCATCATTATTCTCGTGGATACAGTGATTCTTAAATTCTTCATTATTCTCGTGGATACAGCGATTGTCGAGTTCATCATTATTCTCGTTGATACAGCGATTGTCGAGTTTATCATTATTATCGTGGATACAGTGATTCTTAAATTCTTTATTATTCTCATGGATACAGTGATTATCGAATTCTTCATTATTCTCGTGGATACAGTGTATATCAACTTCTTCATTATTCTCGTGGATACAGCGATCATCGAATTCATCATTTTTCTCATGGATGCAGCGATTATCGAATTCGTCATTATTCGCGTAGATACAGCGATTATGAAATTCATTATCATTCCCGTGAATACAGCGATTATCGAGTTTATCATTATTATCGTGGATACAGTGATTCTCAAATTCTATATTATTCTCATGGATACAGTGATTATCGAATTCTTCATTATTCTCGTAGATACAGTGTTTATCAACTTCTTCATTATTCTCGTTATACAGCGATTGTCGAGTTCATCATTATTCTCCTGGATACAGCGATTTTTAAATTCTTCATAATTCTCATGGATACAGCGATTATCGAATTCATCATTATTCTCGTGGATACAGCGATTTTTAAATTCCTTATTATTTTCATGGATACAGCGATTATCGAGTTTATCATTATTCTCGTGTATACAGTGATTCTCAAATTCTTCGTTATTCTCATGGATACAGTGGTTATCGAATTCTTCATTATTCTCGTAGATACAGTGATTATCAACTTCTTCATTATTCTCGTCAATACAGCAATTTTTAAATTCTTTATTATTCTCATGGATACAGCGATTATCGAATTCATCATTATTCTCGTGGATACAGCGATTTTTAAATTCTTCATTATTCTCGTAGATACAGTGATTATCAACTTCTTCATTATTCTCGTCAATACAGCAATATTGAAATTCTTCATTATTCTCATCGATACAGCGATTATCGAATTCATCATTATTCTCATCGATACAGCGATTGTCGAGTTCATCATTATTCTCGTGGGTACAGCGATTATGAAATTCTTCGTTATTCTCATGGATACAGCGATTTTAAAATTCTTCATTATTCTCGTGGATATAGCGATTATCAAGTTCATCATTATTCTCGTGGATACAGTGATTCTTAAATTCTTCATTATTCTCATGGACACAGCGATTATCGAATTCGTCATTATTCTCGTAGATACAGTGATTATCAAATTCATCATTATTCTCGTGAATACAGCGATTGTCGAGTTCATCATTATTCTCGTAAAAACAGCGATTATCAAATTCATCATTATTATCGTGGATACAGCGATTATCGAGTTCATCATTATTCTCGTGGATACAGTGATTCTCAAATCCTTCATTATTCTCATGGATACAGTGATTATCGAATTCTTCATTATTCTCGTAGATACAGTGTTTATCAACTTCTTCATTATTCTCGTTATACAGCGATTGTCAAGTTCATCATTATTCTTGTGGATACAGCGATTGTCGAGTTCATCATTATTCTCGTGGATACAGCGATTATTAAATTCTTCATTATTCTCATGGATACAGCGATTGTCGAGTTCATCATTATTCTCCTGGATACAGCGATTTTTAAATTCTTCATAATTCTCATGGATACAGCGATTATCGAATTCATCATTATTCTCGTGGATACAGCGATTTTTAAATTCCTCATTATTTTCATGGATACAGCGATTATCGAGTTTATCATTATTCTCGTGTATACAGTGATTCTCAAATTCTTCGTTATTCTCATGGATACAGTGGTTATCGAATTCTTCATTATTCTCGTAGATACAGTGATTATCAACTTCTTCATTATTCTCGTCAATACAGCAATTTTTAAATTCTTTATTATTCTCATGGATACAACGATTATCGAATTCATCATTATTCTCGTGGATACAGCGATTTTTAAATTCTTCATTATTCTCGTAGATACAGTGATTATCAACTTCTTCATTATTCTCGTCAATACAGCAATATTGAAATTCTTCATTATTCTCATCCATACAGCGATTATCGAATTCATCATTATTCTCATCGATACAGCGATTGTCGAGTTCATCATTATTCTCGTGGGTACAGCGATTATGAAATTCTTCGTTATTCTCATGGATACAGCGATTTTAAAATTCTTCATTATTCTCGTGGATATAGCGATTATCAAGTTCATCATTATTCTCGTGGATACAGTGATTCTTAAATTCTTCATTATTCTCATGGACACAGCGATTATCGAATTCGTCATTATTCTCGTAGATACAGTGATTATCAAATTCATCATTATTCTCGTGAATACAGCGATTGTCGAGTTCATCATTATTCTCGTAAAAACAGCGATTATCAAATTCATCATTATTATCGTGGATACAGCGATTATCGAGTTCATCATTATTCTCGTGGATACAGTGATTCTTTAATTCTTCATTATTCTCGTGGATACAGCGATTGTCGAGTTCATCATTTTTCTCGTGGATACAGTGATTGTCGAGTTCATCATTATTCTCGTGGATACAGCGATTTTTAAATTCTTCATTATTCTCGTAGATACAGTGATTATCAACTTCTTCATTACTCTCGTTGATACAGCAATTTTTAAATTCTTTATTATTCTTATGGATACAGCGATTTTTGAATTCTTTATTATTCTCATGGATACAGCGATTATCGAATTCGTCATTATTCTCGTAGATACAGTGGTTATCAACTTCTTTATTATTCTCGTGGATACAGCAATTTTTAAATTCGTCATTATTCTCGTAGATACAGCGATTATCAACTTCTTCATTATTCTCATGGATACAGCGATTATCGAATTCATCATAATTCTCGTGAATACAGCGATTTTTAAATTCTCTATTATTCTCGTAGATACAGTGATTATCAACTTCGTCATTATTCTCGTCAATACAGCAATTTTTAAATTCTTCATTATTCTCGTAGATACAGTGATTATCAACTTCTTCATTACTCTCGTTGATACAGCAATTTTTGAATTCTTTATTATTCTTATGGATACAGCGATTATCGAATTCATCCTTATTCTCGTGGATAGAGCGATTTTTGAATTCTTTATTATTCTCATGGATACAGCGATTATCGAATTCGTCATTATTCTCGTAGATACAGTGGTTATCAACTTCTTTATTATTCTCGTGGATACAGCAATTTTTAAATTCGTCATTATTCTCGTAGATACAGCGATTATCAACTTCTTCATTATTCTCATGGATACAGCGATTATCGAATTCATCATAATTCTCGTGGATACAGCGATTTTTAAATTCTTTATTATTCTTGTAGATACAGTGATTATCAATTTCGTCATTATTCTCGTCAATACAGCAATTTTTAAATTCTTCATTATTCTCATGGATACAGCGATTATCGAATTCATCATTATTCTCGTGGATACAGAGATTTTTAAATTCTTCATTATTCTCATCGATACAGCGATTGTCGAATTCGTCATTATTCTCGTAGATACAGTGATTATCAACTTCTTCATTATTCTCGTGGATACAGCAATTTTTAAATTCTTCATTATTCTCATGGATACAGCGATTATCGAATTCATCATTATTCTCGTGGATACAGCGATATTTAAATTCTTCATTATTCTCATGGATACAGCAATTTTTAAATTCTTTATCATTCTCATGGATACAGCGATTATCGAATTCATCATTTTTCTCGTGGATACAGCGATTATTAAATTCTTCTTTATTTTCATGGATATAGCGAATATCGAATTCGTCATTATTCTCGTAGATACAGCGATTATCAACTTCTTCGTTATTCTCATGGATGCAGCGATTATCAAATTCGTCATTATTCGCGTAGATACAGCGATTATCAAATTCATCATTATTCTCGTGGATACAGCGATTGTCGAGTTCATCATTATTCTCGTAAAAACAGCGATTATCAAATTCATCATTATTCTCGTGGATACAGCGATTATCGAGTTTATCATTATTCTCAAGGATACAGTGATTCTCAAATTCTTCGTTATTCTCATGGATACAGTGGTTATCGAATTCTTCATTATTCTAGTAGATACAGTGATTATCAACTTCTTCATTATTCTCGTGGATACAGCGATTGTCGAGTTCATCATGTTTCTCGTGGATACAGCGATTGTCGAGTTCATCATTATTCTCGTGGATACAGCAATTATTAAATTCTTCATTATTCTCATGGATACAGCGATGGTCGAGTTCATCATTATTCTCGTGGATACAGCGATTATCGAGTTCATCATTATTCTCGTGGATACAGTGATTCTTAAATTCTTCATTATTCTCGTGGATACAGCGATTGTCGAGTTCATCATTATTCTCGTGGATACAGTGATTGTCGAGTTCATCATTATTCTCGTGGATACAGCGATTTTTAAATTCTTCATTGATCTCGTAGATACAGTGATTATCAACTTCTTCATTATTCTCGTCAATACAGCAATTTTGAAATTCTTTATTATTCTCATGGATACAGCGATTATCGAATTCATCATTATTCTCGTGGATACAGCGATTTTTAAATTCTTCATTATTCTCGTAGATACAGTGATTATCAACTTCTTCATTATTCTCGTCAATACAGCAATATTTAATTTCTTCATTATTCTCATCGATACAGCGATTATCGAATTCATCATTATTCTCGTGGATACAGCGATTTTTAAATTCTTCATTATGCTCATCGATACAGCGATTGTCGAGTTCATAATTATTCTCGTGGGTACAGCGATTATGAAATTCTTCGTTATTCTCATGGATACAGCGATTTTTAAATTCTTCATTATTCTCGTGGATATAGCGATTATCAAGTTCATCATTATTCTCGTGGATACAGTGATTCTTAAATTTTTATTATTCTCATGGACAGAGCGATTATCGAATTCGTCATTATTCTCGTAGATACAGTGATTATCAACTTCTTCATTATTCTCGTGGATACAGCAAACTTTAAATTCTTCATTATTCTCATTGATACAGCGATTATTGAATTCATCATTATTCTCGTGGGTACAGTGATTTTTAAATTCTTCATTATTCTCATGGAAACAGCGATTGTCGAGTTCATCAATATTCTCGTGGATACAGCGATTATCAAATTCTTCGTTATTCTCATGGATACAGCGATTATCGAATTCGTCATTATTCTCGTAGATACAGTGATTATCAACTTCTTTATTATTCTCGTGGATACAGTGATTATCGAATTCATCATTACTCTCGTGGATACAGCGATTTTTAAATTCTTCATTATTCTCGTAGATACAGTGATTATCAACTTCTTCATTATTCTCGTCAATACAGCAATTTTTAAATTCTTAATAATTCTTATGGATACAGCGATTATTGAATTCATCATTATTCTCGTGGATACAGCAATTTTTAAATTCCTCATTATTCTCATGGATACAGCGATTGTCGAGTTCATCATTATTCTCGTGGATACAGTGATTGTCAAGTTCATCGATATTCTCGTGGATACAGCGATTTTTAAAATCTTCATTATTCTCGTAGATACAGTGATTATCAACTTCTTCATTATTCTCGTCAATACAGCAATTTTTTAATTCTTTATTATTCTCATGGATACAGCGATTATCGAATGCATCATTATTCTCGGGGATACAGCGATTTTCAAATTCTTCATTATTCTCATGGATACAGCGATTGTCGAGTTCATCATTATTCTCATGGGTACAGCGATTATCAAATCCTTCGTTATTTTCAACGATACAGCGATTTTTAAATTCTTTATTATTCTCGTGGATATAGCGATTATCAAGTTCATCATTATTCTCGTAGATGCAGTGATTCTTAAATTCTTCATTATTCTCATGGATACAGCGATTATCTTATTCGTCATTATTCTCGTAGATACAGTGATTATCAACTTCTTCATTATTCTCGTGAATACAGCGATTGTCGAGTTCATCATTATTCTCGTAAAAACAGCGATTATCAAATTCATCATTATTCTCGTGCATACAGCGATTATCGAGTTCATCATTATTCTCGTGGATACAGTGATTCTCAAATTCTTCATAATTCTAATGGATACAGTGATTATCGAATTCTTCATTATTCTCGTAGATACAGTGATTATCAACTTCTTCATTATTCTCGTGGATACAGCGATTGTCGAGTTCATCATTATTCTCGTGGATACAGCGATAGTCGAGTTCATCATTATTCTCGTGGATACAGCGATTATTGAATTCGTCATTATTCTCGTAGATACAGTGATTATCAACTTCTTTATTATTCTCGTGGATACAGCAATTTTTAAATTCTTTATTATTTTCATGGATACGGCGATTATCGAATATATTATTTTTCTCGTTGATACAGCGATTATTAAATTCTTCTTTATTTTCATGGATACAGCGAATATCGAATTCGTCATTATTCTCGTAGATAAGGTGATTATCAACTTCTTTATTATTCTCGTGGATACAGCAATTTTTAAATTCTTCATTATTCTCATGGATACAGCGATTATCGAATTCATCATTTTTCTCGTGGATACAGCGATTATTAAATTCTTCTTTATTTTCATGGATACAGCGAAGATTTAATTCGTCATTATTCTCGTAGATACAGCGATTATCAACTTCTTCGTTATTCTCATGGATGCAGCGATTATCGAATTCGTCAATATTCGCGTAGATACAGCGATTATCAAATTCATCATTATTCCCGTGGATGCAGCGATTGTCGAGTTCATCATTATTCTCGTTAAAACAGCGATTATCAAATTCATCATTATTCTCGTGGATACAGCGATTATCGAGTTTATCATTATTCTCGTGGATACAGTGATTCTCAAATTCTTTATTGTTCTCATGCATACAGTGATTATCGAATTCTTCATTATTCTCGTCGATACAGTGATTATCAACTTCTTCATTATTCTCGTGGATACAGCGATTGTCGAGTTCATCATTATTCTTGTGGATACAGCGATTGTCGAGTTCATCATTATTCTCGTGGATACAGCGATTATTAAATTCTTCATTATTCTCATGGATACAGCGATTGTCGAGTTCATCATTATTCTCGTGGATACAGCGATTTTTAAATTCTTCATTATTCTCGTGGATACAGCGATTATCGAGTTCATCATTATTCTCGTGGATACAGTGATTCTTAAATTCTTCATTATTCTCGTGGATACAGAGATTCTCGAGTTCATCATTATTCTCGTGGATACAGCGATTTTTAAATTCTTCATTATGCTCATCGATACAGCGATTGTCGAATTCGTCATTATTCTCGTAGATACAGTGATTATCAACTTCTTCATTATTCTCGTGGATACAGCAATTTTTAAATTCTTCATTATTCTCATGGATACAGCGTTTATCGAATTCATCATTATTCTCGTGAATACAGCGATTTTTAAATTCTTCATTATTCTCATGGATACAGCAATTTTTAAATTCTTCATTATTCTCATGGATACAGCGATTATCGAATTCATCATTTTTCTCGTGGATACAGCGATTATTAAATTCTTCTTTATTTTCATGGATATAGCAAATATCGAATTCGTCATTATTCTCGTAGATACAGCGATTATCAACTTCTTCGTTATTCTCATGGATGCAGCGATTATCGAATTCGTCATTATTCGCGTAGATACAGCGATTATCAAATTCATCATTATTCTCGTGGATACAGCGATTGTCGAGTTCATCATTATTTTCGTAAAAACAGCGATTATCAAATTCATCATTATTCTCGAGAATACAGCGATTATCGAGTTTATCATTATTCTCGTGGATACAGTGATTCTCAAATTCTTCGTTATTCTCGTGGATACAGCGATTATCGAGTTCATCATTATTCTCGTGGATACAGTGATTCTTAAATTCTTCATTATTCTCGTGGATACAGCGATTGTCGAGTTCATCATTATTCTCGTGGATACAGTAATTGTCGAGTTCATCATTATTCTCGTGGATACAGCGATTTTTAAATTCTTCATTATTCTCGTAGATACAGTGATTATCAACTTCTTCATTATTCTCGTCAATACAGCAATTTTGAAATTCTTTATTATTCTCATGGATACAGCGATTATCGAATTCATCATTATTCTCGTGGATACAGCCATTTTCAAATTCTTTATTATTCTCGTAGATACAGTGATTATCAACTTCTTCATTATTCTCGTCAATACAGCAATATTTAAATTCTTCATTATTCTCATCGATACAGCGATTATCGAATTCATCATTATTCTCGTGGATACAGCGATTTTTAAATTCTTCATTATTCTCATCGATACAGCGATTGTCGAGTTCATAATTATTCTCGTGGGTACAGCGATTATGAAATTCTTCGTTATTCTCATGGATACAGCGATTTTTAAATTCTTCATTATTCTCGTGGATATAGCGATTATCAACTTCATCATTATTCTCGTGGATACAGTGATTCTTAAATTCTTTATTATTCTCATGGACACAGCGATTATCGAATTCGTCATTATTCTCGTAGATACAGTGATTATCAACTTCTTCATTATTCTCGGGGATACAGTGATTATCGAATTCATCATTATTCTCGTGGATACAGCGATTTTTAAATTCCTCATTATTCTCATGGATACAGCGATTGTCGAGTTCATCAATTATCTCGTGGGTACAGCGATTATCAAATTCTTCGTTATTCTCATGGATGCAGCGTATTTAAAATTCTTCATTATTCTCGTGGATACAGCGATTATCAAGTTCATCATTATTCTCGTGGATACAGTGATTCTTAAATTCTTTATTATTCTCATGGATACAGCGATTATTTAATTAGTCATTATTCTCGTAGATACAGTGATTAACAACTTCTTCATTATTCTCGTGGATACAGCAATTTTTAAATTCTTCATTATTCTCATGGATACAGCGATTATCGAATTCGTCATTATTCTCGTAGATACAGTGATTATCAACTTCTTCATTATTCTCGTGGATACAGCAATTTTTTAATTCTTCATTATTCTCATGGACACAGCGATTATCGAATTCGTCATTATTCTCGTAGATACAGTGATTATCAACTTCTTCATTATTCTCGTGGATACAGTGATTATCGAATTCATCATTATTCTCGTGGATACAGCGATTTTTAAATTCCTCATTATTCTCATGGATATAGCGATTGTCGAGTTCATCAATTATCTCGTGGGTACAGCGATTATCAAATTCTTCGTTATTCTCATGGATGCAGCGTATTTAAAATTCTTCATTATTCTCGTGGATACAGCGATTATCAAGTTCATCATTATTCTCGTGGATACAGTGATTCTTAAATTCTTTATTATTCTCATGGATACAGCGATTATTTAATTAGTCATTATTCTCGTAGATACAGTGATTATCAACTTCTTCATTATTCTCGTGGATACAGCGATTGTCGAGTTCATTATTATTCTCGTGGATACAGCGATTGTCGAGTTCATCATTATTCTCGTGGATACAGCGATTATCGAATTCGTCATTATTCTCGTAGATACAGTGATTATCAACTTCTTTATTATTCTCGTGGATACAGCAATTTTTAAATTCTTCATTATTTTCATGGATACGGCGATTATCGAATATATTATTTTTCTCGTTGATACAGCGATTATTAAATTCTTCTTTATTTTCATGGATACAGCGAATATCGAATTCGTCATTATTCTCGTAGATAAGGTGATTATCAACTTCTTTATTATTCTCGTGGATACAGCAATTTTTAAATTCTTCATTATTCTCATGGATACAGCGATTATCGAATTCATCATTTTTCTCGTGGATACAGCGATTATTAAATTCTTCTTTATTTTCATGGATACAGCGAAGATTTAATTCGTCATTATTCTCGTAGATACAGCGATTATCAACTTCTTCGTTATTCTCATGGATGCAGCGATTATCGAATTCGTCAATATTCGCGTAGATACAGCGATTATCAAATTCATCATTATTCCCGTGGATACAGCGATTGTCGAGTTCATCATTATTCTCGTTAAAACAGCGATTATCAAATTCATCATTATTCTCGTGGATACAGCGATTATCGAGTTTATCATTATTCTCGTGGATACAGTGATTCTCAAATTCTTTATTGTTCTCATGCATACAGTGATTATCGAATTCTTCATTATTCTCGTCGATACAGTGATTATCAACTTCTTCATTATTCTCGTGGATACAGCGATTGTCGAGTTCATCATTATTCTTGTGGATACAGCGATTGTCGAGTTCATCATTATTCTCGTGGATACAGCGATTATTAAATTCTCCATTATTCTCATGGATACAGCGATTGTCGAGTTCATCATTATTCTCGTGGATACAGCGATTTTTAAATTCTTCATTATTCTCGTGGATACAGCGATTATCGAGTTCATCATTATTCTCGTGGATACAGTGATTCTTAAATTCTTCATTATTCTCGTGGATACAGAGATTCTCGAGTTCATCATTATTCTCGTGGATACAGCGATTTTTAAATTCTTCATTATTCTCATCGATACAGCGATTGTCGAATTCGTCATTATTCTCGTAGATACAGTGATTATCAACTTCTTCATTATTCTCGTGGATACAGCAATTTTTAAATTCTTCATTATTCTCATGGATACAGCGTTTATCGAATTCATCATTATTCTCGTGAATACAGCGATTTTTAAATTCTTTATTATTCTCATGGATACAGCAATTTTTAAATTCTTCATTATTCTCATGGATACAGCGATTATCGAATTCATCATTTTTCTCGTGGATACAGCGATTATTAAATTCTTCTTTATTTTCATGGATATAGCAAATATCGAATTCGTCATTATTCTCGTAGATACAGCGATTATCAACTTCTTCGTTATTCTCATGGATGCAGCGATTATCGAATTCGTCATTATTCGCGTAGATACAGCGATTATCAAATTCATCATTATTCTCGTGGATACAGCGATTGTCGAGTTCATCATTATTTTCGTAAAAACAGCGATTATCAAATTCATCATTATTCTCGTGAATACAGCGATTATCGAGTTTATCATTATTCTCGTGTATACAGTGATTCTCAAATTCTTCGTTATTCTCGTGGATACAGCGATTATCGAGTTCATCATTATTCTCGTGGATACAGTGATTCTTAAATTCTTCATTATTCTCGTGGATACAGCGATTGTCGAGTTCATCATTATTCTCGTGGATACAGTGATTGTCGAGCTCATCATTATTCTCGTGGATACAGCGATTTTTAAATTCTTCATTATTCTCGTAGATACAGTGATTATCAACTTCTTCATTATTCTCGTCAATACAGCAATTTTGAAATTCTTTATTATTCTCATGGATACAGCGATTATCGAATTCATCATTATTCTCGTGGATACAGCCATTTTCAAATTCTTTATTATTCTCGTAGATACAGTGATTATCAACTTCTTCATTATTCTCGTCAATACAGCAATATTTAAATTCTTCATTATTCTCATCGATACAGCGATTATCGAATTCATCATTATTCTCGTGGATACAGCGATTTTTAAGATCTTCATTATTCTCATCGATACAGCGATTGTCGAGTTCATAATTATTCTCGTGGGTACAGCGATTATGAAATTCTTCGTTATTCTCATGGATACAGCGATTTTTAAATTCTTCATTATTCTCGTGGATATAGCGATTATCAACTTCATCATTATTCTCGTGGATACAGTGATTCTTAAATTCTTTATTATTCTCATGGACACAGCGATTATCGAATTCGTCATTATTCTCGTAGATACAGTGATTATCAACTTCTTCATTATTCTCGTGGATACAGTGATTATCGAATTCATCATTATTCTCGTGGATACAGCGATTTTTAAATTCCTCATTATTCTCATGGATACAGCGATTGTCGAGTTCATCAATTATCTCGTGGGTACAGCGATTATCAAATTCTTCGTTATTCTCATGGATGCAGCGTATTTAAAATTCTTCATTATTCTCGTGGATACAGCGATTATCAAGTTCATCATTATTCTCGTGGATACAGTGATTCTTAAATTCTTTATTATTCTCATGGATACAGCGATTATTTAATTAGTCATTATTCTCGTAGATACAGTGATTATCAACTTCTTCATTATTCTCGTGGATACAGCAATTTTTAAATTCTTCATTATTCTCATGGATACAGCGATTATCGAATTCGTCATTATTCTCGTAGATACAGTGATTATCAACTTCTTCATTATTCTCGTGGATACAGCAATTTTTTAATTCTTCATTATTCTCATGGATACAGCGATTATCGAATTCATCATTATTCTCGTGGATACAGCGATTTTTAAATTCTTTATTATTCTCATGGATACAGCAATTTTTAAATTCTTCATTATTCTCATGGATACAGCGATTATCGAATTCATCATTTTTCTCGTGGATACAGCGATTATTAAATTCTTCTTTATTTTCATGGATATAGCGATTATCGAATTCGTCATTATTCGCGTAGATACAGCGATTATCAAATTCATCATTATTCTCGTGAATACAGCGATTGTCGAGTTCATCATTATTCTCGTAAAAACAGCGATTATCAAATTCATCATTATTCTCGTGCATACAGCGATTATCGTGTTCATCATTATTCTCGTGGATACAGTGATTCTCAAATTCTTCATAATTCTAATGGATACAGTGATTATCGAATTCTTCATTATTCTCGTAGATACAGTGATTATCAACTTCTTCATTATTCTCGTGGATACAGCGATTGTCGAGTTCATCATTATTCTCGTGGATACAGCGATAGTCGAGTTCATCTCTATTCTCGTGGATACAGCGATTATTGAATTCGTCATTATTCTCGTAGATACAGTGATTATCAACTTCTTTATTATTCTCGTGGATACAGCAATTTTTAAATTCTTTATTATTTTCATGGATACGGCGATTATCGAATATATTATTTTTCTCGTTGATACAGCGATTATTAAATTCTTCTTTATTTTCATGGATACAGCGAATATCGAATTCGTCATTATTCTCGTAGATAAGGTGATTATCAACTTCTTTATTATTCTCGTGGATACAGCAATTTTTAAATTCTTCATTATTCTCATGGATACAGCGATTATCGAATTCATCATTTTTCTCGTGGATACAGCGATTATTAAATTCTTCTTTATTTTCATGGATACAGCGAAGATTTAATTCGTCATTATTCTCGTAGATACAGCGATTACCAACTTCTTCGTTATTCTCATGGATGCAGCGATTATCGAATTCGTCAATATTCGCGTAGATACAGCGATTATCAAATTCATCATTATTCCCGTGGATACAGCGATTGTCGAGTTCATCATTATTCTCGTTAAAACAGCGATTATCAAATTCATCATTATTCTCGTGGATACAGCGATTATCGAGTTTATCATTATTCTCGTGGATACAGTGATTCTCAAATTCTTTATTGTTCTCATGCATACAGTGATTATCGAATTCTTCATTATTCTCGTCGATACAGTGATTATCAACTTCTTCATTATTCTCGTGGATACAGCGATTGTCGAGTTCATCATTATTCTTGTGGATACAGCGATTGTCGAGTTCATCATTATTCTCGTGGATACAGCGATTATTAAATTCTTCATTATTCTCATGGATACAGCGATTGTCGAGTTCATCATTATTCTCGTGGATACAGCGATTTTTAAATTCTTCATTATTCTCGTGGATATAGCGATTATCGAGTTCATCATTATTCTCGTGGATACAGTGATTCTTAAATTCTTCATTATTCTCGTGGATACAGAGATTCTCGAGTTCATCATTATTCTCGTGGATACAGCGATTTTTAAATTCTTCATTATTCTCATCGATACAGCGATTGTCGAATTCGTCATTATTCTCGTAGATACAGTGATTATCAACTTCTTCATTATTCTCGTGGATACAGCAATTTTTAAATTCTTCATTATTCTCATGGATACAGCGTTTATCGAATTCATCATTATTCTCGTGAATACAGCGATTTTTAAATTCTTCATTATTCTCATGGATACAGCAATTTTTAAATTCTTCATTATTCTCATGGATACAGCGATTATCGAATTCATCATTTTTCTCGTGGATACAGCGATTATTAAATTCTTCTTTATTTTCATGGATATAGCAAATATCGAATTCGTCATTATTCTCGTAGATACAGCGATTATCAACATCTTCGTTATTCTCATGGATGCAGCGATTATCGAATTCGTCATTATTCGCGTAGATACAGCGATTATCAAATTCATCATTATTCTCGTGGATACAGCGATTGTCGAGTTCATCATTATTTTCGTAAAAACAGCGATTATCAAATTCATCATTATTCTCGAGAATACAGCGATTATCGAGTTTATCATTATTCTCGTGGATACAGTGATTCTCAAATTCTTCGTTATTCTCGTGGATACAGCGATTATCGAGTTCATCATTATTCTCGTGGATACAGTGATTCTTAAATTCTTCATTATTCTCGTGGATACAGCGATTGTCGAGTTCATCATTATTCTCGTGGATACAGTAATTGTCGAGTTCATCATTATTCTCGTGGATACAGCGATTTTTAAATTCTTTATTATTCTCGTAGATACAGTGATTATCAACTTCTTCATTATTCTCGTCAATACAGCAATTTTGAAATTCTTTATTATTCTCATGGATACAGCGATTATCGAATTCATCATTATTCTCGTGGATACAGCCATTTTCAAATTCTTTATTATTCTCGTAGATACAGTGATTATCAACTTCTTCATTATTCTCGTCAATACAGCAATATTTAAATTCTTCATTATTCTCATCGATACAGCGATTATCGAATTCATCATTATTCTCGTGGATACAGCGATTTTTAAATTCTTCATTATTCTCATCGATACAGCGATTGTCGAGTTCATAATTATTCTCGTGGGTACAGCGATTATGAAATTCTTCGTTATTCTCATGGATACAGCGATTTTTAAATTCTTCATTATTCTCGTGGATATAGCGATTATCAACTTCATCATTATTCTCGTGGATACAGTGATTCTTAAATTCTTTATTATTCTCATGGACACAGCGATTATCGAATTCGTCATTATTCTCGTAGATACAGTGATTATCAACTTCTTCATTATTCTCGGGGATACAGTGATTATCGAATTCATCATTATTCTCGTGGATACAGCGATTTTTAAATTCCTCATTATTCTCATGGATACAGCGATTGTCGAGTTCATCAATTATCTCGTGGGTACAGCGATTATCAAATTCTTCGTTATTCTCATGGATTCAGCGTATTTAAAATTCTTCATTATTCTCGTGGATACAGCGATTATCAAGTTCATCATTATTCTCGTGGATACAGTGATTCTTAAATTCTTTATTATTCTCATGGATACAGCGATTATTTAATTAGTCATTATTCTCGTAGATACAGTGATTAACAACTTCTTCATTATTCTCGTGGATACAGCAATTTTTAAATTCTTCATTATTCTCATGGATACAGCGATTATCGAATTCGTCATTATTCTCGTAGATACAGTGATTATCAACTTCTTCATTATTCTCGTGGATACAGCAATTTTTTAATTCTTCATTATTCTCATGGACACAGCGATTATCGAATTCGTCATTATTCTCGTAGATACAGTGATTATCAACTTCTTCATTATTCTCGTGGATACAGTGATTATCGAATTCATCATTATTCTCGTGGATACAGCGATTTTTAAATTCCTCATTATTCTCATGGATATAGCGATTGTCGAGTTCATCAATTATCTCGTGGGTACAGCGATTATCAAATTCTTCGTTATTCTCATGGATGCAGCGTATTTAAAATTCTTCATTATTCTCGTGGATACAGCGATTATCAAGTTCATCATTATTCTCGTGGATACAGTGATTCTTAAATTCTTTATTATTCTCATGGATACAGCGATTATTTAATTAGTCATTATTCTCGTAGATACAGTGATTATCAACTTCTTCATTATTCTCGTGGATACAGCGATTGTCGAGTTCATTATTATTCTCGTGGATACAGCGATTGTCGAGTTCATCATTATTCTCGTGGATACAGCGATTATCGAATTCGTCATTATTCTCGTAGATACAGTGATTATCAACTTCTTTATTATTCTCGTGGATACAGCAATTTTTAAATTCTTCATTATTTTCATGGATACGGCGATTATCGAATATATTATTTTTCTCGTTGATACAGCGATTATTAAATTCTTCTTTATTTTCATGGATACAGCGAATATCGAATTCGTCATTATTCTCGTAGATAAGGTGATTATCAACTTCTTTATTATTCTCGTGGATACAGCAATTTTTAAATTCTTCATTATTCTCATGGATACAGCGATTATCGAATTCATCATTTTTCTCGTGGATACAGCGATTATTAAATTCTTCTTTATTTTCATGGATACAGCGAAGATTTAATTCGTCATTATTCTCGTAGATACAGCGATTATCAACTTCTTCGTTATTCTCATGGATGCAGCGATTATCGAATTCGTCAATATTCGCGTAGATACAGCGATTATCAAATTCATCATTATTCCCGTGGATACAGCGATTGTCGAGTTCATCATTATTCTCGTTAAAACAGCGATTATCAAATTCATCATTATTCTCGTGGATACAGCGATTATCGAGTTTATCATTATTCTCGTGGATACAGTGATTCTCAAATTCTTTATTGTTCTCATGCATACAGTGATTATCGAATTCTTCATTATTCTCGTCGATACAGTGATTATCAACTTCTTCATTATTCTCGTGGATACAGCGATTGTCGAGTTCATCATTATTCTTGTGGATACAGCGATTGTCGAGTTCATCATTATTCTCGTGGATACAGCGATTATTAAATTCTTCATTATTCTCATGGATACAGCGATTGTCGAGTTCATCATTATTCTCGTGGATACAGCGATTTTTAAATTCTTCATTATTCTCGTCGATACAGCGATTATCGAGTTCATCATTATTCTCGTGGATACAGTGATTCTTAAATTCTTCATTATTCTCGTGGATACAGAGATTCTCGAGTTCATCATTATTCTCGTGGATACAGCGATTTTTAAATTCTTCATTATTCTCATCGATACAGCGATTGTCGAATTCGTCATTATTCTCGTAGATACAGTGATTATCAACTTCTTCATTATTCTCGTGGATACAGCAATTTTTAAATTCTTCATTATTCTCATGGATACAGCGTTTATCGAATTCATCATTATTCTCGTGAATACAGCGATTTTTAAATTCTTTATTATTCTCATGGATACAGCAATTTTTAAATTCTTCATTATTCTCATGGATACAGCGATTATCGAATTCATCATTTTTCTCGTGGATACAGCGATTATTAAATTCTTCTTTATTTTCATGGATATAGCAAATATCGAATTCGTCATTATTCTCGTAGATACAGCGATTATCAACTTCTTCGTTATTCTCATGGATGCAGCGATTATCGAATTCGTCATTATTCGCGTAGATACAGCGATTATCAAATTCATCATTATTCTCGTGGATACAGCGATTGTCGAGTTCATCATTATTTTCGTAAAAACAGCGATTATCAAATTCATCATTATTCTCGTGAATACAGCGATTATCGAGTTTATCATTATTCTCGTGGATACAGTGATTCTCAAATTCTTCGTTATTCTCGTGGATACAGCGATTATCGAGTTCATCATTATTCTCGTGGATACAGTGATTCTTAAATTCTTCATTATTCTCGTGGATACAGCGATTGTCGAGTTCATCATTATTCTCGTGGATACAGTGATTGTCGAGCTCATCATTATTCTCGTGGATACAGCGATTTTTAAATTCTTCATTATTCTCGTAGATACAGTGATTATCAACTTCTTCATTATTCTCGTCAATACAGCAATTTTGAAATTCTTTATTATTCTCATGGATACAGCGATTATCGAATTCATCATTATTCTCGTGGATACAGCCATTTTCAAATTCTTTATTATTCTCGTAGATACAGTGATTATCAACTTCTTCATTATTCTCGTCAATACAGCAATATTTAAATTCTTCATTATTCTCATCGATACAGCGATTATCGAATTCATCATTATTCTCGTGGATACAGCGATTTTTAAATTCTTCATTATTCTCATCGATACAGCGATTGTCGAGTTCATAATTATTCTCGTGGGTACAGCGATTATGAAATTCTTCGTTATTCTCATGGATACAGCGATTTTTAAATTCTTCATTATTCTCGTGGATATAGCGATTATCAACTTCATCATTATTCTCGTGGATACAGTGATTCTTAAATTCTTTATTATTCTCATGGACACAGCGATTATCGAATTCGTCATTATTCTCGTAGATACAGTGATTATCAACTTCTTCATTATTCTCGTGGATACAGTGATTATCGAATTCATCATTATTCTCGTGGATACAGCGATTTTTAAATTCCTCATTATTCTCATGGATACAGCGATTGTCGAGTTCATCAATTATCTCGTGGGTACAGCGATTATCAAATTCTTCGTTATTCTCATGGATGCAGCGTATTTAAAATTCTTCATTATTCTCGTGGATACAGCGATTATCAAGTTCATCATTATTCTCGTGGATACAGTGATTCTTAAATTCTTTATTATTCTCATGGATACAGCGATTATTTAATTAGTCATTATTCTCGTAGATACAGTGATTATCAACTTCTTCATTATTCTCGTGGATACAGCAATTTTTAAATTCTTCATTATTCTCATGGATACAGCGATTATCGAATTCGTCATTATTCTCGTAGATACAGTGATTATCAACTTCTTCATTATTCTCGTGGATACAGCAATTTTTTAATTCTTCATTATTCTCATGGATACAGCGATTATCGAATTCATCATTATTCTCGTGGATACAGCGATTTTTAAATTCTTTATTATTCTCATGGATACAGCAATTTTTAAATTCTTCATTATTCTCATGGATACAGCGATTATCGAATTCATCATTTTTCTCGTGGATACAGCGATTATTAAATTCTTCTTTATTTTCATGGATATAGCGATTATCGAATTCGTCATTATTCGCGTAGATACAGCGATTATCAAATTCATCATTATTCTCGTGGATACAGCGATTGTCGAGTTCATCATTATTCTCGTAAAAACAGCGATTATCAAATTCATCATTATTCTCGTGGATACAGGGATTATCGAGTTTATCATTATTCTCGTGGATACAGTGATTCTCAAATTCCTCGTTATTCTCATGGATACAGTGGTTATCGAATTTTTCATTATTCTCGTAGATACAGTGATTATCAACTTCTTCATTATTCTCGTGGATACAGCGATTGTCGAGTTCATCATTATTCTCGTGGATACAGCGATTGTCGAGTTTATCATTATTCTCGTGGATACAGCAATTATTAAATTCTTCATTATTCTCATGGATACAGCGATGGTCGAATTCATCATTATTCTCGTGGATACAGCGATTTTTAAATTCTTTTTTATTCTCATCGATACAGCGATTCTCGAGTTCATCATTATTCTCGTGGGTACAGCGATTATGAAATTCTTCGTTATTCTCATGGATACAGCGATTATCGAATTCATCATTATTCTCGTGGATACAGCGATTTTTAAATTCTTTATTATTCTCATCGATACAGCGATTATCAAGTTCATCATTATTCTCGTGGATACAGCGATTCTTAAATTCTTCATTATTCTCATAGACACAGCGATTATCGAATTCGTCATTATTCTCGTAGATACAGTGATTATCAACTTCTTCATTATTCTCGTGGATACAGCAATCTTTAAATCCTTTATTATTCTCATTGATACAGCGATTATTGAATTCATCATTATTCTCGTGGATACAGCGATTTTTGAATTCTTCATTATTCTCATGGAAACAGCGATTGTCGAGTTCATCAATATTCTCGTGGATACAGCGATTATCAAATTCTTCGTTATTCTCATGGATACAGCGATTATCGAATTCATCGATATTCTCGTAGATACAGTGATTATCAACTTCTTCATTATTCTCGTGGATACAGCAATTTTTTTATTCTTCATTATTCTCATGGATACAGCGATTATCGAATTTGTCATTATTCTCGTAGATACAGTGATTATCAACTTCTTTATTATTCTCGTGAATACAGCGATTGTCGAGTTCATCATTATTCTCGTGGATACAGTGATTGTCGAGTTCATCATTATTCTCGTGGATACAGCGATTTTTAAATTCTTTAATATTCTCATGGATACAGCGATTATCGAATTCATCATTATTCTCCGGGATACAGCGGTTGTTAAATTCTTCATTATTCTTATGGATACAGCGATTGTCGAGTTCATCATTATTTTCATGGGTACAGCGATTATCAAATTCTTCGTTATTCTCATGGATACAGCAATTTTTAAATTATTCATTATTCTCGTAGATACAGTGATTATCAACTTCTTCATTATTCTCGTGGATACAGCGATTTTGAAATTCTTCATTATTCTCGTTGATACAGCGATTATCACGTTCATCATTATTCTCGTGGATACAGTGATTCATATATTCCTTATTATTCTCATGGATACAGCGATTATCGAATTCGTCATTATTCTCGTAGATACAGTGATTATCAACTTCTTCATTATTCTCGTGGATACAGCAATTCTTAAATTCTTCATTATTCTCATGGATACAGCGATTATCGAATTCGTCGTTATTCTCGTAGATACAGTGATTATCAACTTCTTCATTATTCTCGTTGATACAGCAATTTTTAAATTCTTTATTATCTTATGGATACAGCGATTATCGAATTCATCATTATTCTCGTGGATACAGCGATTTTTGAATTCTTTATTATTCTCATGGATACAGCGATTATCGAATTCGTCATTATTCTCGTAGATACAGTGATTATCAACTTCTTTATTATTCTCGTGGATACAGCAATTTTTAAATTCGTCATTATTCTCGTAGATACAACGATTATCAACTTCTTCGTTATTCTCATGGATGCAGCGATTATCGAATTCGTCATTATTCGCGTAGATACAGCGATTATCAAATTCATCATTATTCTCGTGGATACAGTGATTCTTAAATTCTTCATTATTCTCGTGGATACAGCGATTGTCGAGTTCATCATTATTCTCGTGGATACAGCGATTATCGAGTTTATCATTATTATCGTGGATACAGTGATTCTCAAATTCTTTATTATTCTCATGGATACAGTGATTATCGAATTCTTCATTATTCTCGTGGATACAGTGTATATCAACTTCTTCATTATTCTCGTGGATACAGCGATCATCGAATTCATCATTTTTCTCATGGATGCAGCGATTATCGAATTCGTTATTATTCGCGTAGATACAGCGATTATGAAATTCATCATTATTCCCGTGGATACAGCGATTATCGAGTTTATCATTATTATCGTGGATACAGTGATTCTCAAATTCTTTATTATTCTCATGGATACAGTGATTATCGAATTCTTCATTATTCTCGTAGATACACTGTTTATCAACTTCTTCATTATTCTCGTTATACAGCGATTGTCAAGTTTATCATTATTCTTGTGGATACAGCGATTGTCGAGTTCATCATTATTCTCGTGGATACAGCGATTATTAAATTCTTCATTATTCTCATGGATACAGCGATTGTCGAGTTCATCATTATTCTCCTGGATACAGCGATTTTTAAATTCTTCATAATTCTCATGGATACAGCGATTATCGAATTCATCATTATTCTCGTGGATACAGCGATTTTTAAATTCCTCATTATTTTCATGGATACAGCGATTGTCGAGTTCATCATTTATCTCGTGGGTACAGCGATTATCAAATTCTTCGTTATTCTCATGGATGCAGCGATTTTTAAATTCTTCATTATTCTCGTGGATACAGCGATTATCAAGTTCATCATTTTTCTCGTGGATACAGCAATTTTTAAATTCTTCATTATTCTCATGGATACAGCGATTATCGAATTCGTCATTATTCTCGTAGATACAGTGATTATCAACTTCTTCATCATTCTCGTGGATACAGCAATTTTTAAATTCTTCATTATTCTCATGGATACAGCGATTATCGAATTCATCATTATTCTCGTGGATACAGCGATTTTTAAATTCTTTATTATTCTCGTGGATACAGCAATTTTTAAATTCTTCATTATTCTCATGGATACAGCGATTATCGAATTCATCATTTTTCTCGTGGATACAGCGATTATCGAATTCATCATTTTTCTCGTGGATACAGCGATTATTAAATTCTTCTTTATTTTCATGGATATAGCGAACATCGAATTCGTCATTATTCTTGTAGATACAGCGATTATCAACTTCTTCGTTATTCTCATGGATGCAGCGATTATCGAATTCGTCATTATTCGCGTAGATACAGCGATTATAAAATTCATCATTATTCTCGTGGATACAGTGATTCTCAAATTCTTCGTTATTCTCATGGATACAGTGATTATCGAATTGTTCATTATTTTCGTAGATACAGTGATTATCAACTTTTTTATTATTTTCGTGGATACAGCGATTGTCGAGTTTATCATTATTCTCGTGGATACAGCAATTATTAAATTCTTCATTATTCTCGTGGATACAACGATTGTCGAGTTCATCATTATTCTCGTGGATACAGTGATTGTCGAGTTCATCATTATTCTCGTGGATACAGCGATTTTAAAATTCTCTATTATTTTCGTAGATACAGTGATTATCAACTCCTTTATTATTCTCGTCAATACAGAAATTTTTTCATTCTTTATTATTCTCATGGATACAGCGATTATCGAATTCGTCGTTATTCTCGTAGATACAGTGATTATCAACTTCTTCATTATTCTCGTTGATACAGCAATTTTTTAATTCTTTATTATTCTTATGGATACAGCGATTATCGAGGTCATCATTATTCTCGTGGATACAGCAATTTTTAAATTCTTTATTATTCTCATGGATACAGCGATTATCGAATTCATCATTTTTCTCGTAGATACAGCGATTATCGAATTCATCATTTTTCTCGTGGATACAGCGATTATTAAATTCTTCTTTATTTTCATGGATATAGCGAACATCGAATTCGTCATTATTCTTGTAGATACAGCGATTATCAACTTCTTCGTTATTCTCATGGATGCAGCGATTATCGAATTCGTCATTATTCTCGTGGATACAGCGATTATCGAGTTCATCATTATTCTCGTGGATACAGTGATTCTCAAATTCTTCGTTATTCTCATGGATACAGTGATTATCGAATTGTTCATTATTTTCGTAGATACAGTGATTATCAACTTTTTTATTATTCTCGTGGATACAGCGATTGTCGAGTTCATCATTATTCTCGTGGATACAGCAATTATTAAATTCTTCATTATTCTCGTGGATACAGCGATTGTCGAGTTCATCATTTTTCTCGTGGATACAGTGATTGTCGAGTTCATCATTCTTCTCGTGGATACAGCGATTTTTAAATTCTTCATTATTCTCGTAGATACAGTGATTATCAACTTCTTCATTATTCTCGTCAATACAGCAATTTTTAAATTCTTTATTATTCTCATGGATACAGCGATTATCGAATTCATCATTATTCTCGTGTATACAGCGATTTTTAAATTCTTCATTATTCTCGTAGATACAGTGATTATCAACTTCTTCATTATTCTCGTCAATACAGCAATATTTAAATTCTTCATTATTCTCATCGATACAGCGATTATCGAATTCATCATTATTCTCGTGGATACAGCGATTTTTAAATTCTTCATTATTCTCATCGATACAGCGATTGTCGAGTTCATAATTATTCTCGTGGGTACAGCGATTATGAAATTCTTCGTTATTCTCATGGATACAGCGATTTTTAAATTCTTCATTATTCTCGTGGATATAGCGATTATCAACTTCATCATTATTCTCGTGGATACAGTGATTCTTAAATTCTTTATTATTCTCATGGACACAGCGATTATCGAATTCGTCATTATTCTCGTAGATACAGTGATTATCAACTTCTTCATTATTCTCGTGGATACAGTGATTATCGAATTCATCATTATTCTCGTGGATACAGCGATTTTTAAATTCCTCATTATTCTCATGGATACAGCGATTGTCGAGTTCATCAATTATCTCGTGGGTACAGCGATTATCAAATTCTTCGTTATTCTCATGGATGCAGCGTATTTGAAATTCTTCATTATTCTCGTGGATACAGCGATTATCAAGTTCATCATTATTCTCGTGGATACAGTGATTCTTAAATTCTTTATTATTCTCATGGATACAGCGATTATTTAATTAGTCATTATTCTCGTAGATACAGTGATTATCAACTTCTTCATTATTCTCGTGGATACAGCGATTGTCGAGTTCATTATTATTCTCGTGGATACAGCGATTGTCGAGTTCATCATTATTCTCGTGGATACAGCGATTATCGAATTCGTCATTATTCTCGTAGATACAGTGATTATCAACTTCTTTATTATTCTCGTGGATACAGCAATTTTTAAATTCTTTATTATTTTCATGGATACGGCGATTATCGAATATATTATTTTTCTCGTTGATACAGCGATTATTAAATTCTTCTTTATTTTCATGGATACAGCGAATATCGAATTCGTCATTATTCTCGTAGATAAGGTGATTATCAACTTCTTTATTATTCTCGTGGATACAGCAATTTTTAAATTCTTCATTATTCTCATGGATACAGCGATTATCGAATTCATCATTTTTCTCGTGGATACAGCGATTATTAAATTCTTCTTTATTTTCATGGATACAGCGAAGATTTAAATCGTCATTATTCTCGTAGATACAGCGATTATCAACTTCTTCGTTATTCTCATGGATGCAGTGATTATCGAATTCGTCAATATTCGCGTAGATACAGCGATTATCAAATTCATCATTATTCCCGTGGATACAGCGATTGTCGAGTTCATCATTATTCTCGTTAAAACAGCGATTATCAAATTCATCATTATTCTCGTGGATACAGCGATTATCGAGTTTATCATTATTCTCGTGGATACAGTGATTCTCAAATTCTTTATTGTTCTCATGCATACAGTGATTATCGAATTCTTCATTATTCTCGTCGATACAGTGATTATCAACTTCTTCATTATTCTCGTGGATACAGCGATTGTCGAGTTCATCATTATTCTTGTGGATACAGCGATTGTCGAGTTCATCATTATTCTCGTGGATACAGCGATTATTAAATTCTTCATTATTCTCATGGATACAGCGATTGTCGAGTTCATCATTATTCTCGTGGATACAGCGATTTTTAAATTCTTCATTATTCTCGTGGATACAGCGATTATCGAGTTCATCATTATTCTCGTGGATACAGTGATTCTTAAATTCTTCATTATTCTCGTGGATACAGAGATTCTCGAGTTCATCATTATTCTCGTGGATACAGCGATTTTTAAATTCTTCATTATTCTCATCGATACAGCGATTGTCGAATTCGTCATTATTCTCGTAGATACAGTGATTATCAACTTCTTCATTATTCTCGTGGATACAGCAATTTTTAAATTCTTCATTATTCTCATGGATACAGCGTTTATCGAATTCATCATTATTCTCGTGAATACAGCGATTTTTAAATTCTTTATTATTCTCATGGATACAGCAATTTTTAAATTCTTCATTATTCTCATGGATACAGCGATTACCGAATTCATCATTTTTCTCGTGGATACAGCGATTATTAAATTCTTCTTTATTTTCATGGATATAGCAAATATCGAATTCGTCATTATTCTCGTAGATACAGCGATTATCAACTTCTTCGTTATTCTCATGGATGCAGCGATTATCGAATTCGTCATTATTCGCGTAGATACAGCGATTATCAAATTCATCATTATTCTCGTGGATACAGCGATTGTCGAGTTCATCATTATTTTCGTAAAAACAGCGATTATCAAATTCATCATTATTCTCGTGAATACAGCGATTATCGAGTTTATCATTATTCTCGTGGATACAGTGATTCTCAAATTCTTCGTTATTCTCGTGGATACAGCGATTATCGAGTTCATCATTATTCTCGTGGATACAGTGATTCTTAAATTCTTCATTATTCTCGTGGATACAGCGATTGTCGAGTTCATCATTATTCTCGTGGATACAGTGATTGTCGAGTTCATCATTATTCTCGTGGATACAGTGATTGTCGAGCTCATCATTATTCTCGTGGATACAGCGATTTTTAAATTCTTCATTATTCTCGTAGATACAGTGATTATCAACTTCTTCATTATTCTCGTCAATACAGCAATTTTGAAATTCTTTATTATTCTCATGGATACAGCGATTATCGAATTCATCATTATTCTCGTGGATACAGCCATTTTCAAATTCTTTATTATTCTCGTAGATACAGTGATTATCAACTTCTTCATTATTCTCGTCAATACAGCAATATTTAAATTCTTCATTATTCTCATCGATACAGCGATTATCGAATTCATCATTATTCTCGTGGATACAGCGATTTTTAAATTCTTCATTATTCTCATCGATACAGCGATTGTCGAGTTCATAATTATTCTCGTGGGTACAGCGATTATGAAATTCTTCGTTATTCTCATGGATACAGCGATTTTTAAATTCTTCATTATTCTCGTGGATATAGCGATTATCAACTTCATCATTATTCTCGTGGATACAGTGATTCTTAAATTCTTTATTATTCTCATGGACACAGCGATTATCGAATTCGTCATTATTCTCGTAGATACAGTGATTATCAACTTCTTCATTATTCTCGTGGATACAGTGATTATCGAATTCATCATTATTCTCGTGGATACAGCGATTTTTAAATTCCTCATTATTCTCATGGATACAGCGATTGTCGAGTTCATCAATTATCTCGTGGGTACAGCGATTATCAAATTCTTCGTTATTCTCATGGATGCAGCGTATTTAAAATTCTTCATTATTCTCGTGGATACAGCGATTATCAAGTTCATCATTATTCTCGTGGATACAGTGATTCTTAAATTCTTTATTATTCTCATGGATACAGCGATTATTTAATTAGTCATTATTCTCGTAGATACAGTGATTATCAACTTCTTCATTATTCTCGTGGATACAGCAATTTTTAAATTCTTCATTATTCTCATGGATACAGCGATTATCGAATTCGTCATTATTCTCGTAGATACAGTGATTATCAACTTCTTCATTATTCTCGTGGATACAGCAATTTTTTAATTCTTCATTATTCTCATGGATACAGCGATTATCGAATTCATCATTATTCTCGTGGATACAGCGATTTTTAAATTCTTTATTATTCTCATGGATACAGCAATTTTTAAATTCTTCATTATTCTCATGGATACAGCGATTATCGAATTCATCATTTTTCTCGTGGATACAGCGATTATTAAATTCTTCTTTATTTTGATGGATATAGCGATTATCGAATTCGTCATTATTCGCGTAGATACAGCGATTATCAAATTCATCATTATTCTCGTGGATACAGCGATTGTCGAGTTCATCATTATTCTCGTAAAAACAGCGATTATCAAATTCATCATTATTCTCGTGGATACAGGGATTATCGAGTTTATCATTATTCTCGTGGATACAGTGATTCTCAAATTCCTCGTTATTCTCATGGATACAGTGGTTATCGAATTTTTCATTATTCTCGTAGATACAGTGATTATCAACTTCTTCATTATTCTCGTGGATACAGCGATTGTCGAGTTCATCATTATTCTCGTGGATACAGCGATTGTCGAGTTTATCATTATTCTCGTGGATACAGCAATTATTAAATTCTTCATTATTCTCATGGATACAGCGATGGTCGAATTCATCATTATTCTCGTGGATACAGCGATTTTTAAATTCTTTATTATTCTCATCGATACAGCGATTCTCGAGTTCATCATTATTCTCGTGGGTACAGCGATTATGAAATTCTTCGTTATTCTCATGGATACAGCGATTATCGAATTCATTATTATTCTCGTGGATACAGCGATTTTTAAATTCTTTATTATTCTCATCGATACAGCGATTATCAAGTTCATCATTATTCTCGTGGATACAGCGATTCTTAAATTCTTCATTATTCTCATAGACACAGCGATTATCGAATTCGTCATTATTCTCGTAGATACAGTGATTATCAACTTCTTCATTATTCTCGTGGATACAGCAATCTTTAAATCCTTTATTATTCTCATTGATACAGCGATTATTGAATTCATCATTATTCTCGTGGATACAGCGATTTTTGAATTCTTCATTATTCTCATGGAAACAGCGATTGTCGAGTTCATCAATATTCTCGTGGATACAGCGATTATCAAATTCTTCGTTATTCTCATGGATACAGCGATTATCGAATTCATCATTATTCTCGTAGATACAGTGATTATCAACTTCTTTATTATTCTCGTGGATACAGCAATTTTTTTATTCTTCATTATTCTCATGGATACAGCGATTATCGAATTTGTCATTATTCTCGTAGATACAGTGATTATCAACTTCTTTATTATTCTCGTGAATACAGCGATTGTCGAGTTCATCATTATTCTCGTGGATACAGTGATTGTCGAGTTCATCATTATTCTCGTGGATACAGCGATTTTTAAATTCTTTAATATTCTCATGGATACAGCGATTATCGAATTCATCATTATTCTCCGGGATACAGCGGTTGTTAAATTCTTCATTATTCTTATGGATACAGCGATTGTCGAGTTCATCATTATTTTCATGGGTACAGCGATTATCAAATTCTTCGTTATTCTCATGGATACAGCAATTTTTAAATTATTCATTATTCTCGTAGATACAGTGATTATCAACTTCTTCATTATTCTCGTGGATACAGCGATTTTGAAATTCTTCATTATTCTCGTTGATACAGCGATTATCACGTTCATCATTATTCTCGTGGATACAGTGATTCATATATTCCTTATTATTCTCATGGATACAGCGATTATCGAATTCGTCATTATTCTCGTAGATACAGTGATTATCAACTTCTTCATTATTCTCGTGGATACAGCAATTCTTAAATTCTTCATTATTCTCATGGATACAGCGATTATCGAATTCGTCGTTATTCTCGTAGATACAGTGATTATCAACTTCTTCATTATTCTCGTTGATACAGCAATTTTTAAATTCTTTATTATCTTATGGATACAGCGATTATCGAATTCATCATTATTCTCGTGGATACAGCGATTTTTGAATTCTTTATTATTCTCATGGATACAGCGATTATCGAATTCGTCATTATTCTCGTAGATACAGTGATTATCAACTTCTTTATTATTCTCGTGGATACAGCAATTTTTAAATTCGTCATTATTCTCGTAGATACAGCGATTATCAACTTCTTCGTTATTCTCATGGATGCAGCGATTATCGAATTCGTCATTATTCGCGTAGATACAGCGATTATCAAATTCATCATTATTCTCGTGGATACAGTGATTCTTAAATTCTTCATTATTCTCGTGGATACAGCGATTGTCGAGTTCATCATTATTCTCGTGGATACAGCGATTATCGAGTTTATCATTATTATCGTGGATACAGTGATTCTCAAATTCTTTATTATTCTCATGGATACAGTGATTATCGAATTCTTCATTATTCTCGTGGATACAGTGTATATCAACTTCTTCATTATTCTCGTGGATACAGCGATCATCGAATTCATCATTTTTCTCATGGATGCAGCGATTATCGAATTCGTTATTATTCGCGTAGATACAGCGATTATGAAATTCATCATTATTCCCGTGGATACAGCGATTATCGAGTTTATCATTATTATCGTGGATACAGTGATTCTCAAATTCTTTATTATTCTCATGGATACAGTGATTATCGAATTCTTCATTATTCTCGTAGATACACTGTTTATCAACTTCTTCATTATTCTCGTTATACAGCGATTGTCAAGTTCATCATTATTCTTGTGGATACAGCGATTGTCGAGTTCATCATTATTCTCGTGGATACAGCGATTATTAAATTCTTCATTATTCTCATGGATACAGCGATTGTCGAGTTCATCATTATTCTCCTGGATACAGCGATTTTTAAATTCTTCATAATTCTCATGGATACAGCGATTATCGAATTCATCATTATTCTCGTGGATACAGCGATTTTTAAATTCCTCATTATTTTCATGGATACAGCGATTGTCGAGTTCATCATTTATCTCGTGGGTACAGCGATTATCAAATTCTTCGTTATTCTCATGGATGCAGCGATTTTTAAATTCTTCATTATTCTCGTGGATACAGCGATTATCAAGTTCATCATTTTTCTCGTGGATACAGCAATTTTTAAATTCTTTATTATTCTCATGGATACAGCGATTATCGAATTCGTCATTATTCTCGTAGATACAGTGATTATCAACTTCTTCATCATTCTCGTGGATACAGCAATTTTTAAATTCTTCATTATTCTCATGGATACAGCGATTATCGAATTCATCATTATTCTCGTGGATACAGCGATTTTTAAATTCTTTATTGTTCTCGTGGATACAGCAATTTTTAAATTCTTCATTATTCTCATGGATACAGCGATTATCGAATTCATCATTTTTCTCGTGGATACAGCGATTATCGAATTCATCATTTTTCTCGTGGATACAGCGATTATTAAATTCTTCTTTATTTTCATGGATATAGCGAACATCGAATTCGTCATTATTCTTGTAGATACAGCGATTATCAACTTCTTCGTTATTCTCATGGATGCAGCGATTATCGAATTCGTCTTTATTCGCGTAGATACAGCGATTATAAAATTCATCATTATTCTCGTGGATACAGTGATTCTCAAATTCTTCGTTATTCTCATGGATACAGTGATTATCGAATTGTTCATTATTTTCGTAGATACAGTGATTATCAACTTTTTTATTATTTTCGTGGATACAGCGATTGTCGAGTTCATCATTATTCTCGTGGATACAGCAATTATTAAATTCTTCATTATTCTCGTGGATACAACGATTGTCGAGTTCATCATTATTCTCGTGGATACAGTGATTGTCGAGTTCATCATTATTCTCGTGGATACAGCGATTTTAAAATTCTCTATTATTTTCGTAGATACAGTGATTATCAACTCCTTTATTATTCTCGTCAATACAGAAATTTTTTCATTCTTTATTATTCTCATGGATAGAGCGATTATCGAATTCGTCGTTATTCTCGTAGATACAGTGATTATCAACTTCTTCATTATTCTCGTTGATACAGCAATTTTTTAATTCTTTATTATTCTTATGGATACAGCGATTATCGAGGTCATCATTATTCTCGTGGATACAGCAATTTTTAAATTCTTTATTATTCTCATGGATACAGCGATTATCGAATTCATCATTTTTCTCGTAGATACAGCGATTATCGAATTCATCATTTTTCTCGTGGATACAGCGATTATTAAATTCTTCTTTATTTTCATGGATATAGCGAACATCGAATTCGTCATTATTCTTGTAGATACAGCGATTATCAACTTCTTCGTTATTCTCATGGATGCAGCGATTATCGAATTCGTCATTATTCTCGTGGATACAGCGATTATCGAGTTCATCATTATTCTCGTGGATACAGTGATTCTCAAATTCTTCGTTATTCTCATGGATACAGTGATTATCGAATTGTTCATTATTTTCGTAGATACAGTGATTATCAACTTTTTTATTATTCTCGTGGATACAGCGATTGTCGAGTTCATCATTATTCTCGTGGATACAGCAATTATTAAATTCTTCATTATTCTCGTGGATACAGCGATTGTCGAGTTCATCATTTTTCTCGTGGATACAGTGATTGTCGAGTTCATCTTTATTCTCGTGGATACAGCGATTTTTAAATTCTTCATTATTCTCGTAGATACAGTGATTATCAACTTCTTCATTATTCTCGTCAATACAGCAATTTTTAAATTCTTTATTATTCTCATGGATACAGCGATTATCGAATTCATCATTATTCTCGTGTATACAGCGATTTTTAAATTCTTCATTATTCTCGTAGATACAGTGATTATCAACTTCTTCATTATTCTCGTCAATACAGCAATATTTGAATTCTTCATTATTTTCATCGATACAGCGATTATCGAATTCATCATTATTCTCGTGGATACAGCGATTTTTAAATTCTTCATTATTCTCATCGATACAGCGATTGTCGAGTTCATCATTATTCTCGTGGGTACAGCGATTATGAAATTCTTTGTTATTCTCATGGATACAGCGATTTTTAAATTCTTCATTATTCTCGTAGATACAGTGATTATCAACTTCTTCATTATTCTCGTCAATACAGCAATTTTTTAATTCTTTATTATTCTCATAGATACAGCGATTATCGAATTCATCATTATTCTCGTGGATACAGCGATTTTTGAATTTCTCATTATTCTCATGGATACAGCGATTGCCGAGTTTATCATTTATCTCGTGGGTACAGCGATTGTCGAGTTCATCATTATTCTCGTGGATACAGCGATTTTTAAATTCTTCATTATTCTCGTGGATACAGCGATTTTTAAATTCTTCATTATTCTCATCGATACAGCGATTGTCGAGTTCATCATTATTCACGTGGGTACAGCGATTATGAAATTCTTTGTTATTCTCATGGATACAGCGATTTTTAAATTCTTCATTATTCTCGTAGATACAGTGATTATCAACTTCTTCATTATTCTCGTCAATACAGCAATTTTTTAATTCTTTATTATTCTCATGGATACAGCGATTATCGAATTCATCATTATTCTCGTGTATACAGCGATTTTTAAATTCTTCATTATTCTCGTAGATACAGTGATTATCAACTTTTTCATTATTCTCGTCAATACAGCAATATTTGAATTCTTCATTATTTTCATCGATACAGCGATTAGCGAATTCATCATTATTCTCGTGGATACAGCGATTTTTAAATTCTTCATTATTCTCATCGATACAGCGATTGTCGAGTTCATCATTATTCACGTGGGTACAGCGATTATGAAATTCTTTGTTATTCTCATGGATACAGCGATTTTTAAATTCTTCATTATTCTCGTAGATACAGTGATTATCAACTTCTTCATTATTCTCGTCAATACAGCAATTTTTTAATTCTTTATTATTCTCATGGATACAGCGATTATCGAATTCATCATTATTCTCGTGGATACAGCGATTTTTGAATTTCTCATTATTCTCGTGGATACAGCGATTGTCGAGTTCATCATTTTTCTCGTGGATACAGTGATTGTCGAGTTCATCATTATTCTCGTGGATACAGCGATTTTTAAATTCTTCATTATTCTCGTAGATACAGTGATTATCGAATTCGTCATTATTCTCGTAAATACAGTGATTATCAACTTCTCCATTATTCTCGTGGATACAGCAATCTGTGAATTCTTTATCATTCTCATTGATACAGCGATTATCGAATTCATCATTATTCTCCGGGATACAGCGGTTGTTAAATTCTTCATTATTCTCATGGATACAGCGATTGTCGCGTTCATCATTATTTTCATGGGTACAGCGATTATCAAATTCTTCGTTATTCTCATGGATACAGCAATTTTTAAATTCTTCATTATTCTCGTAGATACAGTGATTATCAACTTCTTCATTATTCTCGTCAATACAGCAATTTTTTAATTCTTTATTATTCTCATGGATACAGCGATTATCGAATTCATCATTATTCTCGTGGATACAGCGATTTTTGAATTTCTCATTATTCTCATGGATACAGCGATTGCCGAGTTTATCATTTATCTCGTGGGTACAGCGATTATCAAATTCTTCGTTTCTATCATAGATACAGCGATTTTGAAATTCTTCATTATTCTCGTTGATACAGCGATTATCACGTTCATCATTATTCTCGTGGATACAGTGATTCATATATTCTTTATTATTCTCATGGATACAGCGATTATCGAATTCTTCATTATTCTCGTAGATACAGTGATTATCAACTTCTTTATTATTCTCGTGGATACAGCAATTTTTAAATTCGTCATTATTCTCGTAGATACAGCGATTATCAACTTCTTCATTATTCTCATGGATACAGCGATTATCGAATTCATCATAATTCTCGTGGATACAGCGATTTTTAAATTCTTTATTATTCTCGTAGATACAGTGATTATCAACTTCGTCATTATTCTCGTCAATACAGCAATTTTTAAATTCTTCATTATTCTCATGGATACAGCGATTATCGAATTCATCATTATTCTCGTGGATACAGCGATTTTTAAATTCTTCATTATTCTCATCGATACAGCGATTGTCGAATTCGTCATTATTCTCGTAGATACAGTGATTATCAACTTCTTCATTATTCTCGTGGATACAGCAATTTTTAAATTCTTCATTATTCTCATGGATACAGCGATTATCGAATTCATCATTATTCTCGTGGATACAGCGATATTTAAATTCTTCATTATTCTCATGGATACAGCAATTTTTAAATTCTTCATTATTCTCATGGATACAGCGATTATCGAATTCATCATTTTTCTCGTGGATACAGCGATTATTAAATTCTTCTTTATTTTCATGGATATAGCGAATATCGAATTCGTCATTATTCTCGTAGATACAGCGATTATCAACTTCTTCGTTATTCTCATGGATGCAGCGATTATTGAATTCGTCATTATTCGCGTAGATACAGCGATTATCAAATTCATCATTATTCTCGTGGATACAGCGATTGTCGAGTTCATCATTATTCTCGTAAAAACAGCGATTATCAAATTCATCATTATTCTCGTGGATACAGCGATTATCAAGTTTATCATTATTCTCAAGGATACAGTGATTCTCAAATTCTTCGTTATTCTCATGGATACAGTGGTTATTGAATTCTTCATTATTCTCGTAGATACAGTGATTATCAACTTCTTCATTATTCTCGTGGATACAGCGATTGTCGAGTTCATCATTTTTCTCGTGGATACAGCGATTGTCGAGTTCATCATTATTCTCGTGGATACAGCAATTATTAAATTCTTCATTATTCTCATGGATACAGCGATGGTCGAGTTCATCATTATTCTCGTGGATACAGCGATTATCGAGTTCATCATTATTCTCGTGGATACAGTGATTCTTAAATTCTTCATTATTCTCGTGGATACAGCGATTGTCGAGTTCATCATTATTCTCGTGGATACAGTGATTGTCGAGTTCATCATTATTCTCGTGGATACAGCGATTTTTAAATTCTTCATTGATCTCGTAGATACAGTGATTATCAACTTCTTCATTATTCTCGTCAATACAGCAATTTTGAAATTCTTTATTATTCTCATGGATACAGCGATTATCGAATTCATCATTATTCTCGTGGATACAGCGATTTTTAAATTCTTCATTATTCTCGTAGATACAGTGATTATCAACTTTTTCATTATTCTCGTCAATACAGCAATATTTAAATTCTTCATTATTCTCATCGATACAGCGATTATCGAATTCATCATTATTCTCGTGGATACAGCGATTTTTAAATTCTTCATTATGCTCATCGATACAGCGATTGTCGAGTTCATAATTATTCTCGTGGGTACAGCGATTATGAAATTCTTCGTTATTCTCATGGATACAGCGATTTTTAAATTCTTCATTATTCTCGTGGATATAGCGATTATCAAGTTCATCATTATTCTCGTGGATACAGTGATTCTTAAATTCTTTATTATTCTCATGGACACAGCGATTATCGAATTCGTCATTATTCTCGTAGATACAGTGATTATCAACTTCTTCATTATTCTCGTGGATACAGCAAACTTTAAATTCTTCATTATTCTCATTGATACAGCGATTATTGAATTCATCATTATTCTCGTGGGTACAGTGATTTTTAAATTCTTCATTATTCTCATGGAAACAGCGATTGTCGAGTTCATCAATATTCTCGTGGATACAGCGATTATCAAATTCTTCGTTATTCTCATGGATACAGCGATTATCGAATTCGTCATTATTCTCGTAGATACAGTGATTATCAACTTCTTCATTATTCTCGTGGATACAGTGATTATCGAATTCATCATTATTCTCGTGGATACAGCGATTTTTAAATTCTTCATTATTCTCGTAGATACAGTGATTATCAACTTCTTCATTATTCTCGTCAATACAGCAATTTTTAAATTCTTCATAATTCTTATGGATACAGCGATTATTGAATTCATCATTATTCTCGTGGATACAGCGATTTTTAAATTCCTCATTTTTCTCATGGATACAGCGATTGTCGAGTTCATCATTCTTCTCGTGGATACAGTGATTGTCGAGTTCATCGATATTCTCGTGGATACAGCGATTTTTAAAATCTTTATTATTCTCGTAGATACAGTGATTATCAACTTCTTCATTATTCTCGTCAATACAGCAATTTTTTAATTCTTTATTATTCTCATGGATACAGCGATTATCGAATGCATCATTATTCTCGGGGATACAGCGATTTTCAAATTCTTCATTATTCTCATGGATACAGCGATTGTCGAGTTCATCATTATTCTCATGGGTACAGCGATTATCAAATCCTTCGTTATTTTCAACGATACAGCGATTTTTAAATTCTTTATTATTCTCGTGGATATAGCGATTATCAAGTTCATCATTATTCTCGTAGATGCAGTGATTCTTAAATTCTTCATTATTCTCATGGATACAGCGATTATCTTATTCGTCATTATTCTCGTAGATACAGTGATTATCAACTTCTTCATTATTCTCGTCAATACAGCAATTTTTAAATTCTGCATTATTCTCATGGATACAGCGATTATCGAATTCATCATTATTCTCGTGGATACAGCGATTTTTGAATTCCTCATTATTCTCATGGATACAGCGATTGCCGAGTTAATCATTTATCTCGTGGGTACAGCGATTATCAAATTCTTCGTTATTCTCATGGATACAGCGATTTTGAAATTCTTCATTATTCTCGTTGATACAGCGATTATCACGTTCATCATTATTCTCGTGGATACAGTGATTCATATATTCCTTATTATTCTCATGGATACAGCGATTATCGAATTCGTCATTATTCTCGTAGATACAGTGATTATCAACTTCTTCATTATTCTCGTGGATACAGCAATTTTTAAATTCTTCATTATTCTCATGGATACAGCGATTATCGAATTCGTCGTTATTCTCGTAGATACAGTGATTATCAACTTCTTCATTAATCTCGTTGATACAGCAATTTTTTAATTCTTTATTATTCTTATGGATACAGCGATTATCGAATTCATCATTATTCTCGTGGATACAGCGATTTTTGAATTCTTTATTATTCTCATGGATACAGCGATTATCGAATTCGTCATTTTTCTCGTAGATACAGTGATTATCAACTTCTTTATTATTCTCGTGGGTACAGCAATTTTTAAATTCGTCATTATTCTCGTAGATACAGCGATTATCAACTTCTTCGTTATTCTCATGGATGCAGCGATTATCGAATTCGTCATTATTCGCGTAGATACAGCGATTATCAAATTCTTCATTATTCTCGTGGATACAGTGATTCTTAAATTCTTCATTATTCTCGTGGATACAGCGATTGTCGAGTTCATCATTATTCTCGTTGATACAGCGATTGTCGAGTTTATCATTATTATCGTGGATACAGTGATTCTCAAATTCTTTATTATTCTCATGGATACAGTGATTATCGAATTCTTCATTATTCTCGTGGATACAGTGTATATCAACTTCTTCATTATTCTCGTGGATACAGCGATCATCGAATTCATCATTTTTCTCATGGATGCAGCGATTATCGAATTCGTCATTATTCGCGTAGATACAGCGATTATGAAATTCATCATTATTCCCGTGAATACAGCGATTATCGAGTTTATCATTATTATCGTGGATACAGTGATTCTCAAATTCTTTATTATTCTCATGGATACAGTGATTATCGAATTCTTCATTATTCTCGTAGATACAGTGTTTATCAACTTCTTCATTATTCTCGTTATACAGCGATTGTCAAGTTCATCATTATTCTTGTGGATACAGCGATTGTCGAGTTCATCATTATTCTCGTGGATACAGCGATTATTAAATTCTTCATTATTCTCATGGATACAGCGATTGTCGAGTTCATCATTATTCTCCTGGATACAGCGATTTTTAAATTCTTCATAATTCTCATGGATACAGCGATTATCGAATTCATCATTATTCTCGTGGATACAGCGATTTTTAAATTCCTCATTATTTTCATGGATACAGCGATTATCGAGTTTATCATTATTCTCGTGTATACAGTGATTCTCAAATTCTTCGTTATTCTCATGGATACAGTGGTTATCGAATTCTTCATTATTCTCGTAGATACAGTGATTATCAACTTCTTCATTATTCTCGTCAATACAGCAATTTTTAAATTCTTTATTATTCTCATGGATACAACGATTATCGAATTCATCATTATTCTCGTGGATACAGCGATTTTTAAATTCTTCATTATTCTCGTAGATACAGTGATTATCAACTTCTTCATTATTCTCGTCAATACAGCAATATTGAAATTCTTTATTATTCTCATCGATACAGCGATTATCGAATTCATCATTATTCTCATCGATACAGCGATTGTCGAGTTCATCATTATTCTCGTGGGTACAGCGATTATGAAATTCTTCGTTATTCTCATGGATACAGCGATTTTAAAATTCTTCATTATTCTCGTGGATATAGCGATTATCAAGTTCATCATTATTCTCGTGGATACAGTGATTCTTAAATTCTTCATTATTCTCATGGACACAGCGATTATCGAATTCGTCATTATTCTCGTAGATACAGTGATTATCAACTTCTTCATTATTCTCGTGGATACAGCAATTTTTAAATTCTTCATTATTCTCATGGATACAGCGATTATCGAATTCATCATTATTCTCGTGGATACAGCGATATTTAAATTCTTCATTATTCTCATGGATACAGCAATTTTGAAATTCTTCATTATTCTCATGGATACAGCGATTATCGAATTCATCATTTTTCTCGTGCATACAGCGATTATCGAGTTCATCATTATTCTCGTGGATACAGTGATTCTTAAATTCTTCATTATTCTCGTGGATACAGCGATTGTCGAGTTCATCATTTTTCTCGTGGATACAGTGATTGTCGAGTTCATCATTATTCTCGTGGATACAGCGATTTTTAAATTCTTCATTATTCTCGTAGATACAGTGATTATCAACTTCTTCATTACTCTCGTTGATACAGCAATTTTTAAATTCTTTATTATTCTTATGGATACAGCGATTATCGAATTCATCATTATTCTCGTGGATACAGCGATTTTTGAATTCTTTATTATTCTCATGGATACAGCGATTATCGAATTCGTCATTATTCTCGTAGATACAGTGGTTATCAACTTCTTTATTATTCTCGTGGATACAGCAATTTTTAAATTCGTCATTATTCTCGTAGATACAACGATTATCAACTTCTTCATTATTCTCATGGATACAGCGATTATCGAATTCATCATAATTCTCGTGAATACAGCGATTTTTAAATTCTTTATTATTCTCGTAGATACAGTGATTATCAACTTCGTCATTATTCTCGTCAATACAGCAATTTTTAAATTCTTCATTATTCTCGTAGATACAGTGATTATCAACTTCTTCATTACTCTCGTTGATACAGCAATTTTTGAATTCTTTATTATTCTTATGGATACAGCGATTATCGAATTCATCCTTATTCTCGTGGATAGAGCGATTTTTGAATTCTTTATTATTCTCATGGATACAGCGATTATCGAATTCGTCATTATTCTCGTAGATACAGTGGTTATCAACTTCTTTATTATTCTCGTGGATACAGCAATTTTTAAATTCGTCATTATTCTCGTAGATACAGCGATTATCAACTTCTTCATTATTCTCATGGATACAGCGATTATCGAATTCATCATAATTCTCGTGGATACAGCGATTTTTAAATTCTTTATTATTCTTGTAGATACAGTGATTATCAATTTCGTCATTATTCTCGTCAATACAGCAATTTTTAAATTCTTCATTATTCTCATGGATACAGCGATTATCGAATTCATCATTATTCTCGTGGATACAGCGATTTTTAAATTCTTCATTATTCTCATCGATACAGCGATTGTCGAATTCGTCATTATTCTCGTAGATACAGTGATTATCAACTTCTTCATTATTCTCGTGGATACAGCAATTTTTAAATTCTTCATTATTCTCATGGATACAGCGTATATCGAATTCATCATTATTCTCGTGGATACAGCGATATTTAAATTCTTCATTATTCTCATGGATACAGCAATTTTTAAATTCTTCATTATTCTCATGGATACAGCGATTATCGAATTCATCATTTTTCTCGTGGATACAGCGATTATTAAATTCTTCTTTATTTTCATGGATATAGCGAATATCGAATTCGTCATTATTCTCGTAGATACAGCGATTATCAACTTCTTCGTTATTCTCATGGATGCAGCGATTATCGAATTCGTCATTATTCGCGTAGATACAGCGATTATCAAATTCATCATTATTCTCGTGGATACAGCGATTGTCGAGTTCATCATTATTCTCGTAAAAACAGCGATTATCAAATTCATCATTATTCTCGTGGATACAGCGATTATCGAGTTTATCATTATTCTCAAGGATACAGTGATTCTCAAATTCTTCGTTATTCTCATGGATACAGTGGTTATCGAATTCTTCATTATTCTCGTAGATACAGTGATTATCAACTTCTTCATTATTCTCGTGGATACAGCGATTGTCGAGTTCATCATTTTTCTCGTGGATACAGCGATTGTCGACTTCATCATTATTCTCGTGGATACAGCAATTATTAAATTCTTCATTATTCTCATGGATACAGCGATGGTCGAGTTCATCATTATTCTCGTGGATACAGCGATTATCGAGTTCATCATTATTCTCGTGGATACAGTGATTCTTAAATTCTTCATTATTCTCGTGGATACAGCGATTGTCGAGTTCATCATTATTCTCGTGGATACAGTGATTGTCGAGTTCATCATTATTCTCGTGGATACAGCGATTTTTAAATTCTTCATTGATCTCGTAGATACAGTGATTATCAACTTCTTCATTATTCTCGTCAATACAGCAATTTTGAAATTCTTTATTATTCTCATGGATACAGCGATTATCGAATTCATCATTATTCTCGTGGATACAGCGATTTTTAAATTCTTCATTATTCTCGTAGATACAGTGATTATCAACTTCTTCATTATTCTCGTCAATACAGCAATATTTAAATTCTTCATTATTCTCATCGATACAGCGATTATCGAGTTCATCATTATTCTCGTGGATACAGCGATTTTTAAATTCTTCATTATGCTCATCGATACAGCGATTGTCGAGTTCATAATTATTCTCGTGGGTACAGCGATTATGAAATTCTTCGTTATTCTCATGGATACAGCGATTTTTAAATTCTTCATTATTCTCGTGGATATAGCGATTATCAAGTTCATCATTATTCTCGTGGATACAGTGATTCTTAAATTCTTTATTATTCTCATGGACAGAGCGATTATCGAATTCGTCATTATTCTCGTAGATACAGTGATTATCAACTTCTTCATTATTCTCGTGGATACAGCAAACTTTAAATTCTTCATTATTCTCATTGATACAGCGATTATTGAATTCATCATTATTCTCGTGGGTACAGTGATTTTTAAATTCTTCATTATTCTCATGGAAACAGCGATTGTCGAGTTCATCAATATTCTCGTGGATACAGCGATTATCAAATTCTTCGTTATTCTCATGGATACAGCGATTATCGAATTCGTCATTATTCTCGTAGATACAGTGATTATCAACTTCTTCATTATTCTCGTGGATACAGTGATTATCGAATTCATCATTACTCTCGTGGATACAGCGATTTTTAAATTCTTCATTATTCTCGTAGATACAGTGATTATAAACTTCTTCATTATTCTCGTCAATACAGCAATTTTTAAATTCTTAATAATTCTTATGGATACAGCGATTATTGAATTCATCATTATTCTCGTGGATACAGCGATTTTTAAATTCCTCATTATTCTCATGGATACAGCGATTGTCGAGTTCATCATTATTCTCGTGGATACAGTGATTGTCGAGTTCATCGATATTCTCGTGGATACAGCGATTTTTAAAATCTTCATTATTCTCGTAGATACAGTGATTATCAACTTCTTCATTATTCTCGTCAATACAGCAATTTTTTAATTCTTTATTATTCTCATGGATACAGCGATTATCGAATGCATCATTATTCTCGGGGATACAGCGATTTTCAAATTCTTCATTATTCTCATGGATACAGCGATTGTCGAGTTCATCATTATTCTCATGGGTACAGCGATTATCAAATCCTTCGTTATTTTCAACGATACAGCGATTTTTAAATTCTTTATTATTCTCGTGGATATAGCGATTATCAAGTTCATCATTATTCTCGTAGATGCAGTGATTCTTAAATTCTTCATTATTCTCATGGATACAGCGATTATCTTATTCGTCATTATTCTCGTAGATACAGTGATTATCAACTTCTTCATTATTCTCGTCAATACAGCAATTTTTAAATTCTGCATTATTCTCATGGATACAGCGATTATCGAATTCATCATTATTCTCGTGGATACAGCGATTTTTGAATTCCTCATTATTCTCATGGATACAGCGATTGCCGAGTTAATCATTTATCTCGTGGGTACAGCGATTATCAAATTCTTCGTTATTCTCATGGATACAGCGATTTTGAAATTCTTCATTATTCTCGTTGATACAGCGATTATCACGTTCATCATTATTCTCGTGGATACAGTGATTCATATATTCCTTATTATTCTCATGGATACAGCGATTATCGAATTCGTCATTATTCTCGTAGATACAGTGATTATCAACTTCTTCATTATTCTCGTGGATACAGCAATTTTTAAATTCATCATTATTCTCATGGATACAGCGATTATCGAATTCGTCGTTATTCTCGTAGATACAGTGATTATCAACTTCTTCATTAATCTCGTTGATACAGCAATTTTTTAATTCTTTATTATTCTTATGGATACAGCGATTATCGAATTCATCATTATTCTCGTGGATACAGCGATTTTTGAATTCTTTATTATTCTCATGGATACAGCGATTATCGAATTCGTCATTTTTCTCGTAGATACAGTGATTATCAACTTCTTTATTATTCTCGTGGGTACAGCAATTTTTAAATTCGTCATTATTCTCGTAGATACAGCGATTATCAACTTCTTCGTTATTCTCATGGATGCAGCGATTATCGAATTCGTCATTATTCGCGTAGATACAGCGATTATCAAATTCATCATTATTCTCGTGGATACAGTGATTCTTAAATTCTTCATTATTCTCGTGGATACAGCGATTGTCGAGTTCATCATTATTCTCGTTGATACAGCGATTGTCGAGTTTATCATTATTATCGTGGATACAGTGATTCTCAAATTCTTTATTATTCTCATGGATACAGTGATTATCGAATTCTTCATTATTCTCGTGGATACAGTGTATATCAACTTCTTCATTATTCTCGTGGATACAGCGATCATCGAATTCATCATTTTTCTCATGGATGCAGCGATTATCGAATTCGTCATTATTCGCGTAGATACAGCGATTATGAAATTCATCATTATTCCCGTGAATACAGCGATTATCGAGTTTATCATTATTATCGTGGATACAGTGATTCTCAAATTCTTTATTATTCTCATGGATACAGTGATTATCGAATTCTTCATTATTCTCGTAGATACAGTGTTTATCAACTTCTTCATTATTCTCGTTATACAGCGATTGTCAAGTTCATCATTATTCTTGTGGATACAGCGATTGTCGAGTTCATCATTATTCTCGTGGATACAGCGATTATTAAATTCTTCATTATTCTCATGGATACAGCGATTGTCGAGTTCATCATTATTCTCCTGGATACAGCGATTTTTAAATTCTTCATAATTCTCATGGATACAGCGATTATCGAATTCATCATTATTCTCGTAGATACAGTGATTATCAACTTCTTTATTATTCTCGTGGATACAGCAATTTTTTTATTCTTCATTATTCTCATGGATACAGCGATTATCGAATTTGTCATTATTCTCGTAGATACAGTGATTATCAACTTCTTTATTATTCTCGTGAATACAGCGATTGTCGAGTTCATCATTATTCTCGTGGATACAGTGATTGTCGAGTTCATCATTATTCTCGTGGATACAGCGATTTTTAAATTCTTTAATATTCTCATGGATACAGCGATTATCGAATTCATCATTATTCTCCGGGATACAGCGGTTGTTAAATTCTTCATTATTCTTATGGATACAGCGATTGTCGAGTTCATCATTATTTTCATGGGTACAGCGATTATCAAATTCTTCGTTATTCTCATGGATACAGCAATTTTTAAATTATTCATTATTCTCGTAGATACAGTGATTATCAACTTCTTCATTATTCTCGTGGATACAGCGATTTTGAAATTCTTCATTATTCTCGTTGATACAGCGATTATCACGTTCATCATTATTCTCGTGGATACAGTGATTCATATATTCCTTATTATTCTCATGGATACAGCGATTATCGAATTCGTCATTATTCTCGTAGATACAGTGATTATCAACTTCTTCATTATTCTCGTGGATACAGCAATTCTTAAATTCTTCATTATTCTCATGGATACAGCGATTATCGAATTCGTCGTTATTCTCGTAGATACAGTGATTATCAACTTCTTCATTATTCTCGTTGATACAGCAATTTTTAAATTCTTTATTATCTTATGGATACAGCGATTATCGAATTCATCATTATTCTCGTGGATACAGCGATTTTTGAATTCTTTATTATTCTCATGGATACAGCGATTATCGAATTCGTCATTATTCTCGTAGATACAGTGATTATCAACTTCTTTATTATTCTCGTGGATACAGCAATTTTTAAATTCGTCATTATTCTCGTAGATACAGCGATTATCAACTTCTTCGTTATTCTCATGGATGCAGCGATTATCGAATTCGTCATTATTCGCGTAGATACAGCGATTATGAAATTCATCATTATTCTCGTGGATACAGTGATTCTTAAATTCTTCATTATTCTCGTGGATACAGCGATTGTCGAGTTCATCATTATTCTCGTAGATACAGCGATTATCGAGTTTATCATTATTATCGTGGATACAGTGATTCTCAAATTCTTTATTATTCTCATGGATACAGTGATTATCGAATTCTTCATTATTCTCGTGGATACAGTGTATATCAACTTCTTCATTATTCTCGTGGATACAGCGATCATCGAATTCATCATTTTTCTCATGGATGCAGCGATTATCGAATTCGTTATTATTCGCGTAGATACAGCGATTATGAAATTCATCATTATTCCCGTGGATACAGCGATTATCGAGTTTATCATTATTATCGTGGATACAGTGATTCTCAAATTCTTTATTATTCTCATGGATACAGTGATTATCGAATTCTTCATTATTCTCGTAGATACACTGTTTATCAACTTCTTCATTATTCTCGTTATACAGCGATTGTCAAGTTCATCATTATTCTTGTGGATACAGCGATTGTCGAGTTCATCATTATTCTCGTGGATACAGCGATTATTAAATTCTTCATTATTCTCATGGATACAGCGATTGTCGAGTTCATCATTATTCTCCTGGATACAGCGATTTTTAAATTCTTCATAATTCTCATGGATACAGCGATTATCGAATTCATCATTATTCTCGTGGATACAGCGATTTTTAAATTCCTCATTATTTTCATGGATACAGCGATTGTCGAGTTCATCATTTATCTCGTGGGTACAGCGATTATCAAATTCTTCGTTATTCTCATGGATGCAGCGATTTTTAAATTCTTCATTATTCTCGTGGATACAGCGATTATCAAGTTCATCATTTTTCTCGTGGATACAGCAATTTTTAAATTCTTTATTATTCTCATGGATACAGCGATTATCGAATTCGTCATTATTCTCGTAGATACAGTGATTATCAACTTCTTCATCATTCTCGTGGATACAGCAATTTTTAAATTCTTCATTATTCTCATGGATACAGCGATTATCGAATTCATCATTATTCTCGTGGATACAGCGATTTTTAAATTCTTTATTGTTCTCGTGGATACAGCAATTTTTAAATTCTTCATTATTCTCATGGATACAGCGATTATCGAATTCATCATTTTTCTCGTGGATACAGCGATTATCGAATTCATCATTTTTCTCGTGGATACAGCGATTATTAAATTCTTCTTTATTTTCATGGATATAGCGAACATCGAATTCGTCATTATTCTTGTAGATACAGCGATTATCAACTTCTTCGTTATTCTCATGGATGCAGCGATTATCGAATTCGTCTTTATTCGCGTAGATACAGCGATTATAAAATTCATCATTATTCTCGTGGATACAGTGATTCTCAAATTCTTCGTTATTCTCATGGATACAGTGATTATCGAATTGTTCATTATTTTCGTAGATACAGTGATTATCAACTTTTTTATTATTTTCGTGGATACAGCGATTGTCGAGTTCATCATTATTCTCGTGGATACAGCAATTATTAAATTCTTCATTATTCTCGTGGATACAACGATTGTCGAGTTCATCATTATTCTCGTGGATACAGTGATTGTCGAGTTCATCATTATTCTCGTGGATACAGCGATTTTAAAATTCTCTATTATTTTCGTAGATACAGTGATTATCAACTCCTTTATTATTCTCGTCAATACAGAAATTTTTTCATTCTTTATTATTCTCATGGATACAGCGATTATCGAATTCGTCGTTATTCTCGTAGATACAGTGATTATCAACTTCTTCATTATTCTCGTTGATACAGCAATTTTTTAATTCTTTATTATTCTTATGGATACAGCGATTATCGAGGTCATCATTATTCTCGTGGATACAGCAATTTTTAAATTCTTTATTATTCTCATGGATACAGCGATTATCGAATTCATCATTTTTCTCGTAGATACAGCGATTATCGAATTCATCATTTTTCTCGTGGATACAGCGATTATTAAATTCTTCTTTATTTTCATGGATATAGCGAACATCGAATTCGTCATTATTCTTGTAGATACAGCGATTATCAACTTCTTCGTTATTCTCATGGATGCAGCGATTATCGAATTCGTCATTATTCTCGTGGATACAGCGATTATCGAGTTCATCATTATTCTCGTGGATACAGTGATTCTCAAATTCTTCGTTATTCTCATGGATACAGTGATTATCGAATTGTTCATTATTTTCGTAGATACAGTGATTATCAACTTTTTTATTATTCTCGTGGATACAGCGATTGTCGAGTTCATCATTATTCTCGTGGATACAGCAATTATTAAATTCTTCATTATTCTCGTGGATACAGCGATTGTCGAGTTCATCATTTTTCTCGTGGATACAGTGATTGTCGAGTTCATCTTTATTCTCGTGGATACAGCGATTTTTAAATTCTTCATTATTCTCGTAGATACAGTGATTATCAACTTCTTCATTATTCTCGTCAATACAGCAATTTTTAAATTCTTTATTATTCTCATGGATACAGCGATTATCGAATTCATCATTATTCTCGTGTATACAGCGATTTTTAAATTCTTCATTATTCTCGTAGATACAGTGATTATCAACTTCTTCATTATTCTCGTCAATACAGCAATATTTGAATTCTTCATTATTTTCATCGACACAGCGATTATCGAATTCATCATTATTCTCGTGGATACAGCGATTTTTAAATTCTTCATTATTCTCATCGATACAGCGATTGTCGAGTTCATCATTATTCTCGTGGGTACAGCGATTATGAAATTCTTTGTTATTCTCATGGATACAGCGATTTTTAAATTCTTCATTATTCTCGTAGATACAGTGATTATCAACTTCTTCATTATTCTCGTCAATACAGCAATTTTTTAATTCTTTATTATTCTCATAGATACAGCGATTATCGAATTCATCATTATTCTCGTGGATACAGCGATTTTTGAATTTCTCATTATTCTCATGGATACAGCGATTGCCGAGTTTATCATTTATCTCGTGGGTACAGCGATTGTCGAGTTCATCATTATTCTCGTGGATACAGCGATTTTTAAATTCTTCATTATTCTCGTGGATACAGCGATTTTTAAATTCTTCATTATTCTCATCGATACAGCGATTGTCGAGTTCATCATTATTCACGTGGGTACAGCGATAATGAAATTCTTTGTTATTCTCATGGATACAGCGATTTTTAAATTCTTCATTATTCTCGTAGATACAGTGATTATCAACTTCTTCATTATTCTCGTCAATACAGCAATTTTTTAATTCTTTATTATTCTCATGGATACAGCGATTATCGAATTCATCATTATTCTCGTGTATACAGCGATTTTTAAATTCTTCATTATTCTCGTAGATACAGTGATTATCAACTTTTTCATTATTCTCGTCAATACAGCAATATTTGAATTCTTCATTATTTTCATCGATACAGCGATTATCGAATTCATCATTATTCTCGTGGATACAGCGATTTTTAAATTCTTCATTATTTTCATCGATACAGCGATTGTCGAGTTCATCATTATTCACGTGGGTACAGCGATTATGAAATTCTTTGTTATTCTCATGGATACAGCGATTTTTAAATTCTTCATTATTCTCGTAGATACAGTGATTATCAACTTCTTCATTATTCTCGTCAATACAGCAATTTTTTAATTCTTTATTATTCTCATGGATACAGCGATTATCGAATTCATCATTATTCTCGTGGATACAGCGATTTTTGAATTTCTCATTATTCTCGTGGATACAGCGATTGTCGAGTTCATCATTTTTCTCGTGGATACAGTGATTGTCGAGTTCATCATTATTCTCGTGGATACAGCGATTTTTAAATTCTTCATTATTCTCGTAGATACAGTGATTATCGAATTCGTCATTATTCTCGTAAACACAGTGATTATCAACTTCTCCATTATTCTCGTGGATACAGCAATCTGTAAATTCTTTATCATTCTCATTGATACAGCGATTATCGAATTCATCATTATTCTCCGGGATACAGCGGTTGTTAAATTCTTCATTATTCTCATGGATACAGCGATTGTCGCGTTCATCATTATTTTCATGGGTACAGCGATTATCAAATTCTTCGTTATTCTCATGGATACAGCAATTTTTAAATTCTTCATTATTCTCGTAGATACAGTGATTATCAACTTCTTCATTATTCTCGTCAATACAGCAATTTTTTAATTCTTTATTATTCTCATGGATACAGCGATTATCGAATTCATCATTATTCTCGTGGATACAGCGATTTTTGAATTTCTCATTATTCTCATGGATACAGCGATTGCCGAGTTTATCATTTATCTCGTGGGTACAGCGATTATCAAATTCTTCGTTTCTATCATAGATACAGCGATTTTGAAATTCTTTATTATTCTCGTTGATACAGCGATTATCACGTTCATCATTATTCTCGTGGATACAGTGATTCATATATTCTTTATTATTCTCATGGATACAGCGATTATCGAATTCTTCATTATTCTCGTAGATACAGTGATTATCAACTTCTTTATTATTCTCGTGGATACAGCAATTTTTAAATTCGTCATTATTCTCGTAGATACAGCGATTATCAACTTCTTCATTATTCTCATGGATACAGCGATTATCGAATTCATCATAATTCTCGTGGATACAGCGATTTTTAAATTCTTTATTATTCTCGTAGATACAGTGATTATCAACTTCGTCATTATTCTCGTCAATACAGCAATTTTTAAATTCTTCATTATTCTCATGGATACAGCGATTATCGAATTCATCATTATTCTCGTGGATACAGCGATTTTTAAATTCTTCATTATTCTCATCGATACAGCGATTGTCGAATTCGTCATTATTCTCGTAGATACAGTGATTATCAACTTCTTCATTATTCTCGTGGATACAGCAATTTTTAAATTCTTCATTATTCTCATGGATACAGCGATTATCGAATTCATCATTATTCTCGTGGATACAGCGATATTTAAATTCTTCATTATTCTCATGGATACAGCAATTTTTAAATTCTTCATTATTCTCATGGATACAGCGATTATCGAATTCATCATTTTTCTCGTGGATACAGCGATTATTAAATTCTTCTTTATTTTCATGGATATAGCGAATATCGAATTCGTCATTATTCTCGTAGATACAGCGATTATCAACTTCTTCGTTATTCTCATGGATGCAGCGATTATTGAATTCGTCATTATTCGCGTAGATACAGCGATTATCAAATTCATCATTATTCTCGTGGATACAGCGATTGTCGAGTTCATCATTATTCTCGTAAAAACAGCGTTTATCAAATTCATCATTATTCTCGTGGATACAGCGATTATCAAGTTTATCATTATTCTCAAGGATACAGTGATTCTCAAATTCTTCGTTATTCTCATGGATACAGTGGTTATTGAATTCTTCATTATTCTCGTAGATACAGTGATTATCAACTTCTTCATTATTCTCGTGGATACAGCGATTGTCGAGTTCATCATTTTTCTCGTGGATACAGCGATTGTCGAGTTCATCATTATTCTCGTGGATACAGCAATTATTAAATTCTTCATTATTCTCATGGATACAGCGATGGTCGAGTTCATCATTATTCTCGTGGATACAGCGATTATCGAGTTCATCATTATTCTCGTGGATACAGTGATTCTTAAATTCTTCATTATTCTCGTGGATACAGCGATTGTCGAGTTCATCATTATTCTCGTGGATACAGTGATTGTCGAGTTCATCATTATTCTCGTGGATACAGCGATTTTTAAATTCTTCATTGATCTCGTAGATACAGTGATTATCAACTTCTTCATTATTCTCGTCAATACAGCAATTTTGAAATTCTTTATTATTCTCATGGATACAGCGATTATCGAATTCATCATTATTCTCGTGGATACAGCGATTTTTAAATTCTTCATTATTCTCGTAGATACAGTGATTATCAACTTTTTCATTATTCTCGTCAATACAGCAATATTTAAATTCTTCATTATTCTCATCGATACAGCGATTATCGAATTCATCATTATTCTCGTGGATACAGCGATTTTTAAATTCTTCATTATGCTCATCGATACAGCGATTGTCGAGTTCATAATTATTCTCGTGGGTACAGCGATTATGAAATTCTTCGTTATTCTCATGGATACAGCGATTTTTAAATTCTTCATTATTCTCGTGGATATAGCGATTATCAAGTTCATCATTATTCTCGTGGATACAGTGATTCTTAAATTCTTTATTATTCTCATGGACACAGCGATTATCGAATTCGTCATTATTCTCGTAGATACAGTGATTATCAACTTCTTCATTATTCTCGTGGATACAGCAAACTTTAAATTCTTCATTATTCTCATTGATACAGCGATTATTGAATTCATCATTATTCTCGTGGGTACAGTGATTTTTAAATTCTTCATTATTCTCATGGAAACAGCGATTGTCGAGTTCATCAATATTCTCGTGGATACAGCGATTATCAAATTCTTCGTTATTCTCATGGATACAGCGATTATCGAATTCGTCATTATTCTCGTAGATACAGTGATTATCAACTTCTTCATTATTCTCGTGGATACAGTGATTATCGAATTCATCATTATTCTCGTGGATACAGCGATTTTTAAATTCTTCATTATTCTCGTAGATACAGTGATTATCAACTTCTTCATTATTCTCGTCAATACAGCAATTTTTAAATTCTTCATAATTCTTATGGATACAGCGATTATTGAATTCATCATTATTCTCGTGGATACAGCGATTTTTAAATTCCTCATTTTTCTCATGGATACAGCGATTGTCGAGTTCATCATTCTTCTCGTGGATACAGTGATTGTCGAGTTCATCGATATTCTCGTGGATACAGCGATTTTTAAAATCTTTATTATTCTCGTAGATACAGTGATTATCAACTTCTTCATTATTCTCGTCAATACAGCAATTTTTTAATTCTTTATTATTCTCATGGATACAGCGATTATCGAATGCATCATTATTCTCGGGGATACAGCGATTTTCAAATTCTTCATTATTCTCATGGATACAGCGATTGTCGAGTTCATCATTATTCTCATGGGTACAGCGATTATCAAATCCTTCGTTATTTTCAACGATACAGCGATTTTTAAATTCTTTATTATTCTCGTGGATATAGCGATTATCAAGTTCATCATTATTCTCGTAGATGCAGTGATTCTTAAATTCTTCATTATTCTCATGGATACAGCGATTATCTTATTCGTCATTATTCTCGTAGATACAGTGATTATCAACTTCTTCATTATTCTCGTCAATACAGCAATTTTTAAATTCTGCATTATTCTCATGGATACAGCGATTATCGAATTCATCATTATTCTCGTGGATACAGCGATTTTTGAATTCCTCATTATACTCATGGATACAGCGATTGCCGAGTTAATCATTTATCTCGTGGGTACAGCGATTATCAAATTCTTCGTTATTCTCATGGATACAGCGATTTTGAAATTCTTCATTATTCTCGTTGATACAGCGATTATCACGTTCATCATTATTCTCGTGGATACAGTGATTCATATATTCCTTATTATTCTCATGGATACAGCGATTATCGAATTCGTCATTATTCTCGTAGATACAGTGATTATCAACTTCTTCATTATTCTCGTGGATACAGCAATTTTTAAATTCTTCATTATTCTCATGGATACAGCGATTATCGAATTCGTCGTTATTCTCGTAGATACAGTGATTATCAACTTCTTCATTAATCTCGTTGATACAGCAATTTTTTAATTCTTTATTATTCTTATGGATACAGCGATTATCGAATTCATCATTATTCTCGTGGATACAGCGATTTTTGAATTCTTTATTATTCTCATGGATACAGCGATTATCGAATTCGTCATTTTTCTCGTAGATACAGTGATTATCAACTTCTTTATTATTCTCGTGGGTACAGCAATTTTTAAATTCGTCATTATTCTCGTAGATACATCGATTATCAACTTCTTCGTTATTCTCATGGATGCAGCGATTATCGAATTCGTCATTATTCGCGTAGATACAGCGATTATCAAATTCTTCATTATTCTCGTGGATACAGTGATTCTTAAATTCTTCATTATTCTCGTGGATACAGCGATTGTCGAGTTCATCATTATTCTCGTTGATACAGCGATTGTCGAGTTTATCATTATTATCGTGGATACAGTGATTCTCAAATTCTTTATTATTCTCATGGATACAGTGATTATCGAATTCTTCATTATTCTCGTGGATACAGTGTATATCAACTTCTTCATTATTCTCGTGGATACAGCGATCATCGAATTCATCATTTTTCTCATGGATGCAGCGATTATCGAATTCGTCATTATTCGCGTAGATACAGCGATTATGAAATTCATCATTATTCCCGTGAATACAGCGATTATCGAGTTTATCATTATTATCGTGGATACAGTGATTCTCAAATTCTTTATTATTCTCATGGATACAGTGATTATCGAATTCTTCATTATTCTCGTAGATACAGTGTTTATCAACTTCTTCATTATTCTCGTTATACAGCGATTGTCAAGTTCATCATTATTCTTGTGGATACAGCGATTGTCGAGTTCATCATTATTCTCGTGGATACAGCGATTATTAAATTCTTCATTATTCTCATGGATACAGCGATTGTCGAGTTCATCATTATTCTCCTGGATACAGCGATTTTTAAATTCTTCATAATTCTCATGGATACAGCGATTATCGAATTCATCATTATTCTCGTGGATACAGCGATTTTTAAATTCCTCATTATTTTCATGGATACAGCGATTATCGAGTTTATCATTATTCTCGTGTATACAGTGATTCTCAAATTCTTCGTTATTCTCATGGATACAGTGGTTATCGAATTCTTCATTATTCTCGTAGATACAGTGATTATCAACTTCTTCATTATTCTCGTCAATACAGCAATTTTTAAATTCTTTATTATTCTCATGGATACAACGATTATCGAATTCATCATTATTCTCGTGGATACAGCGATTTTTAAATTCTTCATTATTCTCGTAGATACAGTGATTATCAACTTCTTCATTATTCTCGTCAATACAGCAATATTGAAATTCTTCATTATTCTCATCGATACAGCGATTATCGAATTCATCATTATTCTCATCGATACAGCGATTGTCGAGTTCATCATTATTCTCGTGGGTACAGCGATTATGAAATTCTTCGTTATTCTCATGGATACAGCGATTTTAAAATTCTTCATTATTCTCGTGGATATAGCGATTATCAAGTTCATCATTATTCTCGTGGATACAGTGATTCTTAAATTCTTCATTATTCTCATGGACACAGCGATTATCGAATTCGTCATTATTCTCGTAGATACAGTGATTATCAACTTCTTCATTATTCTCGTGGATACAGCAATTTTTAAATTCTTCATTATTCTCATGGATACAGCGATTATCGAATTCATCATTATTCTCGTGGATACAGCGATATTTAAATTCTTCATTATTCTCATGGATACAGCAATTTTGAAATTCTTCATTATTCTCATGGATACAGCGATTATCGAATTCATCATTTTTCTCGTGGATACAGCGATTATCGAGTTCATCATTATTCTCGTGGATACAGTGATTCTTAAATTCTTCATTATTCTCGTGGATACAGCGATTGTCGAGTTCATCATTTTTCTCGTGGATACAGTGATTGTCGAGTTCATCATTATTCTCGTGGATACAGCGATTTTTAAATTCTTCATTATTCTCGTAGATACAGTGATTATCAACTTCTTCATTACTCTCGTTGATACAGCAATTTTTAAATTCTTTATTATTCTTATGGATACAGCGATTATCGAATTCATCATTATTCTCGTGGATACAGCGATTTTTGAATTCTTTATTATTCTCATGGATACAGCGATTATCGAATTCGTCATTATTCTCGTAGATACAGTGGTTATCAACTTCTTTATTATTCTCGTGGATACAGCAATTTTTAAATTCGTCATTATTCTCGTAGATACAACGATTATCAACTTCTTCATTATTCTCATGGATACAGCGATTATCGAATTCATCATAATTCTCGTGAATACAGCGATTTTTAAATTCTTTATTATTCTCGTAGATACAGTGATTATCAACTTCGTCATTATTCTCGTCAATACAGCAATTTTTAAATTCTTCATTATTCTCGTAGATACAGTGATTATCAACTTCTTCATTACTCTCGTTGATACAGCAATTTTTGAATTCTTTATTATTCTTATGGATACAGCGATTATCGAATTCATCCTTATTCTCGTGGATCGAGCGATTTTTGAATTCTTTATTATTCTCATGGATACAGCGATTATCGAATTCGTCATTATTCTCGTAGATACAGTGGTTATCAACTTCTTTATTATTCTCGTGGATACAGCAATTTTTAAATTCGTCATTATTCTCGTAGATACAGCGATTATCAACTTCTTCATTATTCTCATGGATACAGCGATTATCGAATTCATCATAATTCTCGTGGATACAGCGATTTTTAAATTCTTTATTATTCTTGTAGATACAGTGATTATCAATTTCGTCATTATTCTCGTCAATACAGCAATTTTTAAATTCTTCATTATTCTCATGGATACAGCGATTATCGAATTCATCATTATTCTCGTGGATACAGCGATTTTTAAATTCTTCATTATTCTCATCGATACAGCGATTGTCGAATTCGTCATTATTCTCGTAGATACAGTGATTATCAACTTCTTCATTATTCTCGTGGATACAGCAATTTTTAAATTCTTCATTATTCTCATGGATACAGCGTATATCGAATTCATCATTATTCTCGTGGATACAGCGATATTTAAATTCTTCATTATTCTCATGGATACAGCAATTTTTAAATTCTTCATTATTCTCATGGATACAGCGATTATCGAATTCATCATTTTTCTCGTGGATACAGCGATTATTAAATTCTTCTTTATTTTCATGGATATAGCGAATATCGAATTCGTCATTATTCTCGTAGATACAGCGATTATCAACTTCTTCGTTATTCTCATGGATGCAGCGATTATCGAATTCGTCATTATTCGCGTAGATACAGCGATTATCAAATTCATCATTATTCTCGTGGATACAGCGATTGTCGAGTTCATCATTATTCTCGTAAAAACAGCGATTATCAAATTCATCATTATTCTCGTGGATACAGCGATTATCGAGTTTATCATTATTCTCAAGGATACAGTGATTCTCAAATTCTTCGTTATTCTCATGGATACAGTGGTTATCGAATTCTTCATTATTCTCGTAGATACAGTGATTATCAACTTCTTCATTATTCTCGTGGATACAGCGATTGTCGAGTTCATCATTTTTCTCGTGGATACAGCGATTGTCGAGTTCATCATTATTCTCGTGGATACAGCAATTATTAAATTCTTCATTATTCTCATGGATACAGCGATGGTCGAGTTCATCATTATTCTCGTGGATACAGCGATTATCGAGTTCATCATTATTCTCGTGGATACAGTGATTCTTAAATTCTTCATTATTCTCGTGGATACAGCGATTGTCGAGTTCATCATTATTCTCGTGGATACAGTGATTGTCGAGTTCATCATTATTCTCGAGGATACAGCGATTTTTAAATTCTTCATTGATCTCGTAGATACAGTGATTATCAACTTCTTCATTATTCTCGTCAATACAGCAATTTTGAAATTCTTTATTATTCTCATGGATACAGCGATTATCGAATTCATCATTATTCTCGTGGATACAGCGATTTTTAAATTCTTCATTATTCTCGTAGATACAGTGATTATCAACTTCTTCATTATTCTCGTCAATACAGCAATATTTAAATTCTTCATTATTCTCATCGATACAGCGATTATCGAATTCATCATTATTCTCGTGGATACAGCGATTTTTAAATTCTTCATTATGCTCATCGATACAGCGATTGTCGAGTTCATAATTATTCTCGTGGGTACAGCGATTATGAAATTCTTCGTTATTCTCATGGATACAGCGATTTTTAAATTCTTCATTATTCTCGTGGATATAGCGATTATCAAGTTCATCATTATTCTCGTGGATACAGTGATTCTTAAATTCTTTATTATTCTCATGGACAGAGCGATTATCGAATTCGTCATTATTCTCGTAGATACAGTGATTATCAACTTCTTCATTATTCTCGTGGATACAGCAAACTTTAAATTCTTCATTATTCTCATTGATACAGCGATTATTGAATTCATCATTATTCTCGTGGGTACAGTGATTTTTAAATTCTTCATTATTCTCATGGAAACAGCGATTGTCGAGTTCATCAATATTCTCGTGGATACAGCGATTATCAAATTCTTCGTTATTCTCATGGATACAGCGATTATCGAATTCGTCATTATTCTCGTAGATACAGTGATTATCAACTTCTTCATTATTCTCGTGGATACAGTGATTATCGAATTCATCATTACTCTCGTGGATACAGCGATTTTTAAATTCTTCATTATTCTCGTAGATACAGTGATTATCAACTTCTTCATTATTCTCGTCAATACAGCAATTTTTAAATTCTTAATAATTCTTATGGATACAGCGATTATTGAATTCATCATTATTCTCGTGGATACAGCGATTGTCGAGTTCATCATTATTCTCGTGGATACAGTGATTGTCGAGTTCATCGATATTCTCGTGGATACAGCGATTTTTAAAATCTTCATTATTCTCGTAGATACAGTGATTATCAACTTCTTCATTATTCTCGTCAATACAGCAATTTTTTAATTCTTTATTATTCTCATGGATACAGCGATTATCGAATGCATCATTATTCTCGGGGATACAGCGATTTTCAAATTCTTCATTATTCTCATGGATACAGCGATTGTCGAGTTCATCATTATTCTCATGGGTACAGCGATTATCAAATCCTTCGTTATTTTCAACGATACAGCGATTTTTAAATTCTTTATTATTCTCGTGGATATAGCGATTATCAAGTTCATCATTATTCTCGTAGATGCAGTGATTCTTAAATTCTTCATTATTCTCATGGATACAGCGATTATCTTATTCGTCATTATTCTCGTAGATACAGTGATTATCAACTTCTTCATTATTCTCGTCAATACAGCAATTTTTAAATTCTGCATTATTCTCATGGATACAGCGATTATCGAATTCATCATTATTCTCGTGGATACAGCGATTTTTGAATTCCTCATTATTCTCATGGATACAGCGATTGCCGAGTTAATCATTTATCTCGTGGGTACAGCGATTATCAAATTCTTCGTTATTCTCATGGATACAGCGATTTTGAAATTCTTCATTATTCTCGTTGATACAGCGATTATCACGTTCATCATTATTCTCGTGGATACAGTGATTCATATATTCCTTATTATTCTCATGGATACAGCGATTATCGAATTCGTCATTATTCTCGTAGATACAGTGATTATCAACTTCTTCATTATTCTCGTGGATACAGCAATTTTTAAATTCATCATTATTCTCATGGATACAGCGATTATCGAATTCGTCGTTATTCTCGTAGATACAGTGATTATCAACTTCTTCATTAATCTCGTTGATACAGCAATTTTTTAATTCTTTATTATTCTTATGGATACAGCGATTATCGAATTCATCATTATTCTCGTGGATACAGCGATTTTTGAATTCTTTATTATTCTCATGGATACAGCGATTATCGAATTCGTCATTTTTCTCGTAGATACAGTGATTATCAACTTCTTTATTATTCTCGTGGGTACAGCAATTTTTAAATTCGTCATTATTCTCGTAGATACAGCGATTATCAACTTCTTCGTTATTCTCATGGATGCAGCGATTATCGAATTCGTCATTATTCGCGTAGATACAGCGATTATCAAATTCATCATTATTCTCGTGGATACAGTGATTCTTAAATTCTTCATTATTCTCGTGGATACAGCGATTGTCGAGTTCATCATTATTCTCGTTGATACAGCGATTGTCGAGTTTATCATTATTATCGTGGATACAGTGATTCTCAAATTCTTTATTATTCTCATGGATACAGTGATTATCGAATTCTTCATTATTCTCGTGGATACAGTGTATATCAACTTCTTCATTATTCTCGTGGATACAGCGATCATCGAATTCATCATTTTTCTCATGGATGCAGCGATTATCGAATTCGTCATTATTCGCGTAGATACAGCGATTATGAAATTCATCATTATTCCCGTGAATACAGCGATTATCGAGTTTATCATTATTATCGTGGATACAGTGATTCTCAAATTCTTTATTATTCTCATGGATACAGTGATTATCGAATTCTTCATTATTCTCGTAGATACAGTGTTTATCAACTTCTTCATTATTCTCGTTATACAGCGATTGTCAAGTTCATCATTATTCTTGTGGATACAGCGATTGTCGAGTTCATCATTATTCTCGTGGATACAGCGATTATTAAATTCTTCATTATTCTCATGGATACAGCGATTGTCGAGTTCATCATTATTCTCCTGGATACAGCGATTTTTAAATTCTTCATAATTCTCATGGATACAGCGATTATCGAATTCATCATTATTCTCGTGGATACAGCGATTTTTAAATTCCTCATTATTTTCATGGATACAGCGATTATCGAGTTTATCATTATTCTCGTGTATACAGTGATTCTCAAATTCTTCGTTATTCTCATGGATACAGTGGTTATCGAATTCTTCATTATTCTCGTAGATACAGTGATTATCAACTTCTTCATTATTCTCGTCAATACAGCAATTTTTAAATTCTTTATTATTCTCATGGATACAACGATTATCGAATTCATCATTATTCTCGTGGATACAGCGATTTTTAAATTCTTCATTATTCTCGTAGATACAGTGATTATCAACTTCTTCATTATTCTCGTCAATACAGCAATATTGAAATTCTTCATTATTCTCATCGATACAGCGATTATCGAATTCATCATTATTCTCATCGATACAGCGATTGTCGAGTTCATCATTATTCTCGTGGGTACAGCGATTATGAAATTCTTCGTTATTCTCATGGATACAGCGATTTTAAAATTCTTCATTATTCTCGTATATAGCGATTATCAAGTTCATCATTATTCTCGTGGATACAGTGATTCTTAAATTCTTCATTATTCTCATGGACACAGCGATTATCGAATTCGTCATTATTCTCGTAGATACAGTGATTATCAAATTCATCATTATTCTCGTGAATACAGCGATTGTCGAGTTCATCATTATTCTCGTAAAAACAGCGATTATCAAATTCATCATTATTATCGTGGATACAGCGATTATCGAGTTCATCATTATTCTCGTGGATACAGTGATTCTTAAATTCTTCATTATTCTCGTGGATACAGCGATTGTCGAGTTCATCATTTTTCTCGTGGATACAGTGATTGTCGAGTTCATCATTATTCTCGTGGATACAGCGATTTTTAAATTCTTCATTATTCTCGTAGATACAGTGATTATCAACTTCTTCATTACTCTCGTTGATACAGCAATTTTTGAATTCTTTATTATTCTTATGGATACAGCGATTATCGAATTCATCATTATTTTCGTGGATACAGCGATTTTTGAATTCTTTATTATTCTCATGGATACAGCGATTATCGAATTCGTCATTATTCTCGTAGATACAGTGGTTATCAACTTCTTTATTATTCTCGTGGATACAGCAATTTTTAAATTCGTCATTATTCTCGTAGATACAGCGATTATCAACTTCTTCATTATTCTCATGGATACAGCGATTATCGAATTCATCATAATTCTCGTGAATACAGCGATTTTTAAATTCTTTATTATTCTCGTAGATACAGTGATTATCAACTTCGTCATTATTCTCGTCAATACAGCAATTTTTAAATTCTTCATTATTCTCGTAGATACAGTGATTATCAACTTCTTCATTACTCTCGTTGATACAGCAATTTTTGAATTCTTTATTATTCTTATGGATACAGCGATTATCGAATTCATCCTTATTCTCGTGGATAGAGCGATTTTTGAATTCTTTATTATTCTCATGGATACAGCGATTATCGAATTCGTCATTATTCTCGTAGATACAGTGGTTATCAACTTCTTTATTATTCTCGTGGATACAGCAATTTTTAAATTCGTCATTATTCTCGTAGATACAGCGATTATCAACTTCTTTATTATTCTCATGGATACAGCGATTATCGAATTCATCATAATTCTCGTGGATACAGCGATTTTTAAATTCTTTATTATTCTTGTAGATACAGTGATTATCAATTTCGTCATTATTCTCGTCAATACAGCAATTTTTTAAATTCTTCATTATTCTCATGGATACAGCGATTATCGAATTCATCATTATTCTCGTGGATACAGCGATTTTTAAATTCTTCATTATTCTCATCGATACAGCGATTGTCGAATTCGTCATTATTCACGTAGATACAGTGATTATCAACTTCTTCATTATTCTCGTGGATACAGCAATTTTTAAATTCTTCATTATTCTCATGGATACAGCGATTATCGAATTCATCATTATTCTCGTGGATACAGCGATATTTAAATTCTTCATTATTCTCATGGATACAGCAATTTTTAAATTCTTTATTATTCTCATGGATACAGCGATTATCGAATTCATCATTTTTCTCGTGGATACAGCGATTATTAAATTCTTCTTTATTTTCATGGATATAGCGAATATCGAATTCGTCATTATTCTCGTAGATACAGCGATTATCAACTTCTTCGTTATTCTCATGGATGCAGCGATTATCGAATTCGTCATTATTCGCGTAGATACAGCGATTATCAAATTCATCATTATTCTCGTGGATACAGCGATTGTCGAGTTCATCATTATTCTCGTAAAAACAGCGATTATCAAATTCATCATTATTCTCGTGGATACAGCGATTATCGAGTTTATCATTATTCTCAAGGATACAGTGATTCTCAAATTCTTCGTTATTCTCATGGATACAGTGGTTATCGAATTCTTCATTATTCTCGTAGATACAGTGATTATCAACTTCTTCATTATTCTCGTGGATACAGCGATTGTCGAGTTCATCATTTTTCTCGTGGATACAGCGATTGTCGAGTTCATCATTATTCTCGTGGATACAGCAATTATTAAATTCTTCATTATTCTCATGGATACAGCGATGGTCGAGTTCATCATTATTCTCGTGGATACAGCGATTATCGAGTTCATTATTATTCTCGTGGATACAGTGATTCTTAAATTCTTCATTATTCTCGTGGATACAGCGATTGTCGAGTTCATCATTATTCTCGTGGATACAGTGATTGTCGAGTTCATCATTATTCTCGTGGATACAGCGATTTTTAAATTCTTCATTGATCTCGTAGATACAGTGATTATCAACTTCTTCATTATTCTCGTCAATACAGCAATTTTGAAATTCTTTATTATTCTCATGGATACAGCGATTATCGAATTCATCATTATTCTCGTGGATACAGCGATTTTAAAATTCTTCATTATTCTCGTAGATACAGTGATTATCAACTTCTTCATTATTCTCGTCAATACAGCAATATTTAAATTCTTCATTATTCTCATCGATACAGCGATTATCGAATTCATCATTATTCTCGTGGATACAGCGATTTTTAAATTCTTCATTATGCTCATCGATACAGCGATTGTCGAGTTCATAATTATTCTCGTGGGTACAGCGATTATGAAATTCTTCGTTATTCTCATGGATACAGCGATTTTTAAATTCTTCATTATTCTCGTGGATATAGCGATTATCAAGTTCATCATTATTCTCGTGGATACAGTGATTCTTAAATTCTTTATTATTCTCATGGACAGAGCGATTATCGAATTCGTCATTATTCTCGTAGATACAGTAATTATCAACTTCTTCATTATTCTCGTGGATACAGCAAACTTTAAATTCTTCATTATTCTCATTGATACAGCGATTATTGAATTCATCATTATTCTCGTGGGTACAGTGATTTTTAAATTCTTCATTATTCTCATGGAAACAGCGATTGTCGAGTTCATCAATATTCTCGTGGATACAGCGATTATCAAATTCTTCGTTATTCTCATGGATACAGCGATTATCGAATTCGTCATTATTCTCGTAGATACAGTGATTATCAACTTCTTCATTATTCTCGTGGATACAGTGATTATCGAATTCATCATTACTCTCGTGGATACAGCGATTTTTAAATTCTTCATTATTCTCGTAGATACAGTGATTATCAACTTCTTCATTATTCTCGTCAATACAGCAATTTTTAAATTCTTAATAATTCTTATGGATACAGCGATTATTGAATTCATCATTATTCTCGTGGATACAGCGATTTTTAAATTCCTCAATATTCTCATGGATACAGCGATTGTCGAGTTCATCATTATTCTCGTGGATACAGTGATTGTCGAGTTCATCGATATTCTCGTGGATACAGCGATTTTTAAAATCTTCATTATTCTCGTAGATACAGTGATTATCAACTTCTTCATTATTCTCGTCAATACAGCAATTTTTTAATTCTTTATTATTCTCATGGATACAGCGATTATCGAATGCATCATTATTCTCGGGGATACAGCGATTTTCAAATTCTTTATTATTCTCATGGATACAGCGATTGTCGAGTTCATCATTATTCTCATGGGTACAGCGATTATCAAATCCTTCGTTATTTTCAACGATACAGCGATTTTTAAATTCTTTATTATTCTCGTGGATATAGCGATTATCAAGTTCATCATTATTCTCGTAGATGCAGTGATTCTTAAATTCTTCATTATTCTCATGGATACAGCGATTATCTTATTCGTCATTATTCTCGTAGATACAGTGATTATCAACTTCTTCATTATTCTCGTGAATACAGCGATTGTCGAGTTCATCATTATTCTCGTAAAAACAGCGATTATCAAATTCATCATTATTCTCGTGCATACAGCGATTATCGAGTTCATCATTATTCTCGTGGATACAGTGATTCTCAAATTCTTCATAATTCTAATGGATACAGCGATTATCGAATTCATCATTTTTCTCGTGGATACAGCGATTATCAACTTCTTCTTTATTCTCGTGGATACAGCGATTGTCGAGTTCATCATTATTCTCGTGGATACAGCGATAGTCGAGTTCATCATTATTCTCGTGGATACAGCGATTATCGAATTCGTCATTATTCTCGTAGATACAGTGATTATCAACTTCTTTATTATTCTCGTGGATACAGCAATTTTTAAATTCTTTATTATTTTCATGGATACGGCGATTATCGAATATATTATTTTTCTCGTTGATACAGCGATTATTAAATTCTTCTTTATTTTCATGGATACAGCGAATATCGAATTCGTCATTATTCTCGTAGATAAGGTGATTATCAACTTCTTTATTATTCTCGTGGATACAGCAATTTTTAAATTCTTCATTATTCTCATGGATACAGCGATTATCGAATTCATCATTTTTCTCGTGGATACAGCGATTATTAAATTCTTCTTTATTTTCATGGATACAGCGAAGATTTAATTCGTCATTATTCTCGTAGATACAGCGATTATCAACTTCTTCGTTATTCTCATGGATGCAGCGATTATCGAATTCGTCAATATTCGCGTAGATACAGCGATTATCAAATTCATCATTATTCCCGTGGATACAGCGATTGTCGAGTTCATCATTATTCTCGTTAAAACAGCGATTATCAAATTCATCATTATTCTCGTGGATACAGCGATTATCGAGTTTATCATTATTCTCGTGGATACAGTGATTCTCAAATTCTTTATTGTTCTCATGCATACAGTGATTATCGAATTCTTCATTATTCTCGTCGATACAGTGATTATCAACTTCTTCATTATTCTCGTGGATACAGCGATTGTCGAGTTCATCATTATTCTTGTGGATACAGCGATTGTCGAGTTCATCATTATTCTCGTGGATACAGCGATTATTAAATTCTTCATTATTCTCATGGATACAGCGATTGTCGAGTTCATCATTATTCTCGTGGATACAGCGATTTTTAAATTCTTCATTATTCTCGTGGATACAGCGATTATCGAGTTCATCATTATTCTCGTGGATACAGTGATTCTTAAATTCTTCATTATTCTCGTGGATACAGAGATTCTCGAGTTCATCATTATTCTCGTGGATACAGCGATTTTTAAATTCTTCATTATTCTCATCGATACAGCGATTGTCGAATTCGTCATTATTCTCGTAGATACAGTGATTATCAACTTCTTCATTATTCTCGTGGATACAGCAATTTTTAAATTCTTTATTATTCTCATGGATACAGCGTTTATCGAATTCATCATTATTCTCGTGAATACAGCGATTTTTAAATTCTTTATTATTCTCATGGATACAGCAATTTTTAAATTCTTCATTATTCTCATGGATACAGCGATTATCGAATTCATCATTTTTCTCGTGGATACAGCGATTATTAAATTCTTCTTTATTTTCATGGATATAGCAAATATCGAATTCGTCATTATTCTCGTAGATACAGCGATTATCAACTTCTTCGTTATTCTCATGAATGCAGCGATTATCGAATTCGTCATTATTCGCGTAGATACAGCGATTATCAAATTCATCATTATTCTCGTGGATACAGCGATTGTCGAGTTCATCATTATTTTCGTAAAAACAGCGATTATCAAATTCATCATTATTCTCGAGAATACAGCGATTATCGAGTTTATCATTATTCTCGTGGATACAGTGATTCTCAAATTCTTCGTTATTCTCGTGGATACAGCGATTATCGAGTTCATCATTATTCTCGTGGATACAGCGATTGTCGAGTTCATCATTATTCTCGTGGATACAGTAATTGTCGAGTTCATCATTATTCTCGTTGATACAGCGATTTTTAAATTCTTCATTATTCTCGTAGATACAGTGATTATCAACTTCTTCATTATTCTCGTCAATACAGCAATTTTGAAATTCTTTATTATTCTCATGGATACAGCGATTATCGAATTCATCATTATTCTCGTGGATACAGCCATTTTCAAATTCTTTATTATTCTCGTAGATACAGTGATTATCAACTTCTTTATTATTCTCGTCAATACAGCAATATTTAAATTCTTCAATATTCTCATCGATACAGCGATTATCGAATTCATCATTATTCTCGTGGATACAGCGATTTTTAAATTCTTTATTATTCTCATCGATACAGCGATTGTCGAGTTCATAATTATTCTCGTGGGTACAGCGATTATGAAATTCTTCGTTATTCTCATGGATACAGCGATTATCGAATTCGTCATTATTCTCGTAGATACAGTGATTATCAACTTCTTCATTATTCTCGTGGATACAGTGATTATCGAATTCATCATTACTCTCGTGGATACAGCGATTTTTAAATTCTTCATTATTCTCGTAGATACAGTGATTATCAACTTCTTCATTATTCTCGTCAATACAGCAATTTTTAAATTCTTAATAATTCTTATGGATACAGCGATTATTGAATTCATCATTATTCTCGTGGATACAGCGATTTTTAAATTCCTCATTATTCTCATGGATACAGCGATTGTCGAGTTCATCATTATTCTCGTGGATACAGTGATTGTCGAGTTCATCGATATTCTCGTGGATACAGCGATTTTTAAAATCTTCATTATTCTCGTAGATACAGTGATTATCAACTTCTTCATTATTCTCGTCAATACAGCAATTTTTTAATTCTTTATTATTCTCATGGATACAGCGATTATCGAATGCATCATTATTCTCGGGGATACAGCGATTTTCAAATTCTTTATTATTCTCATGGATACAGCGATTGTCGAGTTCATCATTATTCTCATGGGTACAGCGATTATCAAATCCTTCGTTATTTTCAACGATACAGCGATTTTTAAATTCTTTATTATTCTCGTGGATATAGCGATTATCAAGTTCATCATTATTCTCGTGGATACAGTGATTCTCAAATTCTTCATAATTCTAATGGATACAGCGATTATCGAATTCATCATTTTTCTCGTGGATACAGCGATTATCAACTTCTTCTTTATTCTCGTGGATACAGCGATTGTCGAGTTCATCATTATTCTCGTGGATACAGCGATAGTCGAGTTCATCATTATTCTCGTGGATACAGCGATTATCGAATTCGTCATTATTCTCGTAGATACAGTGATTATCAACTTCTTTATTATTCTCGTGGATACAGCAATTTTTAAATTCTTTATTATTTTCATGGATACGGCGATTATCGAATATATTATTTTTCTCGTTGATACAGCGATTATTAAATTCTTCTTTATTTTCATGGATACAGCGAATATCGAATTCGTCATTATTCTCGTAGATAAGGTGATTATCAACTTCTTTATTATTCTCGTGGATACAGCAATTTTTAAATTCTTCATTATTCTCATGGATACAGCGATTATCGAATTCATCATTTTTCTCGTGGATACAGCGATTATTAAATTCTTCTTTATTTTCATGGATACAGCGAAGATTTAATTCGTCATTATTCTCGTAGATACAGCGATTATCAACTTCTTCGTTATTCTCATGGATGCAGCGATTATCGAATTCGTCAATATTCGCGTAGATACAGCGATTATCAAATTCATCATTATTCCCGTGGATACAGCGATTGTCGAGTTCATCATTATTCTCGTTAAAACAGCGATTATCAAATTCATCATTATTCTCGTGGATACAGCGATTATCGAGTTTATCATTATTCTCGTGGATACAGTGATTCTCAAATTCTTTATTGTTCTCATGCATACAGTGATTATCGAATTCTTCATTATTCTCGTCGATACAGTGATTATCAACTTCTTCATTATTCTCGTGGATACAGCGATTGTCGAGTTCATCATTATTCTTGTGGATACAGCGATTGTCGAGTTCATCATTATTCTCGTGGATACAGCGATTATTAAATTCTTCATTATTCTCATGGATACAGCGATTGTCGAGTTCATCATTATTCTCGTGGATACAGCGATTTTTAAATTCTTCATTATTCTCGTGGATACAGCGATTATCGAGTTCATCATTATTCTCGTGGATACAGTGATTCTTAAATTCTTCATTATTCTCGTGGATACAGAGATTCTCGAGTTCATCATTATTCTCGTGGATACAGCGATTTTTAAATTCTTCATTATTCTCATCGATACAGCGATTGTCGAATTCGTCATTATTCTCGTAGATACAGTGATTATCAACTTCTTCATTATTCTCGTGGATACAGCAATTTTTAAATTCTTTATTATTCTCATGGATACAGCGTTTATCGAATTCATCATTATTCTCGTGAATACAGCGATTTTTAAATTCTTTATTATTCTCATGGATACAGCAATTTTTAAATTCTTCATTATTCTCATGGATACAGCGATTATCGAATTCATCATTTTTCTCGTGGATACAGCGATTATTAAATTCTTCTTTATTTTCATGGATATAGCAAATATCGAATTCGTCATTATTCTCGTAGATACAGCGATTATCAACTTCTTCGTTATTCTCATGAATGCAGCGATTATCGAATTCGTCATTATTCGCGTAGATACAGCGATTATCAAATTCATCATTATTCTCGTGGATACAGCGATTGTCGAGTTCATCATTATTTTCGTAAAAACAGCGATTATCAAATTCATCATTATTCTCGAGAATACAGCGATTATCGAGTTTATCATTATTCTCGTGGATACAGTGATTCTCAAATTCTTCGTTATTCTCGTGGATACAGCGATTATCGAGTTCATCATTATTCTCGTGGATACAGTGATTCTTAAATTCTTCATTATTCTCGTGGATACAGCGATTGTCGAGTTCATCATTATTCTCGTGGATACAGTAATTGTCGAGTTCATCATTATTCTCGTGGATACAGCGATTTTTAAATTCTTCATTATTCTCGTAGATACAGTGATTATCAACTTCTTCATTATTCTCGTCAATACAGCAATTTTGAAATTCTTTATTATTCTCATGGATACAGCGATTATCGAATTCATCATTATTCTCGTGGATACAGCCATTTTCAAATTCTTTATTATTCTCGTAGATACAGTGATTATCAACTTCTTTATTATTCTCGTCAATACAGCAATATTTAAATTCTTCAATATTCTCATCGATACAGCGATTATCGAATTCATCATTATTCTCGTGGATACAGCGATTTTTAAATTCTTTATTATTCTCATCGATACAGCGATTGTCGAGTTCATAATTATTCTCGTGGGTACAGCGATTATGAAATTCTTCGTTATTCTCATGGATACAGCGATTTTTAAATTCTTCATTATTCTCGTGGATATAGCGATTATCAACTTCATCATTATTCTCGTGGATACAGTGATTCTTAAATTCTTTATTATTCTCATGGACACAGCGATTATCGAATTCGTCATTATTCTCGTAGATACAGTGATTATCAACTTCTTCATTATTCTCGGGGATACAGTGATTATCGAATTCATCATTATTCTCGTGGATACAGCGATTTTTAAATTCCTCATTATTCTCATGGATACAGCGATTGTCGAGTTCATCAATTATCTCGTGGGTACAGCGATTATCAAATTCTTCGTTATTCTCATGGATGCAGCGTATTTAAAATTCTTCATTATTCTCGTGGATACAGCGATTATCAAGTTCATCATTATTCTCGTGGATACAGTGATTCTTAAATTCTTTATTATTCTCATGGATACAGCGATTATTTAATTAGTCATTATTCTCGTAGATACAGTGATTATCAACTTCTTCATTATTCTCGTGGATACAGCAATTTTTAAATTCTTCATTATTCTCATGGATACAGCGATTATCGAATTCGTCATTATTCTCGTAGATACAGTGATTATCAACTTCTTCATTATTCTCGTGGATACAGCAATTTTTTAATTCTTCATTATTCTCATGGACACAGCGATTATCGAATTCGTCATTATTCTCGTAGATACAGTGATTATCAACTTCTTCATTATTCTCGTGGATACAGTGATTATCGAATTCATCATTATTCTCGTGGATACAGCGATTTTTAAATTCCTCATTATTCTCATGGATATAGCGATTGTCGAGTTCATCAATTATCTCGTGGGTACAGCGATTATCAAATTCTTCGTTATTCTCATGGATGCAGCGTATTTAAAATTCTTCATTATTCTCGTGGATACAGCGATTATCAAGTTCATCATTATTCTCGTGGATACAGTGATTCTTAAATTCTTTATTATTCTCATGGATACAGCGATTATTTAATTAGTCATTATTCTCGTAGATACAGTGATTATCAACTTCTTCATTATTCTCGGGGATACAGTGATTATCGAATTCATCATTATTCTCGTGGATACAGCGATTTTTAAATTCCTCATTATTCTCATGGATACAGCGATTGTCGAGTTCATCAATTATCTCGTGGGTACAGCGATTATCAAATTCTTCGTTATTCTCATGGATGCAGCGTATTTAAAATTCTTCATTATTCTCGTGGATACAGCGATTATCAAGTTCATCATTATTCTCGTGGATACAGTGATTCTTAAATTCTTTATTATTCTCATGGATACAGCGATTATTTAATTAGTCATTATTCTCGTAGATACAGTGATTATCAACTTCTTCATTATTCTCGTGGATACAGCAATTTTTAAATTCTTCATTATTCTCATGGATACAGCGATTATCGAATTCGTCATTATTCTCGTAGATACAGTGATTATCAACTTCTTCATTATTCTCGTGGATACAGCAATTTTTTAATTCTTCATTATTCTCATGGACACAGCGATTATCGAATTCGTCATTATTCTCGTAGATACAGTGATTATCAACTTCTTCATTATTCTCGTGGATACAGTGATTATCGAATTCATCATTATTCTCGTGGATACAGCGATTTTTAAATTCCTCATTATTCTCATGGATATAGCGATTGTCGAGTTCATCAATTATCTCGTGGGTACAGCGATTATCAAATTCTTCGTTATTCTCATGGATGCAGCGTATTTAAAATTCTTCATTATTCTCGTGGATACAGCGATTATCAAGTTCATCATTATTCTCGTGGATACAGTGATTCTTAAATTCTTTATTATTCTCATGGATACAGCGATTATTTAATTAGTCATTATTCTCGTAGATACAGTGATTATCAACTTCTTCATTATTCTCGTGGATACAGCGATTGTCGAGTTCATTATTATTCTCGTGGATACAGCGATTGTCGAGTTCATCATTATTCTCGTGGATACAGCGATTATCGAATTCGTCATTATTCTCGTAGATACAGTGATTATCAACTTCTTTATTATTCTCGTGGATACAGCAATTTTTAAATTCTTTATTATTTTCATGGATACGGCGATTATCGAATATATTATTTTTCTCGTTGATACAGCGATTATTAAATTCTTCTTTATTTTCATGGATACAGCGAATATCGAATTCGTCATTATTCTCGTAGATAAGGTGATTATCAACTTCTTTATTATTCTCGTGGATACAGCAATTTTTAAATTCTTCATTATTCTCATGGATACAGCGATTATCGAATTCATCATTTTTCTCGTGGATACAGCGATTATTAAATTCTTCTTTATTTTCATGGATACAGCGAAGATTTAATTCGTCATTATTCTCGTAGATACAGCGATTATCAACTTCTTCGTTATTCTCATGGATGCAGCGATTATCGAATTCGTCAATATTCGCGTAGATACAGCGATTATCAAATTCATCATTATTCCCGTGGATACAGCGATTGTCGAGTTCATCATTATTCTCGTTAAAACAGCGATTATCAAATTCATCATTATTCTCGTGGATACAGCGATTATCGAGTTTATCATTATTCTCGTGGATACAGTGATTCTCAAATTCTTTATTGTTCTCATGCATACAGTGATTATCGAATTCTTCATTATTCTCGTCGATACAGTGATTATCAACTTCTTCATTATTCTCGTGGATACAGCGATTGTCGAGTTCATCATTATTCTTGTGGATACAGCGATTGTCGAGTTCATCATTATTCTCGTGGATACAGCGATTATTAAATTCTTCATTATTCTCATGGATACAGCGATTGTCGAGTTCATCATTATTCTCGTGGATACAGCGATTTTTAAATTCTTCATTATTCTCGTGGATACAGCGATTATCGAGTTCATCATTATTCTCGTGGATACAGTGATTCTTAAATTCTTCATTATTCTCGTGGATACAGAGATTCTCGAGTTCATCATTATTCTCGTGGATACAGCGATTTTTAAATTCTTCATTATTCTCATCGATACAGCGATTGTCGAATTCGTCATTATTCTCGTAGATACAGTGATTATCAACTTCTTCATTATTCTCGTGGATACAGCAATTTTTAAATTCTTCATTATTCTCATGGATACAGCGTTTATCGAATTCATCATTATTCTCGTGAATACAGCGATTTTTAAATTCTTTATTATTCTCATGGATACAGCAATTTTTAAATTCTTCATTATTCTCATGGATACAGCGATTATCGAATTCATCATTTTTCTCGTGGATACAGCGATTATTAAATTCTTCTTTATTTTCATGGATATAGCAAATATCGAATTCGTCATTATTCTCGTAGATACAGCGATTATCAACTTCTTCGTTATTCTCATGGATGCAGCGATTATCGAATTCGTCATTATTCGCGTAGATACAGCGATTATCGAATTCATCATTATTCTCGTGGATACAGCGATTTTTAAATTCCTCATTATTCTCATGGATACAGCGATTGTCGAGTTCATCAATTATCTCGTGGGTACAGCGATTATCAAATTCTTCGTTATTCTCATGGATGCAGCGTATTTAAAATTCTTCATTATTCTCGTGGATACAGCGATTATCAAGTTCATCATTATTCTCGTGGATACAGTGATTCTTAAATTCTTTATTATTCTCATGGATACAGCGATTATTTAATTAGTCATTATTCTCGTAGATACAGTGATTATCAACTTCTTCATTATTCTCGTGGATACAGCAATTTTTAAATTCTTCATTATTCTCATGGATACAGCGATTATCGAATTCGTCATTATTCTCGTAGATACAGTGATTATCAACTTCTTCATTATTCTCGTGGATACAGCAATTTTTTAATTCTTCATTATTCTCATGGATACAGCGATTATCGAATTCATCATTATTCTCGTGGATACAGCGATTTTTAAATTCTTTATTATTCTCATGGATACAGCAATTTTTAAATTCTTCATTATTCTCATGGATACAGCGATTATCGAATTCATCATTTTTCTCGTGGATACAGCGATTATTAAATTCTTCTTTATTTTCATGGATATAGCGATTATCGAATTCGTCATTATTCGCGTAGATACAGCGATTATCAAATTCATCATTATTCTCGTGGATACAGCGATTGTCGAGTTCATCATTATTCTCGTAAAAACAGCGATTATCAAATTCATCATTATTCTCGTGGATACAGGGATTATCGAGTTTATCATTATTCTCGTGGATACAGTGATTCTCAAATTCCTCGTTATTCTCATGGATACAGTGGTTATCGAATTTTTCATTATTCTCGTAGATACAGTGATTATCAACTTCTTCATTATTCTCGTGGATACAGCGATTGTCGAGTTCATCATTATTCTCGTGGATACAGCGATTGTCGAGTTTATCATTATTCTCGTGGATACAGCAATTATTAAATTCTTCATTATTCTCATGGATACAGCGATGGTCGAATTCATCATTATTCTCGTGGATACAGCGATTTTTAAATTCTTTATTATTCTCATCGATACAGCGATTCTCGAGTTCATCATTATTCTCGTGGGTACAGCGATTATGAAATTCTTCGTTATTCTCATGGATACAGCGATTATCGAATTCATTATTATTCTCGTGGATACAGCGATTTTTAAATTCTTTATTATTCTCATCGATACAGCGATTATCAAGTTCATCATTATTCTCGTGGATACAGCGATTCTTAAATTCTTCATTATTCTCATAGACACAGCGATTATCGAATTCGTCATTATTCTCGTAGATACAGTGATTATCAACTTCTTCATTATTCTCGTGGATACAGCAATCTTTAAATCCTTTATTATTCTCATTGATACAGCGATTATTGAATTCATCATTATTCTCGTGGATACAGCGATTTTTGAATTCTTCATTATTCTCATGGAAACAGCGATTGTCGAGTTCATCAATATTCTCGTGGATACAGCGATTATCAAATTCTTCGTTATTCTCATGGATACAGCGATTATCGAATTCATCATTATTCTCGTAGATACAGTGATTATCAACTTCTTTATTATTCTCGTGGATACAGCAATTTTTTTATTCTTCATTATTCTCATGGATACAGCGATTATCGAATTTGTCATTATTCTCGTAGATACAGTGATTATCAACTTCTTTATTATTCTCGTGAATACAGCGATTGTCGAGTTCATCATTATTCTCGTGGATACAGTGATTGTCGAGTTCATCATTATTCTCGTGGATACAGCGATTTTTAAATTCTTTAATATTCTCATGGATACAGCGATTATCGAATTCATCATTATTCTCCGGGATACAGCGGTTGTTAAATTCTTCATTATTCTTATGGATACAGCGATTGTCGAGTTCATCATTATTTTCATGGGTACAGCGATTATCAAATTCTTCGTTATTCTCATGGATACAGCAATTTTTAAATTATTCATTATTCTCGTAGATACAGTGATTATCAACTTCTTCATTATTCTCGTGGATACAGCGATTTTGAAATTCTTCATTATTCTCGTTGATACAGCGATTATCACGTTCATCATTATTCTCGTGGATACAGTGATTCATATATTCCTTATTATTCTCATGGATACAGCGATTATCGAATTCGTCATTATTCTCGTAGATACAGTGATTATCAACTTCTTCATTATTCTCGTGGATACAGCAATTCTTAAATTCTTCATTATTCTCATGGATACAGCGATTATCGAATTCGTCGTTATTCTCGTAGATACAGTGATTATCAACTTCTTCATTATTCTCGTTGATACAGCAATTTTTAAATTCTTTATTATCTTATGGATACAGCGATTATCGAATTCATCATTATTCTCGTGGATACAGCGATTTTTGAATTCTTTATTATTCTCATGGATACAGCGATTATCGAATTCGTCATTATTCTCGTAGATACAGTGATTATCAACTTCTTTATTATTCTCGTGGATACAGCAATTTTTAAATTCGTCATTATTCTCGTAGATACAGCGATTATCAACTTCTTCGTTATTCTCATGGATGCAGCGATTATCGAATTCGTCATTATTCGCGTAGATACAGCGATTATCAAATTCATCATTATTCTCGTGGATACAGTGATTCTTAAATTCTTCATTATTCTCGTGGATACAGCGATTGTCGAGTTCATCATTATTCTCGTGGATACAGCGATTATCGAGTTTATCATTATTATCGTGGATACAGTGATTCTCAAATTCTTTATTATTCTCATGGATACAGTGATTATCGAATTCTTCATTATTCTCGTGGATACAGTGTATATCAACTTCTTCATTATTCTCGTGGATACAGCGATCATCGAATTCATCATTTTTCTCATGGATGCAGCGATTATCGAATTCGTTATTATTCGCGTAGATACAGCGATTATGAAATTCATCATTATTCCCGTGGATACAGCGATTATCGAGTTTATCATTATTATCGTGGATACAGTGATTCTCAAATTCTTTATTATTCTCATGGATACAGTGATTATCGAATTCTTCATTATTCTCGTAGATACACTGTTTATCAACTTCTTCATTATTCTCGTTATACAGCGATTGTCAAGTTCATCATTATTCTTGTGGATACAGCGATTGTCGAGTTCATCATTATTCTCGTGGATACAGCGATTATTAAATTCTTCATTATTCTCATGGATACAGCGATTGTCGAGTTCATCATTATTCTCCTGGATACAGCGATTTTTAAATTCTTCATAATTCTCATGGATACAGCGATTATCGAATTCATCATTATTCTCGTGGATACAGCGATTTTTAAATTCCTCATTATTTTCATGGATACAGCGATTGTCGAGTTCATCATTTATCTCGTGGGTACAGCGATTATCAAATTCTTCGTTATTCTCATGGATGCAGCGATTTTTAAATTCTTCATTATTCTCGTGGATACAGCGATTATCAAGTTCATCATTTTTCTCGTGGATACAGCAATTTTTAAATTCTTTATTATTCTCATGGATACAGCGATTATCGAATTCGTCATTATTCTCGTAGATACAGTGATTATCAACTTCTTCATCATTCTCGTGGATACAGCAATTTTTAAATTCTTCATTATTCTCATGGATACAGCGATTATCGAATTCATCATTATTCTCGTGGATACAGCGATTTTTAAATTCTTTATTGTTCTCGTGGATACAGCAATTTTTAAATTCTTCATTATTCTCATGGATACAGCGATTATCGAATTCATCATTTTTCTCGTGGATACAGCGATTATCGAATTCATCATTTTTCTCGTGGATACAGCGATTATTAAATTCTTCTTTATTTTCATGGATATAGCGAACATCGAATTCGTCATTATTCTTGTAGATACAGCGATTATCAACTTCTTCGTTATTCTCATGGATGCAGCGATTATCGAATTCGTCTTTATTCGCGTAGATACAGCGATTATAAAATTCATCATTATTCTCGTGGATACAGTGATTCTCAAATTCTTCGTTATTCTCATGGATACAGTGATTATCGAATTGTTCATTATTTTCGTAGATACAGTGATTATCAACTTTTTTATTATTTTCGTGGATACAGCGATTGTCGAGTTCATCATTATTCTCGTGGATACAGCAATTATTAAATTCTTCATTATTCTCGTGGATACAACGATTGTCGAGTTCATCATTATTCTCGTGGATACAGTGATTGTCGAGTTCATCATTATTCTCGTGGATACAGCGATTTTAAAATTCTCTATTATTTTCGTAGATACAGTGATTATCAACTCCTTTATTATTCTCGTCAATACAGAAATTTTTTCATTCTTTATTATTCTCATGGATACAGCGATTATCGAATTCGTCGTTATTCTCGTAGATACAGTGATTATCAACTTCTTCATTATTCTCGTTGATACAGCAATTTTTTAATTCTTTATTATTCTTATGGATACAGCGATTATCGAGGTCATCATTATTCTCGTGGATACAGCAATTTTTAAATTCTTTATTATTCTCATGGATACAGCGATTATCGAATTCATCATTTTTCTCGTAGATACAGCGATTATCGAATTCATCATTTTTCTCGTGGATACAGCGATTATTAAATTCTTCTTTATTTTCATGGATATAGCGAACATCGAATTCGTCATTATTCTTGTAGATACAGCGATTATCAACTTCTTCGTTATTCTCATGGATGCAGCGATTATCGAATTCGTCATTATTCTCGTGGATACAGCGATTATCGAGTTCATCATTATTCTCGTGGATACAGTGATTCTCAAATTCTTCGTTATTCTCATGGATACAGTGATTATCGAATTGTTCATTATTTTCGTAGATACAGTGATTATCAACTTTTTTATTATTCTCGTGGATACAGCGATTGTCGAGTTCATCATTATTCTCGTGGATACAGCAATTATTAAATTCTTCATTATTCTCGTGGATACAGCGATTGTCGAGTTCATCATTTTTCTCGTGGATACAGTGATTGTCGAGTTCATCTTTATTCTCGTGGATACAGCGATTTTTAAATTCTTCATTATTCTCGTAGATACAGTGATTATCAACTTCTTCATTATTCTCGTCAATACAGCAATTTTTAAATTCTTTATTATTCTCATGGATACAGCGATTATCGAATTCATCATTATTCTCGTGTATACAGCGATTTTTAAATTCTTCATTATTCTCGTAGATACAGTGATTATCAACTTCTTCATTATTCTCGTCAATACAGCAATATTTGAATTCTTCATTATTTTCATCGATACAGCGATTATCGAATTCATCATTATTCTCGTGGATACAGCGATTTTTAAATTCTTCATTATTCTCATCGATACAGCGATTGTCGAGTTCATCATTATTCTCGTGGGTACAGCGATTATGAAATTCTTTGTTATTCTCATGGATACAGCGATTTTTAAATTCTTCATTATTCTCGTAGATACAGTGATTATCAACTTCTTCATTATTCTCGTCAATACAGCAATTTTTTAATTCTTTATTATTCTCATAGATACAGCGATTATCGAATTCATCATTATTCTCGTGGATACAGCGATTTTTGAATTTCTCATTATTCTCATGGATACAGCGATTGCCGAGTTTATCATTTATCTCGTGGGTACAGCGATTGTCGAGTTCATCATTATTCTCGTGGATACAGCGATTTTTAAATTCTTCATTATTCTCGTGGATACAGCGATTTTTAAATTCTTCATTATTCTCATCGATACAGCGATTGTCGAGTTCATCATTATTCACGTGGGTACAGCGATTATGAAATTCTTTGTTATTCTCATGGATACAGCGATTTTTAAATTCTTCATTATTCTCGTAGATACAGTGATTATCAACTTCTTCATTATTCTCGTCAATACAGCAATTTTTTAATTCTTTATTATTCTCATGGATACAGCGATTATCGAATTCATCATTATTCTCGTGTATACAGCGATTTTTAAATTCTTCATTATTCTCGTAGATACAGTGATTATCAACTTTTTCATTATTCTCGTCAATACAGCAATATTTGAATTCTTCATTATTTTCATCGATACAGCGATTATCGAATTCATCATTATTCTCGTGGATACAGCGATTTTTAAATTCTTCATTATTCTCATCGATACAGCGATTGTCGAGTTCATCATTATTCACGTGGGTACAGCGATTATGAAATTCTTTGTTATTCTCATGGATACAGCGATTTTTAAATTCTTCATTATTCTCGTAGATACAGTGATTATCAACTTCTTCATTATTCTCGTCAATACAGCAATTTTTTAATTCTTTATTATTCTCATGGATACAGCGATTATCGAATTCATCATTATTCTCGTGGATACAGCGATTTTTGAATTTCTCATTATTCTCGTGGATACAGCGATTGTCGAGTTCATCATTTTTCTCGTGGATACAGTGATTGTCGAGTTCATCATTATTCTCGTGGATACAGCGATTTTTAAATTCTTCATTATTCTCGTAGATACAGTGATTATCGAATTCGTCATTATTCTCGTAAATACAGTGATTATCAACTTCTCCATTATTCTCGTGGATACAGCAATCTGTGAATTCTTTATCATTCTCATTGATACAGCGATTATCGAATTCATCATTATTCTCCGGGATACAGCGGTTGTTAAATTCTTCATTATTCTCATGGATACAGCGATTGTCGCGTTCATCATTATTTTCATGGGTACAGCGATTATCAAATTCTTCGTTATTCTCATGGATACAGCAATTTTTAAATTCTTCATTATTCTCGTAGATACAGTGATTATCAACTTCTTCATTATTCTCGTCAATACAGCAATTTTTTAATTCTTTATTATTCTCATGGATACAGCGATTATCGAATTCATCATTATTCTCGTGGATACAGCGATTTTTGAATTTCTCATTATTCTCATGGATACAGCGATTGCCGAGTTTATCATTTATCTCGTGGGTACAGCGATTATCAAATTCTTCGTTTCTATCATAGATACAGCGATTTTGAAATTCTTCATTATTCTCGTTGATACAGCGATTATCACGTTCATCATTATTCTCGTGGATACAGTGATTCATATATTCTTTATTATTCTCATGGATACAGCGATTATCGAATTCTTCATTATTCTCGTAGATACAGTGATTATCAACTTCTTTATTATTCTCGTGGATACAGCAATTTTTAAATTCGTCATTATTCTCGTAGATACAGCGATTATCAACTTCTTCATTATTCTCATGGATACAGCGATTATCGAATTCATCATAATTCTCGTGGATACAGCGATTTTTAAATTCTTTATTATTCTCGTAGATACAGTGATTATCAACTTCGTCATTATTCTCGTCAATACAGCAATTTTTAAATTCTTCATTATTCTCATGGATACAGCGATTATCGAATTCATCATTATTCTCGTGGATACAGCGATTTTTAAATTCTTCATTATTCTCATCGATACAGCGATTGTCGAATTCGTCATTATTCTCGTAGATACAGTGATTATCAACTTCTTCATTATTCTCGTGGATACAGCAATTTTTAAATTCTTCATTATTCTCATGGATACAGCGATTATCGAATTCATCATTATTCTCGTGGATACAGCGATATTTAAATTCTTCATTATTCTCATGGATACAGCAATTTTTAAATTCTTCATTATTCTCATGGATACAGCGATTATCGAATTCATCATTTTTCTCGTGGATACAGCGATTATTAAATTCTTCTTTATTTTCATGGATATAGCGAATATCGAATTCGTCATTATTCTCGTAGATACAGCGATTATCAACTTCTTCGTTATTCTCATGGATGCAGCGATTATTGAATTCGTCATTATTCGCGTAGATACAGCGATTATCAAATTCATCATTATTCTCGTGGATACAGCGATTGTCGAGTTCATAATTATTCTCGTAAAAACAGCGATTATCAAATTCATCATTATTCTCGTGGATACAGCGATTATCAAGTTTATCATTATTCTCAAGGATACAGTGATTCTCAAATTCTTCGTTATTCTCATGGATACAGTGGTTATTGAATTCTTCATTATTCTCGTAGATACAGTGATTATCAACTTCTTCATTATTCTCGTGGATACAGCGATTGTCGAGTTCATCATTTTTCTCGTGGATACAGCGATTGTCGAGTTCATCATTATTCTCGTGGATACAGCAATTATTAAATTCTTCATTATTCTCATGGATACAGCGATGGTCGAGTTCATCATTATTCTCGTGGATACAGCGATTATCGAGTTCATCATTATTCTCGTGGATACAGTGATTCTTAAATTCTTCATTATTCTCGTGGATACAGCGATTGTCGAGTTCATCATTATTCTCGTGGATACAGTGATTGTCGAGTTCATCATTATTCTCGTGGATACAGCGATTTTTAAATTCTTCATTGATCTCGTAGATACAGTGATTATCAACTTCTTCATTATTCTCGTCAATACAGCAATTTTGAAATTCTTTATTATTCTCATGGATACAGCGATTATCGAATTCATCATTATTCTCGTGGATACAGCGATTTTTAAATTCTTCATTATTCTCGTAGATACAGTGATTATCAACTTTTTCATTATTCTCGTCAATACAGCAATATTTAAATTCTTCATTATTCTCATCGATACAGCGATTATCGAATTCATCATTATTCTCGTGGATACAGCGATTTTTAAATTCTTCATTATGCTCATCGATACAGCGATTGTCGAGTTCATAATTATTCTCGTGGGTACAGCGATTATGAAATTCTTCGTTATTCTCATGGATACAGCGATTTTTAAATTCTTCATTATTCTCGTGGATATAGCGATTATCAAGTTCATCATTATTCTCGTGGATACAGTGATTCTTAAATTCTTTATTATTCTCATGGACACAGCGATTATCGAATTCGTCATTATTCTCGTAGATACAGTGATTATCAACTTCTTCATTATTCTCGTGGATACAGCAAACTTTAAATTCTTCATTATTCTCATTGATACAGCGATTATTGAATTCATCATTATTCTCGTGGGTACAGTGATTTTTAAATTCTTCATTATTCTCATGGAAACAGCGATTGTCGAGTTCATCAATATTCTCGTGGATACAGCGATTATCAAATTCTTCGTTATTCTCATGGATACAGCGATTATCGAATTCGTCATTATTCTCGTAGATACAGTGATTATCAACTTCTTCATTATTCTCGTGGATACAGTGATTATCGAATTCATCATTATTCTCGTGGATACAGCGATTTTTAAATTCTTCATTATTCTCGTAGATACAGTGATTATCAACTTCTTCATTATTCTCGTCAATACAGCAATTTTTAAATTCTTCATAATTCTTATGGATACAGCGATTATTGAATTCATCATTATTCTCGTGGATACAGCGATTTTTAAATTCCTCATTTTTCTCATGGATACAGCGATTGTCGAGTTCATCATTCTTCTCGTGGATACAGTGATTGTCGAGTTCATCGATATTCTCGTGGATACAGCGATTTTTAAAATCTTTATTATTCTCGTAGATACAGTGATTATCAACTTCTTCATTATTCTCGTCAATACAGCAATTTTTTAATTCTTTATTATTCTCATGGATACAGCGATTATCGAATGCATCATTATTCTCGGGGATACAGCGATTTTCAAATTCTTCATTATTCTCATGGATACAGCGATTGTCGAGTTCATCATTATTCTCATGGGTACAGCGATTATCAAATCCTTCGTTATTTTCAACGATACAGCGATTTTTAAATTCTTTATTATTCTCGTGGATATAGCGATTATCAAGTTCATCATTATTCTCGTAGATGCAGTGATTCTTAAATTCTTCATTATTCTCATGGATACAGCGATTATCTTATTCGTCATTATTCTCGTAGATACAGTGATTATCAACTTCTTCATTATTCTCGTCAATACAGCAATTTTTAAATTCTGCATTATTCTCATGGATACAGCGATTATCGAATTCATCATTATTCTCGTGGATACAGCGATTTTTGAATTCCTCATTATTCTCATGGATACAGCGATTGCCGAGTTAATCATTTATCTCGTGGGTACAGCGATTATCAAATTCTTCGTTATTCTCATGGATACAGCGATTTTGAAATTCTTCATTATTCTCGTTGATACAGCGATTATCACGTTCATCATTATTCTCGTGGATACAGTGATTCATATATTCCTTATTATTCTCATGGATACAGCGATTATCGAATTCGTCATTATTCTCGTAGATACAGTGATTATCAACTTCTTCATTATTCTCGTGGATACAGCAATTTTTAAATTCTTCATTATTCTCATGGATACAGCGATTATCGAATTCGTCGTTATTCTCGTAGATACAGTGATTATCAACTTCTTCATTAATCTCGTTGATACAGCAATTTTTTAATTCTTTATTATTCTTATGGATACAGCGATTATCGAATTCATCATTATTCTCGTGGATACAGCGATTTTTGAATTCTTTATTATTCTCATGGATACAGCGATTATCGAATTCGTCATTTTTCTCGTAGATACAGTGATTATCAACTTCTTTATTATTCTCGTGGGTACAGCAATTTTTAAATTCGTCATTATTCTCGTAGATACAGCGATTATCAACTTCTTCGTTATTCTCATGGATGCAGCGATTATCGAATTCGTCATTATTCGCGTAGATACAGCGATTATCAAATTTTTCATTATTCTCGTGGATACAGTGATTCTTAAATTCTTCATTATTCTCGTGGATACAGCGATTGTCGAGTTCATCATTATTCTCGTTGATACAGCGATTGTCGAGTTTATCATTATTATCGTGGATACAGTGATTCTCAAATTCTTTATTATTCTCATGGATACAGTGATTATCGAATTCTTCATTATTCTCGTGGATACAGTGTATATCAACTTCTTCATTATTCTCGTGGATACAGCGATCATCGAATTCATCATTTTTCTCATGGATGCAGCGATTATCGAATTCGTCATTATTCGCGTAGATACAGCGATTATGAAATTCATCATTATTCCCGTGAATACAGCGATTATCGAGTTTATCATTATTATCGTGGATACAGTGATTCTCAAATTCTTTATTATTCTCATGGATACAGTGATTATCGAATTCTTCATTATTCTCGTAGATACAGTGTTTATCAACTTCTTCATTATTCTCGTTATACAGCGATTGTCAAGTTCATCATTATTCTTGTGGATACAGCGATTGTCGAGTTCATCATTATTCTCGTGGATACAGCGATTATTAAATTCTTCATTATTCTCATGGATACAGCGATTGTCGAGTTCATCATTATTCTCCTGGATACAGCGATTTTTAAATTCTTCATAATTCTCATGGATACAGCGATTATCGAATTCATCATTATTCTCGTGGATACAGCGATTTTTAAATTCCTCATTATTTTCATGGATACAGCGATTATCGAGTTTATCATTATTCTCGTGTATACAGTGATTCTCAAATTCTTCGTTATTCTCATGGATACAGTGGTTATCGAATTCTTCATTATTCTCGTAGATACAGTGATTATCAACTTCTTCATTATTCTCGTCAATACAGCAATTTTTAAATTCTTTATTATTCTCATGGATACAACGATTATCGAATTCATCATTATTCTCGTGGATACAGCGATTTTTAAATTCTTCATTATTCTCGTAGATACAGTGATTATCAACTTCTTCATTATTCTCGTCAATACAGCAATATTGAAATTCTTTATTATTCTCATCGATACAGCGATTATCGAATTCATCATTATTCTCATCGATACAGCGATTGTCGAGTTCATCATTATTCTCGTGGGTACAGCGATTATGAAATTCTTCGTTATTCTCATGGATACAGCGATTTTAAAATTCTTCATTATTCTCGTGGATATAGCGATTATCAAGTTCATCATTATTCTCGTGGATACAGTGATTCTTAAATTCTTCATTATTCTCATGGACACAGCGATTATCGAATTCGTCATTATTCTCGTAGATACAGTGATTATCAACTTCTTCATTATTCTCGTGGATACAGCAATTTTTAAATTCTTCATTATTCTCATGGATACAGCGATTATCGAATTCATCATTATTCTCGTGGATACAGCGATATTTAAATTCTTCATTATTCTCATGGATACAGCAATTTTGAAATTCTTCATTATTCTCATGGATACAGCGATTATCGAATTCATCATTTTTCTCGTGCATACAGCGATTATCGAGTTCATCATTATTCTCGTGGATACAGTGATTCTTAAATTCTTCATTATTCTCGTGGATACAGCGATTGTCGAGTTCATCATTTTTCTCGTGGATACAGTGATTGTCGAGTTCATCATTATTCTCGTGGATACAGCGATTTTTAAATTCTTCATTATTCTCGTAGATACAGTGATTATCAACTTCTTCATTACTCTCGTTGATACAGCAATTTTTAAATTCTTTATTATTCTTATGGATACAGCGATTATCGAATTCATCATTATTCTCGTGGATACAGCGATTTTTGAATTCTTTATTATTCTCATGGATACAGCGATTATCGAATTCGTCATTATTCTCGTAGATACAGTGGTTATCAACTTCTTTATTATTCTCGTGGATACAGCAATTTTTAAATTCGTCATTATTCTCGTAGATACAACGATTATCAACTTCTTCATTATTCTCATGGATACAGCGATTATCGAATTCATCATAATTCTCGTGAATACAGCGATTTTTAAATTCTTTATTATTCTCGTAGATACAGTGATTATCAACTTCGTCATTATTCTCGTCAATACAGCAATTTTTAAATTCTTCATTATTCTCGTAGATACAGTGATTATCAACTTCTTCATTACTCTCGTTGATACAGCAATTTTTGAATTCTTTATTATTCTTATGGATACAGCGATTATCGAATTCATCCTTATTCTCGTGGATAGAGCGATTTTTGAATTCTTTATTATTCTCATGGATACAGCGATTATCGAATTCGTCATTATTCTCGTAGATACAGTGGTTATCAACTTCTTTATTATTCTCGTGGATACAGCAATTTTTAAATTCGTCATTATTCTCGTAGATACAGCGATTATCAACTTCTTCATTATTCTCATGGATACAGCGATTATCGAATTCATCATAATTCTCGTGGATACAGCGATTTTTAAATTCTTTATTATTCTTGTAGATACAGTGATTATCAATTTCGTCATTATTCTCGTCAATACAGCAATTTTTAAATTCTTCATTATTCTCATGGATACAGCGATTATCGAATTCATCATTATTCTCGTGGATACAGCGATTTTTAAATTCTTCATTATTCTCATCGATACAGCGATTGTCGAATTCGTCATTATTCTCGTAGATACAGTGATTATCAACTTCTTCATTATTCTCGTGGATACAGCAATTTTTAAATTCTTCATTATTCTCATGGATACAGCGTATATCGAATTCATCATTATTCTCGTGGATACAGCGATATTTAAATTCTTCATTATTCTCATGGATACAGCAATTTTTAAATTCTTCATTATTCTCATGGATACAGCGATTATCGAATTCATCATTTTTCTCGTGGATACAGCGATTATTAAATTCTTCTTTATTTTCATGGATATAGCGAATATCGAATTCGTCATTATTCTCGTAGATACAGCGATTATCAACTTCTTCGTTATTCTCATGGATGCAGCGATTATCGAATTCGTCATTATTCGCGTAGATACAGCGATTATCAAATTCATCATTATTCTCGTGGATACAGCGATTGTCGAGTTCATCATTATTCTCGTAAAAACAGCGATTATCAAATTCATCATTATTCTCGTGGATACAGCGATTATCGAGTTTATCATTATTCTCAAGGATACAGTGATTCTCAAATTCTTCGTTATTCTCATGGATACAGTGGTTATCGAATTCTTCATTATTCTCGTAGATACAGTGATTATCAACTTCTTCATTATTCTCGTGGATACAGCGATTGTCGAGTTCATCATTTTTCTCGTGGATACAGCGATTGTCGACTTCATCATTATTCTCGTGGATACAGCAATTATTAAATTCTTCATTATTCTCATGGATACAGCGATGGTCGAGTTCATCATTATTCTCGTGGATACAGCGATTATCGAGTTCATCATTATTTTCGTGGATACAGTGATTCTTAAATTCTTCATTATTCTCGTGGATACAGCGATTGTCGAGTTCATCATTATTCTCGTGGATACAGTGATTGTCGAGTTCATCATTATTCTCGTGGATACAGCGATTTTTAAATTCTTCATTGATCTCGTAGATACAGTGATTATCAACTTCTTCATTATTCTCGTTAATACAGCAATTTTGAAATTCTTTATTATTCTCATGGATACAGCGATTATCGAATTCATCATTATTCTCGTGGATACAGCGATTTTTAAATTCTTCATTATTCTCGTAGATACAGTGATTATCAACTTCTTCATTATTCTCGTCAATACAGCAATATTTAAATTCTTCATTATTCTCATCGATACAGCGATTATCGAATTCATCATTATTCTCGTGGATACAGCGATTTTTAAATTCTTCATTATGCTCATCGATACAGCGATTGTCGAGTTCATAATTATTCTCGTGGGTACAGCGATTATGAAATTCTTCGTTATTCTCATGGATACAGCGATTTTTAAATTCTTCATTATTCTCGTGGATATAGCGATTATCAAGTTCATCATTATTCTCGTGGATACAGTGATTCTTAAATTCTTTATTATTCTCATGGACAGAGCGATTATCGAATTCGTCATTATTCTCGTAGATACAGTGATTATCAACTTCTTCATTATTCTCGTGGATACAGCAAACTTTAAATTCTTCATTATTCTCATTGATACAGCGATTATTGAATTCATCATTATTCTCGTGGGTACAGTGATTTTTAAATTCTTCATTATTCTCATGGAAACAGCGATTGTCGAGTTCATCAATATTCTCGTGGATACAGCGATTATCAAATTCTTCGTTATTCTCATGGATACAGCGATTATCGAATTCGTCATTATTCTCGTAGATACAGTGATTATCAACTTCTTCATTATTCTCGTGGATACAGTGATTATCGAATTCATCATTACTCTCGTGGATACAGCGATTTTTAAATTCTTCATTATTCTCGTAGATACAGTGATTATAAACTTCTTCATTATTCTCGTCAATACAGCAATTTTTAAATTCTTAATAATTCTTATGGATACAGCGATTATTGAATTCATCATTATTCTCGTGGATACAGCGATTTTTAAATTCCTCATTATTCTCATGGATACAGCGATTGTCGAGTTCATCATTATTCTCGTGGATACAGTGATTGTCGAGTTCATCGATATTCTCGTGGATACAGCGATTTTTAAAATCTTCATTATTCTCGTAGATACAGTGATTATCAACTTCTTCATTATTCTCGTCAATACAGCAATTTTTTAATTCTTTATTATTCTCATGGATACAGCGATTATCGAATGCATCATTATTCTCGGGGATACAGCGATTTTCAAATTCTTCATTATTCTCATGGATACAGCGATTGTCGAGTTCATCATTATTCTCATGGGTACAGCGATTATCAAATCCTTCGTTATTTTCAACGATACAGCGATTTTTAAATTCTTTATTATTCTCGTGGATATAGCGATTATCAAGTTCATCATTATTCTCGTAGATGCAGTGATTCTTAAATTCTTCATTATTCTCATGGATACAGCGATTATCTTATTCGTCATTATTCTCGTAGATACAGTGATTATCAACTTCTTCATTATTCTCGTCAATACAGCAATTTTTAAATTCTGCATTATTCTCATGGATACAGCGATTATCGAATTCATCATTATTCTCGTGGATACAGCGATTTTTGAATTCCTCATTATTCTCATGGATACAGCGATTGCCGAGTTAATCATTTATCTCGTGGGTACAGCGATTATCAAATTCTTCGTTATTCTCATGGATACAGCGATTTTGAAATTCTTCATTATTCTCGTTGATACAGCGATTATCACGTTCATCATTATTCTCGTGGATACAGTGATTCATATATTCCTTATTATTCTCATGGATACAGCGATTATCGAATTCGTCATTATTCTCGTAGATACAGTGATTATCAACTTCTTCATTATTCTCGTGGATACAGCAATTTTTAAATTCATCATTATTCTCATGGATACAGCGATTATCGAATTCGTCGTTATTCTCGTAGATACAGTGATTATCAACTTCTTCATTAATCTCGTTGATACAGCAATTTTTTAATTCTTTATTATTCTTATGGATACAGCGATTATCGAATTCATCATTATTCTCGTGGATACAGCGATTTTTGAATTCTTTATTATTCTCATGGATACAGCGATTATCGAATTCGTCATTTTTCTCGTAGATACAGTGATTATCAACTTCTTTATTATTCTCGTGGGTACAGCAATTTTTAAATTCGTCATTATTCTCGTAGATACAGCGATTATCAACTTCTTCGTTATTCTCATGGATGCAGCGATTATCGAATTCGTCATTATTCGCGTAGATACAGCGATTATCAAATTCATCATTATTCTCGTGGATACAGTGATTCTTAAATTCTTCATTATTCTCGTGGATACAGCGATTGTCGAGTTCATCATTATTCTCGTTGATACAGCGATTGTCGAGTTTATCATTATTATCGTGGATACAGTGATTCTCAAATTCTTTATTATTCTCATGGATACAGTGATTATCGAATTCTTCATTATTCTCGTGGATACAGTGTATATCAACTTCTTCATTATTCTCGTGGATACAGCGATCATCGAATTCATCATTTTTCTCATGGATGCAGCGATTATCGAATTCGTCATTATTCGCGTAGATACAGCGATTATGAAATTCATCATTATTCCCGTGAATACAGCGATTATCGAGTTTATCATTATTATCGTGGATACAGTGATTCTCAAATTCTTTATTATTCTCATGGATACAGTGATTATCGAATTCTTCATTATTCTCGTAGATACAGTGTTTATCAACTTCTTCATTATTCTCGTTATACAGCGATTGTCAAGTTCATCATTATTCTTGTGGATACAGCGATTGTCGAGTTCATCATTATTCTCGTGGATACAGCGATTATTAAATTCTTCATTATTCTCATGGATACAGCGATTGTCGAGTTCATCATTATTCTCCTGGATACAGCGATTTTTAAATTCTTCATAATTCTCATGGATACAGCGATTATCGAATTCATCATTATTCTCGTAGATACAGTGATTATCAACTTCTTTATTATTCTCGTGGATACAGCAATTTTTTTATTCTTCATTATTCTCATGGATACAGCGATTATCGAATTTGTCATTATTCTCGTAGATACAGTGATTATCAACTTCTTTATTATTCTCGTGAATACAGCGATTGTCGAGTTCATCATTATTCTCGTGGATACAGTGATTGTCGAGTTCATCATTATTCTCGTGGATACAGCGATTTTTAAATTCTTTAATATTCTCATGGATACAGCGATTATCGAATTCATCATTATTCTCCGGGATACAGCGGTTGTTAAATTCTTCATTATTCTTATGGATACAGCGATTGTCGAGTTCATCATTATTTTCATGGGTACAGCGATTATCAAATTCTTCGTTATTCTCATGGATACAGCAATTTTTAAATTATTCATTATTCTCGTAGATACAGTGATTATCAACTTCTTCATTATTCTCGTGGATACAGCGATTTTGAAATTCTTCATTATTCTCGTTGATACAGCGATTATCACGTTCATCATTATTCTCGTGGATACAGTGATTCATATATTCCTTATTATTCTCATGGATACAGCGATTATCGAATTCGTCATTATTCTCGTAGATACAGTGATTATCAACTTCTTCATTATTCTCGTGGATACAGCAATTCTTAAATTCTTCATTATTCTCATGGATACAGCGATTATCGAATTCGTCGTTATTCTCGTAGATACAGTGATTATCAACTTCTTCATTATTCTCGTTGATACAGCAATTTTTAAATTCTTTATTATCTTATGGATACAGCGATTATCGAATTCATCATTATTCTCGTGGATACAGCGATTTTTGAATTCTTTATTATTCTCATGGATACAGCGATTATCGAATTCGTCATTATTCTCGTAGATACAGTGATTATCAACTTCTTTATTATTCTCGTGGATACAGCAATTTTTAAATTCGTCATTATTCTCGTAGATACAGCGATTATCAACTTCTTCGTTATTCTCATGGATGCAGCGATTATCGAATTCGTCATTATTCGCGTAGATACAGCGATTATGAAATTCATCATTATTCTCGTGGATACAGTGATTCTTAAATTCTTCATTATTCTCGTGGATACAGCGATTGTCGAGTTCATCATTATTCTCGTAGATACAGCGATTATCGAGTTTATCATTATTATCGTGGATACAGTGATTCTCAAATTCTTTATTATTCTCATGGATACAGTGATTATCGAATTCTTCATTATTCTCGTGGATACAGTGTATATCAACTTCTTCATTATTCTCGTGGATACAGCGATCATCGAATTCATCATTTTTCTCATGGATGCAGCGATTATCGAATTCGTTATTATTCGCGTAGATACAGCGATTATGAAATTCATCATTATTCCCGTGGATACAGCGATTATCGAGTTTATCATTATTATCGTGGATACAGTGATTCTCAAATTCTTTATTATTCTCATGGATACAGTGATTATCGAATTCTTCATTATTCTCGTAGATACACTGTTTATCAACTTCTTCATTATTCTCGTTATACAGCGATTGTCAAGTTCATCATTATTCTTGTGGATACAGCGATTGTCGAGTTCATCATTATTCTCGTGGATACAGCGATTATTAAATTCTTCATTATTCTCATGGATACAGCGATTGTCGAGTTCATCATTATTCTCCTGGATACAGCGATTTTTAAATTCTTCATAATTCTCATGGATACAGCGATTATCGAATTCATCATTATTCTCGTGGATACAGCGATTTTTAAATTCCTCATTATTTTCATGGATACAGCGATTGTCGAGTTCATCATTTATCTCGTGGGTACAGCGATTATCAAATTCTTCGTTATTCTCATGGATGCAGCGATTTTTAAATTCTTCATTATTCTCGTGGATACAGCGATTATCAAGTTCATCATTTTTCTCGTGGATACAGCAATTTTTAAATTCTTTATTATTCTCATGGATACAGCGATTATCGAATTCGTCATTATTCTCGTAGATACAGTGATTATCAACTTCTTCATCATTCTCGTGGATACAGCAATTTTTAAATTCTTCATTATTCTCATGGATACAGCGATTATCGAATTCATCATTATTCTCGTGGATACAGCGATTTTTAAATTCTTTATTGTTCTCGTGGATACAGCAATTTTTAAATTCTTCATTATTCTCATGGATACAGCGATTATCGAATTCATCATTTTTCTCGTGGATACAGCGATTATCGAATTCATCATTTTTCTCGTGGATACAGCGATTATTAAATTCTTCTTTATTTTCATGGATATAGCGAACATCGAATTCGTCATTATTCTTGTAGATACAGCGATTATCAACTTCTTCGTTATTCTCATGGATGCAGCGATTATCGAATTCGTCTTTATTCGCGTAGATACAGCGATTATAAAATTCATCATTATTCTCGTGGATACAGTGATTCTCAAATTCTTCGTTATTCTCATGGATACAGTGATTATCGAATTGTTCATTATTTTCGTAGATACAGTGATTATCAACTTTTTTATTATTTTCGTGGATACAGCGATTGTCGAGTTCATCATTATTCTCGTGGATACAGCAATTATTAAATTCTTCATTATTCTCGTGGATACAACGATTGTCGAGTTCATCATTATTCTCGTGGATACAGTGATTGTCGAGTTCATCATTATTCTCGTGGATACAGCGATTTTAAAATTCTCTATTATTTTCGTAGATACAGTGATTATCAACTCCTTTATTATTCTCGTCAATACAGAAATTTTTTCATTCTTTATTATTCTCATGGATACAGCGATTATCGAATTCGTCGTTATTCTCGTAGATACAGTGATTATCAACTTCTTCATTATTCTCGTTGATACAGCAATTTTTTAATTCTTTATTATTCTTATGGATACAGCGATTATCGAGGTCATCATTATTCTCGTGGATACAGCAATTTTTAAATTCTTTATTATTCTCATGGATACAGCGATTATCGAATTCATCATTTTTCTCGTAGATACAGCGATTATCGAATTCATCATTTTTCTCGTGGATACAGCGATTATTAAATTCTTCTTTATTTTCATGGATATAGCGAACATCGAATTCGTCATTATTCTTGTAGATACAGCGATTATCAACTTCTTCGTTATTCTCATGGATGCAGCGATTATCGAATTCGTCATTATTCTCGTGGATACAGCGATTATCGAGTTCATCATTATTCTCGTGGATACAGTGATTCTCAAATTCTTCGTTATTCTCATGGATACAGTGATTATCGAATTGTTCATTATTTTCGTAGATACAGTGATTATCAACTTTTTTATTATTCTCGTGGATACAGCGATTGTCGAGTTCATCATTATTCTCGTGGATACAGCAATTATTAAATTCTTCATTATTCTCGTGGATACAGCGATTGTCGAGTTCATCATTTTTCTCGTGGATACAGTGATTGTCGAGTTCATCTTTATTCTCGTGGATACAGCGATTTTTAAATTCTTCATTATTCTCGTAGATACAGTGATTATCAACTTCTTCATTATTCTCGTCAATACAGCAATTTTTAAATTCTTTATTATTCTCATGGATACAGCGATTATCGAATTCATCATTATTCTCGTGTATACAGCGATTTTTAAATTCTTCATTATTCTCGTAGATACAGTGATTATCAACTTCTTCATTATTCTCGTCAATACAGCAATATTTGAATTCTTCATTATTTTCATCGATACAGCGATTATCGAATTCATCATTATTCTCGTGGATACAGCGATTTTTAAATTCTTCATTATTCTCATCGATACAGCGATTGTCGAGTTCATCATTATTCTCGTGGGTACAGCGATTATGAAATTCTTTGTTATTCTCATGGATACAGCGATTTTTAAATTCTTCATTATTCTCGTAGATACAGTGATTATCAACTTCTTCATTATTCTCGTCAATACAGCAATTTTTTAATTCTTTATTATTCTCATAGATACAGCGATTATCGAATTCATCATTATTCTCGTGGATACAGCGATTTTTGAATTTCTCATTATTCTCATGGATACAGCGATTGCCGAGTTTATCATTTATCTCGTGGGTACAGCGATTGTCGAGTTCATCATTATTCTCGTGGATACAGCGATTTTTAAATTCTTCATTATTCTCGTGGATACAGCGATTTTTAAATTCTTCATTATTCTCATCGATACAGCGATTGTCGAGTTCATCATTATTCACGTGGGTACAGCGATTATGAAATTCTTTGTTATTCTCATGGATACAGCGATTTTTAAATTCTTCATTATTCTCGTAGATACAGTGATTATCAACTTCTTCATTATTCTCGTCAATACAGCAATTTTTTAATTCTTTATTATTCTCATGGATACAGCGATTATCGAATTCATCATTATTCTCGTGTATACAGCGATTTTTAAATTCTTCATTATTCTCGTAGATACAGTGATTATCAACTTTTTCATTATTCTCGTCAATACAGCAATATTTGAATTCTTCATTATTTTCATCGATACAGCGATTATCGAATTCATCATTATTCTCGTGGATACAGCGATTTTTAAATTCTTCATTATTTTCATCGATACAGCGATTGTCGAGTTCATCATTATTCACGTGGGTACAGCGATTATGAAATTCTTTGTTATTCTCATGGATACAGCGATTTTTAAATTCTTCATTATTCTCGTAGATACAGTGATTATCAACTTCTTCATTATTCTCGTCAATACAGCAATTTTTTTATTCTTTATTATTCTCATGGATACAGCGATTATCGAATTCATCATTATTCTCGTGGATACAGCGATTTTTGAATTTCTCATTATTCTCGTGGATACAGCGATTGTCGAGTTCATCATTTTTCTCGTGGATACAGTGATTGTCGAGTTCATCATTATTCTCGTGGATACAGCGATTTTTAAATTCTTCATTATTCTCGTAGATACAGTGATTATCGAATTCGTCATTATTCTCGTAAATACAGTGATTATCAACTTCTCCATTATTCTCGTGGATACAGCAATCTGTAAATTCTTTATCATTCTCATTGATACAGCGATTATCGAATTCATCATTATTCTCCGGGATACAGCGGTTGTTAAATTCTTCATTATTCTCATGGATACAGCGATTGTCGCGTTCATCATTATTTTCATGGGTACAGCGATTATCAAATTCTTCGTTATTCTCATGGATACAGCAATTTTTAAATTCTTCATTATTCTCGTAGATACAGTGATTATCAACTTCTTCATTATTCTCGTCAATACAGCAATTTTTTAATTCTTTATTATTCTCATGGATACAGCGATTATCGAATTCATCATTATTCTCGTGGATACAGCGATTTTTGAATTTCTCATTATTCTCATGGATACAGCGATTGCCGAGTTTATCATTTATCTCGTGGGTACAGCGATTATCAAATTCTTCGTTTCTATCATAGATACAGCGATTTTGAAATTCTTTATTATTCTCGTTGATACAGCGATTATCACGTTCATCATTATTCTCGTGGATACAGTGATTCATATATTCTTTATTATTCTCATGGATACAGCGATTATCGAATTCTTCATTATTCTCGTAGATACAGTGATTATCAACTTCTTTATTATTCTCGTGGATACAGCAATTTTTAAATTCGTCATTATTCTCGTAGATACAGCGATTATCAACTTCTTCATTATTCTCATGGATACAGCGATTATCGAATTCATCATAATTCTCGTGGATACAGCGATTTTTAAATTCTTTATTATTCTCGTAGATACAGTGATTATCAACTTCGTCATTATTCTCGTCAATACAGCAATTTTTAAATTCTTCATTATTCTCATGGATACAGCGATTATCGAATTCATCATTATTCTCGTGGATACAGCGATTTTTAAATTCTTCATTATTCTCATCGATACAGCGATTGTCGAATTCGTCATTATTCTCGTAGATACAGTGATTATCAACTTCTTCATTATTCTCGTGGATACAGCAATTTTTAAATTCTTCATTATTCTCATGGATACAGCGATTATCGAATTCATCATTATTCTCGTGGATACAGCGATATTTAAATTCTTCATTATTCTCATGGATACAGCAATTTTTAAATTCTTCATTATTCTCATGGATACAGCGATTATCGAATTCATCATTTTTCTCGTGGATACAGCGATTATTAAATTCTTCTTTATTTTCATGGATATAGCGAATATCGAATTCGTCATTATTCTCGTAGATACAGCGATTATCAACTTCTTCGTTATTCTCATGGATGCAGCGATTATTGAATTCGTCATTATTCGCGTAGATACAGCGATTATCAAATTCATCATTATTCTCGTGGATACAGCGATTGTCGAGTTCATCATTATTCTCGTAAAAACAGCGATTATCAAATTCATCATTATTCTCGTGGATACAGCGATTATCAAGTTTATCATTATTCTCAAGGATACAGTGATTCTCAAATTCTTCGTTATTCTCATGGATACAGTGGTTATTGAATTCTTCATTATTCTCGTAGATACAGTGATTATCAACTTCTTCATTATTCTCGTGGATACAGCGATTGTCGAGTTCATCATTTTTCTCGTGGATACAGCGATTGTCGAGTTCATCATTATTCTCGTGGATACAGCAATTATTAAATTCTTCATTATTCTCATGGATACAGCGATGGTCGAGTTCATCATTATTCTCGTGGATACAGCGATTATCGAGTTCATCATTATTCTCGTGGATACAGTGATTCTTAAATTCTTCATTATTCTCGTGGATACAGCGATTGTCGAGTTCATCATTATTCTCGTGGATACAGTGATTGTCGAGTTCATCATTATTCTCGTGGATACAGCGATTTTTAAATTCTTCATTGATCTCGTAGATACAGTGATTATCAACTTCTTCATTATTCTCGTCAATACAGCAATTTTGAAATTCTTTATTATTCTCATGGATACAGCGATTATCGAATTCATCATTATTCTCGTGGATACAGCGATTTTTAAATTCTTCATTATTCTCGTAGATACAGTGATTATCAACTTTTTCATTATTCTCGTCAATACAGCAATATTTAAATTCTTCATTATTCTCATCGATACAGCGATTATCGAATTCATCATTATTCTCGTGGATACAGCGATTTTTAAATTCTTCATTATGCTCATCGATACAGCGATTGTCGAGTTCATAATTATTCTCGTGGGTACAGCGATTATGAAATTCTTCGTTATTCTCATGGATACAGCGATTTTTAAATTCTTCATTATTCTCGTGGATATAGCGATTATCAAGTTCATCATTATTCTCGTGGATACAGTGATTCTTAAATTCTTTATTATTCTCATGGACACAGCGATTATCGAATTCGTCATTATTCTCGTAGATACAGTGATTATCAACTTCTTCATTATTCTCGTGGATACAGCAAACTTTAAATTCTTCATTATTCTCATTGATACAGCGATTATTGAATTCATCATTATTCTCGTGGGTACAGTGATTTTTAAATTCTTCATTATTCTCATGGAAACAGCGATTGTCGAGTTCATCAATATTCTCGTGGATACAGCGATTATCAAATTCTTCGTTATTCTCATGGATACAGCGATTATCGAATTCGTCATTATTCTCGTAGATACAGTGATTATCAACTTCTTCATTATTCTCGTGGATACAGTGATTATCGAATTCATCATTATTCTCGTGGATACAGCGATTTTTAAATTCTTCATTATTCTCGTAGATACAGTGATTATCAACTTCTTCATTATTCTCGTCAATACAGCAATTTTTAAATTCTTCATAATTCTTATGGATACAGCGATTATTGAATTCATCATTATTCTCGTGGATACAGCGATTTTTAAATTCCTCATTTTTCTCATGGATACAGCGATTGTCGAGTTCATCATTCTTCTCGTGGATACAGTGATTGTCGAGTTCATCGATATTCTCGTGGATACAGCGATTTTTAAAATCTTTATTATTCTCGTAGATACAGTGATTATCAACTTCTTCATTATTCTCGTCAATACAGCAATTTTTTAATTCTTTATTATTCTCATGGATACAGCGATTATCGAATGCATCATTATTCTCGGGGATACAGCGATTTTCAAATTCTTCATTATTCTCATGGATACAGCGATTGTCGAGTTCATCATTATTCTCATGGGTACAGCGATTATCAAATCCTTCGTTATTTTCAACGATACAGCGATTTTTAAATTCTTTATTATTCTCGTGGATATAGCGATTATCAAGTTCATCATTATTCTCGTAGATGCAGTGATTCTTAAATTCTTCATTATTCTCATGGATACAGCGATTATCTTATTCGTCATTATTCTCGTAGATACAGTGATTATCAACTTCTTCATTATTCTCGTCAATACAGCAATTTTTAAATTCTGCATTATTCTCATGGATACAGCGATTATCGAATTCATCATTATTCTCGTGGATACAGCGATTTTTGAATTCCTCATTATTCTCATGGATACAGCGATTGCCGAGTTAATCATTTATCTCGTGGGTACAGCGATTATCAAATTCTTCGTTATTCTCATGGATACAGCGATTTTGAAATTCTTCATTATTCTCGTTGATACAGCGATTATCACGTTCATCATTATTCTCGTGGATACAGTGATTCATATATTCCTTATTATTCTCATGGATACAGCGATTATCGAATTCGTCATTATTCTCGTAGATACAGTGATTATCAACTTCTTCATTATTCTCGTGGATACAGCAATTTTTAAATTCTTCATTATTCTCATGGATACAGCGATTATCGAATTCGTCGTTATTCTCGTAGATACAGTGATTATCAACTTCTTCATTAATCTCGTTGATACAGCAATTTTTTAATTCTTTATTATTCTTATGGATACAGCGATTATCGAATTCATCATTATTCTCGTGGATACAGCGATTTTTGAATTCTTTATTATTCTCATGGATACAGCGATTATCGAATTCGTCATTTTTCTCGTAGATACAGTGATTATCAACTTCTTTATTATTCTCGTGGGTACAGCAATTTTTAAATTCGTCATTATTCTCGTAGATACATCGATTATCAACTTCTTCGTTATTCTCATGGATGCAGCGATTATCGAATTCGTCATTATTCGCGTAGATACAGCGATTATCAAATTCTTCATTATTCTCGTGGATACAGTGATTCTTAAATTCTTCATTATTCTCGTGGATACAGCGATTGTCGAGTTCATCATTATTCTCGTTGATACAGCGATTGTCGAGTTTATCATTATTATCGTGGATACAGTGATTCTCAAATTCTTTATTATTCTCATGGATACAGTGATTATCGAATTCTTCATTATTCTCGTGGATACAGTGTATATCAACTTCTTCATTATTCTCGTGGATACAGCGATCATCGAATTCATCATTTTTCTCATGGATGCAGCGATTATCGAATTCGTCATTATTCGCGTAGATACAGCGATTATGAAATTCATCATTATTCCCGTGAATACAGCGATTATCGAGTTTATCATTATTATCGTGGATACAGTGATTCTCAAATTCTTTATTATTCTCATGGATACAGTGATTATCGAATTCTTCATTATTCTCGTAGATACAGTGTTTATCAACTTCTTCATTATTCTCGTTATACAGCGATTGTCAAGTTCATCATTATTCTTGTGGATACAGCGATTGTCGAGTTCATCATTATTCTCGTGGATACAGCGATTATTAAATTCTTCATTATTCTCATGGATACAGCGATTGTCGAGTTCATCATTATTCTCCTGGATACAGCGATTTTTAAATTCTTCATAATTCTCATGGATACAGCGATTATCGAATTCATCATTATTCTCGTGGATACAGCGATTTTTAAATTCCTCATTATTTTCATGGATACAGCGATTATCGAGTTTATCATTATTCTCGTGTATACAGTGATTCTCAAATTCTTCGTTATTCTCATGGATACAGTGGTTATCGAATTCTTCATTATTCTCGTAGATACAGTGATTATCAACTTCTTCATTATTCTCGTCAATACAGCAATTTTTAAATTCTTTATTATTCTCATGGATACAACGATTATCGAATTCATCATTATTCTCGTGGATACAGCGATTTTTAAATTCTTCATTATTCTCGTAGATACAGTGATTATCAACTTCTTCATTATTCTCGTCAATACAGCAATATTGAAATTCTTCATTATTCTCATCGATACAGCGATTATCGAATTCATCATTATTCTCATCGATACAGCGATTGTCGAGTTCATCATTATTCTCGTGGGTACAGCGATTATGAAATTCTTCGTTATTCTCATGGATACAGCGATTTTAAAATTCTTCATTATTCTCGTGGATATAGCGATTATCAAGTTCATCATTATTCTCGTGGATACAGTGATTCTTAAATTCTTCATTATTCTCATGGACACAGCGATTATCGAATTCGTCATTATTCTCGTAGATACAGTGATTATCAACTTCTTCATTATTCTCGTGGATACAGCAATTTTTAAATTCTTCATTATTCTCATGGATACAGCGATTATCGAATTCATCATTATTCTCGTGGATACAGCGATATTTAAATTCTTCATTATTCTCATGGATACAGCAATTTTGAAATTCTTCATTATTCTCATGGATACAGCGATTATCGAATTCATCATTTTTCTCGTGGATACAGCGATTATCGAGTTCATGATTATTCTCGTGGATACAGTGATTCTTAAATTCTTCATTATTCTCGTGGATACAGCGATTGTCGAGTTCATCATTTTTCTCGTGGATACAGTGATTGTCGAGTTCATCATTATTCTCGTGGATACAGCGATTTTTAAATTCTTCATTATTCTCGTAGATACAGTGATTATCAACTTCTTCATTACTCTCGTTGATACAGCAATTTTTAAATTCTTTATTATTCTTATGGATACAGCGATTATCGAATTCATCATTATTCTCGTGGATACAGCGATTTTTGAATTCTTTATTATTCTCATGGATACAGCGATTATCGAATTCGTCATTATTCTCGTAGATACAGTGGTTATCAACTTCTTTATTATTCTCGTGGATACAGCAATTTTTAAATTCGTCATTATTCTCGTAGATACAACGATTATCAACTTCTTCATTATTCTCATGGATACAGCGATTATCGAATTCATCATAATTCTCGTGAATACAGCGATTTTTAAATTCTTTATTATTCTCGTAGATACAGTGATTATCAACTTCGTCATTATTCTCGTCAATACAGCAATTTTTAAATTCTTCATTATTCTCGTAGATACAGTGATTATCAACTTCTTCATTACTCTCGTTGATACAGCAATTTTTGAATTCTTTATTATTCTTATGGATACAGCGATTATCGAATTCATCCTTATTCTCGTGGATCGAGCGATTTTTGAATTCTTTATTATTCTCATGGATACAGCGATTATCGAATTCGTCATTATTCTCGTAGATACAGTGGTTATCAACTTCTTTATTATTCTCGTGGATACAGCAATTTTTAAATTCGTCATTATTCTCGTAGATACAGCGATTATCAACTTCTTCATTATTCTCATGGATACAGCGATTATCGAATTCATCATAATTCTCGTGGATACAGCGATTTTTAAATTCTTTATTATTCTTGTAGATACAGTGATTATCAATTTCGTCATTATTCTCGTCAATACAGCAATTTTTAAATTCTTCATTATTCTCATGGATACAGCGATTATCGAATTCATCATTATTCTCGTGGATACAGCGATTTTTAAATTCTTCATTATTCTCATCGATACAGCGATTGTCGAATTCGTCATTATTCTCGTAGATACAGTGATTATCAACTTCTTCATTATTCTCGTGGATACAGCAATTTTTAAATTCTTCATTATTCTCATGGATACAGCGTATATCGAATTCATCATTATTCTCGTGGATACAGCGATATTTAAATTCTTCATTATTCTCATGGATACAGCAATTTTTAAATTCTTCATTATTCTCATGGATACAGCGATTATCGAATTCATCATTTTTCTCGTGGATACAGCGATTATTAAATTCTTCTTTATTTTCATGGATATAGCGAATATCGAATTCGTCATTATTCTCGTAGATACAGCGATTATCAACTTCTTCGTTATTCTCATGGATGCAGCGATTATCGAATTCGTCATTATTCGCGTAGATACAGCGATTATCAAATTCATCATTATTCTCGTGGATACAGCGATTGTCGAGTTCATCATTATTCTCGTAAAAACAGCGATTATCAAATTCATCATTATTCTCGTGGATACAGCGATTATCGAGTTTATCATTATTCTCAAGGATACAGTGATTCTCAAATTCTTCGTTATTCTCATGGATACAGTGGTTATCGAATTCTTCATTATTCTCGTAGATACAGTGATTATCAACTTCTTCATTATTCTCGTGGATACAGCGATTGTCGAGTTCATCATTTTTCTCGTGGATACAGCGATTGTCGAGTTCATCATTATTCTCGTGGATACAGCAATTATTAAATTCTTCATTATTCTCATGGATACAGCGATGGTCGAGTTCATCATTATTCTCGTGGATACAGCGATTATCGAGTTCATCATTATTCTCGTGGATACAGTGATTCTTAAATTCTTCATTATTCTCGTGGATACAGCGATTGTCGAGTTCATCATTATTCTCGTGGATACAGTGATTGTCGAGTTCATCATTATTCTCGAGGATACAGCGATTTTTAAATTCTTCATTGATCTCGTAGATACAGTGATTATCAACTTCTTCATTATTCTCGTCAATACAGCAATTTTGAAATTCTTTATTATTCTCATGGATACAGCGATTATCGAATTCATCATTATTCTCGTGTATACAGCGATTTTTAAATTCTTCATTATTCTCGTAGATACAGTGATTATCAACTTTTTCATTATTCTCGTCAATACAGCAATATTTGAATTCTTCATTATTTTCATCGATACAGCGATTATCGAATTCATCATTATTCTCGTGGATACAGCGATTTTTAAATTCTTCATTATTTTCATCGATACAGCGATTGTCGAGTTCATCATTATTCACGTGGGTACAGCGATTATGAAATTCTTTGTTATTCTCATGGATACAGCGATTTTTAAATTCTTCATTATTCTCGTAGATACAGTGATTATCAACTTCTTCATTATTCTCGTCAATACAGCAATTTTTTTATTCTTTATTATTCTCATGGATACAGCGATTATCGAATTCATCATTATTCTCGTGGATACAGCGATTTTTGAATTTCTCATTATTCTCGTGGATACAGCGATTGTCGAGTTCATCATTTTTCTCGTGGATACAGTGATTGTCGAGTTCATCATTATTCTCGTGGATACAGCGATTTTTAAATTCTTCATTATTCTCGTAGATACAGTGATTATCGAATTCGTCATTATTCTCGTAAATACAGTGATTATCAACTTCTCCATTATTCTCGTGGATACAGCAATCTGTAAATTCTTTATCATTCTCATTGATACAGCGATTATCGAATTCATCATTATTCTCCGGGATACAGCGGTTGTTAAATTCTTCATTATTCTCATGGATACAGCGATTGTCGCGTTCATCATTATTTTCATGGGTACAGCGATTATCAAATTCTTCGTTATTCTCATGGATACAGCAATTTTTAAATTCTTCATTATTCTCGTAGATACAGTGATTATCAACTTCTTCATTATTCTCGTCAATACAGCAATTTTTTAATTCTTTATTATTCTCATGGATACAGCGATTATCGAATTCATCATTATTCTCGTGGATACAGCGATTTTTGAATTTCTCATTATTCTCATGGATACAGCGATTGCCGAGTTTATCATTTATCTCGTGGGTACAGCGATTATCAAATTCTTCGTTTCTATCATAGATACAGCGATTTTGAAATTCTTTATTATTCTCGTTGATACAGCGATTATCACGTTCATCATTATTCTCGTGGATACAGTGATTCATATATTCTTTATTATTCTCATGGATACAGCGATTATCGAATTCTTCATTATTCTCGTAGATACAGTGATTATCAACTTCTTTATTATTCTCGTGGATACAGCAATTTTTAAATTCGTCATTATTCTCGTAGATACAGCGATTATCAACTTCTTCATTATTCTCATGGATACAGCGATTATCGAATTCATCATAATTCTCGTGGATACAGCGATTTTTAAATTCTTTATTATTCTCGTAGATACAGTGATTATCAACTTCGTCATTATTCTCGTCAATACAGCAATTTTTAAATTCTTCATTATTCTCATGGATACAGCGATTATCGAATTCATCATTATTCTCGTGGATACAGCGATTTTTAAATTCTTCATTATTCTCATCGATACAGCGATTGTCGAATTCGTCATTATTCTCGTAGATACAGTGATTATCAACTTCTTCATTATTCTCGTGGATACAGCAATTTTTAAATTCTTCATTATTCTCATGGATACAGCGATTATCGAATTCATCATTATTCTCGTGGATACAGCGATATTTAAATTCTTCATTATTCTCATGGATACAGCAATTTTTAAATTCTTCATTATTCTCATGGATACAGCGATTATCGAATTCATCATTTTTCTCGTGGATACAGCGATTATTAAATTCTTCTTTATTTTCATGGATATAGCGAATATCGAATTCGTCATTATTCTCGTAGATACAGCGATTATCAACTTCTTCGTTATTCTCATGGATGCAGCGATTATTGAATTCGTCATTATTCGCGTAGATACAGCGATTATCAAATTCATCATTATTCTCGTGGATACAGCGATTGTCGAGTTCATCATTATTCTCGTAAAAACAGCGATTATCAAATTCATCATTATTCTCGTGGATACAGCGATTATCAAGTTTATCATTATTCTCAAGGATACAGTGATTCTCAAATTCTTCGTTATTCTCATGGATACAGTGGTTATTGAATTCTTCATTATTCTCGTAGATACAGTGATTATCAACTTCTTCATTATTCTCGTGGATACAGCGATTGTCGAGTTCATCATTTTTCTCGTGGATACAGCGATTGTCGAGTTCATCATTATTCTCGTGGATACAGCAATTATTAAATTCTTCATTATTCTCATGGATACAGCGATGGTCGAGTTCATCATTATTCTCGTGGATACAGCGATTATCGAGTTCATCATTATTCTCGTGGATACAGTGATTCTTAAATTCTTCATTATTCTCGTGGATACAGCGATTGTCGAGTTCATCATTATTCTCGTGGATACAGTGATTGTCGAGTTCATCATTATTCTCGTGGATACAGCGATTTTTAAATTCTTCATTGATCTCGTAGATACAGTGATTATCAACTTCTTCATTATTCTCGTCAATACAGCAATTTTGAAATTCTTTATTATTCTCATGGATACAGCGATTATCGAATTCATCATTATTCTCGTGGATACAGCGATTTTTAAATTCTTCATTATTCTCGTAGATACAGTGATTATCAACTTTTTCATTATTCTCGTCAATACAGCAATATTTAAATTCTTCATTATTCTCATCGATACAGCGATTATCGAATTCATCATTATTCTCGTGGATACAGCGATTTTTAAATTCTTCATTATGCTCATCGATACAGCGATTGTCGAGTTCATAATTATTCTCGTGGGTACAGCGATTATGAAATTCTTCGTTATTCTCATGGATACAGCGATTTTTAAATTCTTCATTATTCTCGTGGATATAGCGATTATCAAGTTCATCATTATTCTCGTGGATACAGTGATTCTTAAATTCTTTATTATTCTCATGGACACAGCGATTATCGAATTCGTCATTATTCTCGTAGATACAGTGATTATCAACTTCTTCATTATTCTCGTGGATACAGCAAACTTTAAATTCTTCATTATTCTCATTGATACAGCGATTATTGAATTCATCATTATTCTCGTGGGTACAGTGATTTTTAAATTCTTCATTATTCTCATGGAAACAGCGATTGTCGAGTTCATCAATATTCTCGTGGATACAGCGATTATCAAATTCTTCGTTATTCTCATGGATACAGCGATTATCGAATTCGTCATTATTCTCGTAGATACAGTGATTATCAACTTCTTCATTATTCTCGTGGATACAGTGATTATCGAATTCATCATTATTCTCGTGGATACAGCGATTTTTAAATTCTTCATTATTCTCGTAGATACAGTGATTATCAACTTCTTCATTATTCTCGTCAATACAGCAATTTTTAAATTCTTCATAATTCTTATGGATACAGCGATTATTGAATTCATCATTATTCTCGTGGATACAGCGATTTTTAAATTCCTCATTTTTCTCATGGATACAGCGATTGTCGAGTTCATCATTCTTCTCGTGGATACAGTGATTGTCGAGTTCATCGATATTCTCGTGGATACAGCGATTTTTAAAATCTTTATTATTCTCGTAGATACAGTGATTATCAACTTCTTCATTATTCTCGTCAATACAGCAATTTTTTAATTCTTTATTATTCTCATGGATACAGCGATTATCGAATGCATCATTATTCTCGGGGATACAGCGATTTTCAAATTCTTCATTATTCTCATGGATACAGCGATTGTCGAGTTCATCATTATTCTCATGGGTACAGCGATTATCAAATCCTTCGTTATTTTCAACGATACAGCGATTTTTAAATTCTTTATTATTCTCGTGGATATAGCGATTATCAAGTTCATCATTATTCTCGTAGATGCAGTGATTCTTAAATTCTTCATTATTCTCATGGATACAGCGATTATCTTATTCGTCATTATTCTCGTAGATACAGTGATTATCAACTTCTTCATTATTCTCGTCAATACAGCAATTTTTAAATTCTGCATTATTCTCATGGATACAGCGATTATCGAATTCATCATTATTCTCGTGGATACAGCGATTTTTGAATTCCTCATTATTCTCATGGATACAGCGATTGCCGAGTTAATCATTTATCTCGTGGGTACAGCGATTATCAAATTCTTCGTTATTCTCATGGATACAGCGATTTTGAAATTCTTCATTATTCTCGTTGATACAGCGATTATCACGTTCATCATTATTCTCGTGGATACAGTGATTCATATATTCCTTATTATTCTCATGGATACAGCGATTATCGAATTCGTCATTATTCTCGTAGATACAGTGATTATCAACTTCTTCATTATTCTCGTGGATACAGCAATTTTTAAATTCTTCATTATTCTCATGGATACAGCGATTATCGAATTCGTCGTTATTCTCGTAGATACAGTGATTATCAACTTCTTCATTAATCTCGTTGATACAGCAATTTTTTAATTCTTTATTATTCTTATGGATACAGCGATTATCGAATTCATCATTATTCTCGTGGATACAGCGATTTTTGAATTCTTTATTATTCTCATGGATACAGCGATTATCGAATTCGTCATTTTTCTCGTAGATACAGTGATTATCAACTTCTTTATTATTCTCGTGGGTACAGCAATTTTTAAATTCGTCATTATTCTCGTAGATACATCGATTATCAACTTCTTCGTTATTCTCATGGATGCAGCGATTATCGAATTCGTCATTATTCGCGTAGATACAGCGATTATCAAATTCTTCATTATTCTCGTGGATACAGTGATTCTTAAATTCTTCATTATTCTCGTGGATACAGCGATTGTCGAGTTCATCATTATTCTCGTTGATACAGCGATTGTCGAGTTTATCATTATTATCGTGGATACAGTGATTCTCAAATTCTTTATTATTCTCATGGATACAGTGATTATCGAATTCTTCATTATTCTCGTGGATACAGTGTATATCAACTTCTTCATTATTCTCGTGGATACAGCGATCATCGAATTCATCATTTTTCTCATGGATGCAGCGATTATCGAATTCGTCATTATTCGCGTAGATACAGCGATTATGAAATTCATCATTATTCCCGTGAATACAGCGATTATCGAGTTTATCATTATTATCGTGGATACAGTGATTCTCAAATTCTTTATTATTCTCATGGATACAGTGATTATCGAATTCTTCATTATTCTCGTAGATACAGTGTTTATCAACTTCTTCATTATTCTCGTTATACAGCGATTGTCAAGTTCATCATTATTCTTGTGGATACAGCGATTGTCGAGTTCATCATTATTCTCGTGGATACAGCGATTATTAAATTCTTCATTATTCTCATGGATACAGCGATTGTCGAGTTCATCATTATTCTCCTGGATACAGCGATTTTTAAATTCTTCATAATTCTCATGGATACAGCGATTATCGAATTCATCATTATTCTCGTGGATACAGCGATTTTTAAATTCCTCATTATTTTCATGGATACAGCGATTATCGAGTTTATCATTATTCTCGTGTATACAGTGATTCTCAAATTCTTCGTTATTCTCATGGATACAGTGGTTATCGAATTCTTCATTATTCTCGTAGATACAGTGATTATCAACTTCTTCATTATTCTCGTCAATACAGCAATTTTTAAATTCTTTATTATTCTCATGGATACAACGATTATCGAATTCATCATTATTCTCGTGGATACAGCGATTTTTAAATTCTTCATTATTCTCGTAGATACAGTGATTATCAACTTCTTCATTATTCTCGTCAATACAGCAATATTGAAATTCTTCATTATTCTCATCGATACAGCGATTATCGAATTCATCATTATTCTCATCGATACAGCGATTGTCGAGTTCATCATTATTCTCGTGGGTACAGCGATTATGAAATTCTTCGTTATTCTCATGGATACAGCGATTTTAAAATTCTTCATTATTCTCGTGGATATAGCGATTATCAAGTTCATCATTATTCTCGTGGATACAGTGATTCTTAAATTCTTCATTATTCTCATGGACACAGCGATTATCGAATTCGTCATTATTCTCGTAGATACAGTGATTATCAACTTCTTCATTATTCTCGTGGATACAGCAATTTTTAAATTCTTCATTATTCTCATGGATACAGCGATTATCGAATTCATCATTATTCTCGTGGATACAGCGATATTTAAATTCTTCATTATTCTCATGGATACAGCAATTTTGAAATTCTTCATTATTCTCATGGATACAGCGATTATCGAATTCATCATTTTTCTCGTGGATACAGCGATTATCGAGTTCATCATTATTCTCGTGGATACAGTGATTCTTAAATTCTTCATTATTCTCGTGGATACAGCGATTGTCGAGTTCATCATTTTTCTCGTGGATACAGTGATTGTCGAGTTCATCATTATTCTCGTGGATACAGCGATTTTTAAATTCTTCATTATTCTCGTAGATACAGTGATTATCAACTTCTTCATTACTCTCGTTGATACAGCAATTTTTAAATTCTTTATTATTCTTATGGATACAGCGATTATCGAATTCATCATTATTCTCGTGGATACAGCGATTTTTGAATTTTTATTATTCTCATGGATACAGCGATTATCGAATTCGTCATTATTCTCGTAGATACAGTGGTTATCAACTTCTTTATTATTCTCGTGGATACAGCAATTTTTAAATTCGTCATTATTCTCGTAGATACAACGATTATCAACTTCTTCATTATTCTCATGGATACAGCGATTATCGAATTCATCATAATTCTCGTGAATACAGCGATTTTTAAATTCTTTATTATTCTCGTAGATACAGTGATTATCAACTTCGTCATTATTCTCGTCAATACAGCAATTTTTAAATTCTTCATTATTCTCGTAGATACAGTGATTATCAACTTCTTCATTACTCTCGTTGATACAGCAATTTTTGAATTCTTTATTATTCTTATGGATACAGCGATTATCGAATTCATCCTTATTCTCGTGGATCGAGCGATTTTTGAATTCTTTATTATTCTCATGGATACAGCGATTATCGAATTCGTCATTATTCTCGTAGATACAGTGGTTATCAACTTCTTTATTATTCTCGTGGATACAGCAATTTTTAAATTCGTCATTATTCTCGTAGATACAGCGATTATCAACTTCTTCATTATTCTCATGGATACAGCGATTATCGAATTCATCATAATTCTCGTGGATACAGCGATTTTTAAATTCTTTATTATTCTTGTAGATACAGTGATTATCAATTTCGTCATTATTCTCGTCAATACAGCAATTTTTAAATTCTTCATTATTCTCATGGATACAGCGATTATCGAATTCATCATTATTCTCGTGGATACAGCGATTTTTAAATTCTTCATTATTCTCATCGATACAGCGATTGTCGAATTCGTCATTATTCTCGTAGATACAGTGATTATCAACTTCTTCATTATTCTCGTGGATACAGCAATTTTTAAATTCTTCATTATTCTCATGGATACAGCGTATATCGAATTCATCATTATTCTCGTGGATACAGCGATATTTAAATTCTTCATTATTCTCATGGATACAGCAATTTTTAAATTCTTCATTATTCTCATGGATACAGCGATTATCGAATTCATCATTTTTCTCGTGGATACAGCGATTATTAAATTCTTCTTTATTTTCATGGATATAGCGAATATCGAATTCGTCATTATTCTCGTAGATACAGCGATTATCAACTTCTTCGTTATTCTCATGGATGCAGCGATTATCGAATTCGTCATTATTCGCGTAGATACAGCGATTATCAAATTCATCATTATTCTCGTGGATACAGCGATTGTCGAGTTCATCATTATTCTCGTAAAAACAGCGATTATCAAATTCATCATTATTCTCGTGGATACAGCGATTATCGAGTTTATCATTATTCTCAAGGATACAGTGATTCTCAAATTCTTCGTTATTCTCATGGATACAGTGGTTATCGAATTCTTCATTATTCTCGTAGATACAGTGATTATCAACTTCTTCATTATTCTCGTGGATACAGCGATTGTCGAGTTCATCATTTTTCTCGTGGATACAGCGATTGTCGAGTTCATCATTATTCTCGTGGATACAGCAATTATTAAATTCTTCATTATTCTCATGGATACAGCGATGGTCGAGTTCATCATTATTCTCGTGGATACAGCGATTATCGAGTTCATCATTATTCTCGTGGATACAGTGATTCTTAAATTCTTCATTATTCTCGTGGATACAGCGATTGTCGAGTTCATCATTATTCTCGTGGATACAGTGATTGTCGAGTTCATCATTATTCTCGAGGATACAGCGATTTTTAAATTCTTCATTGATCTCGTAGATACAGTGATTATCAACTTCTTCATTATTCTCGTCAATACAGCAATTTTGAAATTCTTTATTATTCTCATGGATACAGCGATTATCGAATTCATCATTATTCTCGTGGATACAGCGATTTTTAAATTCTTCATTATTCTCGTAGATACAGTGATTATCAACTTCTTCATTATTCTCGTCAATACAGCAATATTTAAATTCTTCATTATTCTCATCGATACAGCGATTATCGAATTCATCATTATTCTCGTGGATACAGCGATTTTTAAATTCTTCATTATGCTCATCGATACAGCGATTGTCGAGTTCATAATTATTCTCGTGGGTACAGCGATTATGAAATTCTTCGTTATTCTCATGGATACAGCGATTTTTAAATTCTTCATTATTCTCGTGGATATAGCGATTATCAAGTTCATCATTATTCTCGTGGATACAGTGATTCTTAAATTCTTTATTATTCTCATGGACAGAGCGATTATCGAATTCGTCATTATTCTCGTAGATACAGTGATTATCAACTTCTTCATTATTCTCGTGGATACAGCAAACTTTAAATTCTTCATTATTCTCATTGATACAGCGATTATTGAATTCATCATTATTCTCGTGGGTACAGTGATTTTTAAATTCTTCATTATTCTCATGGAAACAGCGATTGTCGAGTTCATCAATATTCTCGTGGATACAGCGATTATCAAATTCTTCGTTATTCTCATGGATACAGCGATTATCGAATTCGTCATTATTCTCGTAGATACAGTGATTATCAACTTCTTCATTATTCTCGTGGATACAGTGATTATCGAATTCATCATTACTCTCGTGGATACAGCGATTTTTAAATTCTTCATTATTCTCGTAGATACAGTGATTATCAACTTCTTCATTATTCTCGTCAATACAGCAATTTTTAAATTCTTAATAATTCTTATGGATACAGCGATTATTGAATTCATCATTATTCTCGTGGATACAGCGATTTTTAAATTCCTCATTATTCTCATGGATACAGCGATTGTCGAGTTCATCATTATTCTCGTGGATACAGTGATTGTCGAGTTCATCGATATTCTCGTGGATACAGCGATTTTTAAAATCTTCATTATTCTCGTAGATACAGTGATTATCAACTTCTTCATTATTCTCGTCAATACAGCAATTTTTTAATTCTTTATTATTCTCATGGATACAGCGATTATCGAATGCATCATTATTCTCGGGGATACAGCGATTTTCAAATTCTTCATTATTCTCATGGATACAGCGATTGTCGAGTTCATCATTATTCTCATGGGTACAGCGATTATCAAATCCTTCGTTATTTTCAACGATACAGCGATTTTTAAATTCTTTATTATTCTCGTGGATATAGCGATTATCAAGTTCATCATTATTCTCGTAGATGCAGTGATTCTTAAATTCTTCATTATTCTCATGGATACAGCGATTATCTTATTCGTCATTATTCTCGTAGATACAGTGATTATCAACTTCTTCATTATTCTCGTCAATACAGCAATTTTTAAATTCTGCATTATTCTCATGGATACAGCGATTATCGAATTCATCATTATTCTCGTGGATACAGCGATTTTTGAATTCCTCATTATTCTCATGGATACAGCGATTGCCGAGTTAATCATTTATCTCGTGGGTACAGCGATTATCAAATTCTTCGTTATTCTCATGGATACAGCGATTTTGAAATTCTTCATTATTCTCGTTGATACAGCGATTATCACGTTCATCATTATTCTCGTGGATACAGTGATTCATATATTCCTTATTATTCTCATGGATACAGCGATTATCGAATTCGTCATTATTCTCGTAGATACAGTGATTATCAACTTCTTCATTATTCTCGTGGATACAGCAATTTTTAAATTCATCATTATTCTCATGGATACAGCGATTATCGAATTCGTCGTTATTCTCGTAGATACAGTGATTATCAACTTCTTCATTAATCTCGTTGATACAGCAATTTTTTAATTCTTTATTATTCTTATGGATACAGCGATTATCGAATTCATCATTATTCTCGTGGATACAGCGATTTTTGAATTCTTTATTATTCTCATGGATACAGCGATTATCGAATTCGTCATTTTTCTCGTAGATACAGTGATTATCAACTTCTTTATTATTCTCGTGGGTACAGCAATTTTTAAATTCGTCATTATTCTCGTAGATACAGCGATTATCAACTTCTTCGTTATTCTCATGGATGCAGCGATTATCGAATTCGTCATTATTCGCGTAGATACAGCGATTATCAAATTCATCATTATTCTCGTGGATACAGTGATTCTTAAATTCTTCATTATTCTCGTGGATACAGCGATTGTCGAGTTCATCATTATTCTCGTTGATACAGCGATTGTCGAGTTTATCATTATTATCGTGGATACAGTGATTCTCAAATTCTTTATTATTCTCATGGATACAGTGATTATCGAATTCTTCATTATTCTCGTGGATACAGTGTATATCAACTTCTTCATTATTCTCGTGGATACAGCGATCATCGAATTCATCATTTTTCTCATGGATGCAGCGATTATCGAATTCGTCATTATTCGCGTAGATACAGCGATTATGAAATTCATCATTATTCCCGTGAATACAGCGATTATCGAGTTTATCATTATTATCGTGGATACAGTGATTCTCAAATTCTTTATTATTCTCATGGATACAGTGATTATCGAATTCTTCATTATTCTCGTAGATACAGTGTTTATCAACTTCTTCATTATTCTCGTTATACAGCGATTGTCAAGTTCATCATTATTCTTGTGGATACAGCGATTGTCGAGTTCATCATTATTCTCGTGGATACAGCGATTATTAAATTCTTCATTATTCTCATGGATACAGCGATTGTCGAGTTCATCATTATTCTCCTGGATACAGCGATTTTTAAATTCTTCATAATTCTCATGGATACAGCGATTATCGAATTCATCATTATTCTCGTGGATACAGCGATTTTTAAATTCCTCATTATTTTCATGGATACAGCGATTATCGAGTTTATCATTATTCTCGTGTATACAGTGATTCTCAAATTCTTCGTTATTCTCATGGATACAGTGGTTATCGAATTCTTCATTATTCTCGTAGATACAGTGATTATCAACTTCTTCATTATTCTCGTCAATACAGCAATTTTTAAATTCTTTATTATTCTCATGGATACAACGATTATCGAATTCATCATTATTCTCGTGGATACAGCGATTTTTAAATTCTTCATTATTCTCGTAGATACAGTGATTATCAACTTCTTCATTATTCTCGTCAATACAGCAATATTGAAATTCTTCATTATTCTCATCGATACAGCGATTATCGAATTCATCATTATTCTCATCGATACAGCGATTGTCGAGTTCATCATTATTCTCGTGGGTACAGCGATTATGAAATTCTTCGTTATTCTCATGGATACAGCGATTTTAAAATTCTTCATTATTCTCGTATATAGCGATTATCAAGTTCATCATTATTCTCGTGGATACAGTGATTCTTAAATTCTTCATTATTCTCATGGACACAGCGATTATCGAATTCGTCATTATTCTCGTAGATACAGTGATTATCAAATTCATCATTATTCTCGTGAATACAGCGATTGTCGAGTTCATCATTATTCTCGTAAAAACAGCGATTATCAAATTCATCATTATTATCGTGGATACAGCGATTATCGAGTTCATCATTATTCTCGTGGATACAGTGATTCTTAAATTCTTCATTATTCTCGTGGATACAGCGATTGTCGAGTTCATCATTTTTCTCGTGGATACAGTGATTGTCGAGTTCATCATTATTCTCGTGGATACAGCGATTTTTAAATTCTTCATTATTCTCGTAGATACAGTGATTATCAACTTCTTCATTACTCTCGTTGATACAGCAATTTTTGAATTCTTTATTATTCTTATGGATACAGCGATTATCGAATTCATCATTATTTTCGTGGATACAGCGATTTTTGAATTCTTTATTATTCTCATGGATACAGCGATTATCGAATTCGTCATTATTCTCGTAGATACAGTGGTTATCAACTTCTTTATTATTCTCGTGGATACAGCAATTTTTAAATTCGTCATTATTCTCGTAGATACAGCGATTATCAACTTCTTCATTATTCTCATGGATACAGCGATTATCGAATTCATCATAATTCTCGTGAATACAGCGATTTTTAAATTCTTTATTATTCTCGTAGATACAGTGATTATCAACTTCGTCATTATTCTCGTCAATACAGCAATTTTTAAATTCTTCATTATTCTCGTAGATACAGTGATTATCAACTTCTTCATTACTCTCGTTGATACAGCAATTTTTGAATTCTTTATTATTCTTATGGATACAGCGATTATCGAATTCATCCTTATTCTCGTGGATAGAGCGATTTTTGAATTCTTTATTATTCTCATGGATACAGCGATTATCGAATTCGTCATTATTCTCGTAGATACAGTGGTTATCAACTTCTTTATTATTCTCGTGGATACAGCAATTTTTAAATTCGTCATTATTCTCGTAGATACAGCGATTATCAACTTCTTTATTATTCTCATGGATACAGCGATTATCGAATTCATCATAATTCTCGTGGATACAGCGATTTTTAAATTCTTTATTATTCTTGTAGATACAGTGATTATCAATTTCGTCATTATTCTCGTCAATACAGCAATTTTTTAAATTCTTCATTATTCTCATGGATACAGCGATTATCGAATTCATCATTATTCTCGTGGATACAGCGATTTTTAAATTCTTCATTATTCTCATCGATACAGCGATTGTCGAATTCGTCATTATTCTCGTAGATACAGTGATTATCAACTTCTTCATTATTCTCGTGGATACAGCAATTTTTAAATTCTTCATTATTCTCATGGATACAGCGATTATCGAATTCATCATTATTCTCGTGGATACAGCGATATTTAAATTCTTCATTATTCTCATGGATACAGCAATTTTTAAATTCTTTATTATTCTCATGGATACAGCGATTATCGAATTCATCATTTTTCTCGTGGATACAGCGATTATTAAATTCTTCTTTATTTTCATGGATATAGCGAATATCGAATTCGTCATTATTCTCGTAGATACAGCGATTATCAACTTCTTCGTTATTCTCATGGATGCAGCGATTATCGAATTCGTCATTATTCGCGTAGATACAGCGATTATCAAATTCATCATTATTCTCGTGGATACAGCGATTGTCGAGTTCATCATTATTCTCGTAAAAACAGCGATTATCAAATTCATCATTATTCTCGTGGATACAGCGATTATCGAGTTTATCATTATTCTCAAGGATACAGTGATTCTCAAATTCTTCGTTATTCTCATGGATACAGTGGTTATCGAATTCTTCATTATTCTCGTAGATACAGTGATTATCAACTTCTTCATTATTCTCGTGGATACAGCGATTGTCGAGTTCATCATTTTTCTCGTGGATACAGCGATTGTCGAGTTCATCATTATTCTCGTGGATACAGCAATTATTAAATTCTTCATTATTCTCATGGATACAGCGATGGTCGAGTTCATCATTATTCTCGTGGATACAGCGATTATCGAGTTCATTATTATTCTCGTGGATACAGTGATTCTTAAATTCTTCATTATTCTCGTGGATACAGCGATTGTCGAGTTCATCATTATTCTCGTGGATACAGTGATTGTCGAGTTCATCATTATTCTCGTGGATACAGCGATTTTTAAATTCTTCATTGATCTCGTAGATACAGTGATTATCAACTTCTTCATTATTCTCGTCAATACAGCAATTTTGAAATTCTTTATTATTCTCATGGATACAGCGATTATCGAATTCATCATTATTCTCGTGGATACAGCGATTTTAAAATTCTTCATTATTCTCGTAGATACAGTGATTATCAACTTCTTCATTATTCTCGTCAATACAGCAATATTTAAATTCTTCATTATTCTCATCGATACAGCGATTATCGAATTCATCATTATTCTCGTGGATACAGCGATTTTTAAATTCTTCATTATGCTCATCGATACAGCGATTGTCGAGTTCATAATTATTCTCGTGGGTACAGCGATTATGAAATTCTTCGTTATTCTCATGGATACAGCGATTTTTAAATTCTTCATTATTCTCGTGGATATAGCGATTATCAAGTTCATCATTATTCTCGTGGATACAGTGATTCTTAAATTCTTTATTATTCTCATGGACAGAGCGATTATCGAATTCGTCATTGTTCTCGTAGATACAGTAATTATCAACTTCTTCATTATTCTCGTGGATACAGCAAACTTTAAATTCTTCATTATTCTCATTGATACAGCGATTATTGAATTCATCATTATTCTCGTGGGTACAGTGATTTTTAAATTCTTCATTATTCTCATGGAAACAGCGATTGTCGAGTTCATCAATATTCTCGTGGATACAGCGATTATCAAATTCTTCGTTATTCTCATGGATACAGCGATTATCGAATTCGTCATTATTCTCGTAGATACAGTGATTATCAACTTCTTCATTATTCTCGTGGATACAGTGATTATCGAATTCATCATTACTCTCGTGGATACAGCGATTTTTAAATTCTTCATTATTCTCGTAGATACAGTGATTATCAACTTCTTCATTATTCTCGTCAATACAGCAATTTTTAAATTCTTAATAATTCTTATGGATACAGCGATTATTGAATTCATCATTATTCTCGTGGATACAGCGATTTTTAAATTCCTCATTATTCTCATGGATACAGCGATTGTCGAGTTCATCATTATTCTCGTGGATACAGTGATTGTCGAGTTCATCGATATTCTCGTGGATACAGCGATTTTTAAAATCTTCATTATTCTCGTAGATACAGTGATTATCAACTTCTTCATTATTCTCGTCAATACAGCAATTTTTTAATTCTTTATTATTTTCATGGATACAGCGATTATCGAATGCATCATTATTCTCGGGGATACAGCGATTTTCAAATTCTTTATTATTCTCATGGATACAGCGATTGTCGAGTTCATCATTATTCTCATGGGTACAGCGATTATCAAATCCTTCGTTATTTTCAACGATACAGCGATTTTTAAATTCTTTATTATTCTCGTGGATATAGCGATTATCAAGTTCATCATTATTCTCGTAGATGCAGTGATTCTTAAATTCTTCATTATTCTCATGGATACAGCGATTATCTTATTCGTCATTATTCTCGTAGATACAGTGATTATCAACTTCTTCATTATTCTCGTGAATACAGCGATTGTCGAGTTCATCATTATTCTCGTAAAAACAGCGATTATCAAATTCATCATTATTCTCGTGCATACAGCGATTATCGAGTTCATCATTATTCTCGTGGATACAGTGATTCTCAAATTCTTCATAATTCTAATGGATACAGCGATTATCGAATTCATCATTTTTCTCGTGGATACAGCGATTATCAACTTCTTCTTTATTCTCGTGGATACAGCGATTGTCGAGTTCATCATTATTCTCGTGGATACAGCGATAGTCGAGTTCATCATTATTCTCGTGGATACAGCGATTATCGAATTCGTCATTATTCTCGTAGATACAGTGATTATCAACTTCTTTATTATTCTCGTGGATACAGCAATTTTTAAATTCTTTATTATTTTCATGGATACGGCGATTATCGAATATATTATTTTTCTCGTTGATACAGCGATTATTAAATTCTTCTTTATTTTCATGGATACAGCGAATATCGAATTCGTCATTATTCTCGTAGATAAGGTGATTATCAACTTCTTTATTATTCTCGTGGATACAGCAATTTTTAAATTCTTCATTATTCTCATGGATACAGCGATTATCGAATTCATCATTTTTCTCGTGGATACAGCGATTATTAAATTCTTCTTTATTTTCATGGATACAGCGAAGATTTAATTCGTCATTATTCTCGTAGATACAGCGATTATCAACTTCTTCGTTATTCTCATGGATGCAGCGATTATCGAATTCGTCAATATTCGCGTAGATACAGCGATTATCAAATTCATCATTATTCCCGTGGATACAGCGATTGTCGAGTTCATCATTATTCTCGTTAAAACAGCGATTATCAAATTCATCATTATTCTCGTGGATACAGCGATTATCGAGTTTATCATTATTCTCGTGGATACAGTGATTCTCAAATTCTTTATTGTTCTCATGCATACAGTGATTATCGAATTCTTCATTATTCTCGTCGATACAGTGATTATCAACTTCTTCATTATTCTCGTGGATACAGCGATTGTCGAGTTCATCATTATTCTTGTGGATACAGCGATTGTCGAGTTCATCATTATTCTCGTGGATACAGCGATTATTAAATTCTTCATTATTCTCATGGATACAGCGATTGTCGAGTTCATCATTATTCTCGTGGATACAGCGATTTTTAAATTCTTCATTATTCTCGTGGATACAGCGATTATCGAGTTCATCATTATTCTCGTGGATACAGTGATTCTTAAATTCTTCATTATTCTCGTGGATACAGAGATTCTCGAGTTCATCATTATTCTCGTGGATACAGCGATTTTTAAATTCTTCATTATTCTCATCGATACAGCGATTGTCGAATTCGTCATTATTCTCGTAGATACAGTGATTATCAACTTCTTCATTATTCTCGTGGATACAGCAATTTTTAAATTCTTTATTATTCTCATGGATACAGCGTTTATCGAATTCATCATTATTCTCGTGAATACAGCGATTTTTAAATTCTTTATTATTCTCATGGATACAGCAATTTTTAAATTCTTCATTATTCTCATGGATACAGCGATTATCGAATTCATCATTTTTCTCGTGGATACAGCGATTATTAAATTCTTCTTTATTTTCATGGATATAGCAAATATCGAATTCGTCATTATTCTCGTAGATACAGCGATTATCAACTTCTTCGTTATTCTCATGAATGCAGCGATTATCGAATTCGTCATTATTCGCGTAGATACAGCGATTATCAAATTCATCATTATTCTCGTGGATACAGCGATTGTCGAGTTCATCATTATTTTCGTAAAAACAGCGATTATCAAATTCATCATTATTCTCGAGAATACAGCGATTATCGAGTTTATCATTATTCTCGTGGATACAGTGATTCTCAAATTCTTCGTTATTCTCGTGGATACAGCGATTATCGAGTTCATCATTATTCTCGTGGATACAGTGATTCTTAAATTCTTCATTATTCTCGTGGATACAGCGATTGTCGAGTTCATCATTATTCTCGTGGATACAGTAATTGTCGAGTTCATCATTATTCTCGTTGATACAGCGATTTTTAAATTCTTCATTATTCTCGTAGATACAGTGATTATCAACTTCTTCATTATTCTCGTCAATACAGCAATTTTGAAATTCTTTATTATTCTCATGGATACAGCGATTATCGAATTCATCATTATTCTCGTGGATACAGCCATTTTCAAATTCTTTATTATTCTCGTAGATACAGTGATTATCAACTTCTTTATTATTCTCGTCAATACAGCAATATTTAAATTCTTCAATATTCTCATCGATACAGCGATTATCGAATTCATCATTATTCTCGTGGATACAGCGATTTTTAAATTCTTTATTATTCTCATCGATACAGCGATTGTCGAGGTCATAATTATTCTCGTGGGTACAGCGATTATGAAATTCTTCGTTATTCTCATGGATACAGCGATTATCGAATTCGTCATTATTCTCGTAGATACAGTGATTATCAACTTCTTCATTATTCTCGTGGATACAGTGATTATCGAATTCATCATTACTCTCGTGGATACAGCGATTTTTAAATTCTTCATTATTCTCGTAGATACAGTGATTATCAACTTCTTCATTATTCTCGTCAATACAGCAATTTTTAAATTCTTAATAATTCTTATGGATACAGCGATTATTGAATTCATCATTATTCTCGTGGATACAGCGATTTTTAAATTCCTCATTATTCTCATGGATACAGCGATTGTCGAGTTCATCATTATTCTCGTGGATACAGTGATTGTCGAGTTCATCGATATTCTCGTGGATACAGCGATTTTTAAAATCTTCATTATTCTCGTAGATACAGTGATTATCAACTTCTTCATTATTCTCGTCAATACAGCAATTTTTTAATTCTTTATTATTCTCATGGATACAGCGATTATCGAATGCATCATTATTCTCGGGGATACAGCGATTTTCAAATTCTTTATTATTCTCATGGATACAGCGATTGTCGAGTTCATCATTATTCTCATGGGTACAGCGATTATCAAATCCTTCGTTATTTTCAACGATACAGCGATTTTTAAATTCTTTATTATTCTCGTGGATATAGCGATTATCAAGTTCATCATTATTCTCGTAGATGCAGTGATTCTTAAATTCTTCATTATTCTCATGGATACAGCGATTATCTTATTCGCCATTATTCTCGTAGATACAGTGATTATCAACTTCTTCATTATTCTCGTGAATACAGCGATTGTCGAGTTCATCATTATTCTCGTAAAAACAGCGATTATCAAATTCATCATTATTCTCGTGCATACAGCGATTATCGAGTTCATCATTATTCTCGTGGATACAGTGATTCTCAAATTCTTCATAATTCTAATGGATACAGCGATTATCGAATTCATCATTTTTCTCGTGGATACAGCGATTATCAACTTCTTCTTTATTCTCGTGGATACAGCGATTGTCGAGTTCATCATTATTCTCGTGGATACAGCGATAGTCGAGTTCATCATTATTCTCGTGGATACAGCGATTATCGAATTCGTCATTATTCTCGTAGATACAGTGATTATCAACTTCTTTATTATTCTCGTGGATACAGCAATTTTTAAATTCTTTATTATTTTCATGGATACGGCGATTATCGAATATATTATTTTTCTCGTTGATACAGCGATTATTAAATTCTTCTTTATTTTCATGGATACAGCGAATATCGAATTCGTCATTATTCTCGTAGATAAGGTGATTATCAACTTCTTTATTATTCTCGTGGATACAGCAATTTTTAAATTCTTCATTATTCTCATGGATACAGCGATTATCGAATTCATCATTTTTCTCGTGGATACAGCGATTATTAAATTCTTCTTTATTTTCATGGATACAGCGAAGATTTAATTCGTCATTATTCTCGTAGATACAGCGATTATCAACTTCTTCGTTATTCTCATGGATGCAGCGATTATCGAATTCGTCAATATTCGCGTAGATACAGCGATTATCAAATTCATCATTATTCCCGTGGATACAGCGATTGTCGAGTTCATCATTATTCTCGTTAAAACAGCGATTATCAAATTCATCATTATTCTCGTGGATACAGCGATTATCGAGTTTATCATTATTCTCGTGGATACAGTGATTCTCAAATTCTTTATTGTTCTCATGCATACAGTGATTATCGAATTCTTCATTATTCTCGTCGATACAGTGATTATCAACTTCTTCATTATTCTCGTGGATACAGCGATTGTCGAGTTCATCATTATTCTTGTGGATACAGCGATTGTCGAGTTCATCATTATTCTCGTGGATACAGCGATTATTAAATTCTTCATTATTCTCATGGATACAGCGATTGTCGAGTTCATCATTATTCTCGTGGATACAGCGATTTTTAAATTCTTCATTATTCTCGTGGATACAGCGATTATCGAGTTCATCATTATTCTCGTGGATACAGTGATTCTTAAATTCTTCATTATTCTCGTGGATACAGAGATTCTCGAGTTCATCATTATTCTCGTGGATACAGCGATTTTTAAATTCTTCATTATTCTCATCGATACAGCGATTGTCGAATTCGTCATTATTCTCGTAGATACAGTGATTATCAACTTCTTCATTATTCTCGTGGATACAGCAATTTTTAAATTCTTTATTATTCTCATGGATACAGCGTTTATCGAATTCATCATTATTCTCGTGAATACAGCGATTTTTAAATTCTTTATTATTCTCATGGATACAGCAATTTTTAAATTCTTCATTATTCTCATGGATACAGCGATTATCGAATTCATCATTTTTCTCGTGGATACAGCGATTATTAAATTCTTCTTTATTTTCATGGATATAGCAAATATCGAATTCGTCATTATTCTCGTAGATACAGCGATTATCAACTTCTTCGTTATTCTCATGAATGCAGCGATTATCGAATTCGTCATTATTCGCGTAGATACAGCGATTATCAAATTCATCATTATTCTCGTGGATACAGCGATTGTCGAGTTCATCATTATTTTCGTAAAAACAGCGATTATCAAATTCATCATTATTCTCGAGAATACAGCGATTATCGAGTTTATCATTATTCTCGTGGATACAGTGATTCTCAAATTCTTCGTTATTCTCGTGGATACAGCGATTATCGAGTTCATCATTATTCTCGTGGATACAGTGATTCTTAAATTCTTCATTATTCTCGTGGATACAGCGATTGTCGAGTTCATCATTATTCTCGTGGATACAGTAATTGTCGAGTTCATCATTATTCTCGTGGATACAGCGATTTTTAAATTCTTCATTATTCTCGTAGATACAGTGATTATCAACTTCTTCATTATTCTCGTCAATACAGCAATTTTGAAATTCTTTATTATTCTCATGGATACAGCGATTATCGAATTCATCATTATTCTCGTGGATACAGCCATTTTCAAATTCTTTATTATTCTCGTAGATACAGTGATTATCAACTTCTTTATTATTCTCGTCAATACAGCAATATTTAAATTCTTCAATATTCTCATCGATACAGCGATTATCGAATTCATCATTATTCTCGTGGATACAGCGATTTTTAAATTCTTTATTATTCTCATCGATACAGCGATTGTCGAGTTCATAATTATTCTCGTGGGTACAGCGATTATGAAATTCTTCGTTATTCTCATGGATACAGCGATTTTTAAATTCTTCATTATTCTCGTGGATATAGCGATTATCAACTTCATCATTATTCTCGTGGATACAGTGATTCTTAAATTCTTTATTATTCTCATGGACACAGCGATTATCGAATTCGTCATTATTCTCGTAGATACAGTGATTATCAACTTCTTCATTATTCTCGGGGATACAGTGATTATCGAATTCATCATTATTCTCGTGGATACAGCGATTTTTAAATTCCTCATTATTCTCATGGATACAGCGATTGTCGAGTTCATCAATTATCTCGTGGGTACAGCGATTATCAAATTCTTCGTTATTCTCATGGATGCAGCGTATTTAAAATTCTTCATTATTCTCGTGGATACAGCGATTATCAAGTTCATCATTATTCTCGTGGATACAGTGATTCTTAAATTCTTTATTATTCTCATGGATACAGCGATTATTTAATTAGTCATTATTCTCGTAGATACAGTGATTATCAACTTCTTCATTATTCTCGTGGATACAGCAATTTTTAAATTCTTCATTATTCTCATGGATACAGCGATTATCGAATTCGTCATTATTCTCGTAGATACAGTGATTATCAACTTCTTCATTATTCTCGTGGATACAGCAATTTTTTAATTCTTCATTATTCTCATGGACACAGCGATTATCGAATTCGTCATTATTCTCGTAGATACAGTGATTATCAACTTCTTCATTATTCTCGTGGATACAGTGATTATCGAATTCATCATTATTCTCGTGGATACAGCGATTTTTAAATTCCTCATTATTCTCATGGATATAGCGATTGTCGAGTTCATCAATTATCTCGTGGGTACAGCGATTATCAAATTCTTCGTTATTCTCATGGATGCAGCGTATTTAAAATTCTTCATTATTCTCGTGGATACAGCGATTATTAAGTTCATCATTATTCTCGTGGATACAGTGATTCTTAAATTCTTTATTATTCTCATGGATACAGCGATTATTTAATTAGTCATTATTCTCGTAGATACAGTGATTATCAACTTCTTCATTATTCTCGGGGATACAGTGATTATCGAATTCATCATTATTCTCGTGGATACAGCGATTTTTAAATTCCTCATTATTCTCATGGATACAGCGATTGTCGAGTTCATCAATTATCTCGTGGGTACAGCGATTATCAAATTCTTCGTTATTCTCATGGATGCAGCGTATTTAAAATTCTTCATTATTCTCGTGGATACAGCGATTATCAAGTTCATCATTATTCTCGTGGATACAGTGATTCTTAAATTCTTTATTATTCTCATGGATACAGCGATTATTTAATTAGTCATTATTCTCGTAGATACAGTGATTATCAACTTCTTCATTATTCTCGTGGATACAGCAATTTTTAAATTCTTCATTATTCTCATGGATACAGCGATTATCGAATTCGTCATTATTCTCGTAGATACAGTGATTATCAACTTCTTCATTATTCTCGTGGATACAGCAATTTTTTAATTCTTCATTATTCTCATGGACACAGCGATTATCGAATTCGTCATTATTCTCGTAGATACAGTGATTATCAACTTCTTCATTATTCTCGTGGATACAGTGATTATCGAATTCATCATTATTCTCGTGGATACAGCGATTTTTAAATTCCTCATTATTCTCATGGATATAGCGATTGTCGAGTTCATCAATTATCTCGTGGGTACAGCGATTATCAAATTCTTCGTTATTCTCATGGATGCAGCGTATTTAAAATTCTTCATTATTCTCGTGGATACAGCGATTATCAAGTTCATCATTATTCTCGTGGATACAGTGATTCTTAAATTCTTTATTATTCTCATGGATACAGCGATTATTTAATTAGTCATTATTCTCGTAGATACAGTGATTATCAACTTCTTCATTATTCTCGTGGATACAGCGATTGTCGAGTTCATTATTATTCTCGTGGATACAGCGATTGTCGAGTTCATCATTATTCTCGTGGATACAGCGATTATCGAATTCGTCATTATTCTCGTAGATACAGTGATTATCAACTTCTTTATTATTCTCGTGGATACAGCAATTTTTAAATTCTTTATTATTTTCATGGATACGGCGATTATCGAATATATTATTTTTCTCGTTGATACAGCGATTATTAAATTCTTCTTTATTTTCATGGATACAGCGAATATCGAATTCGTCATTATTCTCGTAGATAAGGTGATTATCAACTTCTTTATTATTCTCGTGGATACAGCAATTTTTAAATTCTTCATTATTCTCATGGATACAGCGATTATCGAATTCATCATTTTTCTCGTGGATACAGCGATTATTAAATTCTTCTTTATTTTCATGGATACAGCGAAGATTTAATTCGTCATTATTCTCGTAGATACAGCGATTATCAACTTCTTCGTTATTCTCATGGATGCAGCGATTATCGAATTCGTCAATATTCGCGTAGATACAGCGATTATCAAATTCATCATTATTCCCGTGGATACAGCGATTGTCGAGTTCATCATTATTCTCGTTAAAACAGCGATTATCAAATTCATCATTATTCTCGTGGATACAGCGATTATCGAGTTTATCATTATTCTCGTGGATACAGTGATTCTCAAATTCTTTATTGTTCTCATGCATACAGTGATTATCGAATTCTTCATTATTCTCGTCGATACAGTGATTATCAACTTCTTCATTATTCTCGTGGATACAGCGATTGTCGAGTTCATCATTATTCTTGTGGATACAGCGATTGTCGAGTTCATCATTATTCTCGTGGATACAGCGATTTTTAAATTCTTCATTATTCTCGTGGATACAGCGATTATCGAGTTCATCATTATTCTCGTGGATACAGTGATTCTTAAATTCTTCATTATTCTCGTGGATACAGAGATTCTCGAGTTCATCATTATTCTCGTGGATACAGCGATTTTTAAATTCTTCATTATTCTCATCGATACAGCGATTGTCGAATTCGTCATTATTCTCGTAGATACAGTGATTATCAACTTCTTCATTATTCTCGTGGATACAGCAATTTTTAAATTCTTCATTATTCTCATGGATACAGCGTTTATCGAATTCATCATTATTCTCGTGAATACAGCGATTTTTAAATTCTTTATTATTCTCATGGATACAGCAATTTTTAAATTCTTCATTATTCTCATGGATACAGCGATTATCGAATTCATCATTTTTCTCGTGGATACAGCGATTATTAAATTCTTCTTTATTTTCATGGATATAGCAAATATCGAATTCGTCATTATTCTCGTAGATACAGCGATTATCAACTTCTTCGTTATTCTCATGGATGCAGCGATTATCGAATTCGTCATTATTCGCGTAGATACAGCGATTATCAAATTCATCATTATTCTCGTGGATACAGCGATTGTCGAGTTCATCATTATTTTCGTAAAAACAGCGATTATCAAATTCATCATTATTCTCGTGAATACAGCGATTATCGAGTTTATCATTATCCTCGTGGATACAGTGATTCTCAAATTCTTCGTTATTCTCGTGGATACAGCGATTATCGAGTTCATCATTATTCTCGTGGATACAGTGATTCTTAAATTCTTCATTATTCTCGTGGATACAGCGATTGTCGAGTTCATCATTATTCTCGTGGATACAGTGATTGGCGAGCTCATCATTATTCTCGTGGATACAGCGATTTTTAAATTCTTCATTATTCTCGTAGATACAGTGATTATCAACTTCTTCATTATTCTCGTCAATACAGCAATTTTGAAATTCTTTATTATTCTCATGGATACAGCGATTATCGAATTCATCATTATTCTCGTGGATACAGCCATTTTCAAATTCTTTATTATTCTCGTAGATACAGTGATTATCAACTTCTTCATTATTCTCGTCAATACAGCAATATTTAAATTCTTCATTATTCTCATCGATACAGCGATTATCGAATTCATCATTATTCTCGTGGATACAGCGATTTTTAAATTCTTCATTATTCTCATCGATACAGCGATTGTCGAGTTCATAATTATTCTCGTGGGTACAGCGATTATGAAATTCTTCGTTATTCTCATGGATACAGCGATTTTTAAATTCTTCATTATTCTCGTGGATATAGCGATTATCAACTTCATCATTATTCTCGTGGATACAGTGATTCTTAAATTCTTTATTATTCTCATGGACACAGCGATTATCGAATTCGTCATTATTCTCGTAGATACAGTGATTATCAACTTCTTCATTATTCTCGTGGATACAGTGATTATCGAATTCATCATTATTCTCGTGGATACAGCGATTTTTAAATTCCTCATTATTCTCATGGATACAGCGATTGTCGAGTTCATCAATTATCTCGTGGGTACAGCGATTATCAAATTCTTCGTTATTCTCATGGATGCAGCGTATTTAAAATTCTTCATTATTCTCGTGGATACAGCGATTATCAAGTTCATCATTATTCTCGTGGATACAGTGATTCTTAAATTCTTTATTATTCTCATGGATACAGCGATTATTTAATTAGTCATTATTCTCGTAGATACAGTGATTATCAACTTCTTCATTATTCTCGTGGATACAGCAATTTTTAAATTCTTCATTATTCTCATGGATACAGCGATTATCGAATTCGTCATTATTCTCGTAGATACAGTGATTATCAACTTCTTCATTATTCTCGTGGATACAGCAATTTTTTAATTCTTCATTATTCTCATGGATACAGCGATTATCGAATTCATCATTATTCTCGTGGATACAGCGATTTTTAAATTCTTTATTATTCTCATGGATACAGCAATTTTTAAATTCTTCATTATTCTCATGGATACAGCGATTATCGAATTCATCATTTTTCTCGTGGATACAGCGATTATTAAATTCTTCTTTATTTTCATGGATATAGCGATTATCGAATTCGTCATTATTCGCGTAGATACAGCGATTATCAAATTCATCATTATTCTCGTGGATACAGCGATTGTCGAGTTCATCATTATTCTCGTAAAAACAGCGATTATCAAATTCATCATTATTCTCGTGGATACAGGGATTATCGAGTTTATCATTATTCTCGTGGATACAGTGATTCTCAAATTCCTCGTTATTCTCATGGATACAGTGGTTATCGAATTTTTCATTATTCTCGTAGATACAGTGATTATCAACTTCTTCATTAATCTCGTGGATACAGCGATTGTCGAGTTCATCCTTATTCTCGTGGATACAGCGATTGTCGAGTTTATCATTATTCTCGTGAATACAGCAATTATTAAATTCTTCATTATTCTCATGGATACAGCGATGGTCGAATTCATCATTATTCTCGTGGATACAGCGATTTTTAAATTCTTTATTATTCTCATCGATACAGCGATTCTCGAGTTCATCATTATTCTCGTGGGTACAGCGATTATGAAATTCTTCGTTATTCTCATGGATACAGCGATTATCGAATTCATCATTATTCTCGTGGATACAGCGATTTTTAAATTCTTTATTATTCTCATCGATACAGCGATTATCAAGTTCATCATTATTCTCGTGGATACAGCGATTCTTAAATTCTTCATTATTCTCATAGACACAGCGATTATCGAATTCGTCATTATTCTCGTAGATACAGTGATTATCAACTTCTTCATTATTCTCGTGGATACAGCAATCTTTAAATCCTTTATTATTCTCATTGATACAGCGATTATTGAATTCATCATTATTCTCGTGGATACAGCGATTTTTGAATTCTTCATTATTCTCATGGAAACAGCGATTGACGAGTTCATCAATATTCTCGTGGATACAGCGATTATCAAATTCTTCGTTATTCTCATGGATACAGCGATTATCGAATTCATCATTATTCTCGTAGATACAGTGATTATCAACTTCTTCATTATTCTCGTGGATACAGCAATTTTTTTATTCTTCATTATTCTCATGGATACAGCGATTATCGAATTTGTCATTATTCTCGTAGATACAGTGATTATCAACTTCTTTATTATTCTCGTGAATACAGCGATTGTCGAGTTCATCATTATTCTCGTGGATACAGTGATTGTCGAGTTCATCATTATTCTCGTGGATACAGCGATTTTTAAATTCTTTAATATTCTCATGGATACAGCGATTATCGAATTCATCATTATTCTCCGGGATACAGCGGTTGTTAAATTCTTCATTATTCTTATGGATACAGCGATTGTCGAGTTCATCATTATTTTCATGGGTACAGCGATTATCAAATTCTTCGTTATTCTCATGGATACAGCAATTTTTAAATTATTCATTATTCTCGTAGATACAGTGATTATCAACTTCTTCATTATTCTCGTGGATACAGCGATTTTGAAATTCTTCATTATTCTCGTTGATACAGCGATTATCACGTTCATCATTATTCTCGTGGATACAGTGATTCATATATTCCTTATTATTCTCATGGATACAGCGATTATCGAATTCGTCATTATTCTCGTAGATACAGTGATTATCAACTTCTTCATTATTCTCGTGGATACAGCAATTCTTAAATTCTTCATTATTCTCATGGATACAGCGATTATCGAATTCGTCGTTATTCTCGTAGATACAGTGATTATCAACTTCTTCATTATTCTCGTTGATACAGCAATTTTTAAATTCTTTATTATCTTATGGATACAGCGATTATCGAATTCATCATTATTCTCGTGGATACAGCGATTTTTGAATTCTTTATTATTCTCGTAGATACAGTGATTATCGAATTCGTCATTATTCTCGTAAATACAGTGATTATCAACTTCTCCATTATTCTCGTGGATACAGCAATCTGTAAATTCTTTATCATTCTCATTGATACAGCGATTATCGAATTCATCATTATTCTCCGGGATACAGCGGTTGTTAAATTCTTCATTATTCTCATGGATACAGCGATTGTCGCGTTCATCATTATTTTCATGGGTACAGCGATTATCAAATTCTTCGTTATTCTCATGGATACAGCAATTTTTAAATTCTTCATTATTCTCGTAGATACAGTGATTATCAACTTCTTCATTATTCTCGTCAATACAGCAATTTTTTAATTCTTTATTATTCTCATGGATACAGCGATTATCGAATTCATCATTATTCTCGTGGATACAGCGATTTTTGAATTTCTCATTATTCTCATGGATACAGCGATTGCCGAGTTTATCATTTATCTCGTGGGTACAGCGATTATCAAATTCTTCGTTTCTATCATAGATACAGCGATTTTGAAATTCTTCATTATTCTCGTTGATACAGCGATTATCACGTTCATCATTATTCTCGTGGATACAGTGATTCATATATTCTTTATTATTCTCATGGATACAGCGATTATCGAATTCGTCATTATTCTCGTAGATACAGTGATTATCAACTTCTTCATTATTCTCGTGGATACAGCGATTGTCGAGTTCATCATTATTCTCGTAAAAACAGCGATTATCAAATTCATCATTATTCTCGTGGATACAGCGATTATCGAGTTCATCATTATTCTCGTGGATACAGTGATTCTCAAATCCTTCATTATTCTCATGGATACAGTGATTATCGAATTCTTCATTATTCTCGTAGATACAGTGATTATCAACTTTTTCATTATTCTCGTGAATACAGCGATTTTAAAATTCTTCATTATTCTCGTGGATACAGCGATTATCGAGTTCATCATTATTCTCGTGGATACAGTGATTCTTAAATTCTTCATTATTCTCGTGGATACAGCGATTGTCGAGTTCATCATTATTCTCGTGGATACAGTGATTGTCGAGTTCATCATTATTCTCGTAGATACAGCGATTTTTAAATTCTTGATTATTCTCGTAGATACAGTGATTATCAACTTCGTCATTATTCTCGTCAATACAGCAATTTTTAAATTCTTCATTATTCTCATGGATACAGCGATTATCGAATTCATCATTATTCTCGTGGATACAGCGATTTTTAAATTCTTCATTATTCTCATCGATACAGCTATTGTCGAATTCGTCATTATTCGGTAGATACAGTGATTATCAACTTCTTCATTATTCTCGTGGATACAGCAATTTTTAAATTCTTCATTATTCTCATGGATACAGCGTTTATCGAATTCATCATTATTCTCGTGAATACAGCGATTTTTAAATTCTTTATTATTCTCATGGATACAGCAATTTTTAAATTCTTTATTATTCTCATGGATACAGCGATTATCGAATTCATCATTATTCTCGTGGATACAGCGATTTTTAAATTCCTCATTATTCTCATGGATACAGCGATTGTCGAGTTCATCAATTATCTCGTGGGTACAGCGATTATCAAATTCTTCGTTATTCTCATGGATGCAGCGTATTTAAAATTCTTCATTATTCTCGTGGATACAGCGATTATCAAGTTCATCATTATTCTCGTGGATACAGTGATTCTTAAATTCTTTATTATTCTCATGGATACAGCGATTATTTAATTAGTCATTATTCTCGTAGATACAGTGATTATCAACTTCTTCATTATTCTCGTGGATACAGCAATTTTTAAATTCTTCATTATTCTCATGGATACAGCGATTATCGAATTCGTCATTATTCTCGTAGATACAGTGATTATCAACTTCTTCATTATTCTCGTGGATACAGCAATTTTTTAATTCTTCATTATTCTCATGGACACAGCGATTATCGAATTCGTCATTATTCTCGTAGATACAGTGATTATCAACTTCTTCATCATTCTCGTGGATACAGTGATTATCGAATTCATCATTATTCTCGTGGATACAGCGATTTTTAAATTCCTCATTATTCTCATGGATACAGCGATTGTCGAGTTCATCAATTATCTCGTGGGTACAGCGATTATCAAATTCTTCGTTATTCTCATGGATGCAGCGTATTTAAAATTCTTCATTATTCTCGTGGATACAGCGATTATCAAGTTCATCATTATTCTCGTGGATACAGTGATTCTTAAATTCTTTATTATTCTCATGGATACAGCGATTATTTAATTAGTCATTATTCTCGTAGATACAGTGATTATCAACTTCTTCATTATTCTCGTGGATACAGCGATTGTCGAGTTCATCATTATTCTCGTGGATACAGCGATTGTCGAGTTCATCATTATTCTCGTGGATACAGCGATTATCGAATTCGTCATTATTCTCGTAGATACAGTGATTATCAACTTCTTTATTATTCTCGTGGATACAGCAATTTTTAAATTTCTTATTATTTTCATGGATACGGCGATTATCGAATATATTATTTTTCTCGTTGATACAGCGATTATTAAATTCTTCTTTATTTTCATGGATACAGCGAATATCGAATTCGTCATTATTCTCGTAGATAAGGTGATTATCAACTTCTTTATTATTCTCGTGGATACAGCGATTATCGAATTCATCATTTTTCTCGTGGATACAGCGATTATTAAATTCTTCTTTATTTTCATGGATACAGCGAAGATTTAATTCGTCATTATTCTCGTAGATACAGCGATTATCAACTTCTTCGTTATTCTCATGGATGCAGCGATTATCGAATTCGTCAATATTCGCGTAGATACAGCGATTATCAAATTCATCATTATTCCCGTGGATACAGCGATTGTCGAGTTCATCATTATTCTCGTTAAAACAGCGATTATCAAATTCATCATTATTCTCGTGGATACAGCGATTATCGAGTTTATCATTATTCTCGTGGATACAGTGATTCTCAAATTCTTTATTGTTCTCATGCATACAGTGATTATCGAATTCTTCATTATTCTCGTCGATACAGTGATTACCAACTTCTTCATTATTCTCGTGGATACAGCGATTGTCGAGTTCATCATTATTCTTGTGGATACAGCGATTGTCGAGTTCATCATTATTCTCGTGGATACAGCGATTATTAAATTCTTCATTATTCTCATGGATACAGCGATTGTCGAGTTCATCATTATTCTCGTGGATACAGCGATTTTTAAATTCTTCATTATTCTCGTGGATACAGCGATTATCGAGTTCATCATTATTCTCGTGGATACAGTGATTCTTAAATTCTTCATTATTCTCGTGGATACAGAGATTCTCGAGTTCATCATTATTCTCGTGGATACAGCGATTTTTAAATTCTTCATTATTCTCATCGATACAGCGATTGTCGAATTCGTCATTATTCTCGTAGATACAGTGATTATCAACTTCTTCATTATTCTCGTGGATACAGCAATTTTTAAATTCTTCATTATTCTCATGGATACAGCGTTTATCGAATTCATCATTATTCTCGTGAATACAGCGATTTTTAAATTCTTTATTATTCTCATGGATACAGCAATTTTTAAATTCTTCATTATTCTCATGGATACAGCGATTATCGAATTCATCATTTTTCTCGTGGATACAGCGATTATTAAATTCTTCTTTATTTTCATGGATATAGCAAATATCGAATTCGTCATTATTCTCGTAGATACAGCGATTATCAACTTCTTCGTTATTCTCATGGATGCAGCGATTATCGAATTCGTCATTATTCGCGTAGATACAGCGATTATCAAATTCATCATTATTCTCGTGGATACAGCGATTGTCGAGTTCATCATTATTTTCGTAAAAACAGCGATTATCAAATTCATCATTATTCTCGTGAATACAGCGATTATCGAGTTTATCATTATTCTCGTGGATACAGTGATTCTCAAATTCTTCGTTATTCTCGTGGATACAGCGATTATCGAGTTCATCATTATTCTCGTGGATACAGTGATTGTCGAGTTCATCATTATTCTCGTGGATACAGCGATTTTTAAATTCTTCATTATTCTCGTAGATACAGTGATTAACAACTTCTTCATTATTCTCGTCAATACAGCAATTTTGAAATTCTTTATTATTCTCATGGATACAGCGATTATCGAATTCATCATTATTCTCGTGGATACAGCCATTTTCAAATTCTTTATTATTCTCGTAGATACAGTGATTATCATTTTCTTCATTATTCTCGTCAATACAGCAATATTTAAATTCTTCATTATTCTCATCGATACAGCGATTATCGAATTCATCATTATTCTCGTGGATACAGCGATTTTTAAATTCTTCATTATTCTCATCGTTACAGCGATTGTCGAGTCCATAATTATTCTCGTGGGTACAGCGATTATGAAATTCTTCGTTATTCTCATGGATACAGCGATTTTTAAATTCTTCATTATTCTCGTGGATATAGCGATTATCAACTTCATCATTATTCTCGTGGATACAGTGATTCTTAAATTCTTTATTATTCTCATGGACACAGCGATTATCGAATTCGTCATTATTCTCGTAGATACAGTGATTATCAACTTCTTCATTATTCTCGTGGATACAGTGATTATCGAATTCATCATTATTCTCGTGGATACAGCGATTTTTAAATTCCTCATTATTCTCATGGATACAGCGATTGTCGAGTTCATCAATTAGCTCGTGGGTACAGCGATTATCAAATTCTTCGTTATTCTCATGGATGCAGCGTATTTAAAATTCTTCATTATTCTCGTGGATACAGCGATTATCAAGTTCATCATTATTCTCGTGGATACAGTGATTCTATAATTCTTTATTATTCTCATGGATACAGCGATTATTTAATTAGTCATTATTCTCGTAGATACAGTGATTATCAACTTCTTCATTATTCTCGTGGATACAGCAATTTTTAAATTCTTCATTATTCTCATGGATACAGCGATTATCGAATTCGTCATTATTCTCGTAGATACAGTGATTATCAACTTCTTCATTATTCTCGTGGATACAGCAATTTTTTAATTCTTCATTATTCTCATGGATACAGCGATTATCGAATTCATCATTATTCTCGTGGATACAGCGATTTTTAAATTCTTTATTATTCTCATGGATACAGCAATTTTTAAATTCTTCATTATTCTCATGGATACAGCGATTATCGAATTCATCATTTTTCTCGTGGATACAGCGATTATTAAATTCTTCTTTATTTTCATGGATATAGCGATTATCGAATTCGTCATTATTCGCGTAGATACAGCGATTATCAAATTCATCATTATTCTCGTGGATACAGCGATTGTCGAGTTCATCATTATTCTCGTAAAAACAGCGATTATCAAATTCATCATTATTCTCGTGGATACAGGGATTATCGAGTTTATCATTATTCTCGTGGATACAGTGATTCTCAAATTCCTCGTTATTTTCATGGATACAGTGGTTATCGAATTTTTCATTATTCTCGTAGATACAGTGATTATCAACTTCTTCATTATTCTCGTGGATACAGCGATTGTCGAGTTCATCATTATTCTCGTGGATACAGCGATTGTCGAGTTTATCATTATTCTCGTGGATACAGCAATTATTAAATTCTTCATTATTCTCATGGATACAGCGATGGTCGAATTCATCATTATTCTCGTGGATACAGCGATTTTTAAATTCTTTATTATTCTCATCGATACAGCGATTCTCGAGTTCATCATTATTCTCGTGGGTACAGCGATTATGAAATTCTTCGTTATTCTCATGGATACAGCGATTATCGAATTCATCATTATTCTCGTGGATACAGCGATTTTTAAATTCTTTATTATTCTCATCGATACAGCGATTATCACGTTCATCATTATTCTCGTGGATACAGCGATTCTTAAATTCTTCATTATTCTCATAGACACAGCGATTATCGAATTCGTCATTATTCTCGTAGATACAGTGATTATCAACTTCTTCATTATTCTTGTGGATACAGCAATCTTTAAATCCTTTATTATTCTCATTGATACAGCGATTATTGAATTCATCATTATTCTCGTGGATACAGCGATTTTTGAATTCTTCATTATTCTCATGGAAACAGCGATTGTCGAGTTCATCAATATTCTCGTGGATACAGCGATTATCAAATTCTTCGTTATTCTCATGGATACAGCGATTATCGAATTCATCATTATTCTCGTAGATACAGTGATTATCAACTTCTTCATTATTCTCGTGGATACAGCAATTTTTTTATTCTTCATTATTCTCATGGATACAGCGATTATCGAATTTGTCATTATTCTCGTAGATACAGTGATTATCAACTTCTTTATTATTCTCGTGAATACAGCGATTGTCGAGTTCATCATTATTCTCGTGGATACAGTGATTGTCGAGTTCATCATTATTCTCGTGGATACAGCGATTTTTAAATTTTTTAATATTCTCATGGATACAGCGATTATCGAATTCATCATTATTTTCCGGGATACAGCGGTTGTTAAATTCTTCATTATTCTTATGGATACAGCGATTGTCGAGTTCATCATTATTTTCATGGGTACAGCGATTATCAAATTCTTCGTTATTCTCATGGATACAGCAATTTTTAAATTATTCATTATTCTCGTAGATACAGTGATTATCAACTTCTTCATTATTCTCGTGGATACAGCGATTTTGAAATTCTTCATTATTCTCGTTGATACAGCGATTATCACGTTCGTCATTATTCTCGTGGATACAGTGATTCATATATTCCTTATTATTCTCATGGATACAGCGATTATCGAATTCGTCATTATTCTCGTAGATACAGTGATTATCAACTTCTTCATTATTCTCGTGGATACAGCAATTCTTAAATTCTTCATTATTCTCATGGATACAGCGATTATCGGATTCGTCGTTATTCTCGTAGATACAGTGATTATCAACTTCTTCATTATTCTCGTTGATACAGCAATTTTTTAATTCTTTATTATCTTATGGATACAGCGATTATCGAATTCATCATTATTCTCGTGGATACAGCGATTTTTGAATTCTTTACTATTCTCATGGATACAGCGATTATCGAATTCGTCATTATTCTCGTAGATACAGTGATTATCAACTTCTTTATTATTCTCGTGGATACAGCAATTTTTAAATTCGTCATTATTCTCGTAGATACAGCGATTATCAACTTCTTCGTTATTCTCATGGATGCAGCGATTATCGAATTCGTCATTATTCGCGTAGATACAGCGATTATCAAATTTATCATTATTCTCGTGGATACAGTGATTCTTAAATTCTTCATTATTCTCGTGGATACAGCGATTGTCGAGTTTATCATTATTCTCGTGGATACAGCGATTATCGAGTTTATCATTATTATCGTGGATACAGTGATTCTCAAATTCTTTATTATTCTCATGGATACAGTGATTATCGAATTCTTCATTATTCTCGTGGATACAGTGTATATCAACTTCTTCATTATTCTCGTGGATACAGCGATCATCGAATTCATCATTTTTCTCATGGATGCAGCGATTATCGAATTCGTTATTATTCGCGTAGATACAGCGATTATGAAATTCATCATTATTCCCGTGGATACAGCGATTATCGAGTTTATCATTATTATCGTGGATACAGTGATTCTCAAATTCTTTATTATTTTCATGGATACAGTGATTATCGAATTCTTCATTATTCTCGTAGATACACTGTTTATCAACTTCTTCATTATTCTCGTTATACAGCGATTGTCAAGTTCATCATTATTCTTGTGGATACAGCGATTGTCGAGTTCATCATTATTCTCGTGGATACAGCGATTATTAAATTCTTCATTATTCTCATGGATACAGCGATTGTCGAGTTCATCATTATTCTCCTGGATACAGCGATTTTTAAATTCTTCATGATTCTCATGGATACAGCGATTATCGAATTCATCATTATTCTCGTGGATACAGCGATTTTTAAATTCCTCATTATTTTCATGGATACAGCGATTGTCGAGTTCAACATTTATCTCGTGGGTACAGCGATTATCAAATTCTTCGTTATTCTCATGGATGCAGCGATTTTTAAATTCTTCATTATTCTCGTGGATACAGCGATTATCAAGTTCATCATTTTTCTCGTGGATACAGCAATTTTTAAATTCTTCATTATTCTCATGGATACAGCGATTATCGAATTCGTCATTATTCTCGTAGATACAGTGATTATCAACTTCTTCATCATTCTCGTGGATACAGCAATTTTTAAATTCTTCATTATTCTCATGGATACAGCGATTATCGAATTCATCATTATTCTCGTGGATACAGCGATTTTTAAATTCTTTATTATTCTCGTGGATACAGCAATTTTTAAATTCTTCATTATTCTCATGGATACAGCGATTATCGAATTCATCATTTTTCTCGTGGATACAGCGATTATCGAATTCATCATTTTTCTCGTGGATACAGCGATTATTAAATTCTTCTTTATTTTCATGGATATAGCGAACATCGAATTCGTCATTATTCTTGTAGATACAGCGATTATCAACTTCTTCGTTATTCTCATGGATGCAGCGATTATCGAATTCGTCCCTATTCGCGTAGATACAGCGATTATAAAATTCATCATTATTCTCGTGGATACAGTGATTCTCAAATTCTTCGTTATTCTCATGGATACAGTGATTATCGAATTGTTCATTATTTTCGTAGATACAGTGATTATCAACTTTTTTATTATTTTCGTGGATACAGCGATTGTCGAGTTCATCATTATTCTCGTGGATACAGCAATTATTAAATTCTTCATTATTCTCGTGGATACAACGATTGTCGAGTTCATCATTATTCTCGTGGATACAGTGATTGTCGAGTTCATCATTATTCTCGTGGATACAGCGATTTTTAAATTCTCTATTATTTTCGTAGATACAGTGATTATCAACTCCTTTATTATTCTCGTCAATACAGAAATTTTTTCATTCTTTATTATTCTCATGGATACAGCGATTATCGAATTCGTCGTTATTCTCGTAGATACAGTGATTATCAACTTCTTCATTATTCTCGTTGATACAGCAATTTTTTAATTCTTTATTATTCTTATGGATACAGCGATTATCGAGGTCATCATTATTCTCGTGGATACAGCAATTTTTAAATTCTTTACTATTCTCATGGATACAGCGATTATCGAATTCATCATTTTTCTCGTAGATACAGCGATTATCGAATTCATCATTTTTCTCGTGGATACAGCGATTATTAAAGTCTTCTTTATTTTCATGGATATAGCGAACATCGAATTCGTCATTATTCTTGTAGATACAGCGATTATCAACTTCTTCGTTATTCTCATGGATGCAGCGATTATCGAATTCGTTATTATTCTCGTGGATACAGCGATTATCGAGTTCATCATTATTCTCGTGGATACAGTGATTCTCAAATTCTTCGTTATTCTCATGGATACAGTGATTATCGAATTGTTCATTATTTTCGTAGATACAGTGATTATCGACTTTTTTATTATTCTCGTGGATACAGCGATTGTCGAGTTCATCATTATTCTCGTGGATACAGCAATTATTAAATTCTTCATTATTCTCGTGGATACAGCGATTGTCGAGTTCATCATTTTTCTCGTGGATACAGTGATTGTCGAGTTCATCATTATTCTCGTGGATACAGCGATTTTTAAATTCTTCATTATTCTCGTAGATACAGTGATTATTAACTTCTTCATTATTCTCGTCAATACAGCAATTTTTAAATTCTTTATTATTCTCATGGATACAGCGATTATCGAATTCATCATTATTCTCGTGTATACAGCGATTTTTAAATTCTTCATTATTCTCGTAGATACAGTGATTATCAACTTCTTCATTATTCTCCTCAATACAGCAATATTTGAATTCTTCATTATTTTCATCGATACAGCGATTATCGAATTCATCATTATTCTCGTGGATACAGCGATTTTTAAATTCTTCATTATTCTCATCGATACAGCGATTGTCGAGTTTATCATTATTCTCGTGGGTACAGCGATTATGAAATTCTTTGTTATTCTCATGGACACAGCGATTTTTAAATTCTTCATTATTCTCGTAGATACAGTGATTATCAACTTCTTCATTATTCTCGTCAATACAGCAATTTTTTAATTCTTTATTATTCTCATAGATACAGCGCTTATCGAATTCATCATTATTCTCGTGGATACAGCGATTTTTGAATTTCTCATTATTCTCATGGATACAGCGATTGCCGAGTTTATCATTTATCTCGTGGGTACAGCGATTGTCGAGTTCATCATTATTCTCGTGGATACAGCGATTTTTAAATTCTTTATTATACTCGTGGATACAGCGATTTTTAAGTTCTTCATTATTCTCATCGATACAGCGATTGTCGAGTTCATCATTATTCACGTGGGTACAGCGATTATGAAATTCTTTGTTATTCTCATGGATACAGCGATTTTTAAATTCTTCATTATTCTCGTAGATACAGTGATTATCAACTTCTTCATTATTCTCGTCAATACAGCAATTTTTTAATTCTTTATTATTCTCATGGATACAGCGATTATCGAATTCATCATTATTCTCGTGTATACAGCGATTTTTAAATTCTTCATTATTCTCGTAGATACAGTGATTATCAACTTCTTCATTATTCTCGTCAATACAGCAATATTTGAATTCTTCATTATTTTCATCGATACAGCGATTATCGAATGCATCATTATTCTCGTGGATACAGCGATTTTTAAATTCTTCATTATTCTCATCGATACAGCGATTGTCGAGTTCATCATTATTCTCGTGGGTACAGCGATTATGAAATTCTTTGTTATTCTCATGGATACAGCGATTTTTAAATTCTTCATTATTCTCGTAGATACAGTGATTATCAACTTCTTCATTATTCTCGTCAATACAGCAATTTTTTAATTCTTTATTATTCTCATGGATACAGCGATTATCGAATTCATCATTATTCTCGTGGATACAGCGATTTTTGAATTTCTCATTATTCTCGTGGATACAGCGATTGTCGAGTTCATCATTTTTCTCGTGGATACAGTGATTGTCGAGTTCATCATTATTCTCGTGGATACAGCGATTTTTAAATTCTTCATTATTCTCGTAGATACAGTGATTATCGAATTCGTCATTATTCTCGTAAATACAGTGATTATCAACTTCTCCATTATTCTCGTGGATACAGCAATCTGTAAATTCTTTATCATTCTCATTGATACAGCGATTATCGAATTCATCATTATTCTCCGGGATACAGCGGTTGTTAAATTCTTCATTATTCTCATGGATACAGCGATTGTCGCGTTCATCATTATTTTCATGGGTACAGCGATTATCAAATTCTTCGTTATTCTCATGGATACAGCAATTTTTAAATTCTTCATTATTCTCGTAGATACAGTGATTATCAACTTCTTCATTATTCTCGTCAATACAGCAATTTTTTAATTCTTTATTATTCTCATGGATACAGCGATTATCGAATTCATCATTATTCTCGTGGATACAGCGATTTTTGAATTTCTCATTATTCTCATGGATACAGCGATTGCCGAGTTTATCATTTATCTCGTGGGTACAGCGATTATCAAATTCTTCGTTGCTATCATAGATACAGCGATTTTGAAATTCTTCATTGTTCTCGTTGATACAGCGATTATCACGTTCATCATTATTCTCGTGGATACAGTGATTCATATATTCTTTATTATTCTCATGGATACAGCGATTATCGAATTCGTCATTATTCTCGTAGATACAGTGATTATCAACTTCTTCATTATTCTCGTGGATACAGCGATTGTCGAGTTCATCATTATTCTCGTAAAAACAGCGATTATCAAATTCATCATTATTCTCGTGGATACAGCGATTATCGAGTTCATCATTATTCTCGTGGATACAGTGATTCTCAAATCCTTCATTATTCTCATGGATACAGTGATTATCGAATTCTTCATTATTCTCGTAGATACAGTGATTATCAACTTTTTTATTATTCTCGTGAATACAGCGATTTTAAAATTCTTCATTATTCTCGTGGATACAGCGATTATCGAGTTCATCATTATTCTCGTGGATACAGTGATTCTTAAATTCTTCATTATTCTCGTGGATACAGCGATTTTTGAATTCTTTACTATTCTCATGGATACAGCGATTATCGAATTCGTCATTATTCGCGTAGATACAGCGATTATCAAATTCATCATTATTCTCGTGGATACAGCGATTGTCGAGTTCATCATTATTTTCGTAAAAACAGCGATTATCAAATTCATCATTATTCTCGTGGATACAGCGATTATCGGATTTATCATTATTCTCGTGGATACAGTGATTCTCAAATTCTTCGTTATTCTCGTGGATACAGCGTTTATCGAGTTCATCATTATTCTCGTGGATACAGTGATTCTTAAATTCTTCATTATTCTCGTGGATACAGCGATTGTCGAGTTCATCATTATTCTCGTGGATACAGTAATTGTCGAGTTCATCATTATTCTCGTGGATACAGCGATTTTTAAATTCTTCATTATTCTCGTCAATACAGCAATTTTGAAATTCTTTATTATTCTCATGGATACAGCGATTATCGAATTCATCATTATTCTCGTGGTTACAGCGATTTTCAAATTCTTTATTATTCTCGTAGATACAGTGATTATCAACTTCTTCATTATTCTCGTCAATACAGCAATATTCAAATTCTTCATTATTCTCAGCGATACAGCGATTATCGAATTCATCATTATTCTCGTGGATACAGCGATTTTTAAATTCTTCATTATTCTCATCGATACAGCGATTGTCGAGTTCATAATTATTCTCGTGGGTACAGCGATTATGAAATTCTTCGTTATTCTCATGGATACAGCGATTTTTAAATTCTTCATTATTCTCGTGGATATAGCGATTACCAAGTTCATCATTATTCTCGTGGATACAGTGATTCTTAAATTCTTTATTATTCTCGTGGATACAGCGATTTTTAAATTCCTCATTATTCTCATGGATACAGCGATTGTCGAATGCATCAATTATCTTGTGGGTACAGCGATTATCAAATTCTTCGTTATTCTCATGGATGCAGCGTATTTAAAATTCTTCATTATTCTCGTGGATACAGCGATTATCAAGTTCATCATTATTCTCGTGGATACAGTGATTCTTAAATTCTTTATTATTCTCATGGATACAGCGATTATTTAATCAGTCATTATTCTCGTAGATACAGTGATTATCAACTTCTTCATTATTCTCGTGGATACAGCAATTTTTAAATTCTTCATTATTCTCATGGATACAGCGATTATCGAATTCATCATTTTTCTCGTGGATACAGCGATTATTAAATTCTTCATTATTTTCATGGATATAGCGATTATCGAATTCGTCATTATTCGCGTAGATACAGCGATTATCAAATTCATCATTATTCTCGTGGACACAGCGATTGTCGAGTTCATCATTATTCTCGTAAAAACAGCGATTATCAAATTCATCATTATTCTCGTGGATACAGGGATTATCGAGTTTATCATTATTCTCGTGGATACAGTGATTCTCAAATTCCTCGTTATTCTCATGGATACAGTGGTTATCGAATTCTTCATTATTCTCGTAGATACAGTGATTATCAACTTTTTCATTATTCTCGTGGATACAGCGATTGTCGAGTTCATCATTATTCTCGTGGATACAGCGATTGTCGAGTTTATCATTATTCTCGTGGATACAGCAATTATTAAATTCTTCATTATTCTCATGGATACAGCGATGGTCGAGTTCATTATTATTCTCGTTGATACAGCGATTATCGAGTTCATCATTATTCTCGTGGATACAGTGATTCTTAAATTCTTTATTATTCTCGTGGATACAGCGATTGTCGAGTTCATCATTATTCTCGTGGATACAGTGATTGTCGAGTTCATCATTATTCTCGTCAATACAGCAATTTTTAAATTCTTTATTATTCTCATGGATACAGCGATTATCGAATTCATCATTATTCTCGTGGATACAGCGATTTTTTAATTCTTTATTGTTCTCGTAGATACAGTGATTATCAACTTCTTCATTATTCTCGTCAATACAGCAATATTTAAATTCTTCATTATTCTCATCGATACAGCGATTATCGAATTCATCATTATTCTCGTGGATACAGCGATTTTTAAATTCTTCATTATTCTCGTAGATACAGTGATTATCAACTTCTTCATTATTCTCGTCAATACAGCAATTTTTTAATTCTTTATTATTCTCATGGATACAGCGATTATCGAATTCATCATTATTCTCGTGTATACAGCGATTTTTAAATTCTTCATTATTCTCGTAGATACAGTGATTATCAACTTTTTCATTATTCTCGTCAATACAGCAATATTTGAATTCTTCATTATTTTCATCGATACAGCGATTATCGAATTCATCATTATTCTCGTGGATACAGCAATTTTTAAATTCTTCATTATTCTCATCGATACAGCGATTGTCGAGTTCATCATTATTCTCGTGGGTACAGCGATTATGAAATTCTTTGTTATTCTCATGGATACAGCGATTTTTAAATTCTTCATTATTCTCGTAGATACAGTGATTATCAACTTCTTCATTATTCTCGTCAATACAGCAATTTTTTAATTCTTTATTATTCTCATGGATACAGCGATTATCGAATTCATCATTATTCTCGTGGATACAGCGATTTTTGAATTTCTCATTATTCTCGTGGATACAGCGATTGTCGAGTTCATCATTTTTCTCGTGGATACAGTGATTGTCGAGTTCATCATTATTCTCGTGGATACAGCGATTTTTAAATTCTTCATTATTCTCGTAGATACAGTGATTATCGAATTCGTCATTATTCTCGTAAATACAGTGATTATCAACTTCTCCATTATTCTCGTGGATACAGCAATCTGTAAATTCTTTATCATTCTCATTGATACAGCGATTATCGAATTCATCATTATTCTCCGGGATACAGCGGTTGTTAAATTCTTCATTATTCTCATGGATACAGCGATTGTCGCGTTCATCATTATTTTCATGGGTACAGCGATTATCAAATTCTTCGTTATTCTCATGGATACAGCAATTTTTAAATTCTTCATTATTCTCGTAGATACAGTGATTATCAACTTCTTCATTATTCTCGTCAATACAGCAATTTTTTAATTCTTTATTATTCTCATGGATACAGCGATTATCGAATTCATCATTATTCTCGTGGATACAGCGATTTTTGAATTTCTCATTATTCTCATGGATACAGCGATTGCCGAGTTTATCATTTATCTCGTGGGTACAGCGATTATCAAATTTTTCGTTTCTATCATAGATACAGCGATTTTGAAATTCTTCATTATTCTCGTTGATACAGCGATTATCACGTTCATCATTATTCTCGTGGATACAGTGATTCATATATTCTTTATTATTCTCATGGATACAGCGATTATCGAATTCGTCATTATTCTCGTAGATACAGTGATTATCAACTTCTTCATTATTCTCGTGGATACAGCGATTGTCGAGTTCATCATTATTCTCGTAAAAACAGCGATTATCAAATTCATCATTATTCTCGTGGATACAGCGATTATCGAGTTCATCATTATTCTCGTGGATACAGTGATTCTCAAATCCTTTATTATTCTCATGGATACAGTGATTATCGAATTCTTCATTATTCTCGTAGATACAGTGATTATCAACTTTTTCATTATTCTCGTGAATACAGCGATTTTAAAATTCTTCATTATTCTCGTGGATACAGCGATTATCGAGTTCATCATTATTCTCGTGGATACAGTGATTCTTAAATTCTTCATTATTCTCGTGGATACAGCGATTGTCGAGTTCATCATTATTCTCGTGGATACAGTGATTGTCGAGTTCATCATTATTCTCGTAGATACAGCGATTTTTAAATTCTTGATTATTCTCGTAGATACAGTGATTATCAACTTCGTCATTATTCTCGTCAATACAGCAATTTTTAAATTCTTCATTATTCTCATGGATACAGCGATTATCGAATTCATCATTATTCTCGTGGATACAGCGATTTTTAAATTCTTCATTATTCTCATCGATACAGCTATTGTCGAATTCGTCATTATTCTCGTAGATACAGTGATTATCAACTTCTTCATTATTCTCGTGGATACAGCAATTTTTAAATTCTTCATTATTCTCATGGATACAGCGTTTATCGAATTCATCATTATTCTCGTGAATACAGCGATTTTTGAATTCTTTATTATTCTCATGGATACAGCAATTTTTAAATTCTTTATTATTCTCATGGATACAGCGATTATCGAATTCATCATTTTTCTCGTGGATACAGCGATTATTAAATTCTTCTTTATTTTCATGGATATAGCGAATATCGAATTCGTCATTATTCTCGTAGATACAGCGATTATCAACTTCTTCATTATTCTCGTTGATACAGCGATTATCACGTTCATCATTATTCTCGTGGATACAGTGATTCATATATTCTTTATTATTCTCATGGATACAGCGATTATCGAATTCGTCATTATTCTCGTAGATACAGTGATTATCAACTTCTTCATTATTCTCGTGGATACAGCGATTGTCGAGTTCATCATTATTCTCGTAAAAACAGCGATTATCAAATTCATCATTATTCTCGTGGATACAGCGATTATCGAGTTCATCATTATTCTCGTGGATACAGTGATTCTCAAATCCTTTATTATTCTCATGGATACAGTGATTATCGAATTCTTCATTATTCTCGTAGATACAGTGATTATCAACTTTTTCATTATTCTCGTGAATACAGCGATTTTAAAATTCTTCATTATTCTCGTGGATACAGCGATTATCGAGTTCATCATTATTCTCGTGGATACAGTGATTCTTAAATTCTTCATTATTCTCGTGGATACAGCGATTGTCGAGTTCATCATTATTCTCGTGGATACAGTGATTGTCGAGTTCATCATTATTCTCGTAGATACAGCGATTTTTAAATTCTTGATTATTCTCGTAGATACAGTGATTATCAACTTCGTCATTATTCTCGTCAATACAGCAATTTTTAAATTCTTCATTATTCTCATGGATACAGCGATTATCGAATTCATCATTATTCTCGTGGATACAGCGATTTTTAAATTCTTCATTATTCTCATCGATACAGCTATTGTCGAATTCGTCATTATTCTCGTAGATACAGTGATTATCAACTTCTTCATTATTCTCGTGGATACAGCAATTTTTAAATTCTTCATTATTCTCATGGATACAGCGTTTATCGAATTCATCATTATTCTCGTGAATACAGCGATTTTTGAATTCTTTATTATTCTCATGGATACAGCAATTTTTAAATTCTTTATTATTCTCATGGATACAGCGATTATCGAATTCATCATTTTTCTCGTGGATACAGCGATTATTAAATTCTTCTTTATTTTCATGGATATAGCGAATATCGAATTCGTCATTATTCTCGTAGATACAGCGATTATCAACTTCTTCGTTATTCTCATGGATGCAGCGATTATCGAATTCGTCATTATTCGCGTAGATACAGCGATTATCAAATTCATCATTATTCTCGTGGATACAGCGATTGTCGAGTTCATCATTATTTTCGTAAAAACAGCGATTATCAAATTCATCATTATTCTCGTGGATACAGCGATTATCAAATTCATCATTATTCTCGTGGATACAGCGATTGTCGAGTTCATCATTATTTTCGTAAAAACAGCGATTATCAAATTCATCATTATTCTCGTGGATACAGCGATTATCGAGTTTATCATTATTCTCGTGGATACAGTGATTCTCAAATTCTTCGTTATTCTCGTGGATACAGCGATTATCGAGTTCATCATTATTCTCGTGGATACAGTGATTCTTAAATTCGTCATTATTCTCGTGGATACAGCGATTGTCGAGTTCATCATTATTCTCGTGGATACAGTGATTGTCGAGTTCATCATTATTCTCGTGGATACAGCGTTTTTTAAATTCTTCATTATTCTCGTAGATACAGTGATTATCAACTTCTTCATTGTTCTCGTCAATACAGCAATTTTGAAATTCTTTATTATTCTCATGGATACAGCGATTATCGAATTCATCATTATTCTCGTGGATACAGCGATTTTCAAATTCTTTATTATTCTCGTAGATACAGTGATTATCAACTTCTTCATTATTCTCGTCAATACAGCAATATTTAAATTCTTCATTATTCTCAGCGATACAGCGATTATCGAATTCATCATTATTCTCGTGGATACAGCGATTTTTAAATTCTTCATTATTCTCATCGATACAGCGATTGTCGAGTTCATAATTATTCTCGTGGGTACAGCGATTATGAAATTCTTCGTTATTCTCATGGATACAGCGATTTTTAAATTCTTCATTATTCTCGTGGATATAGCGATTATCAAGTTCATCATTATTCTCGTGGATACAGTGATTCTTAAATTCTTTATTATTCTCATGGACACAGCGATTATCGAATTCGTCATTATTCTCGTAGATACAGTGATTATCAACTTCTTCATTATTCTCGTGGATACAGTGATTATCGAATTCATCATTATTCTCGTGGATACAGCGATTTTTAAATTCCTCATTATTCTCATGGATACAGCGATTGTCGAGTGCATCAATTATCTCGTGGGTACAGCGATTATCAAATTCTTCGTTATTCTCATGGATGCAGCGTATTTAAAATTCTTCATTATTCTCGTGGATACAGCAATTATCAAGTTCATCATTATTCTCGTGGATACAGTGATTCTTAAATTCTTTATTATTCTCATGGATACAGCGATTATTTAATCAGTCATTATTCTCGTAGATACAGTGATTATCAACTTCTTCATTTTTCTCGTGGATACAGCAATTTTTAAATTCTTTATTATTCTCATGGATACAGCGATTATCGAATTCATCATTTTTCTCGTGGATACAGCGATTATTAAATTCTTCATTATTTTCATGGATATAGCGATTATCGAATTCGTCATTATTCGCGTAGATACAGCGATTATCAAATTCATCATTATTCTCGTGGATACAGCGACCGTCGAGTTCATCATTATTCTCGTAAAAACAGCGATTATCAAATTCATCATTATTCTCGTGGATACAGGGATTATCGAGTTTATCATTATTCTCGTGGATACAGTGATTCTCAAATTCCTCGTTATTCTCATGGATACAGTGGTTATCGAATTCTTCATTATTCTCGTAGATACAGTGATTATCAACTTTTTCATTATTCTCGTGGATACAGCGATTGTCGAGTTTATCATTATTCTCGTGGATACAGCGATTGTCGAGTTTATCATTATTCTCGTGGATACAGCAATTATTAAATTCTTCATTATTCTCATGGATACAGCGATGGTCGAGTTCATCATTATTCTCGTTGATACAGCGATTATCGAGTTCATCATTATTCTCGTGGATACAGTGATTCTTAAATTCTTCATTATTCTCGTGGATACAGCGATTGTCGAGTTCATCATTATACTCGTGGATACAGTGATTGTCGAGTTCATCATTATTCTCGTCAATACAGCAATTTTTAAATTCTTTATTATTCTCATGGATACAGCGATTATCGAATTCATCATTATTCTCGTGGATACAGCGATTTTTTAATTCTTTATTATTCTCGTAGATACAGTGATTATCAACTTCTTCATTATTCTCGTCAATACAGCAATATTTAAATTCTTCATTATTCTCATCGATACAGCGATTATCGAATTCATCATTATTCTCGTGGATACAGCGATTTTTAAATTCTTTATTATTCTCATCGATACAGCGATTCTCGAGTTCATCATTATTCTCGTGGGTACAGCGATTATGAAATTCTTCGTTATTCTCATGGATACAGCGATTCTTAAATTCTTCGATATTCTCGTGGATATAGCGATTATCAAGTTCATCATTATTCTCGTGGATACAGCGATTCTTAAATTCTTCATTATTCTCATGGACACAGCGATTATCGAATTCGTCATTATTCTCGTAGATACAGTGATTATCAACTTCTTCATTATTCTCGTGGATACGACAATCTTTAAATCCTTTATTATTCTCATTGATACAGCGATTATTGAATTCATCATTATTCTCGTGGATACAGCGATTTTTAAATTCTTCATTATTCTCATGGAAACAGCGATTGTCGAGTTCATCAATATTCTCGTGGATACAGCGATTATCAAATTCTTCGTTATTCTCATGGATACAGCGATTATCGAATTTGTCATTATTCTCGTAGATACAGTGATTATCAACTTCTTCATTATTCTCGTGAATACAGCGATTGTCGAGTTCATCATTATTCTCGTGGATACAGTGATTGTCGAGTTCATCATTATTCTCGTGGATACAGCGATTTTTAAATTCTTCAATATTCTCATGGATACAGCGATTATCGAATTCATCATTATTCTCCGGGATACAGCGGTTGTTAAATTCTTCATTATTCTCATGGATACAGCGATTGTCGAGTTCATCATTATTTTCATGGGTACAGCGATTATCAAATTCTTCGTTATTCTCATAGATACAGCAATTTTTAAATTATTCATTATTATCGTAGATACAGTGATTATCAACTTCTTCATTATTCTCGTGGATACAGCGATTTTGAAATTCTTCATTATTCTCGTTGATACAGCGATTATCACGTTCATCATTATTCTCGTGGATACAGTGATTCATATATTCCTTATTATTCTCATGGATACAGCGATTATCGAATTCGTCATTATTCTCGTAGATACAGTGATTATCAACTTCTTCATTATTCTCGTGGATACAGCAATTTTTAAATTTTTCATTATTCTCATGGATACAGCGATTATCGAATTCGTCGTTATTCTCGTAGATACAGTGATTATCAACTTCTTCATTATTCTCGTTGATACAGCAATTTTTAAATTCTTTATTATTCTTATGGATACAGCGATTATCAACTTCTTCGTTATTCTCATGGATGCAGCGATTATCGAATTCGTCATTATTCGCGTAGATACAGCGATTATCAAATTCATCATTATTCTCGTGGATACAGTGATTCTTAAATTCTTCATTATTCTCGTGGATACAACGATTGTCGAGTTCATCATTATTCTCGTGGATACAGCGATTATCGAGTTTATCATTATTATCGTGGATACAGTGATTCTCAAATTCTTTATTATTCTCATGGATACAGTGATTATCGAATTCTTCATTATTCTCGTGGATACAGTGTATATCACCTTCTTCATTATTCTCGTGGATACAGCGATCATCGAATTCATCATTTTTTTCATGGATGCAGCGATTATCGAATTCGTTATTATTCGCGTAGATACAGCGATTATGAAATTCATCATTATTCCCGTGGATACAGCGATTATCGAGTTTATCATTATTATCGTGGATACAGTGATTCTCAAATTCTTTATTATTCTCATGGATACAGTGATTATCGAATTCTTCATTATTCTCGTAGATACAGTGTTTATCAACTTCTTCATTATTCTCGTTATACAGCGATTGTCAAGTTCATCATTATTCTTGTGGATACAGCGATTGTCGAGTTCATCATTATTCTCGTGGATACAGCGATTATTAAATTCTTCATTATTCTCATGGATACAGCGATTGTCGAGTTCATCATTATTCTCCTGGATACAGCGATTTTTAAATTCTTCATAATTCTCATGGATACAGCGATTATCGAATTCATCATTATTCTCGTGGATACAGCGATTTTTAAATTCCTCATTATTTTCATGGATACAGCGATTGTCGAGTTCATCATTTATCTCGTGGGTACAGCGATTATCAAATTCTTCGTTATTCTCATGGATGCAGCGATTTTTAAATTCTTCATTATTCTCGTGGATACAGCGATTATCAAGTTCATCATTATTCTCGTGGATACAGCAATTCTTAAATTCTTCATTATTTTCATGGATACAGCGATTATCGAATTCGTCATTATTCTCGTAGATACAGTGATTATCAACTTCTTCATCATTCTCGTGGATACAACAATTTTTAAATTCTTCATTATTCTCATGGATACAGCGATTATCGAATTCATCATTATTCTCGTGGATACAGCGATTTTTAAATTCTTTATTATTCTCATGGATACAGCAATTTTTAAATTCTTCATTATTCTCATGGATACAGCGATTATCGAATTCATCATTTTTCTCGTGGATACAGCGATTATCGAATTCATCGTTTTTCTCGTGGATACAGCGATTATTAAATTCTTCTTTATTTTCATGGATATAGCGAACATCGAATTCGTCATTATTCTTGTAGATACAGCGATTATCAACTTCTTCGTTATTCTCATGGATGCAGCGATTATCGAATTCGTCATTATTCGCGTAGATACAGCGATTATAAAATTCATCATTATTCTCGTGGATACAGTGTTTCTCAAATTCTTCGTTATTCTCATGGATACAGTGATTATCGAATTGTTCATTATTTTCGTAGATACAGTGATTATCAACTTTTTTATTATTTTCGTGGATACAGCGATTATCGAATTCATCATTATTCTCCTGGATACAGCGATTTTTAAATTCTTCATAATTCTCATGGATACAGCGATTATCGAATTCATCATTATTCTCGTGGATACAGCGATTTTTAAATTCCTCATTATTTTCATGGATACAGCGATTGTCGAGTTCATCATTTATCTCGTGGGTACAGCGATTATCAAATTCTTCGTTATTCTCATGGATGCAGCGATTTTTAAATTCTTCATTATTCTCGTGGATACAGCGATTATCAAGTTCATCATTATTCTCGTGGATACAGCAATTCTTAAATTCTTCATTATTTTCATGGATACAGCGATTATCGAATTCGTCATTATTCTCGTAGATACAGTGATTATCAACTTCTTCATCATTCTCGTGGATACAACAATTTTTAAATTCTTCATTATTCTCATGGATACAGCGATTATCGAATTCATCATTATTCTCGTGGATACAGCGATTTTTAAATTCTTTATTATTCTCATGGATACAGCAATTTTTAAATTCTTCATTATTCTCATGGATACAGCGATTATCGAATTCATCATTTTTCTCGTGGATACAGCGATTATCGAATTCATCGTTTTTCTCGTGGATACAGCGATTATTAAATTCTTCTTTATTTTCATGGATATAGCGAACATCGAATTCGTCATTATTCTTGTAGATACAGCGATTATCAACTTCTTCGTTATTCTCATGGATGCAGCGATTATCGAATTCGTCATTATTCGCGTAGATACAGCGATTATAAAATTCATCATTATTCTCGTGGATACAGTGATTCTCAAATTCTTCGTTATTCTCATGGATACAGTGATTATCGAATTGTTCATTATTTTCGTAGATACAGTGATTATCAACTTTTTTATTATTTTCGTGGATACAGCGATTATCGAATTCATCATTTTTCTCGTGGATACAGCGATTATCGAATTCATCATTTTTCTCGTGGATACAGCGATTATTAAATTCTTCATTATTCTCGTGGATACAGCGATTGTCGAGTTCATCATTATTCTCGTGGATACAGTGATTGTCGAGTTCATCATTATTCTCGTGGATACAGCGATTTTAAAATTCTCTATTATTTTCGTAGATACAGTGATTATCAACTCCTTTATTATTCTCGTCAATACAGAAATTTTTTAATTGTTCATTATTCTCATGGATACAGCGATTATCGAATTCGTCGTTATTCTCGTAGATACAGTGATTATCAACTTCTTCATTATTCTCGTGGATACAGCAATTTTTTAATTCTTCATTATTCTCATGGATACAGCGATTATCGAATTCGTCATTATTCTCGTAGATACAGTGATTATCAACTTCTTTATTATTCTCGTGGATACAGCAATTTTTAAATTCGTCCTTATTCTCGTAGATACAGCGATTATCAACTTCTTCGTTATTCTCATGGATGCAGCGATTATCGAATTCGTCATTATTCGCGTAGATACAGCGATTATCAAATTCATCATTATTCTCGTGGATACAGTGATTCTTAAATTCTTCATTATTCTCGTGGATACAACGATTGTCGAGTTCATCATTATTCTCGTGGATACAGCGATTATCGAGTTTATCATTATTATCGTGGATACAGTGATTCTCAAATTCTTTATTATTCTCATGGATACAGTGATTATCGAATTCTTCATTATTCTCGTGGATACAGTGTATATCACCTTCTTCATTATTCTCGTGGATACAGCGATCATCGAATTCATCATTTTTTTCATGGATGCAGCGATTATTGAATTCGTTATTATTCGCGTAGATACAGCGATTATGAAATTCATCATTATTCCCGTGGATACAGCGATTATCGAGTTTATCATTATTATCGTGGATACAGTGATTCTCAAATTCTTTATTATTCTCATGGATACAGTGATTATCGAATTCTTCATTATTCTCGTAGATACAGTGTTTATCAACTTCTTCATTATTCTCGTTATACAGCGATTGTCAAGTTCATCATTATTCTTGTGGATACAGCGATTGTCGAGTTCATCATTATTCTCGTGGATACAGCGATTATTAAATTCTTCATTATTCTCATGGATACAGCGATTGTCGAGTTCATCATTATTCTCGTAGATACAGCGATTTTTGAATTCTTGATTATTCTCGTAGATACAGTGATTATCAACTTCGTCATTATTCTCGTCAATACAGCAATTTTTAAATTCTTCATTATTCTCATGGATACAGCGATTATCGAATTCATCATTATACTCGTGGATACAGCAATTTTTAAATTCTTCATTATTCTCATCGATACAGCTATTGTCGAATTCGTCATTATTCTCGTAGATACAGTGATTATCAACTTCTTCATTATTCTCGTGGATACAGCAATTTTTAAATTCTTCATTATTCTCATGGATACAGCGTTTATCGAATTCATCATTATTCTCGTGAATACAGCGATTTTTAAATTCTTTATTATTCTCATGGATACAGCAATTTTTAAATTCTTCATTATTCTCATGGATACAGCGATTATCGAATTCATCATTTTTCTCGTGGATACAGCGATTATTGAATTCTTCTTTATTTTCATGGATATAGCGAATATCGAATTCGTCATTATTCTCGTAGATACAGCGATTATCAACTTCTTCGTTATTCTCATGGATGCAGCGATTATCGAATTCGTCATTATTCGCGTAGATACAGCGATTATCAAATTCATCATTATTCTCGTGGATACAGCGATTGTCGAGTTCATCATTATTCTCGTGGATACAGTGATTCTCAAATTCTTCGTTATTCTCGTGGATACAGCGATTATCAAGTTCATCATTTTTCTCGTGGATACAGCAATTTTTAAATTCTTCATTATTCTCATGGATACAGCGATTATCGAATTCGTCATTATTCTCGTAGATACAGTGATTATCAACTTCTTCATCATTCTCGTGGATACAGCAATTTTTAAATTCTTCATTATTCTCATGGATACAGCGATTATCGAATTCATCATTATTCTCGTGGATACAGCGATTTTTAAATTCTTTATTATTCTCGTGGATACAGCAATTTTTAAATTCTTCATTATTCTCATGGATACAGCGATTATCGAATTCATCATTTTTCTCGTGGATACAGCGATTATCGAATTCATCATTTTTCTCGTGGATACAGCGATTATTAAATTCTTCTTTATTTTCATGAATATAGCGAACATCGAATTCGTCATTATTCTTGTAGATACAGCGATTATCAACTTCTTCGTTATTCTCATGGATGCAGCGATTATCGAATTCGTCATTATTCGCGTAGATACAGCGATTATAAAATTCATCATTATTCTCGTGGATACAGTGATTCTAAAATTCTTCGTTATTCTCATGGATACAGTGATTATCGAATTGTTCATTATTTTCGTAGATACAGTGATTATCAACTTTTTTATTATTTTCGTGGATACAGCGATTGTCGAGTTCATCATTATTCTCGTGGATACAGCAATTATTAAATTCTTCATTATTCTCGTGGATACAACGATTGTCGAGTTTATCATTATTCTCGTGGATACAGTGATTGTCGAGTTCATCATTATTCTCGTGGATACAGCGATTTTAAAATTCTCTATTATTTTCGTAGATACAGTGATTATCAACTCCTTTATTATTCTCGTCAATACAGAAATTTTTTCATTCTTTATTATTCTCATGGATACAGCGATTATCGAATTCGTCGTTATTCTCGTAGATACAGTGATTATCAACTTCTTCATTATTCTCGTTGATACAGCAATTTTTTAATTCTTTATTATTCTTATGGATACAGCGATTATCGAGGTCATCATTATTCTCGTGGATACAGCAATTTTTAAATTCTTTATTATTCTCATGGATACAGCGATTATCGAATTCATCATTTTTCTCGTAGATACAGCGATTATCGAATTCATCATTTTTCTCGTGGATACAGCGATTATTAAATTCTTCTTTATTTTCATGGATATAGCGAACATCGAATTCGTCATTATTCTTGTAGATACAGCGATTATCAACTTCTTCGTTATTCTCATGGATGCAGCGATTATCGAATTCGTCATTATTCTCGTGGATACAGCGATTATCGAGTTCATCATTATTCTCGTGGATACAGTGATTCTCAAATTCTTCGTTATTCTCATGGATACAGTGATTATCGAATTGTTCATTATTTTCGTAGATACAGTGATTATCAACTTTTTTATTATTCTCGTGGATACAGCGATTGTCGAGTTCATCATTATTCTCGTGGATACAGCAATTATTAAATTCTTCATTATTCTCGTGGATACAGCGATCGTCGAGTTCATCATTTTTCTCGTGGATACAGTGATTGTCGAGTTCATCATTATTCTCGTGGATACAGCGATTTTTAAATTCTTCATTATTCTCGTAGATACAGTGATTATCAACTTCTTCATTATTCTCGTCAATACAGCAATTTTTAAATTCTTTATTATTCTCATGGATACAGCGATTATCGAATTCATCATTATTCTCGTGTATACAGCGATTTTTAAATTCTTCATTATTCTCGTAGATACAGTGATTATCAACTTCTTCATTATTCTCGTCAATACAGCAATATTTGAATTCTTCATTATTTTCATCGATACAGCGATTATCGAATTCATCATTATTCTCGTGGATACAGCGATTTTTAAATTCTTCATTATTCTCATCGATACAGCGATTGTCGAGTTCATAATTATTCTCGTGGGTACAGCGATTATGAAATTCTTCGTTATTCTCATGGATACAGCGATTTTTAAATTCTTCATTATTCTCGTGGATATAGCGATTATCAAGTTCATCATTATTCTCGTGGATACAGTGATTCTTAAATTCTTTATTATTCTCATGGACACAGCGATTATCGAATTCGTCATTATTCTCGTAGATACAGTGATTATCAACTTCTTCATTATTCTCGTGGATACAGTGATTATCGAATTCATCATTATTCTCGTGGATACAGCGATTTTTAAATTCCTCATTATTCTCATGGATACAGCGATTGTCGAGTGCATCAATTATCTCGTGGGTACAGCGATTATCAAATTCTTCGTTATTCTCATGGATGCAGCGTATTTAAAATTCTTCATTATTCTCGTGGATACAGCGATTATCAAGTTCATCATTATTCTCGTGGATACAGTGATTCTTAAATTCTTTATTATTCTCATGGATACAGCGATTATTTAATCAGTCATTATTCTCGTAGATACAGTGATTATCAACTTCTTCATTTTTCTCGTGGATACAGCAATTTTTAAATTCTTCATTATTCTCATGGATACAGCGATTATCGAATTCATCATTTTTCTCGTGGATACAGCGATTATTAAATTCTTCATTATTTTCATGGATATAGCGATTATCGAATTCGTCATTATTCGCGTAGATACAGCGATTATCAAATTCATCATTATTCTCGTGGATACAGCGATTGTCGAGTTCATCATTATTCTCGTAAAAACAGCGATTATCAAATTCATCATTATTCTCGTGGATACAGGGATTATCGAGTTTATCATTATTCTCGTGGATACAGTGATTCTCAAATTCCTCGTTATTCTAATGGATACAGTGGTTATCGAATTCTTCATTATTCTCGTAGATACAGTGATTATCAACTTTTTCATTATTCTCGTGGATACAGCGATTGTCGAGTTCATCATTATTCTCGTGGATACAGCGATTGTCGAGTTTATCATTATTCTCGTGGATACAGCAATTATTAAATTCTTCATTATTCTCATGGATACAGCGATGGTCGAGTTCATCATTATTCTCGTTGATACAGCGATTATCGAGTTCATCATTATTCTCGTGGATACAGTGATTCTTAAATTCTTCATTATTCTCGTGGATACAGCGATTGTCGAGTTCATCATTATTCTCGTGGATACAGTGATTGTCGAGTTCATCATTATTCTCGTCAATACAGCAATTTTTAAATTCTTTATTATTCTCATGGATACAGCGATTATCGAATTCATCATTATTCTCGTGGATACAGCGATTTTTCAATTCTTTATTATTCTCGTAGATACAGTGATTATCAACTTCTTTATTATTCTCGTCAATACAGCAATATTTAAATTCTTTATTATTCTCATCGATACAGCGATTATCGAATTCATCATTATTCTCGTGGATACAGCGATTTTTAAATTCTTTATTATTCTCATCGATACAGCGATTCTCGAGTTCATCATTATTCTCGTGGGTACAGCGATTATGAAATTCTTCGTTATTCTCATGGATACAGCGATTCTTAAATTCTTCGATATTCTCGTGGATATAGCGATTATCAAGTTCATCATTATTCTCGTGGATACAGCGATTCTTAAATTCTTCATTATTCTCATGGACACAGCGATTATCGAATTCGTCATTATTCTCGTAGATACAGTGATTATCAACTTCTTCATTATTCTCGTGGATACAGTGATTCTCAAATTCTTTATTATCTTATGGATACAGCGATTATCGAATTCATCATTATTCTCGTGGATACAGCGATTTTTGAATTCTTTATTATTCTCATGGATACAGCGATTATCGAATTCGTCATTATTCTCGTAGATACAGTGATTATCAACTTCTTTATTATTCTCGTGGATACAGCAATTTTTAAATTCGTCATTATTCTCGTAGATACAGCGATTATCAACTTCTTCGTTATTCTCATGGATGCAGCGATTATCGAATTCGTCATTATTCGCGTAGATACAGCGATTATCAAATTTATCATTATTCTCGTGGATACAGTGATTCTTAAATTCTTCATTATTCTCGTGGATACAGCGATTGTCGAGTTCATCATTATTCTCGTGGATACAGCGATTATCGAGTTTATCATTATTATCGTGGATACAGTGATTCTCAAATTCTTTATTATTCTCATGGATACAGTGATTATCGAATTCTTCATTATTCTCGTGGATACAGTGTATATCAACTTCTTCATTATTCTCGTGGATACAGCGATCATCGAATTCATCATTTTTCTCATGGATGCAGCGATTATCGAATTCGTTATTATTCGCGTAGATACAGCGATTATGAAATTCATCATTATTCCCGTGGATACAGCGATTATCGAGTTTATCATTATTATCGTGGATACAGTGATTCTCAAATTCTTTATTATTTTCATGGATACAGTGATTATCGAATTCTTCATTATTCTCGTAGATACACTGTTTATCAACTTCTTCATTATTCTCGTTATACAGCGATTGTCAAGTTCATCATTATTCTTGTGGATACAGCGATTGTCGAGTTCATCATTATTCTCGTGGATACAGCGATTATTAAATTCTTCATTATTCTCATGGATACAGCGATTGTCGAGTTCATCATTATTCTCCTGGATACAGCGATTTTTAAATTCTTCATAATTCTCATGGATACAGCGATTATCGAATTCATCATTATTCTCGTGGATACAGCGATTTTTAAATTCCTCATTATTTTCATGGATACAGCGATTGTCGAGTTCATCATTTATCTCGTGGGTACAGCGATTATCAAATTCTTCGTTATTCTCATGGATGCAGCGATTTTTAAATTCTTCATTATTCTCATGGATACAGCGATTATCGAATTCGTCATTATTCTCGTAGATACAGTGATTATCAACTTCTTCATCATTCTCGTGGATACAGCAATTTTTAAATTCTTCATTATTCTCATGGATACAGCGATTATCGAATTCATCATTATTCTCGTGGATACAGCGATTTTTAAATTCTTTATTATTCTCGTGGATACAGCAATTTTTAAATTCTTCATTATTCGCATGGATACAGCGATTATCGAATTCATCATTTTTCTCGTGGATACAGCGATTATCGAATTCATCATTTTTCTCGTGGATACAGCGATTATTAAATTCTTCTTTATTTTCATGGATATAGCGAACATCGAATTCGTCATTATTCTTGTAGATACAGCGATTATCAACTTCTTCGTTATTCTCATGGATGCAGCGATTATCGAATTCGTCATTATTCGCGTAGATACAGCGATTATAAAATTCATCATTATTCTCGTGGATACAGTGATTCTCAAATTCTTCGTTATTCTCATGGATACAGTGATTATCGAATTGTTCATTATTTTCGTAGATACAGTGATTATCAACTTTTTTATTATTTTCGTGGATACAGCGATTGTCGAGTTCATCATTATTCTCGTGGATACAGCAATTATTAAATTCTTCATTATTCTCGTGGATACAACGATTGTCGAGTTCATCATTATTCTCGTGGATACAGTGATTGTCGAGTTCATTATTATTCTCGTGGATACAGCGATTTTAAAATTCTCTATTATTTTCGTAGATACAGTGATTATCAACTCCTTTATTATTCTCGTCAATACAGAAATTTTTTCATTCTTTATTATTCTCATGGATACAGCGATTATCGAATTCGTCGTTATTCTCGTAGATACAGTGATTATCAACTTCTTCATTATTCTCGTTGATACAGCAATTTTTTAATTCTTTATTATTCTTATGGATACAGCGATTATCGAGGTCATCATTATTCTCGTGGATACAGCAATTTTTAAATTCTTTATTATTCTCATGGATACAGCGATTATCGAATTCATCATTTTTCTCGTAGATACAGCGATTATCGAATTCATCATTTTTCTCGTGGATACAGCGATTATTAAATTCTTCTTTATTTTCATGGATATAGCGAACATCGAATTCGTCATTATTCTTGTAGATACAGCGATTATCAACTTCTTCGTTATTCTCATGGATGCAGCGATTATCGAATTCGTTATTATTCTCGTGGATACAGCGATTATCGAGTTCATCATTATTCTCGTGGATACAGTGATTCTCAAATTCTTCGTTATTCTCATGGATACAGTGATTATCGAATTGTTCATTATTTTCGTAGATACAGTGATTATCGACTTTTTTATTATTCTCGTGGATACAGCGATTGTCGAGTTCATCATTATTCTCGTGGATACAGCAATTATTAAATTCTTCATTATTCTCGTGGATACAGCGATTGTCGAGTTCATCATTTTTCTCGTGGATACAGTGATTGTCGAGTTCATCATTATTCTCGTGGATACAGCGATTTTTAAATTCTTCATTATTCTCGTAGATACAGTGATTATCAACTTCTTCATTATTCTCGTCAATACAGCAATTTTTAAATTCTTTATTATTCTCATGGATACAGCGATTATCGAATTCATCATTATTCTCGTGTATACAGCGATTTTTAAATTCTTCATTATTATCGTAGATACAGTGATTATCAACTTCTTCATTATTCTCGTCAATACAGCAATATTTGAATTCTTCATTATTTTCATCGATACAGCGATTATCGAATTCATCATTATTCTCGTGGATACAGCGATTTTTAAATTCTTCATTATTCTCATCGATACAGCGATTGTCGAGTTCATCATTATTCTCGTGGGTACAGCGATTATGAAATTCTTTGTTATTCTCATGGATACAGCGATTTTTAAATTCTTCATTATTCTCGTAGATACAGTGATTATCAACTTCTTCATTATTCTCGTCAATACAGCAATTTTTTAATTCTTTATTATTCTCATAGATACAGCGATTATCGAATTCATCATTATTCTCGTGGATACAGCGATTTTTGAATTTCTCATTATTCTCATGGATACAGCGATTGCCGAGTTTATCATTTATCTCGTGGGTACAGCGATTGTCGAGTTCATCATTATTCTCGTGGATACAGCGATTTTTAAATTCTTCATTATTCTCGTGGATACAGCGATTTTTAAATTCTTCATTATTCTCATCGATACAGCGATTGTCGAGTTCATCATTATTCACGTGGGTACAGCGATTATGAAATTCTTTGTTATTCTCATGGATACAGCGATTTTTAAATTCTTCATTATTCTCGTAGATACAGTGATTATCAACTTCTTCATTATTCTCGTCAATACAGCAATTTTTTAATTCTTTATTATTCTCATGGATACAGCGATTATCGAATTCATCATTATTCTCGTGTATACAGCGATTTTTAAATTCTTCATTATTCTCGTAGATACAGTGATTATCAACTTCTTCATTATTCTCGTCAATACAGCAATATTTGAATTCTTCATTATTTTCATCGATACAGCGATTATCGAATTCATCATTATTCTCGTGGATACAGCGATTTTTAAATTCTTCATTATTCTCATCGATACAGCGATTGTCGAGTTCATCATTATTCTCGTGGGTACAGCGATTATGAAATTCTTTGTTATTCTCATGGATACAGCGATTTTTAAATTCTTCATTATTCTCGTAGATACAGTGATTATCAACTTCTTCATTATTCTCGTCAATACAGCAATTTTTTAATTCTTTATTATTCTCATGGATACAGCGATTATCGAATTCATCATTATTCTCGTGGATACAGCGATTTTTGAATTTCTCATTATTCTCGTGGATACAGCGATTGTCGAGTTCATCATTTTTCTCGTGGATACAGTGATTGTCGAGTTCATCATTATTCTCGTGGATACAGCGATTTTTAAATTCTTCATAATTCTCATGGATACAGCGATTATCGAATTCATCATTATTCTCGTGGAAACAGCGATTTTTAAATTCCTCATTATTTTCATGGATACAGCGATTGTCGAGTTCATCATTTATCTCGTGGGTACAGCGATTATCAAATTCTTCGTTATTCTCATGGATGCAGCGATTTTTAAATTCTTCATTATTCTCGTGGATACAGCGATTATCAAGTTCATCATTTTTCTCGTGGATACAGCAATTTTTAAATTCTTTATTATTCTCATGGATACAGCGATTATCGAATTCGTCATTATTCTCGTAGATACAGTGATTATCAACTTCTTCATCATTCTCGTGGATACAGCAATTTTTAAATTCTTCATTATTCTCATGGATACAGCGATTATCGAATTCATCATTATTCTCGTGGATACAGCACTTTTTAAATTCTTTATTTTTCTCGTGGATACAGCAATTTTTAAATTCTTCATTATTCTCATGGATACAGCGATTATCGAATTCATCATTTTTCTCGTGGATACAGCGCATATCGAATTCATCATTTTTCTCGTGGATACAGCGATTAATAAATTCTTCTTTATTTTCATGGATATAGCGAACATCGAATTCGTCATTATTCTTGTAGATACAGCGATTATCAACTTCTTCGTTATTCTCATGGATGCAGCGATTATCGAATTCGTCATTATTCGCGTAGATACAGCGATTATAAAATTCATCATTATTCTCGTGGATACAGTGATTCTCAAATTCTTCGTTATTCTCATGGATACAGTGATTATCGAATTGTTCATTATTTTCGTAGATACAGTGATTATCAACTTTTTTATTATTTTCGTGGATACAGCGATTGTCGAGTTCATCATTATTCTCGTGGATACAGCAATTATTAAATTCTTCATTATTCTCGTGGATACAACGATTGTCGAGTTCATCATTATTCTCGTGGATACAGTGATTGTCGAGTTCATCATTATTCTCGTGGATACAGCGATTTTAAAATTCTCTATTATTTTCGTAGATACAGTGATTATCAACTCCTTTATTATTCTCGTCAATACAGAAATTTTTTCATTCTTTATTATTCTCATGGATACAGCGATTATCGAATTCGTCGTTATTCTCGTAGATACAGTGATTATCAACTTCTTCATTATTCTCGTTGATACAGCAATTTTTTAATTCTTTATTATTCTTATGGATACAGCGATTATCGAGGTCATCATTATTCTCGTGGATACAGTGATTCTTAAATTCTTCATTATTCTCGTGGATACAGCGATTGTCGAGTTCATCATTATTCTCGTGGATACAGTGATTGTCGAGTTCATCATTATTCTCGTCAATACAGCAATTTTTAAATTCTTTATTATTCTCATGGATACAGCGATTATCGAATTCATCATTATTCTCGTGGATACAGCGATTTTTTAATTCTTTATTGTTCTCGTAGATACAGTGATTATCAACTTCTTCATTATTCTCGTCAATACAGCAATATTTAAATTCTTCATTATTCTCATCGATACAGCGATTATCGAATTCATCATTATTCTCGTGGATACAGCGATTTTTAAATTCTTCATTATTCTCGTAGATACAGTGATTATCAACTTCTTCATTATTTTCGTCAATACAGCAATTTTTAAATTCTTTATTATTCTCATGGATACAGCGATTATCGAATTCATCATTATTCTCGTGTATACAGCGATTTTTAAATTCTTCATTATTCTCGTAGATACAGTGATTATCAACTTCTTCATTATTCTCGTCAATACAGCAATATTTGAATTCTTCATTATTTTCATCGATACAGCGATTATCGAATTCATCATTATTCTCGTGGATACAGCGATTTCTAAATTCTTCATTATTCTCATCGATACAGCGATTGTCGAGTTCATCATTATTCTCGTGGGTACAGCGATTATGAAATTCTTTGTTATTCTCATGGATACAGCGATTTTTAAATTCTTCATTATTCTCGTAGATACAGTGATTATCAACTTCTTCATTATTCTCGTCAATACAGCAATTTTTTAATTCTTCATTATTCTCATGGATACAGCGATTATCGAATTCATCATTATTCTCGTGGATACAGCGATTTTTGAATTTCTCATTATTCTCATAGATACAGCGATTGCCGAGTTTATCATTTATCTCGTGCGTACAGCGATTGTCGAGTTCATCATTATTCTCGTGGATACAGCGATTTTTAAATTCTTCATTATTCTCGTGGATACAGCGATTTTTAAATTCTTCATTATTCTCATCGATACAGCGATTGTCGAGTTCATCATTATTCACGTGGGTACAGCGATTATGAAATTCTTTGTTATTCTCATGGATACAGCGATTTTTAAATTCTTCATTATTCTCGTAGATACAGTGATTATCAACTTCTTTATTATTCTCGTCAATACAGCAATTTTTTAATTCTTTATTATTCTCATGGATACAGCGATTATCGAATTCATCATTATTCTCGTGTATACAGCGATTTTTAAATTCTTCATTGATCTCGTAGATACAGTGATTATCAACTTTTTCATTATTCTCGTCAATACAGCAATATTTGAATTCTTCATTATTTTCATCGATACAGCGATTATCGAATTCATCATTATTCTCGTGGATACAGCGATTTTTAAATTCTTCATTATTCTCATCGATACAGCGATTGTCGAGTTCATCATTATTCTCGTGGGTACAGCGATTATGAAATTCTTTGTTATTCTCATTAATACAGCGATTTTTAAATTCTTCATTATTCTCGTAGATACAGTGATTATTAACTTCTTCATTATTCTCGTCAATACAGCAATTTTTTAATTCTTTATTATTCTCATGGATACAGCGATTATCGAATTCATCATTATTCTCGTGGATACAGCGATTTTTGAATTTCTCATTATTCTCGTGGATACAGCGATTGTCGAGTTCATCATTTTTCTCGTGGATACAGTGATTGTCGAGTTCATCATTATTCTCGTGGATACAGCGATTTTTAAATTCTTCATTATTCTCGTAGATACAGTGATTATCGAATTCGTCATTATTCTCGTAAATACAGTGATTATCAACTTCTCCATTATTCTCGTGGATACAGCAATCTGTAAATTCTTTATCATTCTCATTGATACAGCGATTATCGAATTCATCATTATTCTCCGGGATACAGCGGTTGTTAAATTCTTCATTATTCTCATGGATACAGCGATTGTCGCGTTCATCATTATTTTCATGGGTACAGCGATTATCAAATTCTTCGTTATTCTCATGGATACAGCAATTTTTAAATTCTTCATTATTCTCGTAGATACAGTGATTATCAACTTCTTCATTATTCTCGTCAATACAGCAATTTTTCAATTCTTTATTATTCTCATGGATACAGCGATTATCGAATTCATCATTATTCTCGTGGATACAGCGATTTTTGAATTTCTCATTATTCTCATGGATACAGCGATTGCCGAGTTTATCATTTATCTCGTGGGTACAGCGATTATCAAATTCTTCGTTTCTATCATAGATACAGCGATTTTGAAATTCTTCATTATTCTCGTTGATACAGCGATTATCACGTTCATCATTATTCTCGTGGATACAGTGATTCATATATTCTTTATTATTCTCATGGATACAGCGATTATCGAATTCGTCATTATTCTCGTAGATACAGTGATTATCAACTTCTTCATTATTCTCGTGGATACAGCGATTGTCGAGTTCATCATTATTCTCGTAAAAACAGCGATTATCAAATTCATCATTATTCTCGTGGATACAGCGATTATCGAGTTCATCATTATTCTCGTGGATACAGTGATTCTCAAATCCTTCATTATTCTCATGGATACAGTGATTATCGAATTCTTCATTATTCTCGTAGATACAGTGATTATCAACTTTTTCATTATTCTCGTGAATACAGCGATTTTAAAATTCTTCATTATTCTCGTGGATACAGCGATTATCGAGTTCATCATTATTCTCGTGGATACAGTGATTCTTAAATTCTTCATTATTCTCGTGGATACAGCGATTGTCGAGTTCATCATTATTCTCGTGGATACAGTGATTGTCGAGTTCATCATTATTCTCGTAGATACAGCGATTTTTAAATTCTTGATTATTCTCGTAGATACAGTGATTATCAACTTCGTCATTATTCTCGTCAATACAGCAATTTTTAAATTCTTCATTATTCTCATGGATACAGCGATTATCGAATTCATCATTATTCTCGTGGATACAGCGATTTTTAAATTCTTCATTATTCTCATCGATACAGCTATTGTCGAATTCGTCATTATTCTCGTAGATACAGTGATTATCAACTTCTTCATTATTCTCGTGGATACAGCAATTTTTAAATTCTTCATTATTCTCATGGATACAGCGTTTATCGAATTCATCATTATTCTCGTGAATACAGCGATTTTTAAATTCTTTATTATTCTCATGGATACAGCAATTTTTAAATTCTTTATTATTCTCATGGATACAGCGATTATCGAATTCATCATTTTTCTCGTGGATACAGCGATTATTAAATTCTTCTTTATTTTCATGGATATAGCGAATATCGAATTCGTCATTATTCTCGTAGATACAGCGATTATCAACTTCTTCGTTATTCTCATGGATGCAGCGATTATCGAGTTCATCATTATTCTCGTAAAAACAGCGATTATCAAATTCATCATTATTCTCGTGGATACAGCGATTGTCGAGTTCATCATTATTTTCGTAAAAACAGCGATTATCAAATTCATCATTATTCTCGTGGATACAGCGATTATCGAGTTTATCATTATTCTCGTGGATACAGTGATTCTCAAATTCTTCGTTATTCTCGTGGATACAGCGATTATCGAGTTCATCATTATTCTCGTGGATACAGTGATTCTTAAATTCTTCATTATTCTCGTGGATACAGCGATTGTCGAGTTCATCATTATTCTCGTGGATACAGTGATTGTCGAGTTCATCATTATTCTCGTGGATACAGCGTTTTTTAAATTCTTCATTATTCTCGTAGATACAGTGATTATCAACTTCTTCATTATTCTCGTCAATACAGCAATTTTTATATTCTTTATTATTCTCATGGATACAGCGATTATCGAATTCATCATTATTCTCGTGGATACAGCGATTTTCAAATTCTTTATTATTCTCGTAGATACAGTGATTATCAACTTCTTCATTATTCTCGTCAATACAGCAATATTTAAATTCTTCATTATTCTCAGCGATACAGCGATTATCGAATTCATCATTATTCTCGTGGATACAGCGATTTTTAAATTCTTCATTATTCTCATCGATACAGCGATTGTCGAGTTCATAATTATTCTCGTGGGTACAGCGATTATGAAATTCTTCGTTATTCTCATGGATACAGCGATTTTTAAATTCTTCATTATTCTCGTGGATATAGCGATTATCAAGTTCATCATTATTCTCGTGGATACAGTGATTCTTAAATTCTTTATTATTCTCATGGACACAGCGATTATCGAATTCGTCATTATTCTCGTAGAAACAGTGATTATCAACTTCTTCATTATTCTCGTGGATACAGTGATTATCGAATTCATCATTATTCTCGTGGATACAGCGATTTTTAAATTCCTCATTATTCTCATGGATACAGCGATTGTCGAGTGCATCAATTATCTCGTGGGTACAGCGATTATCAAATTCTTCGTTATTCTCATGGATGCAGCGTATTTAAAATTCTTCATTATTCTCGTGGATACAGCGATTATCAAGTTCATCATTATTCTCGTGGATACAGTGATTCTTAAATTCTTTATTATTCTCATGGATACAGCGATTATTTAATCAGTCATTATTCTCGTAGATACAGTGATTATCAACTTCTTCATTTTTCTCGTGGATACAGCAATTTTTAAATTCTTCATTATTCTCATGGATACAGCGATTATCGAATTCATCATTTTTCTCGTGGATACAGCGATTATTAAATTCTTCATTATTTACATGGATATAGCGATTATCGAATTCGTCATTATTCGCGTAGATACAGCGATTATCAAATTCATCATTATTCTCGTGGATACAGCGATTGTCGAGTTCATCATTATTCTCGTAAAAACAGCGATTATCAAATTCATCATTATTCTCGTGGATACAGGGATTATCGAGTTTATCATTATTCTCGTGGATACAGTGATTCTCAAATTCCTCGTTATTCTCATGGATACAGTGGTTATCGAATTCTTCATTATTCTCGTAGATACAGTGATTATCAACTTTTTCATTATTCTCGTGGTTACAGCGATTGTCGAGTTTATCATTATTCTCGTGGATACAGCGATGGTCGAGTTCATCATTATTCTCGTTGATACAGCGATTATCGAGTTCATCATTATTCTCGTGGATACAGTGATTTATAAATTCTTCATTATTCTCGTGGATACAGCGATTGTCGAGTTCATCCATATTCTCGTGGATACAGTGATTGTCGAGTTCATCATTATTCTCGTCAATACAGCAATTTTTAAATTCTTTATTATTCTCATGGATACAGCGATTATCGAATTCATCATTATTCTCGTGGATACAGCGATTTTTTAATTCTTTATTATTCTCGTAGATACAGTGATTATCAACTTCTTCATTATTCTCGTCAATACAGCAATATTTAAATTCTTCATTATTCTCATCGATACAGCGATTATCGAATTCATCATTATTCTCGTGGATACAGCGATTTTTAAATTCTTTATTATTCTCATCGATACAGCGATTCTCGAGTTCATCATTATTCTCGTGGGTACAGCGATTATGAAATTCTTCGTTATTCTCATGGATACAGCGATTCTTAAATTCTTCGATATTCTCGTGGATATAGCGATTATCAAGTTCATCATTATTCTCGTGGATACAGCGATTCTTAAATTCTTCATTATTCTCATGGACACAGCGATTATCGAATTCGTCATTATTCTCGTAGATACAGTGATTATCAACTTCTTCATTATTCTCGTGGATACAGCAATCTTTAAATCCTTTATTATTCTCATTGATACAGCGATTATTGAATTCATCATTATTCTCGTGGATACAGCGATTTTTAAATTCTTCATTATTCTCATGGAAACAGCGATTGTCGAGTTCATCAATATTCTCGTGGATACAGCGATTATCAAATTCTTCGTTATTCTCATGGATACAGCGATTATCGAATTCGTCATTATTCTCGTAGATACAGTGATTATAAACTTCTTCATTATTCTCGTGGATACAGCAATTTTTTAATTCTTCATTATTCTCATGGATACAGCGATTATCGAATTTGTCATTATTCTCGTAGATACAGTGATTATCAACTTCTTTATTATTCTCGTGAATACAGCGATTGTCGAGTTCATCATTATTCTCGTGGATACAGTGATTGTCGAGTTCATCATTATTCTCGTGGATACAGCGATTTTTGAATTCTTCAATATTCTCATGGATACAGCGATTATCGAATTCATCATTATTCTCCGGGATACAGCGGTTGTTAAATTCTTCATTATTCTCATGGATACAGCGATTGTCGAGTTCATCATTATTTTCATGGGTTCAGCGATTATCAAATTCTTCGTTATTCTCATGGATACAGCAATTTTTAAATTATTCATTATTATCGTAGATACAGTGATTATCAACTTCTTCATTATTCTCGTGGATACAGCGATTTTGAAATTCTTCATTATTCTCGTTGATACAGCGATTATCACGTTCATCATTATTCTCGTGGATACAGTGATTCATATATTCCTTATTATTCTCATGGATACAGCGATTATCGAATTCGTCATTATTCTCGTAGATACAGTGATTATCAACTTCTTCATTATTCTCGTGGATACAGCAATTTTTAAATTTTTCATTATTCTCATGGATACAGCGATTATCGAATTCGTCGTTATTCTCGTAGATACAGTGATTATCAACTTCTTCATTATTCTCGTTGATACAGCAATTTTTAAATTCTTTATTATTCTTATGGATACAGCGATTATCGAATTCATCATTATTCTCGTGGATACAGCGATTTTTGAATTCTTTATTATTCTCATGGATACAGCGATTATCGAATTCGTCATTATTCTCGTAGATACAGTGATTATCAACTTCTTTATTATTCTCGTGGATACAGCAATTTTTAAATTCGTCCTTATTCTCGTAGATACAGCGATTATCAACTTCTTCGTTATTCTCATGGATGCAGCGATTATCGAATTCGTCATTATTCGCGTAGATACAGCGATTATCAAATTCATCATTATTCTCGTGGATACAGTGATTCTTAAATTCTTCATTATTCTCGTGGATACAACGATTGTCGAGTTCATCATTATTCTCGTGGATACAGCGATTATCGAGTTTATCATTATTATCGTGGATACAGTGATTCTCAAATTCTTTATTATTCTCATGGATACAGTGATTATCGAATTCTTCATTATTCTCGTGGATACAGTGTATATCACCTTCTTCATTATTCTCGTGGATACAGCGATCATCGAATTCATCATTTTTTTCATGGATGCAGCGATTATCGAATTCGTTATTATTCGCGTAGATACAGCGATTATGAAATTCATCATTATTCCCGTGGATACAGCGATTATCGAGTTTATCATTATTATCGTGGATACAGTGATTCTCAAATTCTTTATTCTTCTCATGGATACAGTGATTATCGAATTCTTCATTATTCTCGTAGATACAGTGTTTATCAACTTCTTCATTATTCTCGTTATACAGCGATTGTCAAGTTCATCATTATTCTTGTGGATACAGCGATTGTCGAGTTCATCATTATTCTCGTGGATACAGCGATTATTAAATTCTTCATTATTCTCATGGATACAGCGATTGTCGAGTTCATCATTATTCTCCTGGATACAGCGATTTTTAAATTCTTCATAATTCTCATGGATACAGCGATTATCGAATTCATCATTATTCTCGTGGATACAGCGATTTTTAAATTCCTCATTATTTTCATGGATACAGCGATTGTCGAGTTCATCATTTATCTCGTGGGTACAGCGATTATCAAATTCTTCGTTATTCTCATGGATGCAGCGATTTTTAAATTCTTCATTATTCTCGTGGATACAGCGATTATCAAGTTCATCATTATTCTCGTGGATACAGCAATTCTTAAATTCTTCATTATTTTCATGGATACAGCGATTATCGAATTCGTCATTATTCTCGTAGATACAGTGATTATCAACTTCTTCATCATTCTCGTGGATACAACAATTTTTTAATTCTTCATTATTCTCATGGATACAGCGATTATCGAATTCATCATTATTCTCGTGGATACAGCGATTTTTAAATTCTTTATTATTCTCATGGATACAGCAATTTTTAAATTCTTCATTATTCTCATGGATACAGCGATTATCGAATTCATCATTTTTCTCGTGGATACAGCGATTATCGAATTCATCGTTTTTCTCGTGGATACAGCGATTATTAAATTCTTCTTTATTTTCATGGATATAGCGAACATCGAATTCGTCATTATTCTTGTAGATACAGCGATTATCAACTTCTTCGTTATTCTCATCGATGCAGCGATTATCGAATTCGTCATTATTCGCGTAGATACAGCGATTATAAAATTCATCATTATTCTCGTGGATACAGTGATTCTCAAATTCTTTGTTATTCTCATGGATACAGTGATTATCGAATTGTTCATTATTTTCGTAGATACAGTGATTATCAACTTTTTTATTATTTTCGTGGATACAGCGATTATCGAATTCATCATTTTTCTCGTGGATACAGCGATTATCGAATTCATCATTTTTCTCGTGGATACAGCGATTATTAAATTCTTCATTATTCTCGTGGATACAGCGATTGTCGAGTTCATCATTATTCTCGTGGATACAGTGATTGTCGAGTTCATCATTATTCTCGTGGATACAGCGATTTTAAAATTCTCTATTATTTTCGTAGATACAGTGATTATCAACTCCTTTATTATTCTCGTCAATACAGAAATTTTTTAATTGTTCATTATTCTCATGGATACAGCGATTATCGAATTCGTCGTTATTCTCGTAGATACAGTGATTATCAACTTCTTCATTATTCTCGTGGATACAGCAATTTTTTAATTCTTCATTATTCTCATGGATACAGCGATTATCGAATTCGTCATTATTCTCGTAGATACAGTGATTATCAACTTCTTTATTATTCTCGTGGATACAGCAATTTTTAAATTCGTCCTTATTCTCGTAGATACAGCGATTATCAACTTCTTCGTTATTCTCATGGATGCAGCGATTATCGAATTCGTCATTATTCGCGTAGATACAGCGATTATCAAATTCATCATTATTCTCGTGGATACAGTGATTCTTAAATTCTTCATTATTCTCGTGGATACAACGATTGTCGAGTTCATCATTATTCTCGTGGATACAGCGATTATCGAGTTTATCATTATTATCGTGGATACAGTGATTCTCAAATTCTTTATTATTCTCATGGATACAGTGATTATCGAATTCTTCATTATTCTCGTGGATACAGTGTATATCACCTTCTTCATTATTCTCGTGGATACAGCGATCACCGAATTCATCATTTTTTTCATGGATGCAGCGATTATCGAATTCGTTATTATTCGCGTAGATACAGCGATTATGAAATTCATCATTATTCCCGTGGATACAGCGATTATCGAGTTTATCATTATTATCGTGGATACAGTGATTCTCAAATTCTTTATTATTCTCATGGATACAGTGATTATCGAATTCTTCATTATTCTCGTAGATACAGTGTTTATCAACTTCTTCATTATTCTCGTTATACAGCGATTGTCAAGTTCATCATTATTCTTGTGGATACAGCGATTGTCGAGTTCATCATTATTCTCGTGGATACAGCGATTATTAAATTCTTCATTATTCTCATGGATACAGCGATTGTCGAGTTCATCATTATTCTCGTAGATACAGCGATTTTTAAATTCTTGATTATTCTCGTAGATACAGTGATTATCAACTTCGTCATTATTCTCGTCAATACAGCAATTTTTAAATTCTTCATTATTCTCATGGATACAGCGATTATCGAATTCATCATTATACTCGTGGATACAGCAATTTTTAAATTCTTCATTATTCTCATCGATACAGCTATTGTCGAATTCGTCATTATTCTCGTAGATACAGTGATTATCAACTTCTTCATTATTCTCGTGGATACAGCAATTTTTAAATTCTTCATTATTCTCATGGATACAGCGTTTATCGAATTAATCATTATTCTCGTGAATACAGCGATTTTTAAATTCTTTATTATTCTCATGGATACAGCAATTTTTAAATTCTTCATTATTCTCATGGATACAGCGATTATCGAATTCATCATTTATCTCGTGGATACAGCGATTATTAGATTCTTCTTTATTTTCATGGATATAGCGAATATCGAATTCGTCATTATTCTCGTAGATACAGCGATTATCAACTTCTTCGTTATTCTCATGGATGCAGCGATTATCGAATTCGTCATTATTCGCGTAGATACAGCGATTATCAAATTCATCATTATTCTCGTGGATACAGCGATTGTCGAGTTCATCATTATTTTCGTAAAAACAGCGATTATCAAATTCATCATTATTCTCGTGGATACAGCGATTATCGAGTTTATCATTATTCTCGTGGATACAGTGATTCTCAAATTCTTCGTTATTCTCGTGGATACAGCGATTATCGAGTTCATTATTATTTTCGTGGATACAGTGATTCTTAAATTCTTCATTATTCTCGTGGATACAGCGATTGTCGAGTTCATCATTATTCTCGTGGATACAGTGATTGTCGAGTTCATCATTATTCTCGTGGATACAGCGTTTTTTAAATTCTTCATTATTCTCGTAGATACAGTGATTATCAACTTCTTCATTATTCTCGTCAATACAGCAATTTTGAAATTCTTTATTATTCTCATGGATACAGCGATTGTCGAGTTCATCATTATTTTCGTAAAAACAGCGATTATCAAATTCATCATTATTCTCGTGGATACAGCGATTATCGAGTTTATCATTATTCTCGTGGATACAGTGATTCTCAACTTCGTCATTATTCTCGTCAATACAGCAATTTTTAAATTCTTCATTATTCTCATGGATACAGCGATTATCGAATTCGTCATTATTCGCGTAGATACAGCGATTATCAAATTCATCATTATTCTCGTGGATACAGCGATTGTCGAGTTCATCATTATTTTCGTAAAAACAGCGATTATCAAATTCATCATTATTCTCGTGGATACAGCGATTATCGAGTTTATCATTATTCTCGTGGATACAGTGATTCTCAAATTCTTCGTTATTCTCGTGGATACAGCGATTATCGAGTTCATTATTATTCTCGTGGATACAGTGATTCTTAAATTCTTCATTATTCTCGTGGATACAGCGATTGTCGAGTTCATCATTATTCTCGTGGATACAGTGATTGTCGAGTTCATCATTATTCTCGTGGATACAGCGTTTTTTAAATTCTTCATTATTCTCGTAGATACAGTGATTATCAACTTCTTCATTATTCTCGTCAATACAGCAATTTTGAAATTCTTTATTATTCTCATGGATACAGCGATTATCGAATTCATCATTATTCTCGTGGATACAGCGATTTTCAAATTCTTTATTATTCTTGTAGATACAGTGATTATCAACTTCTTCATTATTCTCGTCAATACAGCAATATTTAAATTCTTCATTATTCTCAGCGATACAGCGATTATCGAATTCATCATTATTCTCGTGGATACAGCGATTTTTAAATTCTTCATTATTCTCATCGATACAGCGATTGTCGAGTTCATAATTATTCTCGTGGGTACAGCGATTATGAAATTCTTCGTTATTCTCATGGATACAGCGATTTTTAAATTCTTCATTATTCTCGTGGATATAGCGATTATCAAGTTCATCATTATTCTCGTGGATACAGTGATTCTTAAATTCTTTATTATTCTCATGGACACAGCGATTATCGAATTCGTCATTATTCTCGTAGATACAGTGATTATCAACTTCTTCATTATTCTCGTGGATACAGTGATTATCGAATTCATCATTATTCTCGTGGATACAGCGATTTTTAAATTCCTCATTATTCTCATGGATACAGCGATTGTCGAGTGCATCAATTATCTCGTGGGTACAGCGATTATCAAATTCTTCGTTATTCTCATGGATGCAGCGTATTTGAAATTCTTCATTATTCTCGTGGATACAGCGATTATCAAGTTCATCATTATTCTCGTGGATACAGTGATTCTTAAATTCTTTATTATTCTCATGGATACAGCGATTATTTAATCAGTCATTATTCTCGTAGATACAGTGATTATCAACTTCTTCATTTTTCTCGTGGATACAGCAATTTTTAAATTCTTCATTATTCTCATGGATACAGCGATTATCGAATTCATCATTTTTCTCGTGGATACAGCGATTATTAAATTCTTCATTATTTTCATGGATATAGCGATTATCGAATTCGTCATTATTCGCGTAGATACAGCGATTATCAAATTCATCATTATTCTCGTGGATACAGCGATTGTCGAGTTCATCATTATTCTCGTAAAAACAGCGATTATCAAATTCATCATTATTCTCGTGGATACAGGGATTATCGAGTTTATCATTATTCTCGTGGATACAGTGATTCTCAAATTCCTCGTTATTCTCATGGATACAGTGGTTATCGAATTCTTCATTATTCTCGTAGATACAGTGATTATCAACTTTTTCATTATTCTCGTGGATACAGCGATTGTCGAGTTCATCATTATTCTCGTGGATACAGCGATTGTCGAGTTTATCATTATTCTCGTGGATACAGCAATTATTAAATTCTTCATTATTCTCATGGATACAGCGATGGTCGAGTTCATCATTATTCTCGTTGATACAGCGATTATCGAGTTCATCATTATTCTCGTGGATACAGTGATTCTTAAATTCTTCATTATTCTCGTGGATACAGCGATTGTCGAGTTCATCATTATTCTCGTGGATACAGTGATTGTCGAGTTCATCATTATTCTCGTCAATACAGCAATTTTTAAATTCTTTATTATTCTCATGGATACAGCGATTATCGAATTCATCATTATTCTCGTGGATACAGCGATTTTTTAATTCTTTATTATTCTCGTAGATACAGTGATTATCAACTTCTTCATTATTCTCGTCAATACAGCAATATTTAAATTCTTCATTATTCTCATCGATACAGCGATTATCGAATTCATCATTATTCTCGTGGATACAGCGATTTTTAAATTCTTTATTATTCTCATCGATACAGCGATTCTCGAGTTCATCATTATTCTCGTGGGTACAGCGATTATGAAATTCTTCGTTATTCTCATGGATACAGCGATTCTTAAATTCTTCGATATTCTCGTGGATATAGCGATTATCAAGTTCATCATTATTCTCGTGGATACAGCGATTCTTAAATTCTTCATTATTCTCATGGACACAGCGATTATCGAATTCGTCATTATTCTCGTAGATACAGTGATTATCAACTTCTTCATTATTCTCGTGGATACAGCAATCTTTAAATCCTTTATTATTCTCATTGATACAGCGATTATTGAATTCATCATTATTCTCGTGGATACAGCGATTTTTAAATTCTTCATTATTCTCATGGAAACAGCGATTGTCGAGTTCATCAATATTCTCGTGGATACAGCGATTATCAAATTCTTCGTTATTCTCATGGATACAGCGATTATCGAATTCGTCATTATTCTCGTAGATACAGTGATTATAAACTTCTTCATTATTCTCGTGGATACAGCAATTTTTTAATTCTTCATTATTCTCATGGTCACAGCGATTATCGAATTTGTCATTATTCTCGTAGATACAGTGATTATCAACTTCTTTATTATTCTCGTGAATACAGCGATTGTCGAGTTCATCATTATTCTCGTGGATACAGTGATTGTCGAGTTCATCATTATTCTCGTGGATACAGCGATTTTTAAATTCTTCAATATTCTCATGGATACAGCGATTATCGAATTCATCATTATTCTCCGGGATACAGCGGTTGTTAAATTCTTCATTATTCTCATGGATACAGCGATTGTCGAGTTCATCATTATTTTCATGGGTACAGCGATTATCAAATTCTTCGTTATTCTCATGGATACAGCAATTTTTAAATTATTCATTATTATCGTAGATACAGTGATTATCAACTTCTTCATTATTCTCGTGGATACAGCGATTTTGAAATTCTTCATTATTCTCGTTGATACAGCGATTATCACGTTCATCATTATTCTCGTGGATACAGTGATTCATATATTCCTTATTATTCTCATGGATACAGCGATTATCGAATTCGTCATTATTCTCGTAGATACAGTGATTATCAACTTCTTCATTATTCTCGTGGATACAGCAATTTTTAAATTTTTCATTATTCTCATGGATACAGCGATTATCGAATTCGTCGTTATTCTCGTAGATACAGTGATTATCAACTTCTTCATTATTCTCGTTGATACAGCAATTTTTAAATTCTTTATTATTCTTATGGATACAGCGATTATCGAATTCATCATTATTCTCGTGGATACAGCGATTTTTGAATTCTTTATTATTCTCATGGATACAGCGATTATCGAATTCGTCATTATTCTCGTAGATACAGTGATTATCAACTTCTTTATTATTCTCGTGGATACAGCAATTTTTAAATTCGTCCTTATTCTCGTAGATACAGCGATTATCAACTTCTTCGTTATTCTCATGGATGCAGCGATTATCGAATTCGTCATTATTCGCGTAGATACAGCGATTATCAAATTCATCATTATTCTCGTGGATACAGTGATTCTTAAATTCTTCATTATTCTCGTGGATACAACGATTGTCGAGTTCATCATTATTCTCGTGGATACAGCGATTATCGAGTTTATCATTATTATCGTGGATACAGTGATTCTCAAATTCTTTATTATTCTCATGGATACAGTGATTATCGAATTCTTCATTATTCTCGTGGATACAGTGTATATCACCTTCTTCATTATTCTCGTGGATACAGCGATCATCGAATTCATCATTTTTTTCATGGATGCAGCGATTATCGAATTCGTTATTATTCGCGTAGATACAGCGATTATGAAATTCATCATTATTCCCGTGGATACAGCGATTATCGAGTTTATCATTATTATCGTGGATACAGTGATTCTCAAATTCTTTATTATTCTCATGGATACAGTGATTATCGAATTCTTCATTATTCTCGTAGATACAGTGTTTATCAACTTCTTCATTATTCTCGTTATACAGCGATTATCAAGTTCATCATTATTCTCGTGGATACAGCAATTCTTAAATTCTTCATTATTTTCATGGATACAGCGATTATCGAATTCGTCATTATTCTCGTAGATACAGTGATTATCAACTTCTTCATCATTCTCGTGGATACAGAAATTTTTAAATTCTTTATTATTCTCATGGATACAGCGATTATCGAATTCATCATTATTCTCGTGGATACAGCGATTTTTAAATTCTTTATTATTCTCATGGATACAGCAATTTTTAAATTCTTCATTATTCTCATGGATACAGCGATTATCGAATTCATCATTTTTCTCGTGGATACAGCGATTATCGAATTCATCATTTTTCTCGTGGATACAGCGATTATTAAATTCTTCTTTATTTTCATGGATATAGCGAACATCGAATTCGTCATTATTCTTGTAGATACAGCGATTATCAACTTCTTCGTTATTCTCATGGATGCAGCGATTATCGAATTCGTCATTATTCGCGTAGATACAGCGATTATAAAATTCATCATTATTCTCGTGGATACAGTGATTCTCAAATTCTTCGTTATTCTCATGGATACAGTGATTATCGAATTGTTCATTATTTTCGTAGATACAGTGATTATCAACTTTTTTATTATTTTCGTGGATACAGCGATTATCGAATTCATCATTTTTCTCGTGGATACAGCGATTATCGAATTCATCATTTTTCTCGTGGATACAGCGATTATTAAATTCTTCATTATTCTCGTGGATACAGCGATTGTCGAGTTCATCATTATTCTCGTGGATACAGTGATTGTCGAGTTCATCATTATTCTCGTGGATACAGCGATTTTAAAATTCTCTATTATTTTCGTAGATACAGTGATTATCAACTCCTTTATTATTCTCGTCAATACAGAAATTTTTTAATTGTTCATTATTCTCATGGATACAGCGATTATCGAATTCGTCGTTATTCTCGTAGATACAGTGATTATCAACTTCTTCATTATTCTCGTGGATACAGCAATTTTTTAATTCTTCATTATTCTCATGGATACAGCGATTATCGAATTCGTCATTATTCTCGTAGATACAGTGATTATCAACTTCTTTATTATTCTCGTGGATACAGCAATTTTTAAATTCGTCCTTATTCTCGTAGATACAGCGATTATCAACTTCTTCGTTATTCTCATGGATGCAGCGATTATCGAATTCGTCATTATTCGCGTAGATACAGCGATTATCAAATTCATCATTATTCTCGTGGATACAGTGATTCTTAAATTCTTCATTATTCTCGTGGATACAACGATTGTCGAGTTCATCATTATTCTCGTGGATACAGCGATTATCGAGTTTATCATTATTATCGTGGATACAGTGATTCTCAAATTCTTTATTATTCTCATGGATACAGTGATTATCGAATTCTTCATTATTCTCGTGGATACAGTGTATATCACCTTCTTCATTATTCTCGTGGATACAGCGATCATCGAATTCATCATTTTTTTCATGGATGCAGCGATTATCGAATTCGTTATTATTCGCGTAGATACAGCGATTATGAAATTCATCATTATTCCCGTGGATACAGCGATTATCGAGTTTATCATTATTATCGTGGATACAGTGATTCTCAAATTTTTTATTATTCTCATGGATACAGTGATTATCGAATTCTTCATTATTCTCGTAGATACAGTGTTTATCAACTTCTTCATTATTCTCGTTATACAGCGATTGTCAAGTTCATCATTATTCTTGTGGATACAGCGATTGTCGAGTTCATCATTATTCTCGTGGATACAGCGATTATTAAATTCTTCATTATTCTCATGGATACAGCGATTGTCGAGTTCATCATTATTCTCCTGGATACAGCGATTTTTAAATTCTTCATAATTCTCATGGATACAGCGATTATCGAATTCATCATTATTCTCGTGGATACAGCGATTTTTAAATTCCTCATTATTTTCATGGATACAGCGATTGTCGAGTTCATCATTTATCTCGTGGGTACAGCGATTATCAAATTCTTCGTTATTCTCATGGATGCAGCGATTTTTAAATTCTTCATTATTCTCGTGGATACAGCGATTATCAAGTTCATCATTATTCTCGTGGATACAGCAATTCTTAAATTCTTCATTATTTTCATGGATACAGCGATTATTGAATTCGTCATTATTCTCGTAGATACAGTGATTATCAACTTCTTCATCATTCTCGTGGATACAGCAATTTTTAAATTCTTCATTATTCTCATGGATACAGCGATTATCGAATTCATCATTATTCTCGTGGATACAGCGATTTTTAAATTCTTTATTATTCTCATGGATACAACAATTTTTAAATTCTTCATTATTCTCATGGATACAGCGATTATCGAATTCATCATTTTTCTCGTGGACACAGCGATTATCGAATTCATCATTTTTCTCGTGGATACAGCGATTATTAAATTCTTCTTTATTTTCATGGATATAGCGAACATCGAATTCGTCATTATTCTTGTAGATACAGCGATTATCAACTTGTTCGTTATTCTCATGGATGCAGCTATTATCGAATTCGTCATTATTCGCGTAGATACAGCGATTATAAAATTCATCATTATTCTCGTGGATACAGTGATTCTCAAATTCTTCGTTATTCTCATGGATACAGTGATTATCGAATTGTTCATTATTTTCGTAGATACAGTGATTATCAACTTTTTTATTATTTTCGTGGATACAGCGATTATCGAATTCATCATTTTTCTCGTGGATACAGCGATTATCGAATTCATCATTTTTCTCGTGGATACAGCGATTATTAAATTCTTCATTATTCTCGTGGATACAGCGATTGTCGAGTTCATCATTATTCTCGTGGATACAGTGATTGTCGAGTTCATCATTATTCTCGTGGATACAGCGATTTTAAAATTCTCTATTATTTTCGTAGATACAGTGATTATCAACTCCTTTATTATTCTCGTCAATACAGCAATTTTTAAATTCTGCATTATTCTCATGGATACAGCGATTATCGAATTCATCATTATTCTCGTGGATACAGCGATTTTTGAATTCCTCATTATTCTCATGGATACAGCGATTGCCGAGTTCATCATTTATCTCGTGGGTACAGCGATTATCAAATTCTTCGTTATTCTCATGGATACAGCGATTTTGAAATTCTTCATTATTCTCGTTGATACAGCGATTATCACGTTCATCATTATTCTCGTGGATACAGTGATTCATATATTCCTTATTATTCTCATGGATACAGCGATTATCGAATTCGTCATTATTCTCGTAGATACAGTGATTATCAACTTCTTCATTATTCTCGTGGATACAGCAATTTTTAAATTCTTCATTATTCTCATGGATACAGCGATTATCGAATTCGTCGTTATTCTCGTAGATACAGTGATTATCAACTTCTTTATTATTCTCGTTGATACAGCAATTTTTTAATTCTTTATTATTCTTATGGATACAGCGATTATCGAACTCATCATTATTCTCGTGGATACAGCGATTTTTGAATTCTTTATTATTCTCATGGATACAGCGATTATCGAATTCGTCATTATTCTCGTAGATACAGTGATTATCAACTTCTTTATTATTCTCGTGGATACAGCAATTTTTAAATTCGTCATTATTCTCGTAGTTACAGCGATTATCAACTTCTTCGTTATTCTCATGGATGCAGCGATTATCGAATTCGTCATTATTCGCGTAGATACAGCGATTATCAAATTCGTCATTATTCTCGTGGATACAGTGATTCTTAAATTCTTCATTATTCTCGTGGATACAGCGATTGTCGAGTTCATCATTATTCTCGTTGATACAGCGATTGTCGAGTTTATCATTATTATCGTGGATACAGTGATTCTCAAATTCTTTATTATTCTCATGGATACAGTGATTATCGAATTCTTCATTATTCTCGTGGATACAGTGTATATCAACTTCTTCATTATTCTCGTGGATACAGCGATCATCGAATTCATCATTTTTCTCATGGATGCAGCGATTATCGAATTCGTCATTATTCGCGTAGATACAGCGATTATGAAATTCATCATTATTCCCGTGAATACAGCGATTATCGAGTTTATCATTATTATCGTGGATACAGTGATTCTCAAATTCTTTATTATTCTCATGGATACAGTGATTATCGAATTCTTCATTATTCTCGTAGATACAGTGTTTATCAACTTCTTCATTATTCTCGTTATACAGCGATTGTCAAATTCATCATTATTCTTGTGGATACAGCGATTGTCGAGTTTATCATTATTCTCGTGGATACAGCGATTTTTAAATTCTTCATAATTCTCATGGATACAGCGATTATCGAATTCATCATTATTCTCGTGGATACAGCGATTTTTAAATTCCTCATTATTTTCATGGATACAGCGATTATCGAGTTTATCATTATTCTCGTGTATACAGTGATTCTCAAATTCTTCGTTATTCTCATGGATACAGTGGTTATCGAATTCTTCATTATTCTCGTAGATACAGTGATTATCAACTTCTTCATTATTCTCGTCAATACAGCAATTTTTAAATTCTTTATTATTCTCATGGATACAGCGATTATCGAATTCATCATTATTCTCGTGGATACAGCGATTTTAAAATTCTTCATTATTCTCGTAGATACAGTGATTATCAACTTCTTCATTATTCTCGTCAATACAGCAATATTGAAATTCTTCATTATTCTCATCGATATAGCGATTATCGAATTCATCATTATTCTCGTGGATACAGCGATTTTTAAATTCTTCATTATTCTCATCGATACAGCGATTGTCGAGTTCATCATTATTCTCGTGGGTACAGCGATTATGGAATTCTTCGTTATTCTCATGGATACAGCGATTTTAAAATTCTTCATTATTCTCGTGGATATAGCGATTATCAAGTTCATCATTATTCTCGTGGATACAGTGATTCTTAAATTCTTCATTATTCTCATGGACACAGCGATTATCGAATTCGTCATTATTCTCGTAAATACAGTGATTATCAAATTCATCATTATTATCGTGAATACAGCGATTGTCGAGTTCATCATTATTCTCGTAAAAACAGCGATTATCAAATTCATCATTATTATCGTGGATACAGCGATTATCGAGTTCATCATTATTCTCGTGGATACAGTGATTCTCAAATCCTTCATTATTCTCATGGATACAGTGATTATCGAATTCTTTATTATTCTCGTAGATACAGTGATTTTTAAATTCTTTATTATTCTCGTGGATACAGCGATTATCGAGTTCATCATTATTCTCGTGGATACAGTGATTCTTAAATTCTTCATTATTCTCGTGGATACAGCGATTGTCGAGTTTATCATTATTCTCGTGGATACAGTGATTGTCGAGTTCATCATTATTCTCGTGGATACAGCGATTTTTAAATTCTTCATTATTCTCGTAGATACAGTGATTATCAACTTCTTTATTATTCTCGTCAATACAGCAATTTTTTAATTCTTCATTATACTCATGGATACAGCGATTATCGAATTCGTCGTTATTCTCGTGGATACAGTGATTATCAACTTCTTCATTACTCTTGTTGATACAGCAATTTTTAAATTCTTTATTATTCTTATGGATACAGCGATTATCGAATTCATCATTATTCTCGTGGATACAGCGATTTTTGAATTCTTTATTATTCTCATGGATACAGCGATTATCGAATTCGTCATTATTCTCGTAGATACAGTGGTTATCAACTTCTTTATTATTCTCGTGGATACAGCAATTTTTAAATTCGTCATTATTCTCGTAGATACAGCGATTATCAACTTCTTCATTATTCTCATGGATACAGCAATTATCGAATTCATCATAATTCTCGTGGATACAGCGATTTTTAAATTCTTCATTATTCTCGTAGATACAGTGATTATCAACTTCTTCATTATTCTCGTCAATACAGCAATTTTTAAATTCTTCATTATTCTCATGGATACAGCGATTATCGAATTCATCATTATTCTCGTGGATACAGCGATTTTTAAATTCTTTATTATTCTCATCGATACAGCGATTGTCGAGTTCATCATTATTCTCGTGGGTACAGCGATTATAAAATTCTTCGTTATTCTCATGGATACAGCGATTTTTAAATTCTTCATTATTCTCGTGGATATAGCGATTATCAAGTTCATCATTATTCTCGTGGATACGGTGATTCTTAAATTCTTCATTATTCTCATGGATACAGCGATTATCGAATTCGTCATTATTCTCGTAGATACAGTGATTATCAACTTCTTTATTATTCTCGTGGATACAGCAATTTTTAAATTTTTCATTATTCTCATGGATACGGCGATTATCGAATTCATCATTTTTCTCGTGGATACAGCGATTATTCAATTCTTCTTTATTTTCATGGATACAGCGAATATCGAATTCGTCATTATTCTCGTAGATACAGTGATTATCAACTTCTTTATTATTCTCGTGGATACAGCAATTTTTAAATTCTTCATTATTCTCATGGATACAGCGATTATCGAATTCATCATTTTTCTCGTGGATACAGCGATTATCAACTTCTTTGTTATTCTCATGGATGCAGCGATTATCGAATTCGTCATTATTCGCGAAGATACAGCGATTATCAAATTCATCATTATTCTCGTGGATACAGCGATTGTCGAATTCATCATTATTCTCGTAAAAACAGCGATTATCAAATTCATCATTATTCTCGTGGATACAGCGATTATCGAGTTTATCATTATTCTCGTGGATACAGTGATTCTCAAATTCTTTATTATTCTCATGGATACAGTGATTATCGAATTCTTCATTATTCTCGTAGATACAGTGATTATCAACTTCTTCATTAGTCTCGTGGATACAGCGATTGTCGAGTTCATCATTATTCTTGTGGATACAGCGATTGTCGAGTTCATCATTATTCTTGTGGATACAGCGATTATTAAATTCTTCTTTATTCTCATGGATACAGCGATTATCGAGTCCATCATTATTCTCGTGGATACAGCGATTTTTAAATTCTTTATTATTCGCGTGGATACAGCGATTATCGAGTTCGTCATTATTCTCGTGGATACAGTGATTCTTAAATTCTTCATTATTCTCGTGGATACAGCGATTGTCGAGTTCATCATTATTCTCGTGGATACAGTGATTGTCGAGTTTATCATTATTCTCGTGGATACAGTGATTGTCGAGTTTATCATTATTCTCGTGGATACAGCGATTTTTAAATTCTTCATTATTCTCGTAGATACAGTGATTATCAACTTCTTCATTATTCTCGTCAATACAGCAATTTTTTAATTCTTCATTATTCTCATGGATACAGCGATTATCGAATTCATCATAATTCTCGTGGATACAGCGATTTTTAAATTCTTCATTATTCTCGTAGATACAGTGATTATCAACTTCTTCATTATTCTCGTCAATACAGCAATTTTTAAATTCTGCATTATTCTCATGGATACAGCGATTATCGAATTCATCATTATTCTCGTGGATACAGCGATTTTTGAATTCCTCATTTTTCTCATGGATACAGCGATTGCCGAGTTCATCATTTATCTCGTGGGTACAGCGATTATCAAATTCTTCGTTATTCTCATGGATACAGCGATTTTGAAATTCTTTATTATTCTCGTTGATACAGCGATTATCACGTTCATCATTATTCTCGTGGATACAGTGATTCATATATTCCTTATTATTCTCATGGATACAGCGATTATCGAATTCGTCATTATTCTCGTAGATACAGTGATTAACAACTTCTTCATTATTCTCGTGGATACAGCAATTTTTAAATTCTTCATTATTCTCATGGATACAGCGATTTTTAAATTCTTCATTATTCTCGTAGATACAGTGATTATCAACTTCTTCATTATTCTCGTCAATACAGCAATTTTTTAATTCTTCATTATTTTTATGGATACAGCGATTATCGAATTCATCATTATTCTCGTGGATACAGCGATTTTTAAATTCTTTATTATTCTCATGGATACAGCGATTATCGAATTCGTCATTATTCTCGTAGATACAGTGATTATCAACTTCTTTATTATTCTCGTGGATACAGCAATTTTTAAATTTTTCATTATTCTCATGGATACGGCGATTATCGAATTCATCATTTTTCTCGTGGATACAGCGATTATTCAATTCTTCTTTATTTTCATGGATACAGCGAATATCGAATTCGTCATTATTCTCGTAGATACAGTGATTATCAACTTCTTTATTATTCTCGTGGATACAGCAATTTTTAAATTCTTCATTATTCTCATGGATACAGCGATTATCGCATTCATCATTTTTCTCGTGGATACAGCGATTATCAACTTCTTTGTTATTCTCATGGATGCAGCGATTATCGAATTCGTCATTATTCGCGAAGATACAGCGATTATCAAATTCATCATTATTCTCGTGGATACAGCGATTGTCGAATTCATCATTATTCTCGTAAAAACAGCGATTATCAAATTCATCATTATTCTCGTGGATACAGCGATTATCGACTTTATCATTATTCTCGTGGATACAGTGATTCTCAAATTCTTTATTATTCTCATGGATACAGTGATTATCGAATTCTTCATTATTCTCGTAGATACAGTGATTATCAACTTCTTCATTAGTCTCGTGGATACAGCGATCGTCGAGTTCATCATTATTCTTGTGGATACAGCGATTGTCGAGTTCATCATTATTCTCGTGGATACAGCGATTATTAAATTCTTCTTTATTCTCATGGATACAGCGATTATCGAGTCCATCATTATTCTCGTGGATACAGCGATTTTTAAATTCTTTATTATTCGCGTGGATACAGCGATTATCGAGTTCGTCATTATTCTCGTGGATACAGTGATTCTTAAATTCTTCATTATTCTCGTGGATACAGCGATTGTCGAGTTCATCATTATTCTCGTGGATACAGTGATTGTCGAGTTTATCATTATTCTCGTGGATACAGTGATTGTCGAGTTTATCATTATTCTCGTGGATACAGCGATTTTTAAATTCTTCATTATTCTCGTAGATACAGTGATTATCAACTTCTTTATTATTCTCGTCAATACAGCAATTTTTTAATTCTTCATTATTCTCATGGATACAGCGATTATCGAATTCATCATAATTCTCGTGGATACAGCGATTTTTAAATTCTTTATTATTCTCGTAGATACAGTGATTATCAACTTCTTCATTATTCTCGTCAATACAGCAATTTTTAAATTCTGCATTATTCTCATGGATACAGCGATTATCGAATTCATCATTATTCTCGTGGATACAGCGATTTTTGAATTCCTCATTTTTCTCATGGATACAGCGATTGCCGAGTTCATCATTTATCTCGTGGGTACAGCGATTATCAAATTCTTCGTTATTCTCATGGATACAGCGATTTTGAAATTCTTTATTATTCTCGTTGATACAGCGATTATCACGTTCATCATTATTCTCGTGGATACAGTGATTCATATATTCCTTATTATTCTCATGGATACAGCGATTATCGAATTCGTCATTATTCTCGTAGATACAGTGATTATCAACTTCTTCATTATTCTCGTGGATACAGCAATTTTTAAATTCTTCATTATTCTCATGGATACAGCGATTATCGAATTCGTCGTTATTCTCGTAGATACAGTGATTATCTACTTCTTCATTATTCTCGTTGATACAGCAATTTTTTAATTCTTTATTATTCTTATGGATACAGCGATTATCGAACTCATCATTATTCTCGTGGATACAGCGATTTTTGAATTCTTTATTATTCTCATGGATACAGCGATTATCGAATTCGTCATTATTCTCGTAGATACAGTGATTATCAACTTCTTTATTATTCTCGTGGATACAGCAATTTTTAAATTCGTCATTATTCTCGTAGATACAGCGATTATCAACTTCTTCGTTATTCTCATGGATGCAGCGATTATCGAATTCGTCATTATTCGCGTAGATACAGCGATTATCAAATTCATCATTATTCTCGTGGATACAGTGATTCTTAAATTCTTCATTATTCTCGTGGATACAGCGATTGTCGAGTTCATCATTATTCTCGTTGATACAGCGATTGTCGAGTTTATCATTATTATCGTGGATACAGTGATTCTCAAATTCTTTATTATTCTCATGGATACAGTGATTATCGAATTCTTCATTATTCTCGTGGATACAGTGTATATCAACTTCTTCATTATTCTCGTGGATACAGCGATCATCGAATTCATCATTTTTCTCATGGATGCAGCGATTATCGAATTCGTCATTATTCGCGTAGATACAGCGATTATGAAATTCATCATTATTCCCGTGAATACAGCGATTATCGAGTTTATCATTATTATCGTGGATACAGTGATTCTCAAATTCTTTATTATTCTCATGGATACAGTGATTATCGAATTCTTCATTATTCTCGTAGATACAGTGTTTATCAACTTCTTCATTATTCTCGTTACACAGCGATTGTCAAGTTCATCATTATTCTTGTGGATACAGCGATTGTCGAGTTTATCATTATTCTCGTGGATACAGCGATTTTTAAATTCTTCATAATTCTCATGGATACAGCGATTATCGAATTCATCATTATTCTCATGGATACAGCGATTTTTAAATTCCTCATTATTTTCATGGATACAGCGATTATCGAGTTTATCATTATTCTCGTGTATACAGTGATTCTCAAATTCTTCGTTATTCTCATGGATACAGTGGTTATCGAATTCTTCATTATTCTCGTAGATACAGTGATTATCAACTTCTTCATTATTCTCGTCAATACAGCAATTTTTAAATTCTTTATTATTCTCATGGATACAGCGATTATCGAATTCATCATTATTCTCGTGGATACAGCGATTTTTAAATTCTTCATTATTCTCGTAGATACAGTGATTATCAACTTCTTCATTATTCTCGTCAATACAGCAATATTGAAATTCTTCATTATTCTCATCGATACAGCGATTATCGAATTCATCATTATTCTCATCGATACAGCGATTGTCGAGTTCATCATTATTCTCGTGGGTACAGCGATTATGAAATTCTTCGTTATTCTCATGGATACAGCGATTTTAAAATTCTTCATTATTCTCGTGGATATAGCGATTATCAAGTTCATCATTATTGTCGTGGATACAGTGATTCTTAAATTCTTCATTATTCTCATGGACACAGCGATTATCGAATTCGTCATTATTCTCGTAGATACAGTGATTATCAAATTCATCATTATTCTCGTGAATACAGCGATTGTCGAGTTCATCATCATTCTCGTAAAAACAGCGATTATCAAATTCATCATTATTATCGTGGATACAGCGATTATCGAGTTCATCATTATTCTCGTGGATACAGTGATTCTCAAATCCTTCATTATTCTCATGGATACAGTGATTATCGAATTCTTCATTATTCTCGTAGATACAGTGATTTTTAAATTCTTTATTATTCTCGTGGATACAGCGATTATCGAGTTCATCATTATTCTCGTGGATACAGTGATTCTTAAATTCTTCATTATTCTCGTGGATACAGCGATTGTCGAGTTCATCATTTTTCTCGTGGATACAGTGATTGTCGAGTTCATCATTATTCTCGTGGATACAGCGATTTTTAAATTCTTCATTATTCTCGTAGATACAGTGATTATCAACTTCTTCATTACTCTCGTTGATACAGCAATTTTTAAATTCTTCATTATTCTTATGGATACAGCGATTATCGAATTCATCATTATTCTCGTGGATACAGCGATTTTTGAATTCTTTATTATTCTCATGGATACAGCGATTATCGAATTCGTCATTATTCTCGTAGATACAGTGGTTATCAACTTCTTTATTATTCTCGTGGATACAGCAATTTTTAAATTCGTCATTATTCTCGTAGATACAGCGATTATCAACTTCTTCATTATTCTCATAGATACAGCGATTATCGAATTCATCATAATTCTCGTGGATACAGCGATTTTTAAATTCTTTATTATTCTCGTAGATACAGTGATTATCAACTTCGTCATTATTCTCGTCAATACAGCAATTTTTAAATTCTTCATTATTCTCGTAGATACAGTGATTATCAACTTCTTCATTACTCTCGTTGATACAGCAATTTTTAAATTCTTCATTATTCTTATGGATACAGCGATTATCGAATTCATCATTATTCTCGTGGATAGAGCGATTTTTGAATTCTTTATTATTCTCATGGATACAGCGATTATCGAATTCGTTATTATTCTCGTAGATACAGTGGTTATCAACTTCTTTATTATTCTCGCGGATACAGCAATTTTTAAATTCGTCATTATTCTCGTAGATACAGCGATTATCAACTTCTTCATTATTCTCATGGATACAGCGATTATCGAATTCATCATAATTCTCGTGGATACAGCGATTTTTAAATTCTTTATTATTCTCGTAGATACAGTGATTATCAACTTCGTCATTATTCTCGTCAATACAGCAATTTTTAAATTCTTCATTATTCTCATGGATACAGCGATTATCGAATTCATCATTATTCTCGTGGATACAGCGATTTTTAAATTCTTCATTATTCTCATCGATACAGCGATTGTCGAATTCGTCATTATTCTCGTAGATACAGTGATTATCAACTTCTTCATTATTCTCGTGGATACAGCAATTTTTAAATTCTTCATTATTCTCATGGATACAGCGATTACCGAATTCATCATTATTCTCGTGGATACAGCGATATTTAAATTCTTCATTATTCTCATGGATACAGCAATTTTTAAATTCTTCATTATTCTCATGGATACAGCGATTATCGAATTCATCATTTTTCTCGTGGTTACAGCGATTATTAAATTCTTCTTTATTTTCATGGATATAGCGAATATCGAATTCGTCATTATTCTCGTAGATACAGCGATTATCAACTTCTTCGTTATTCTCATGGATGCAGCGATTATGGAATTCGTCATTATTCGCGTAGATACAGCGATTATCAAATTCATCATTATTCTCGTGGATACAGCGATTGTCGAGTTCATCATTATTCTCGTAAAAACAGCGATTATCAAATTCATCATTATTCTCGTGGATACAGCGATTATCGAGTTTATCATTATTCTCGTGGATACAGTGATTCTCAAATTCTTCGTTATTCTCATGGATACAGTGGTTATCGAATTCTTCATTATTCTCGTAGATACAGTGATTATCAACTTCTTCATTATTCTCGTGGATACAGCGATTGTCGAGTTCATCATTTTTCTCGTGGATACAGCGATTGTCGAGTTCATCATTATTCTCGTGGATACAGCAATTATTAAATTCTTCATTATTCTCATCGATACAGCGATGGTCGAGTTCATCATTATTCTCGTGGATACAGCGATTATCGAGTTCATCATTATTCTCGTGGATACAGTGATTCTTAAATTCTTCATTATTCTCGTGGATACAGCGATTGTCGAGTTCATCATTATTCTCGTGGATACAGTGATTGTCGAGTTCATCATTATTCTCGTGGATACAGCGATTTTTAAATTCTTCATTGATCTCGTAGATACAGTGATTATCAACTTCTTCATTATTCTCGTCAATACAGCAATTTTGAAATTCTTTATCATTTTCATGGATACAGCGATTATCGAATTCATCATTATTCTCGTGGATACAGCGATTTTTAAATTCTTCATTATTCTCGTAGATACAGTGATTATCAACTTCTTCATTATTCTCGTCAATACAGCAATATTTAAATTCTTCATTATTCTCATCGATACAGCGATTATCGAATTCATCATTATTCTCGTGGATACAGCGATTTTTAAATTCTTCATTATGCTCATCGATACAGCGATTGTCGAGTTCATAATTATTCTCGTGGGTACAGCGATTATGAAATTCTTCGTTATTCTCATGGATACAGCGATTTTTGAATTCTTCATTATTCTCGTGGATACAGCGATTATCAAGTTCATCATTATTCTCGTGGATACAGTGATTCTTAAATTCTTTATTATTCTCATGGACACAGCGATTATCGAATTCGTCATTATTCTCGTAGATACAGTGATTATCAACTTCTTTATTATTCTCGTGGATACAGCAAACTTTAAATTCTTCATTATTCTCATTGATACAGCGATTATTGAATTCATCATTATTCTCGTGGGTACAGTGATTTTTAAATTCTTCATTATTCTCATGGAAACAGCGATTGTCGAGTTCATCAATATTCTCGTGGATACAGCGATTATCAAATTCTTCGTTATTCTCATGGATACAGCGATTATCGAATTCGTCATTATTCTCGTAGATACAGTGATTATCAACTTCTTCATTATTCTCGTGGATACAGTGATTATCGAATTCATCATTACTCTCGTGGATAGAGCGATTTTTAAATTCTTCATTATTCTCGTAGATACAGTGATTATCAACTTCTTCATTATTTTCGTCAATACAGCAATTTTTAAATTCTTCATACTTCTTATGGATACAGCGATTATTGAATTCATCATTATTCTCGTGGATACAGCGATTTTTAAATTCCTCATTATTCTCATGGATACAGCGATTGTCGAGTTCATCATTATTCTCGTGGATACAGTGATTGTCGAGTTCATCGATATTCTCGTGGATACAGCGATTTTTAAATTCTTTATTATTCTCGTAGATACAGTGATTATCAACTTCTTCATTATTTTCGTCAATACAGCAATTTTTTAATTCTTTATTATTCTCATGGATACAGCGATTATCGAATGCATCATTATTCTCGGGGATACAGCGATTTTCAAATTCTTCATTATTCTCATGGATACAGCGATTGTCGAGTTCATCATTATTCTCATGGGTACAGCGATTATCAAATCCTTCGTTATTTTCAACGATACAGCGATTTTTTAATTCTTAATTATTCTCGTGGATATAGCGATTATCAAGTTCATCATTATTCTCGTAGATGCAGTGATTCTTAAATACTTCATTATTCTCATGGATACAGCGATTATCTTATTCGTCATTATTCTCGTAGATACAGTGATTATCAACTTCTTCATTATTCTCGTGAATACAGCGATTGTCGAGTTCATCATTATTTTCGTAAAAACAGCGATTATCAAATTCATCATTATTCTCGTGCATACAGCGATTATCGAGTTCATCATTATTCTCGTGGATACAGTGATTCTCAAATTCTTCATAATTCTCATGGATACAGTGATTATCGAATTCTTCATTATTCTCGTAGATACAGTGATTATCAACTTCTTCATTATTCTCGTGGATACAGCGATTGTCGAGTTCATCATTATTCTCGTGGATACAGCGATTGTCGAGTTCATCATTATTCTCGTGGATACAGCGATTATCGAATTCGTCATTATTCTCGTAGATACAGTGATTATCAACTTCTTTATTATTCTCGTGGATACAGCAATTTTTAAATTCTTTATTATTTTCATGGATACGGCGATTATCGAATATATTATTTTTCTCGTTGATACAGCGATTATTAAATTCTTCTTTATTTTCATGGATACAGCGAATATCGAATTCGTCATTATTCTCGTAGATAAGGTGATTATCAACTTCTTTATTATTCTCGTGGATACAGCAATTTTTAAATTCTTCATTATTCTCATGGATACAGCGATTATCGAATTCATCATTTTTCTCGTGGATACAGCGATTATTAAATTCTTCTTTATTTTCATGGATACAGCAAAGATTTAATTCGTCATTATTCTCGTAGATACAGCGATTATCAACTTCTTCGTTATTCTCATGGATGCAGCGATTATCGAATTCGTCATTATTCGCGTAGATACAGCGATTATCAAATTCATCATTATTCTCGTGGATACAGCGATTGTCGAGTTCTTCATTATTCTCGTTAAAACAGCGATTATCAAATTCATCATTATTCTCGTGGATACAGCGATTATCGAGTTTATCATTATTCTCGTGGATACAGTGATTCTCAAATTCTTTATTATTCTCATGCATACAGTGATTATCGAATTCTTCATTATTCTCGTCGATACAGTGATTATCAACTTCTTCATTATTCTCGTGGATACAGCGATTGTCGAGTTCATCATTATTCTTGTGGATACAGCGATTGTCGAGTTCATCATTATTCTCGTGGATACAGCGATTATTAAATTCTTCATTATTCTCATGGATACAGCGATTGTCGAGTTCATCATTATTCTCGTGGATACAGCGATTTTTAAATTCTTCATTATTCTCGTGGATACAGCGATTATCGAGTTCATCATTATTCTCGTGGATACAGTGATTCTTAAATTCTTCATTATTCTCGTGGATACAGAGATTCTCGAGTTCATCATTATTCTCGTGGATACAGTGATTGTCGAGTTCATCTATATTCTCGTGGATACAGCGATTTTTAAATTCTTCATTATTTTCGTAGATACAGTGATTATCAACTTCTTCATTATTTTCGTCAATACAGCAATTTTTTAATTCTTCATTATTCTCATGGATACAGCGATTATCGAATTCATCATTATTTTCGTGGATACAGCGATTTTTAATTTCTTTATTATTCTCGTAGATACAGTGATTATCAACTTCTTCATTATTCTCGTCAATACAGCAAGTTTAAAATTCTTCATTATTCTCATGGATACAGCGATTATCGAATTCATCCTTATTCTCGTGGATACAGCGATTTTTAAATTCTTTATTATTCTCCTTGATACAGCGATTGTCGAGTTCATCATCGTTCTCGTGGGTACAGCGATTATGAAATTCTTCGTTATTCTCATGGATACAGCGATTTTTAAATTCTTCTTTATTCTCGTGGATATAGCGATTATCAAGTTCATCATTATTCTCGTGGATACAGTGATTCTTAAATTCTTCATTATTCTCATGGATACAGCGATTATCGAATTCGTCATTATTCTCGTAGATAGAGTGATTATCAACTTCTTCATTATTCTCGTGGATACAGCAATCTTTCAATTCTTCATTATTCTCATTGATACAGCGATTATCGAATTCATCATTATTCTCGTGGATACAGCGATTTTTAAATTCTTCGTTATTCTCATGGATACAGCGATTGTCGAGTTCATCAATATTCTCGTGGATACAGCGATTATCAAATTCTTCGTTATTCTCATGGATACAGCAACTATCGAATTCGTTATTATTCTCGTAGATACAGTGATTATCAACTTCTTCATTATTCTCGTGAATACAGCAATTTTTTAATTCTTTATTATTCTCATGGATACAGCGATTATCGAATTCGTCATTATTTTTGTAGATACAGTGATTATCAACTTCTTTATTATTCTCGTGAATACAGCGATTGTCGAGTTCATCATTATTCTCGTGGATACAGTGATTGTCGAGTTTATCATTGTTCTCGTGGATACAGCGATTTTTAAATTCTTCATTATTCTCGTGGAAACAGCGATTATCGAGTTCATCATTATTCTCGTGGATACAGTGATTCTTAAATTCTTCATTATTTTCGTGGATACAGCGATTGTCGAGTTCATCATTATTCTCGTGGATACAGTGATTGTCGAGTTCATCATTATTCTCGTGGATACAGCGATTTTTAAATTCTTCATTATTTTCGTAGATACAGTGATTATCAACTTCTTCATTATTCTCGTCATTACAGCAATTTTTAAATTCTTCATTATTCTCATGGATACAGCGATTATCGAATTCATCATTATTCTTCGGGATACAGCGATTGTTAAATTCTTCATTATTCTCATGGATACAGCGATTGTCGAGTTCATCATTATTTTCATGGGTACAGCGATTATCAAATTCTTCGTTATTCTCATGGATACAGCGATTTTTAAATTCTTTATTATTCTCGTAGATACAGTGATTATCAACTTCTTTATTATTCTCGTCAATACAGCAATTTTTTAATTCTTCATTATTCTCATGGATACAGCGATTATCGAATTTATCATTATTCTCGTGGATACAACGATTTTTAAATTCCTCATTATTCTCATGGATACAGCGATTGTCGAGTTCATCATTTATCTCGTGGGTACAGCGATTATCAAATTCTTCGTTATTCTCATGAATACAGCGATTTAAAAATTCTTTATTATTCTCGTTGATACAGCGATTATCAAGTTCATCATTATTCTCGTGGATACAGTGATTCTTAAGATCTTCATTATTCTCATGGATACAGCGATTATCGAATTCGTTATTATTCTCGTAGATACAGTGATTATCAACTTCTTCATTATTCTCGTGGATACAGCAATTTTTAAATTCTTTATTATTCTCGTAGATACAGTGATTATCAACTTCTTCATTATTCTCGTCAATACAGCGATTTTTTAATTCTTCATTATTCTCATCGATACAGGGATTGTCGAGTTCATCATTATTCTCGTGGGTACAGCGATTATGAAATTCTTTGTTATTCTCATGGATACAGCGATTTTTAAATTCTTCATTATTCTCGACGATATAGCGATTATCAAGTTCGTTATTATTCTCGTGGATACAGTGATTCTTAAATTCTTCATTATTCTCATGGATACAGCGATGATCGAATTCGTCATTATTCTCGTAGATACAGTGATTATCAACTTCTTCATTATTCTCGTGGATACAGCAATCTTTAAATTCTTTATTATTCTCATGGATACAGCGATTATCGAATTCATCATTATTCTCGTGGATACAGCGATTTTCAAATTCTTTATCATTCCCATGGATACAGCGATTGTCGAGTTCATCAATATTCTCGTGGATACAGCGATTATCAAATTCTTCGTTATTCTCATGGATACAGCGATTATCGAATTCGTCATTATTCTCGTAGATACAGTGATTATCAACTTCTTCATTATTCTCGTGAATGCAGCTATTTTTCAATTATTCATTATTCTCATGGATACAGCGATTATCGAATTCGTCATTATTCTTGTAGATACAGTGATTATCAACTTCTCTATTATTCTCGTGGATACAGCGATTGTCGAGTTCATCCCTATTCTCGTGGATACAGTGATTGTCGAGTTCACATTATTCTCGTGGATACAGCGATTTTTAAATTCTTCATTATTCTCGTGGAAACAGCGATTATGGAGTTCATCATTATTCTCGTGGATACAGTGATTCTTAAATTCTTTATCATTCTCGTGGATACAGCGATTGTCGAGTTCATCATTATTCTCGTGGATACAGTGATTGTCGAGTTCATCATTATTCTCGTGGATACAGCGATTTTTAAATTCTTTCTTATTCTCGTGGATACAGTGATTATCAACTTCTTTATTATTCTCGTCAATACAGTAATTTTTTAATTCTTTCCTATTCTCATGGATACAGCGATTATCGAATTCATCATTATTCTCGGGGATACAGCGATTTTCAAATTCTTCATTATTCTCATGGATACAGCGATTGTCGAGTTCATCATTATTCTCATGGGTACAGCGATTATCAAATTCTTCGTTATTTTCGTGGATACAGCGATTTTTAAATTCTTTATTTCTCTCGTGGATATAGCGATTATCAAGTTCATCATTATTCTCGTAGATGCAGTGATTCTTAAATTCTTCATTATTCTCATGGATACAGCGATTATCTTATTCGTCATTATTCTCGTAGATACAGTGATTATCAACTTCTTCATTATTCTAGTGGATACAGCGATTATCGAGTTCATCATTATTCTCGTGGATACAGTGATTCTCAAATTCTTCATAATTCTCATGGATACAGTGATTATCGAATTCTTTATTATTCTCGTAGATACAGTGATTATCAACTTCTTCATTATTCTCGTGGATACAGCGATTGTCGAGTTCATCATTATTCTCGTGGATACAGCGATTGTCGAATTCATCATTATTCTCGTGGATACAGCGATTATCGAATTCGTCATTATTCTCGTAGATACAGTGATTATCAACTTCTTCATTATTCTCGTGGATACAGCGATTATCGAGTTATTCATTATTCTCGTGGATACAGCGATTATCGAATTCGTCATTATTCTCGTAGATACAGCGATTATCGAATTCATCATTTTTCTCGTGGATACAGCGATTATTAAATTCTTCTTTATTTTCATGGATACAGCGAATATTTAATTCGTCATTATTCTCGTAGATACAGCGATTATCAACTTCTTCGTTATTCTCATGGATGCAGCGATTATCGAATTCGTCATTATTCGCGTAGATACAGCGATTATCAAATTCATCATTATTCTCGTGGATACAGCGATTGTCGAGTTCATCATTATTCTCGTAAAAACAGCGATTATCAAATTCATCATTATTCTCGTGGATACAGCGATTATCGAGTTTATCATTATTCTCGTGGATACAGTGATTCTCAAATTCTTCGTTATTCTCATGGATACAGTGGTTATCGAATTCTTCATTATTCTCGTAGATACAGTGATTATCAACTTTTTCATTATTCTCGTGGATACAGCGATTGTCGAGTTCATCATTTTTCTCGTGGATACAGCGATTGTCGAGTTCATCATTATTCTCGTGGATACAGCAATTATTAAATTCTTCATTATTCTCATGGATACAGCGATGGTCGAGTTCATCATTATTCTCGTGGATACAGCGATTATCGAGTTCATCATTATTCTCGTGGATACAGTGATTCTTAAATTCTTCATTATTCTCGTGGATACAGCGATTGTCGAGTTCATCATTATTCTCGTGGATACAGTGATTGTCGAGTTCATCATTATTCTCGTGGATACAGCGATTTTTAAATTCTTCATTGATCTCGTAGATACAGTGATTATCAACTTCTTCATTATTCTGGTTAATACAGCAATTTTGAAATTCTTTATTATTCTCATGGATACAGCGATTATCGAATTCATCATTATTCTCGTGGATACAGCGATTTTTAAATTCTTTATTATTCTCGTAGATACAGTGATTATCAACTTCTTCATTATTCTCGTCAATACAGCAATATTTAAATTCTTCATTATTCTCATCGATACAGCGATTATCGAATTCATCATTATTCTCGTGGATACAGCGATTTTTAAATTCTTCATTATGCTCATCGATACAGCGATTGTCGAGTTCATAATTATTCTCGTGGGTACAGCGATTATGAAATTCTTCGTTATTCTCATGGATACAGCGATTTTTAAATTCTTCATTATTCTCGTGGATACAGCGATTATCAAGTTCATAATTATTCTCGTGGATACAGTGATTCTTAAATTCTTTATTATTCTCATGGACACAGCGATTATCGAATTCGTCATTATTCTCGTAGATACAGTGATTATCAACTTCTTTATTATTCTCGTGGATACAGCAAACTTTAAATTCTTCATTATTCTCATTGATACAGCGATTATTGAATTCATCATTATTCTCGTGGGTACAGTGATTTTTAAATTCTTCATTATTCTCATGGAAACAGCGATTGTCGAGTTCATCAATATTCTCGTGGATACAGCGATTATCAAATTCTTCGTTATTCTCATGGATACAGCGATTATCGAATTCGTCATTATTCTCGTAGATACAGTGATTATCAACTTCTTCATTATTCTCGTGGATACAGTGATTATCGAATTCATCATTACTCTCGTGGATAGAGCGATTTTTAAATTCTTTATTATTCTCGTAGATACAGTGATTATCAACTTCTTCATTATTTTCCTCAATACAGCAATTTTTTAATTCTTCATAATTCTTATGGATACAGCGATTATTGAATTCATCATTATTCTCGTGGATACAGCGATTTTTAAATTCCTCATTATTCTCATGGATACAGCGATTGTCGAGTTCATCATTATTCTCGTGGATACAGTGATTGTCGAGTTCATCGATATTCTCGTGGATACAGCGATTTTTAAATTCTTTATTATTCTCGTAGATACAGTGATTATCAACTTCTTCATTATTCTCGTCAATACAGCAATTTTTTAATTCTTTATTATTGTCATGGATACAGCGATTATCGAATGCATCATTATCCTCGGGGATACAGCGATTTTCAAATTCTTCATTATTCTCATGGATACAGCGATTGTCGAGTTCATCATTATTCTCATGGGTACAGCGATTATCAAATCCTTCGTTATTTTCAACGATACAGCGATTTTTTAATTCTTTATTATTCTCGTGGATATAGCGATTATCAAGTTCATCATTATTCTCGTAGATGCAGTGATTCTTAAATTCTTCATTATTCTCATGGATACAGCGATTATCTTATTCGTCATTATTCTCGTAGATACAGTGATTATCAACTTCTTCATTATTCTCGTGAATACAGCGATTGTCGAGTTCATCATTATTTTCGTAAAAACAGCGATTATCAAATTCATCATTATTCTCGTGCATACAGCGATTATCGAGTTCATCATTATTCTCGTGGATACAGTGATTCTCAAATTCTTCATAATTCTCATGGATACAGTGATTATCGAATTCTTCATTATTCTCGTAGATACAGTGATTATCAACTTCTTCATTATTCTCGTGGATACAGCGATTGTCGAGTTCATCATTATTCTCGTGGATACAGCGATTGTCGAGTTCATCATTATTCTCGTGGATACAGCGATTATCGAATTCGTCATTATTCTCGTAGATACAGTGATTATCAACTTCTTTATTATTCTCGTGGATACAGCAATTTTTAAATTCTTTATTATTTTCATGGATACGGCGATTATCGAATATATTATTTTTCTCGTTGATACAGCGATTATTAAATTCTTCTTTATTTTCATGGATACAGCGAATATCGAATTCGTCATTATTCTCGTAGATAAGGTGATTATCAACTTCTTTATTATTCTCGTGGATACAGCAATTTTTAAATTCTTCATTATTCTCATGGATACAGCGATTATCGAATTCATCATTTTTCTCGTGGATACAGCGATTATTAAATTCTTCTTTATTTTCATGGATACAGCGAAGATTTAATTCGTCATTATTCTCGTAGATACAGCGATTATCAACTTCTTCGTTATTCTCATGGATGCAGCGATTATCGAATTCGTCATTATTCGCGTAGATACAGCGATTATCAAATTCATCATTATTCTCGTGGATACAGCGATTGTCGAGTTCATCATTATTCTCGTTAAAACAGCGATTATGTAATTCATCATTATTCTCGTGGATACAGCGATTATCGAGTTTATCATTATTCTCGTGGATACAGTGATTCTCAAATTCTTTATTATTCTCATGCATACAGTGATTATCGAATTCTTCATTATTCTCGTCGATACAGTGATTATCAACTTCTTCATTATTCTCGTGGATACAGCGATTGTCGAGTTCATCATTATTCTTGTGGATACAGCGCTTGTCGAGTTCATCATTATTCTCGTGGATACAGCGATAATTAAATTCTTCATTATTCTCATGGATACAGCGATTGTCGAGTTCATCATTATTCTCGTGGATACAGCGATTTTTAAATTCTTCATTATTCTCGTGGATACAGCGATTATCGAGTTCATCATTATTCTCGTGGATACAGTGATTCTTAAATTCTTCATTATTCTCGTGGATACAGAGATTCTCGAGTTCATCATTATTCTCGTGGATACAGTGATTGTCGAGTTCATCTATATTGTCGTGGATACAGCGATTTTTAAATTCTTCATTATTTTCGTAGATACAGTGATTATCAACTTCTTCATTATTTTCGTCAATACAGCAATTTTTTAATTCTTCATTATTCTCATGGATACAGCGATTATCGAATTCATCATTATTCTCGTGGATACAGCGATTTTTAATTTCTTTATTATTCTCGTAGATACAGTGATTATCAACTTCTTCATTATTCTCGTCAATACAGCAAGTTTAAAATTCTTCATTATTCTCATGGATACAGCGATTATCGAATTCATCCTTATTCTCGTGGATACAGCGATTTTTAAATTCTTTATTATTCTCCTTGATACAGCGATTGTCGAGTTCATCATCGTTCTCGTGGGTACAGCGATTATGACATTCTTCGTTATTCTCATGGATACAGCGATTTTTAAATTCTTCTTTATTCTCGTGGATATAGCGATTATCAAGTTCATCATTATTCTCGTGGATACAGTGATTCTGAAATTCTTCATTATTCTCATGGATACAGCGATTATCGAATTCGTCATTATTCTCGTAGATAGAGTGATTATCAACTTCTTCATTATTCTCGTGGATACAGCAATTTTTCAATTCTTCATTATTCTCATTGATACAGCGATTATCGAATTCATCATTATTCTCGTGGATACAGCGATTTTTAAATTCTTCGTTATTCTCATGGATACAGCGATTGTCGAGTTCATCAATATTCTCGTGGATACAGCGATTATCAAATTCTTCGTTATTCTCATGGATACAGCGACTATCGAATTCGTTATTATTCTCGTAGATACAGTGATTATCAACTTCTTCATTATTCTCGTGAATACAGCAATTTTTTAATTCTTTATTATTCTCATGGATACAGCGATTATCGAATTCGTCATTATTTTTGTAGATACAGTGATTATCAACTTCTTTATTATTCTCGTGAATACAGCGATTGTCGAGTTCATCATTATTCTCGTGGATACAGTGATTGTCGAGTTTATCATTGTTCTCGTGGATACAGCGATTTTTAAATTCTTCATTATTCTCGTGGAAACAGCGATTATCGAGTTCATCATTATTCTCGTGGATACAGTGATTCTTAAATTCTTCATTATTTTCGTGGATACAGCGATTGTCGAGTTCATCATTATTCTCGTGGATACAGTGATTGTCGAGTTCATCATTATTCTCGTGGATACAGCGATTTTTAAATTCTTCATTATTTTCGTAGATACAGTGATTATCAACTTCTTCATTATTCTCGTCATTACAGCAATTTTTAAATTCTTCATTATTCTCATGGATACAGCGATTATCGAATTCATCATTATTCTTCGGGATACAGCGATTGTTAAATTCTTTATTATTCTCATGGATACAGCGATTGTCGAGTTCATCATTATTTTCATGGGTACAGCGATTATCAAATTCTTCGTTATTCTCATGGATACAGCGATTTTTAAATTCTTTATTATTCTCGTAGATACAGTGATTATCAACTTCTTTATTATTCTCGTCAATACAGCAATTTTTTAATTCTTCATTATTCTCATGGATACAGCGATTATCGAATTTATCATTATTCTCGTGGATACAACGATTTTTAAATTCCTCATTATTCTCATGGATACAGCGATTGTCGAGTTCATCATTTATCTCGTGGGTACAGCGATTATCAAATTCTTCGTTATTCTCATGAATACAGCGATTTAAAAATTCTTTATTATTCTCGTTGATACAGCGATTATCAAGTTCATCATTATTCTCGTGGATACAGTGATTCTTAAGATCTTCATTATTCTCATGGATACAGCGATTATCGAATTCGTTATTATTCTCGTAGATACAGTGATTATCAACTTCTTCATTATTCTTGTGGATACAGCAATTTTTAAATTCTTTACTATTCTCGTAGATACAGTGATTATCAACTTCTTCATTATTCTCGTCAATACAGCGATTTTTTAATTCTTCATTATTCTCATCGATACAGCGATTGTCGAGTTCATCATTATTCTCGTGGTAACAGCGATTATGAAATTCTTTGTTATTCTCATGGATACAGCGATTTTTAAATTCTTCATTATTCTCGACGATATAGCGATTATCAAGTTCGTTATTATTCTCGTGGATACAGTGATTCTTAAATCCTTCATTATTCTCATGGATACAGCGATGATCGAATTCGTCATTATTCTCGTAGATACAGTGATTATCAACTTCTTCATTATTCTCGTGGATACAGCAATCTTTAAATTCTTTATTATTCTCATGGATACAGCGATTATCGAATTCATCATTATTCTCGTGGATACAGCGATTTTTAAATTCTTTATCATTCCCATGGATACAGCGATTGTCGAGTTCATCAATATTCTCGTGGATACAGCGATTATCAAATTCTTCGTTATTCTCATGGATACAGCGATTATCGAATTCGTCATTATTCTCGTAGATACAGTGATTATCAACTTCTTCATTATTCTCGTGAATACAGCTATTTTTCAATTCTTCATTATTCTCATGGATACAGCGATTATCGAATTCGTCATTATTCTTGTAGATACAGTGATTATCAACTTCTCTATTATTCTCGTGGATACAGCGATTGTCGAGTTCATCCCTATTCTCGTGGATACAGTGATTGTCGAGTTCACATTATTCTCGTGGATACAGCGATTTTTAAATTCTTCATTATTCTCGTGGAAACAGCGATTATGGAGTTCATCATTATTCTCGTGGATACAGTGATTCTTAAATTCTTTATCATTCTCGTGGATACAGCGATTGTCGAGTTCATCATTATTCTCGTGGATACAGTGATTGTCGAGTTCATCATTATTCTCGTGGATACAGCGATTTTTAAATTCTTTATTATTCTCGTAGATACAGTGATTATCAACTTCTTTATTATTCTCGTCAATACAGCAATTTTTTAATTCTTTATTATTCTCATGGATACAGCGATTATCGAATTCATCATTATTCTCGGGGATACAGCGATTTTCAAATTCTTCATTATTCTCATGGATACAGCGATTGTCGAGTTCATCATTATTCTCATGGGTACAGCGATTATCAAATTTTTCGTTATTTTCATGGATACAGCGATTTTTAAATTCTTTATTTCTCTCGTGGATATAGCGATTATCAAGTTCATCATTATTCTCGTAGATGCAGTGATTCTTAAATTCTTTATTATTCTCATGGATACAGCGATTATCTTATTCGTCATTATTCTCGTAGATACAGTGATTATCAACTTCTTCATTATTCTCGTGGATACAGCGATTATCGAGTTCATCATTATTCTCGTGGATACAGTGATTCTTAAATTCTTCATAATTCTCATGGATACAGTGATTATCGAATTCTTCATTATTCTCGTAGATACAGTGATTATCGACTTCTTCATCATTCTCGTGGATACAGCGATTGTCGAGTTCATCATTATTCTCGTGGATACAGCGATTGTCGAGTTCATCATTATTCTCGTGGATACAGCGATTATCGAATTCGTCATTATTCTCGTAGATACAGTGATTATCAACTTCTTCATTATTCTCGTGGATACAGCGATTATCGAGTCATTCATTATTCTCGTGGATACAGCGATTATCGAACTCGTCATTATTCTCGTAGATACAGCGATTATCGAATTCATCATTTTTCTCGTGGATACAGCGATTATCAAATTCTTCTTTATTTTCATGGATACAGCGAATATTTAATTCGTTATTATTCTCGTAGATACAGCGATTATCAACTTCTTCGTTATTCTCATGGATGCAGCGATTATCGAATTCGTCATTATTCGCGTAGATACAGCGATTATCAAATTCATCATTATTCTCGTGGATACAGCGATTGTCGAGTTCATCATTATTCTCGTTAAAACAGCGATTATCAAATTCATCATTATTCTCGTGGATACAGCGATTATCGAGTTTATCATTATTCTCGTGGATACAGTGATTCTCAAATTCTTTATTATTCTCATGCATACAGTGATTATCGAATTCTTCATTATTCTCGTCGATACAGTGATTATCAACTTCTTCATTATTCTCGTGGATACAGCGATTGTCGAGTTCATCATTATTCTTGTGGATACAGCGATTGTCGAGTTCATCATTATTCTCGTGGATACAGCGATTATTAAATTCGTAATTATTCTCATGGATACAGCGATTATCGAATTCGTCATTATTCTCGTAGATACAGTGATTATCGAATTCATCATTATTCTCGTAGATACAGTGATTAACAACTTCTTCATTATTCTCGTGGATACAGCGATTGTCGAGTTCATCATTATTCTCGTGGATACAGCAATTTTTAAATTCTTCATTATTCTCATGGATACAGCGATTATCGAATTCGTCATTATTCTCGTAGATACAGCGGATATCAACTTCTTCGTTATTCTCATGGATGCAGCGATTATCGAATTCGTCATTATTCGCGTAGATACAACGATTATTAAATTCATCATTATTCTCGTGAATACAGCGATTGTCGAGTTCATCATTATTCTCGTAAAAACAGCGATTATCAAATTCATCATTATTCTCGTGGATACAGCGATTATCGAATTCGTCATTACTCTCGTAGATACAGTGATTATCAACTTCTTAATTATTTTCGTGGATACAGCAATTATTAAATTCTTCTTTATTTTCATGGATACAGCGAATATCGAATTCGTCATTATTCTCGTAGATACAGTGATTATCAATTTCTTCATTATTCTCGTGGATACAGCAATTATCGAATTCATCATTATTCGCGTAGATACAGCTATTATCAAATTCATCATTATTCTCGTGGATACAGCGATTGTCGAGTTCATCTTTATTCTCGTAAAAACAGCGATTATCAAATTCATCATTATTCTCGTGGATACAGCGATTATCGAGTTTATCATTATTCTCGTGGATACAGTGATTCTCAAATTCTTTATTATTCTCATGGATACAGTGATTATCGAATTCTTTATTATTCTCGTAGATACAGTAATTATCAACTTCTTCATTATTCTCGTGGATACAGCAATTTTTAAATTCTTCATTATTCTCATGGATACAGCGATTATCGAATTCATCATTTTTCTCGTGGATACAGCGATTATTAAATTCTTCTTTATTTTCATGGATACAGCGAATATCGAATTCGTCATTATTCTCGTAGATACAGTGATTATCAACTTCTTTATTATTCTCGTGGATACAGCAATTTTTAAATTCTTCATTATTCTCATGGATACAGCGATTATCGAATTCATCATTTTTCTCGTGGATACAGCGATTATTAAATTCTTCTTGATGTTCATGGGTACAGCGAATATCGAATTCGTCATTATTCTCGTAGATACAGCGATTATCAACTTCTTCGTTATTCTCATGGATGCAGCGATTATCGAATTCGTCATTATTCGCGTAGATACAGCGATTATCAAATTCATCATTATTCTCGTGGATACAGCGATTGTCGAGTTCATCATTATTCTCGTAAAAACAGCGATTATCAAATTCATCATTATTCTCGTGGATACAGCGATTATCGAGTTCATCATTATTCTCGTGGATACAGTGATTCTTAAATTCGTCATTATTCTCGTAGATGCAGTGATTATCGAATTCATCATTATTCTCGTAGATACAGTGATTAACAACTTCTTCATTATTCTCGTGGATACAGCGATTGTCGAGTTCATCATTATTCTCGTGGATACAGCGATTTTTAAATTCTTTATTATTCTCATGGATACAGCGATTATCGAATTCGTCATTATTCTCGTAGATACAGCGATTATCAACTTCTTCGTTATTCTCATGGATGATGCGATTATCGAATTCGTCATTATTCGCGTAGATACGGCGATTATGAAATTCATCATTATTCTCGTGGATACAGCAATTGTCGAGTTCATCATTATTCTCGTAAAAACAGCGATTATCAAATTCATCATTATTCTCGTGGATACAGCGATTATCGAGTTCATCATTATTCTCGTGGATACAGCGATTATCGAGTTCATCATTATTCTCGTGGATACAGTGATTCTCAAATTCTTTATTATTCTCATGGATACAGTGATTATCGAATTCTTCATTATTCTCGTAGATACAGTGATTATCAACTTCTTCATTATTCTCGTGGATACAGCGATTGTCGAGTTTATCATTATTCTCGTGGATACAGCGATTGTCGAGTTCATCATTATTCTCGTGAATACAGCGTTTATTAAATTCTTTATTATTCTCATGGATACAGCGATTGTCGAGTTCATCATTATTCTCGTGGATACAGCGATTTTTAAATTCTTCATTATTCTCGTGGATACAGCGATTATCGAGTTCATCATTATTCTCGTGGATACAGTGATTCTTGAATTCTTCATTATTCTCGTAGATACAGTGATTATCAACTTCTTTATTATTCTCGTCAATACAGCAATTTTTAAATCATTTATTATTCTCATGGATACAGCGATTATCGAATTCATCATTATTCTCGTGGATACAGCGATTTTTAAATTCTTCATTATTCTCATCGATACAGCGATTGTCGAGTTCATCATTATTCTCGTGGGTACAGCGATTATAAAATTCTTTGTTATTTCCATGGATACAGCGATGTTTAAATTCTTCATTTTTCTCGTGGATATAGCGATTACCAAGTTCATCATTATTCTCGTCGATACAGTGATTCTTAAATTCTTCATTATTCTTATGGATACAGCGATTATCGAATTCGGCATTATTCTCGTAGATACAGTGATTATCAACTTCTTCATTATTCTCATGGATACAGCAATCTTTAAACTTTTCATTATTCTCATTGATACAGCGATTATCGAATTCATCATTATTCTCGTGGATACAGCGATTTTTAAATTCTTCATTATTCTCATGGATAGAGCGATTGTCGAGTTCATTAATATTCTCGTGGATACAGCGATTATCAAATTCTTCGTTATTCTCATGGATACAGCGAATATCGAATTCGTCATTATTCTCGTAGATACAGTGATTATCAACTTCTTCATTATTCTCGTGGATACAGCAATTTTTTAATTCTTTATTATTCTCATGGATACAGCGATTATCGAATTCGTCATTATTCTCGTAGATACAGTGATTATCAACTTCTTTATTATTCTCGTGAATACAGCGATTGTCGAGTTTATCATTATTCTCGTGGATACAGTGATTGTCGAGTTCATCATTATTCTCGTGGATACAGCGATTTTTAAATTCTTTATTATTTTCGTGGAAACAGCGATTATCGAGTTCATCATTATTCTCGTGGATACAGTGATTCTTAAATTCTTCATTATTTTCGTGGATACAGCGATTGTCGAGTTCATCATTATTCTCGTGGATCCAGTGATTGTCGAGTTCATCATCATTCTCGTGGATACAGCGATTTTTAAATTCTTCATTATTTTCGTAGATACAGTGATTATATATTTCTTTATTATTCTCGTCAATACAGCAATTTTTTAATTCTTCATTATTCTCATGGATACAGCGATTATCGAATTCATCATTATTCTCGTGGATACAGCGATTTTTAAATTCCTTATTATTCTCATGGATACAGCGATTGTCGAGTTCATCATTTATCTCGTGGGTACAGCGATTATCAAACTCTTCGTTATTCTCATAGATACAGCGATTTTTAAATTCTTTATTATTTTCATGGATACAGCGATTATCGAATTCATCATTATTCACGTGGATACAGCGATTTTTAAATTCTTTATTATTCTCATGGATACAGCGATTATCGAATTCGTCATTATTCTCGTAGATACAGTGATTATCAACTTCTTTATTATTCTCGTGGATACAGCGATTTTCAAATTCTTCATTATTCTCATGGATACAGCGATTATCGAATTCATCATTTTTCTCGTGGATACAGCGATTATTAAATTCTTCTTTATTTTCATGGATACAGCGAATATCGAATTCGTCATTATTTTCGTAGATACAGCGATTATCAACTTCTTCGTCATTCTCATGGATGCAGCGATTATCGAATTCGTCATTATTCGCGTAGATACAGCGATTATCAAATTCATCATTATTCTCGTGGATACAGCGATTGTCGAGTTCATCATTATTCTCGTAAAAACAGCGATTGTCAACCTCATCATTATTCTCGTGGATACAGCGATTATCGAGTTTATCATTATTCTCGTGGATACAGTGATTCTCAAATCCTTCATTATTCTCATGGATACAGTGATTATCGAATTCTTCATTATTCTCGTAGATACAGTGATTATCAACTTCTTCATTATTCTCGTGGATACAGCGATTGTCGAGTTCATCATTATTCTCGTGGATACAGCGATTGTCGAGTTCATCATTATTCTCGTGGATACAGCGATTATTAAGATCTTCATTATTCGCATGGATACAGCGATTGTCGAGCTCATCATTATTCTCGTGGATACAGGGATTTTTTAATTCTTCATTATTCTCGTGGATACAGCGATTATCGAGTTCATCATTATTCTCGTGGATACAGTGATTCTTAAATTCTTCATTATTCTCGTGGATACAGCGATTGTCGAGTTCATCATTATTCTCGTAGATACAGTGATTGTCGAGTTCATCATTATTCTCGTGGATACAGCGATTTTTAAATTCTTCATTATTCTCGTAGATACAGTGATTATCAACTTCTTCATTATTCTCGTCAATACAGCGATTTTTTAATTCTTCATTATTCTCATCGATACAGCGATTGTCGAGTTCATAATTATTCCCGTGGGTACAGCGATTATGAAATTCTTCGTTATTCTCATGGATACAGCGATTTTTAAATTCTTCATTATTCTCGACGATATAGCGATTATCAAGTTCGTTATTATTCTAGTGGATACAGTGATTCTTAAATTCTTCATTATTCTCATGGATACAGCGATGATCGAATTCGTCATTATTTTCGTAGATACAGTGATTATCAACTTCTTTATTATTCTCGTGGATACAGCAATCTTTAAATTCTTTATTATTCTCATGGATACAGCGATTATCGAATTCATCATTATTCTCGTGGATACAGCGATTTTTAAATTCTTTATCATTCCCATGGATACAGCGATTGTCGAGTTCATCAATATTCTCGTGGATACAGCGATTATCAAATTCTTCGTTATTCTCATGGATACAGCGATTATCGAATTCGTCATTATTCTCGTAGATACAGTGATTATCAACTTCTTCATTATTCTCGTCAATACAGCAATTTTTCAATTCTTCATTATTCTCATGGATACAGCGATTATCGAATTCATCATTATTCTCGAGGATACAGCGATTTTCAAATTCTTCATTATTCTCATGGATACAGCGATTGTCGAGTTCATCATTATTCTCATGGGTACAGCGATTATCAAATTCTTCGTTATTTTCATGGATACAGCGATTTTTAAATTCTTTATTTCTCTCGTGGATATAGCGATTATCAAGTTCATCATTATTCTCGTAGATGCAGTGATTCTTAAATTCTTTATTATTCTCATGGATACAGCGATTATCGAATTCATCATTATTCTCGTGGATACAGCGATTTTTAAATTCGTTATCATTCCCATGGATACAGCGATTGTCGAGTTCATCAATATTCTCGTGGATACAGCGATTATCAAATTCTTCGTTATTCTCATGGATACAGCGATTATCGAATTCGTCATTATTCTCGTAGATACAGTGATTATCAACTTCTTCATTATTCTCGTGAATACAGCTATTTTTCAATTCTTCATTATTCTCATGGATACAGCGATTATCGAATTCGTCATTATTCTTGTAGATACAGTGATTATCAACTTCTCTATTATTCTCGTGGATACAGCGATTGTCGAGTTCATCCCTATTCTCGTGGATACAGTGATTGTCGAGTTCACATTATTCTCGTGGATACAGCGATTTTTAAATTCTTCATTATTCTCGTGGAAACAGCGATTATGGAGTTCATCATTATTCTCGTGGATACAGTGATTCTTAAATTCTTTATCATTCTCGTGGATACAGCGATTGTCGAGTTCATCATTATTCTCGTGGATACAGTGATTGTCGAGTTCATCATTATTCTCGTGGATACAGCTATTTTTAAATTCTTTATTATTCTCGTAGATACAGTGATTATCAACTTCTTCATTATTCTCGTCAATACAGCAATTTTTTAATTCTTTATTATTCTCATGGATACAGCGATTATCGAATTCATCATTATTCTCGGGGATACAGCGATTTTCAAATTCTTCATTATTCTCATGGATACAGCGATTGTCGAGTTCATCATTATTTTCATGGGTACAGCGATTATCAAATTTTTCGTTATTTTCATGGATACAGCGATTTTTAAATTCTTTATTTCTCTCGTGGATATAGCGATTATCAAGTTCATCATTATTCTCGTAGATGCAGTGATTCTTAAATTCTTTATTATTCTCATGGATACAGCGATTATCTTAATCGTCATTATTCTCGTAGATACAGTGATTATCAACTTCTTCATTATTCTCGTGGATACAGCGATTATCGAGTTCATCATTATTCTCGTGGATACAGTGATTCTCAAATTCTTCATAATTCTCATGGATACAGTGATTATCGAATTCTTCATTATTCTCGTAGATACAGTGATTATCAACTTCTTCATCATTCTCGTGGATACAGCGATTGTCGAGTTCATCATTATTCTCGTGGATACAGCGATTGTCGAGTTCATCATTATTCTCGTGGATACAGCGATTATCGAATTCGTCATTATTCTCGTAGATACAGTGATTATCAACTTCTTCATTATTCTCGTGGATACAGCGATTATCGAGTTATTCATTATTCTCGTGGATACAGCGATTATCGAACTCGTCATTATTCTCGTAGATACAGCGATTATCGAATTCATCATTTTTCTCGTGGTTACAGCGATTATTAAATTCTTCTTTATTTTCATGGATACAGCGAATATTTAATTCGTTATTATTCTCGTAGATACAGCGATTATCAACTTCTTCGTTATTCTCATGGATGCAGCGATTATCGAATTCGTCATTATTCGCGTAGATACAGCGATTATCAAATTCATCATTATTCTCGTGGATACAGCGATTGTCGAGTTCATCATTATTCTCGTTAAAACAGCGATTATCAAATTCATCATTATTCTCGTGGATACAGCGATTATCGAGTTTATCATTATTCTCGTGGATACAGTGATTCTCAAATTCTTTATTATTCTCATGCATACAGTGATTATCGAATTCTTCATTATTCTCGTCGATACAGTGATTATCAACTTCTTCATTATTCTCGTGGATACAGCGATTGTCGAGTTCATCATTATTCTTGTGGATACAGCGATTGTCGAGTTCATCATTATTCTCGTGGATACAGCGATTATTAAATTCGTAATTATTCTCATGGATACAGCGATTATCGAATTCGTCATTATTCTCGTAGATACAGTGATTATCGAATTCATCATTATTCTCGTAGATACAGTGATTAACAACTTCTTCATTATTCTCGTGGATACAGCGATTGTCGAGTTCATCATTATTCTCGTGGATACAGCAATTTTTAAATTCTTCATTATTCTCATGGATACAGCGATTACGTCATTACGATTACGTCATTCGTCATTATTCTCGTAGATACAGCGGATATCAACTTCTTCGTTATTCTCATGGATGCAGCGATTATCGAATTCGTCATTATTCGCGTAGATACAACGATTATTAAATTCATCATTATTCTCGTGAATACAGCGATTGTCGAGTTCATCATTATTCTCGTAAAAACAGCGATTATCAAATTCATCATTATTCTCGTGGATACAGCGATTATCGAATTCGTCATTATTCTCGTAGATACAGTGATTATCAACTTCTTAATTATTTTCGTGGATACAGCAATTATTAAATTCTTCTTTATTTTCATGGATACAGCGAATATCGAATTCGTCATTATTCTCGTAGATACAGTGATTATCAATTTCTTCATTATTCTCGTGGATACAGCAATTATCGAATTCATCATTATTCGCGTAGATACAGCTATTATCAAATTCATCATTATTCTCGTGGATACAGCGATTGTCGAGTTCATCTTTATTCTCGTAAAAACAGCGATTATCAAATTCATCATTATTCTCGTGGATACAGCGATTATCGAGTTTATCATTATTCTCGTGGATACAGTGATTCTCAAATTCTTTATTATTCTCATGGATACAGTGATTATCGAATTCTTTATTATTCTCGTAGATACAGTAATTATCAACTTCTTCATTATTCTCGTGGATACAGCAATTTTTAAATTCTTCATTATTCTCATGGATACAGCGATTATCGAATTCATCATTTTTCTCGTGGATACAGCGATTATTAAATTCTTCTTTATTTTCATGGATACAGCGAATATCGAATTCGTCATTATTCTCGTAGATACAGTGATTATCAACTTCTTTATTATTCTCGTGGATACAGCAATTTTTAAATTCTTCATTATTCTCATGGATACAGCGATTATCGAATTCATCATTTTTCTCGTGGATACAGCGATTATTAAATTCTTCTTGATGTTCATGGGTACAGCGAATATCGAATTCGTCATTATTCTCGTAGATACAGCGATTATCAACTTCTTCGTTATTCTCATGGATGCAGCGATTATCGAATTCGTCATTATTCGCGTAGATACAGCGATTATCAAATTCATCATTATTCTCGTGGATACAGCGATTGTCGAGTTCATCATTATTCTCGTAAAAACAGCGATTATCAAATTCATCATTATTCTCGTGGATACAGCGATTATCGAGTTCATCATTATTCTCGTGGATACAGTGATTCTTAAATTCGTCATTATTCTCGTAGATGCAGTGATTATCGAATTCATCATTATTCTCGTAGATACAGTGATTAACAACTTCTTCATTATTCTCGTGGATACAGCGATTGTCGAGTTCATCATTATTCTCGTGGATACAGCGATTTTTAAATTCTTTATTATTCTCATGGATACAGCGATTATCGAATTCGTCATTATTCTCGTAGATACAGCGATTATCAACTTCTTCGTTATTCTCATGGATGATGCGATTATCGAATTCGTCATTATTCGCGTAGATACGGCGATTATGAAATTCATCATTATTCTCGTGGATACAGCAATTGTCGAGTTCATCATTATTCTCGTAAAAACAGCGATTATCAAATTCATCATTATTCTCGTGGATACAGCGATTATCGAGTTCATCATTATTCTCGTGGATACAGCGATTATCGAGTTCATCATTATTCTCGTGGATACAGTGATTCTCAAATTCTTTATTATTCTCATGGATACAGTGATTCCCGAATTCTTCATTATTCTCGTAGATACAGTGATTATCAACTTCTTCATTATTCTCGTGGATACAGCGATTGTCGAGTTTATCATTATTCTCGTGGATACAGCGATTGTCGAGGTCATCATTATTCTCGTGAATACAGCGATTATTAAATTCTTTATTATTCTCATGGATACAGCGATTGTCGAGTTCATCATTATTCTCGTGGATACAGCGATTTTTAAATTCTTCATTATTCTCGTGGATACAGCGATTATCGAGTTCATCATTATTCTCGTGGATACAGTGATTCTTGAATTCTTCATTATTCTCGTAGATACAGTGATTATCAACTTCTTTATTATTCTCGTCAATACAGCAATTTTTAAATCATTTATTATTCTCATGGATACAGCGATTATCGAATTCATCATTATTCTCGTGGATACAGCGATTTTTAAATTCTTCATTATTCTCATCGATACAGCGATTGTCGAGTTCATCATTATTCTCGTGGGTACAGCGATTATAAAATTCTTTGTTATTTCCATGGATACAGCGATGTTTAAATTCTTCATTTTTCTCGTGGATATAGCGATTACCAAGTTCATCATTATTCTCGTCGATACAGTGATTCTTAAATTCTTCATTATTCTTATGGATACGGCGATTATCGAATTCGTCATTATTCTCGTAGATACAGTGATTATCAACTTCTTCATTATTCTCATGGATACAGCAATCTTTAAACTTTTCATTATTCTCATTGATACAGCGATTATCGAATTCATCATTATTCTCGTGGATACAGCGATTTTTAAATTCTTCATTATTCTCATGGATAGAGCGATTGTCGAGTTCATCAATATTCTCGTGGATACAGCGATTATCAAATTCTTCGTTATTCTCATGGATACAGCGAATATCGAATTCGTCATTATTCTCGTAGATACAGTGATTATCAACTTCTTCATTATTCTCGTGGATACAGCAATTTTTTAATTCTTTATTATTCTCATGGATACAGCGATTATCGAATTCGTCATTATTCTCGTAGATACAGTGATTATCAACTTCTTTATTATTCTCGTGAATACAGCGATTGTCGAGTTTATCATTATTCTCGTGGATACAGTGATTGTCGAGTTCATCATTATTCTCGTGGATACAGCGATTTTTAAATTCTTTATTATTTTCGTGGAAACAGCGATTATCGAGTTCATCATTATTCTCGTGGATACAGTGATTCTTAAATTCTTCATTATTTTCGTGGATACAGCGATTGTCGAGTTCATCATTATTCTCGTGGATCCAGTGATTGTCGAGTTCATCATCATTCTCGTGGATACAGCGATTTTTAAATTCTTCATTATTTTCGTAGATACAGTGATTATATATTTCTTTATTATTCTCGTCAATACAGCAATTTTTTAATTCTTCATTATTCTCATGGATACAGCGATTATCGAATTCATCATTATTCTCGTGGATACAGCGATTTTTAAATTCCTTATTATTCTCATGGATACAGCGATTGTCGAGTTCATCATTTATCTCGTGGGTACAGCGATTATCAAACTCTTCGTTATTCTCATAGATACAGCGATTTTTAAATTCTTTATTATTTTCATGGATACAGCGATTATCGAATTCATCATTATTCTCGTGGATACAGCGATTTTTAAATTCTTTATTATTCTCATGGATACAGCGATTATCGAATTCGTCATTATTCTCGTAGATACAGTGATTATCAACTTCTTTATTATTCTCGTGGATACAGCAATTTTCAAATTCTTCATTATTCTCATGGATACAGCGATTATCGAATTCATCATTTTTCTCGTGGATACAGCGATTATTAAATTCTTCTTTATTTTCATGGATACAGCGAATATCGAATTCGTCATTATTTTCGTAGATACAGCGATTATCAACTTCTTCGTCATTCTCATGGATGCAGCGATTATCGAATTCGTCATTATTCGCGTAGATACAGCGATTATCAAATTCATCATTATTCTCGTGGATACAGCGATTTTCGAGTTCATCATTATTCTCGTAAAAACAGCGATTGTCAACCTCATCATTATTCTCGTGGATACAGCGATTATCGAGTTTATCATTATTCTCGTGGATACAGTGATTCTCAAATCCTTCATTATTCTCATGGATACAGTGATTATCGAATTCTTCATTATTCTCGTAGATACAGTGATTATCAACTTCTTCATTATTCTCGTGGATACAGCGATTGTCGAGTTCATCATTATTCTCGTGGATACAGCGATTGTCGAGTTCATCATTATTCTCGTGGATACAGCGATTATTAAGATCTTCATTATTCGCATGGATACAGCGATTGTCGAGCTCATCATTATTCTCGTGGATACAGGGATTTTTTAATTCTTCATTATTCTCGTGGATACAGCGATTATCGAGTTCATCATTATTCTCGTGGATACAGTGATTCTTAAATTCTTCATTATTCTCGTGGATACAGCGATTGTCGAGTTCATCATTATTCTCGTAGATACAGTGATTGTCGAGTTCATCATTATTCTCGTGGATACAGCGATTTTTAAATTCTTCATTATTCTCGTAGATACAGTGATTATCAACTTCTTCATTATTCTCGTCAATACAGCGATTTTTTAATTCTTCATTATTCTCATCGATACAGCGATTGTCGAGTTCATAATTATTCTCGTGGGTACAGCGATTATGAAATTCTTCGTTATTCTCATGGATACAGCGATTTTTAAATTCTTCATTATTCTCGACGATATAGCGATTATCAAGTTCGTTATTATTCTAGTGGATACAGTGATTCTTAAATTCTTCATTATTCTCATGGATACAGCGATGATCGAATTCGTCATTATTCTCGTAGATACAGTGATTATCAACTTCTTTATTATTCTCGTGGATACAGCAATCTTTAAATTCTTTATTATTCTCATGGATACAGCGATTATCGAATTCATCATTATTCTCGTGGATACAGCGATTTTTAAATTCTTTATCATTCCCATGGATACAGCGATTGTCGAGTTCATCAATATTCTCGTGGATACAGCGATTATCAAATTCTTCGTTATTCTCATGGATACAGCGATTATCGAATTCGTCATTATTCTCGTAGATACAGTGATTATCAACTTCTTCATTATTCTCGTGGATACAGCTATTTTTCAATTCTTCATTATTCTCATGGATACAGCGATTATCGAATTCGTCATTATTCTCGTAGATACAGTGATTATCAACTTCTCTATTATTCTCGTGGATACAGTGATTGTCGAGTTCACATTATTCTCGTGGATACAGCGATTTTTAAATTCTTCATTATTCTCGTGGAAACAGCGATTATGGAGTTCATCATTATTCTCGTGGATACAGTGATTCTTAAATTCTTTATCATTCTCGTGGATACAGCGATTGTCGAGTTCATCATTATTCTCGTGGATACAGTGATTGTCGAGTTCATCATTATTCTCGTGGATACAGCGATTTTTAAATTCTTTATTATTCTCGTAGATACAGTGATTATCAACTTCTTTATTATTCTCGTCAATACAGCAATTTTTTAATTCTTTATTATTCTCATGGATACAGCGATTATCGAATTCATCATTATTCTCGGGGATACAGCGATTTTCAAATTCTTCATTATTCTCATGGATACAGCGATTGTCGAGTTCATCATTATTCTCATGGGTACAGCGATTATCAAATTCTTCGTTATTTTCATGGATACAGCGATTTTTAAATTCTTTATTTCTCTCGTGGATATAGCGATTATCAAGTTCATCATTATTCTCGTAGATGCAGTGATTCTCAAATTCTTCATTATTCTCATGGATACAGCGATTATCTTATTCGTCATTATTCTCGTAGATACAGTGATTATCAACTTCTTCATTATTCTCGTGGATACAGCGATTATCGAGTTCATCATTATTCTCGTGGATACAGTGATTCTCAAATTCTTCATAATTCTCATGGATACAGTGATTATCGAATTCTTCATTATTCTCGTAGATACAGTGATTATCAACTTCTTCATTATTCTCGTGGATACAGCGATTGTCGAGTTCATCATTATTCTCGTGGATACAGCGATTGTCGAGTTCATCATTATTCTCGTGGATACAGCGATTATCGAATTCGTCATTATTTTCGTAGATACAGTGATTATCAACTTCTTCATTATTCTCGTGGATACAGCGATTATCGAGTTATTCATTATTCTCGTGGATACAGCGATTATCGAATTCGTCATTATTCTCGTAGATACAGCGATTATCGAATTCATCATTTTTCTCGTGGATACAGCGATTATCAAATTCTTCTTTATTTTCATGGATACAGCGAATATTTAATTCGTCATTATTCTCGTAGATACAGCGATTATCAACTTCTTCGTTATTCTCATGGATGCAGCGATTATCGAATTCGTCATTATTCGCGTAGATACAGCGATTATCAAATTCATCATTATTCTCGTGGATACAGCGATTGTCGAGTTCATCATTATTCTCGTTAAAACAGCGATTATCAAATTCATCATTATTCTCGTGGATACAGCGATTATCGAGTTTATCATTATTCTCAAGGATACAGTGATTCTCAAATTCTTTATTATTCTCATGCATACAGTGATTATCGAATTCTTCATTATTCTCGTCGATACAGTGATTATCAACTTCTTCATTATTCTCGTGGATACAGCGATTGTGGAGTTCATCATTATTCTTGTGGATACAGCGATTGTCGAGTTCATCATTATTCTCGTGGATACAGCGATTATTAAATTCGTAATTATTCTCATGGATACAGCGATTATCGAATTCGTCATTATTCTCGTAGATACAGTGATTATCGAATTCATCATTATTCTCGTAGATACAGTGATTAACAACTTCTTCATTATTCTCGTGGATACAGCGATTGTCGAGTTCATCATTATTCTCGTGGATACAGCAATTTTTAAATTCTTCATTATTCTCATGGATACAGCGATTATCGAATTCGTCATTATTCTCGTAGATACAGCGGATATCAACTTCTTCGTTATTCTCATGGATGCAGCGATTATCGAATTCGTCATTTTTCGCGTAGATACAGCGATTATTAAATTCATCATTATTCTCGTGAATACAGCGATTGTCGAGTTCATCATTATTCTCGTAAAAACAGCGATTATCAAACTCATCATTATTCTCGTGGATACAGCGATTATCGAATTCGTCATTATTCTCGTAGATACAGTGATTATCAACTTCTTAATTATTTTCGTGGATACAGCAATTATTAAATTCTTCTTTATTTTCATGGATACAGCGAATATCGAATTCGTCATTATTCTCGTAGATACAGTGATTATCAATTTCTTCATTATTCTCGTGGATACAGCAATTATCGAATTCATCATTATTCGCGTAGATACAGCTATTATCAAATTCATCAATATTCTCGTGGATACAGCGATTGTCGAGTTCATCTTTATTCTCGTAAAAACAGCGATTATCAAATTCATCATTATTCTCGTGGATACAGCGATTATCGAGTTTATCATTATTCTCGTGGATACAGTGATTCTCAAATTCTTTATTATTCTCATGGATACAGTGATTATCGAATTCTTCATTATTCTCGTAGATACAGTAATTATCAACTTCTTCATTATTCTCGTGGATACAGCAATTTTTAAATTCTTCATTATTCTCATGGATACAGCGATTATCGAATTCATCATTTTTCTCGTGGATACAGCGATTGTCGAGTTCATCATTATTCTCGTTAAAACAGCAATTATCAAATTCATCATTATTCTCGTGGATACAGCGATTATCGAGTTCATCATTATTTTCGTGGATACAGTGATTCTTAAATTCTTTATTATTCTCATGGATACACCGATTATCGAATTCTTCATTATTCTCGTAGATACAGTGTCTATCAACTTCTTTATTATTCTCGTGGATACAGCGATTTTTAAATTCTTTATTATTCTCATGGATACAGCGATTATCGAATTCGTCATTATTCTCGTAGATACAGCGATTATCAACTTCTTCGTTATTCTCATGGATGCAGCGATTATCGAATTCGTCATTATTCGCGTAGATACAGCGATTATCAAATTCAGCATTATTCTCGTGGATACAGCGATTGTCGAGTTCATCATTATTCTCGTAAAAACAGCGATTATCAAATTCATCATTATTCTCGTGGATACAGCGATTATCGAGTTCATCATTATTCTCGTGGATACAGTGATTCTCAAATTCTTCATAATTCTCATGGATACAGTGATTATCGAATTCTTTATTATTCTCGTAGATACAGTGATTATCAACTTCTTCATTATTCTCGTGGATACAGCGATTGTCGAGTTCATCATTATTCTCGTGGATACAGCGATTGTCGAGTTCATCATTATTCTCGTGGATACAGCGATTATCGAATTCGTCATTATTCTCGTAGATACAGTGTATATCAACTTCTTTATTATTCTCGTGGATACAGCAATTTTTAAATTCTTTATTATTTTCATGGATACGGCGATTATCGAATATATCATTTTTCTCGTTGATACAGCGATTATTAAATTCTTCTTTATTTTCGTGGATACAGCGAATATCGAATTCGTCATTATTCTCGTAGATAAGGTGATTATCAACTTCTTTATTATTCTCGTGGATACAGCAATTTTTAAATTCTTCATTATTCTCATGGATACAGCGATTACCGAATTCATCATTTTTCTCGTGGATACAGCGATTATTAAATTCTTCTTTATTTTCATGGATACAGCGAATATTTAATTCGTCATTATTCTCGTAGATACAGCGATTATCAACTTCTTCATTATTCTCATGGATGCAGCGATTATCGAATTCGTCATTCTTCGCGTAGATACAGCGATTATCAAATTCATCATTATTCTCGTGGATACAGCGATTGTCGAGTTTATCATTATTCTCGTTAAAACAGCGATTATCAAATTCATCATTATTCTCGTGGATACAGCGATTATCGAGTTTATCATTATTCTCGTGGATACAGTGATTCTCAAATTCTTTATTATTCTCATGCATACAGTGATTATCGAATTCTTCATTATTCTCGTCGATACAGTGATTATCAACTTCTTCATTATTCTCGTCGATACAGCGATTGTCGAATTCATCATTATTCTTGTGGATACAGCGATTGTCGAGTTCATCATTATTCTCGTGGATACAGCGATTATTAAATTCTTCATTATTCTCATGGATACAGCGATTGTCGAGTTCATCATTATTCTCGTGGATACAGCGATTTTTAAATTCTTCATTATTCTCGTGGATACAGCGATTATCGAGTTCATCATTATTCTCGTTAAAACAGCGATTATCAAATTCATCCTTATTCTCGTGGATACAGCGATTTTTAAACTCTTTATTATTCTCCTTGATACAGCGATTGTCGAGTTCATCATCGTTCTCGTGGGTACAGCGATTATGAAATTCTTCGTTATTCTCATGGATACAGCGATTTTTAAATTCTTCTTTATTCTCGTGGATATAGCGATTATCAAGTTCATCATTATTCTCGTGGATACAGTGATTCTTAAATTCTTCATTATTCTCATGGATACAGCGATTATCGAATTCGTCATTATTCTCGTAGATAGAGTGATTATCAACTTCTTCATTATTCTCGTGGATACAGCAATCTTTCAATTCTTCATTATTCTCATTGATACAGCGATTATCGAATTCATCATTATTCTCGTGGATACAGCGATTTTTAAATTCTTCATTATTCTCATGGATACAGCGATTGTCGAGTTCATCAATATTCTCGTGGATACAGCGATTATCAAATTCTTCGTTATTCTCATGGATACAGCGATTATCGAATTCGTTATTATTCTCGTAGATACAGTGATTATCAACTTCTTCATTATTCTCGTGAATACAGCAATTTTTTAATTCTTTATTATTCTCATGGATACACCGATTATCGAATTCGTCATTATTTTTGTAGATACAGTGATTATCAACTTCTTTATTATTCTCGTGAATACAGCGATTGTCGAGTTCATCATTATTCTCGTGGATACAGTGATTGTCGAGTTTATCATTGTTCTCGTGGATACAGTGATTTTTAAATTTTTCATTATTCTCATGGAAACAGCGATTATCGAGTTCATCATTATTCTCGTGGATACAGTGATTCTTAAATTCTTCATTATTTTCGTGGATACAGCGATTGTCGAGTTCATCATTATTCTCGTGGATACAGTGATTGTCGAGTTCATTATTATTCTCGTGGATACAGCGATTTTTAAATTCTTCATTATTTTCGTAGATACAGTGATTATCAACTTCTTCATTATTCTCGTCAATACAGCAATTTTTAAATTCTTCATTATTCTCATGGATACAGCGATTATCGAATTCATCATTATTCTTCGGGATACAGCGATTGTTAAATTCTTCATTATTCTCATGGATACAGCGATTGTCGAGTTCATCATTATTTTCATGGGTACAGCGATTATCAAATTCTTCGTTATTCTCATGGATACAGCGATTTTTAAATTCTTTATTATTCTCGTAGATACAGTGATTATCAACTTCTTTATTATTCTCGTCAATACAGCAATTTTTTAATTCTTCATTATTCTCATGGATACAGCGATTATCGAATTTATCATTATTCTCGTGGATACAACGATTTTTATATTCCTCATTATTCTCATGGATACAGCGATTGTCGAGTCCATCATTTATCTCGTGGGTACAGCGATTATCAAATTCTTCGTTATTCTCATGAATACAGCGATTTAAAAATTCTTTATTATTCTCGTTGATACAGCGATTATCAAGTTCATCATTATTCTCGTGGATACAGTGATTCTTAAAATCTTCATTATTCTCATGGATACAGCGATTATCGAATTCGTTATTATTCTCGGGGATACAGCGATTATCAAGTTCATCATTATTCTCGTAGATGCAGTGATTCTTAAATTCTTCATTATTCTCATGGATACAGCGATTATCTTATTCGTCATTATTCTCGTAGATACAGTGATTATCAACTTCTTCATTATTCTCGTGGATACAGCGATTATCGAGTTCATCATTATTCTCGTGGATACAGTGATTCTCAAATTCTTCATAATTCTCATGGATACAGTGATTATCGAATTCTTCATTATTCTCGTAGATACAGTGATTATCAACTTCTTCATTATTCTCGTGGATACAGCGATTGTCGAGTTCATCATTATTCTCGTGGATACAGCGATTGTCGAGTTCATCATTATTCTCGTGGATACAGCGATTATCGAATTCGTCGTTATTCTCGTAGATACAGTGATTATTAACTTCTTCATTATTCTCGTGGATACAGCGATTATCGAGTTCATCATTATTCTCGTGGATACAGCGATTATCGAATTCGTCATTATTCTCGTAGATACAGCGATTATCGAATTCATCATTTTTCTCGTGGATACAGCGATTATTAAATTCTTCTTTATTTTCATGGATACAGCGAATATTTAATTCGTCATTATTCTCGTAGATACAGCGATTATCAACTTCTTCGTTATTCTCATGGATGCAGCGATTATCGAATTCGTCATTATTCGCGTAGATACAGTGATTATCAACTTCTTCATTATTCTCATGCATACAGCGATTATCGAATTCGTCATTATTCTCGTAGATACAGCGGATATCAACTTCTTCGTTATTCTCATGGATGCAGCGATTATCGAATTCGTCATTATTCGCGTAGATACAGCGATTATTAAATTCATCATTATTCTCGTGAATACAGCGATTGTCGAGTTCATCATTATTCTCGTAAAAACAGCGATTATCAAATTCATCATTATTCTCGTGGATACAGCGATTATCGAATTCGTCATTATTCTCGTAGATACAGTGATTATCAACTTCTTAATTATTTTCGTGGATACAGCAATTATTAAATTCTTCTTTATTTTCATGGATACAGCGAATATCGAATTCGTCATTATTCTCGTAGATACAGTGATTATCAATTTCTTCATTATTCTCGTGGATACAGCAATTATCGAATTCATCATTATTCGCGTAGATACAGCGATTATCAAATTCATCATTATTCTCGTGGATACAGCGATTGTCGAGTTCATCTTTATTCTCGTAAAAACAGCGATTATCAAATTCATCATTATTCTCGTGGATACAGCGATTATCGAGTTTATCATTATTCTCGTGGATACCGTGATTCATATATTCTTCATTATTCTCATGGATACAGCGATTTTTAAATTCTTCATTATTCTCGTGGATATAGCGATTATCAAGTTCATCATTATTCTCGTGGATACGGTGATTCTTAAATTCTTCATTATTCTCATGGATACAGCGATTATCGAATTCGTCATTATTCTCGTAGATAGAGTGATTATCAACTTCTTCATCATTCTCGTGGATACAGCAATCTTTAAATTCTTCATTATTCCCATTGATACAGCGATTATCGAATTCATCATTATTCTCGTGGATACAGCGATTTTTAAATTCTTTATTATTCTCATGGATACAGCGATTGTCGAGTTCATCAATATTCTCGTGGATACAGCGATTATCAAATTCTTCGTTATTCTCATGGATACAGCGATTATCGAATTCGTCATTATTTTCGTAGATACAGTGATTATCAACTTCTTCATTATTCTCGTGGATACAGCAATTTTTTAATACTTCATTATTCTCATGGATACAGCGATTATCGAATTCGTCATTATTCTCGTAGATACAGTGATTATCAACTTCTTTATTATTCTCGTGAATACAGCGATTGTCGAGTTCATCATTATTCTCGTGGATACAGTGATTGTCGATTTCATCATTATTCTCGTGGATACAGCGATTTTTAAATTCTTCATTATTCTCGTGGAAACAGCGATTATCGAGTTCATCATTATTCTCGTGGATACAGCGATTGTCGAGTTCATCATTATTCTCGTGGATACAGCGATTATTAAATTCTTCATTATTCTCATGGATACAGCGATTATCGAGTTTATCATTATTCTCGTGGATACAGTGATTCTCAAATTCTTCGTTATTCTCATGGATACAGAGGTTATCGAATTCTTCATTATTCTCGTAGATACAGTGATTATCAACTTCTTCATTATTCTCGTGGATACAGCGATGGTCGAGTTCATCATTATTCTCGTGGATACAGCGATTATCGAGTTTATCATTATTCTCGTGGATACAGTGATTCTTAAATTCTTCATTATTCTCGTGGATACAGCGATTGTCGAGTTCATCATTATTCTCGTGGATACAGCGATTATCGAGTTTATCATTATTTTCGTGGATACAGTGATTCTCAAATTCTTCGTTATTCTCATGGATACAGTGGTTATCGAATTCTTCATTATTCTCGTAGATACAGTGATTATCAACTTCTTCATTATTCTCGTCAATACAGCAATTTTTAAATTCTTTATTATTCTCATGGATACAGCGATTATCGAATTCATCATTATTCTCGTGGATACAGCGATTTTTAAATTCTTCATTATTCTCGTATATACAGTGATTATCAACTTCTTCATTATTCTCGTCAATACAGCAATATTGAAATTCTTCATTATTCTCATCGATATAGCGATTATCGAATTCATCATTATTCTCGTGGATACAGCGATTTTTAAGTTCTTCATTATTCTCATCGATACAGCGATTGTCGAGTTCTTCATTATTCTCGTGGGTACAGCGATTATGAAATTCTTCGTTATTCTCATGGATACAGCGATTTTAAAGTTCTTCATTATTCTCGTGGATATAGCGATTATCAAGTTCATCATTATTCTCGTGGATACAGTGATTCTTAAATTCTTCATTATTCTCATGGACACAGCGATTATCGAATTCGTCATTATTCTCGTAGATACAGTGATTATCAAATTCATCATTATTATCGTGAATACAGCGATTGTCGAGTTCATCATTATTCTCGTAAAAACAGCGATTATCAAATTCATCATTATTATCGTGGATACAGCGATTATCGAGTTCATCATTATTCTCGTGGATACAGTGATTCTCAAATCCTTCGATATTCTCATGGATACAGTGATTATCGAATTCTTCATTATTCTCGTAGATACAGTGATTTTTAAATTCTTTATTATTCTCGTGGATACAGCGATTATCGAGTTCATCATTATTCTCGTGGATACAGTGATTCTTAAATTCTTCATTATTCTCGTGGATACAGCGATTGTCGAGTTCATCATTATTCTCGTGGATACAGTGATTGTCGAGTTTATCATTATTCTCGTGGATACAGCGATTTTTAAATTCTTCATTATTCTCGTAGATACAGTGATTATCAACTTCTTCATTATTCTCGTCAATACAGCAATTTTTTAATTCTTCATTATACTCATGGATACAGCGATTATCGAATTCGTCGTTATTCTCGTGGATACAGTGATTATCAACTTCTTCATTACTCTCGTTGATACAGCAAGTTTAAAATTCTTCATTATTCTCATGGATACAGCGATTATCGAATTCATCCTTATTCTCGTGGATACAGCGATTTTTAAACTCTTTATTATTCTCCTTGATACAGCGATTGTCGAGTTCATCATCGTTCTCGTGGGTACAGCGATTATGAAATTCTTCGTTATTCTCATGGATACAGCGATTTTTAAATTCTTCTTTATTCTCGTGGATATAGCGATTATCAAGTTCATCATTATTCTCGTGGATACAGTGATTCTTAAATTCTTCATTATTCTCATGGATACAGCGATTATCGAATTCGTCATTATTCTCGTAGATAGAGTGATTATCAACTTCTTCATTATTCTCGTGGATACAGCAATCTTTCAATTCTTCATTATTCTCATTGATACAGCGATTATCGAATTCATCATTATTCTCGTGGATACAGCGATTTTTAAATTCTTCATTATTCTCATGGATACAGCGATTGTCGAGTTCATCAATATTCTCGTGGATACAGCGATTATCAAATTCTTCGTTATTCTCATGGATACAGCGATTATCGAATTCGTTATTATTCTCGTAGATACAGTGATTATCAACTTCTTTATTATTCTCGTGAATACAGCAATTTTTTAATTCTTTATTATTCTCATGGATACAGCGATTATCGAATTCGTCATTATTTTTGTAGATACAGTGATTATCAACTTCTTTATTATTCTCGTGAATACAGCGATTGTCGAGTTCATCATTATTCTCGTGGATACAGTGATTGTCGAGTTCATCATTATTCTCGTTGATACAGCGATTTTTAAATTCTTCATTATTTTCGTAGATACAGTGATTATCAACTTCTTCATTATTCTCGTCAATACAGCAATTTTTAAATTCTTCATTATTCTCATGGATACAGCGATTATCGAATTCATCATTATTCTTCGGGATACAGCGATTGTTAAATTCTTCATTATTCTCATGGATACAGCGATTGTCGAGTTCATCATTATTTTCATGGGTACAGCGATTATCAAATTCTTCGTTATTCTCATGGATACAGCGATTTTTAAATTCTTTATTATTCTCGTAGATACAGTGATTATCAACTTCTTTATTATTCTCGTCAATACAGCAATTTTTTAATTCTTCATTATTCTCATGGATACAGCGATTATCGAATTTATCATTATTCTCGTGGATACAACGATTTTTAAATTCCTCATTATTCTCATGGATACAGCGATTGTCGAGTTCATCATTTATCTCGTGGGTACAGCGATTATCAAATTCTTCGTTATTCTCATGAATACAGCGATTTAAAAATTCTTTATTATTCTCGTTGATACAGCGATTATCAAGTTCATCATTATTCTCGTGGATACAGTGATTCTTAAGATCTTCATTATTCTCATGGATACAGCGATTATCGAATTCGTTATTATTCTCGGGGATACAGCGATTATCAAGTTCATCATTATTCTCGTAGATGCAGTGATTCTTAAATTCTTCATTATTCTCATAGATACAGCGATTATCTTATTCGTCATTATTCTCGTAGATACAGTGATTATCAACTTCTTCATTATTCTCGTGGATACAGCGATTATCGAGTTCATCATTATTCTCGTGGATACAGTGATTCTCAAATTCTTCATAATTCTCATGGATACAGTGATTATCGAATTCTTCATTATTCTCGTAGATACAGTGATTATCAACTCCTTCATTATTCTCGTGGATACAGCGATTGTCGAGTTCATCATTATTCTCGTGGATACAGCGATTGTCGAGTTCATCATTATTCTCGTGGATACAGCGATTATCGAATTCGTCGTTATTCTCGTAGATACAGTGATTATCAACTTCTTCATTATTCTCGTGGATACAGCGATTATCGAGTTCATCATTATTCTCGTGGATAGAGCGATTATCGAATTCGTCATTATTCTCGTAGATACAGCGATTATCGAATTCATCATTTTTCTCGTGGATACAGCGATTATTAAATTCTTCTTTATTTTCATGGATACAGCGAATATTTAATTCGTCATTATTCTCGTAGATACAGCGTTTATCAACTTCTTCGTTATTCTTATGGATGCAGCGATTATCGAATTCGTCATTATTCGCGTAGATACAGCGATTATCAAATTCATCATTATTCTCGTGGATACAGCGATTGTCGAGTTCATCATTATTCTCGTTAAAACAGCGATTATCAAATTCATCATTATTCTCGTGGATACAGCGATTATCGAGTTTATCATTATTCTCGTAAATACAGTGATTCTCAAATTCTTTATTATTCTCATGCATACAGTGATTATCGAATTCTTCATTATTCTCGTCGATACAGTGATTATCAACTTCTTCATTATTCTCGTGGATACAGCGATTGTCGAGTTCATCATTATTCTTGTGGATACAGCGATTGTCGAGTTCATCATTATTCTCGTGGATACAGCGATTATTAAATTCTTCATTATTCTCATGGATACAGCGATTATCGAATTCGTCATTATTCTCGTAGATACAGTGATTATCGAATTCATCATTATTCTCGTAGATACAGTGATTAACAACTTCTTCATTATTCTCGTGGATACAGCGATTGTCGAGTTCATCATTATTCTCGTGGATACAGTAATTTTTAAATTCTTCATTATTCTCATGGATACAGCGATTATCGAATTCGTCATTATTCTCGTAAATACAGCGGATATCAACTTCTTCGTTATTCTCATGGATGCAGCGATTATCGAATTCGTCATTATTCGCGTAGATACAGCGATTATTAAATTCATCATTATTCTCGTGAATACAGCGATTGTCGAGTTCATCATTATTCTCGTAAAAACAGCGATTATCAAATTCATCATTATTCTCGTGGATACAGCGATTATCGAATTCGTCATTATTCTCGTAGATACAGTTATTATCAACTTCTTAATTATTTTCGTGGATACAGCAATTATTAAATTCTTCTTTATTTTCATGGATACAGCGAATATCGAATTCGTCATTATTCTCGTAGATACAGTGATTATCAATTTCTTCATTATTCTCGTGGATACAGCAATTATCGAATTCATCATTATTCGCGTAGATACAGCGATTATCAAATTCATCATTATTCTCGTAGATACAGCGATTGTCGAGTTCATCTTTATTCTCGTAAAAACAGCGATTATCAAATTCATCATTATTCTCGTGGATACAGCGATTATCGAGTTTATCATTATTCTCGTGGATACAGCGATTATTAAATTCTTCTTTATTTTCATGGATACAGCGAATATCGAATTCGTCATTATTCTCGTAGATACAGTGATTATCAACTTCTTTATTATTCTCGTGGATACAGCAATTTTTAAATTCTTCATTATTCTCATGGATACAGCGATTATCGAATTCATCATTTTTCTCGTGGATACAGCGATTATTAAATTCTTCTTGATTTTCATGGGCACAGCGAATATCGAATTCGTCATTATTCTCGTAGATACAGCGATTATTAACTTTTTCGTTGTTCTCATGGATGCAGCGATTATCGAATTCGTCATTATTCTCGTAGATACAGTGATTATCATCTTCTTTATTATTCTCGTGGATACGGCGATTATCGAATTCATCATTTTTCTCGTGGATACAGCGATTATCGAATTCATCATTATTCTCGTGGATACAGCGATTTTTAAATTCTTTATTACTCTCATCGATACCGCGATTGTCGAGTTCATCATTTTTCTCGTGGATACCGTGATTCATATATTCTTCATTAGTCTCATGGATACAGCGATTTTTAAATTCTTCATTATACTCATCGATACAGCGATTGTCGAGTTCATCATTATTCTCGTGGGTACAGCGATTATGAAATTCTTCGTTATTCTCATGGATACAGCGATTTTAAAATTCTTCATTATTCTCGTGGATATAGCGATTATCAAGTTCATCATTATTCTCGTGGATACAGTGATTCTTAAATTCTTCTATATTCTCATGGACACAGCGATTATCGAATTCGTCATTATTCTCGTAGATACAGTGATTATCAAATTCATCATTATTATCGTGAATACAGCGATTGTCGAGTTCATCATTATTCTCGTAAAAACAGCGATTATCAAATTCATCATTATTATCGTGGATACAGCGATTATCGAGTTCATCATTATTCTCGTGGATACAGTGATTCTCAAATCCTTCGATATTCTCATGGATACAGTGATTATCGAATTCTTCATTATTCTCGTAGATACAGTGATTTTAAAATTCTTTATTATTCTCGTGGATACAGCGATTATCGAGTTCATCATTATTCTCGTGGATACAGTGATTCTTAAATTCTTCATTATTCTCGTGGATACAGCGATTGTCGAGTTCATCATTATTCTCGTGGATACAGTGATTGTCGAGTTCATCATTATTCTCGTGGATACAGCGATTTTTAAATTCTTCATTATTCTCGTAGATACAGTGATTATCAACTTCTTCATTATTCTCGTCAATACAGCAATTTTTTAATTCTTCATTATACTCATGGATACAGCGATTATCGAATTCGTCGTTATTCTCGTGGATACAGTGATTATCAACTTCTTCATTACTCTCGTTGATACAGCAATTTTTAAATTCTTTATTATTCTTATGGATACAGCGATTATCGAATTCATCATTATTCTCGTGGATACAGCGATTTTTGAATTCTTTATTATTCTCATGGATACAGCGATTATCGAATTCGTCATTATTCTCGTAGATACAGTGGTTATCAACTTCTTTATTATTCTCGTGGATACAGCAATTTTTAAATTCGTCATTATTCTCGTAGATACAGCGATTATCAACTTCTTCATTATTCTCATGGATACAGCGATTATCGAATTCATCATAATTCTCGTGGATACAGCGATTTTTAAATTCTTCATTATTCTCGTAGATACAGTGATTATCAACTTCTTCATTATTCTCGTCAATACAGCAATTTTTAAATTCTTCATTATTCTCATGGATACAGCGATTATCGAATTCATCATTATTCTCGTGGATACAGCGATTTTTAAATTCTTTATTATTCTCATCGATACAGCGATTGTCGAGTTCATCATTATTCTCGTGGGTACAGCGATTATAAAATTCTTCGTTATTCTCATGGATACAGCGATTTTTAAATTCTTCATTATTCTCGTGGATATAGCGATTATCAAGTTCATCATTATTCTCGTGGATACGGTGATTCTTAAATTCTTTATTATTCTCATGGATACAGCGATTATCGAATTCGTCATTATTCTCGTAGATACAGTGATTATCAACTTCTTCATTATTCTCGTAGATACAGCAATTTTTAAATTCTTCATTATTCTCATGGATACAGCGATTATCGAATTCGTCGTTATTCTCGTAGATACAGTGATTATCAACTTCTTCATTATTCTCGTTGATACAGCAATTTTTTAATTCTTCATTATTCTTATGGATACAGCGATTATCGAATTCATCATTATTCTCGTGGATACAGCGATTTTTAAATTCTTTATTATTCTCATGGATACAGCGATTATCGAATTCGTCATTATTCTCGTAGATACAGTGATTATCAACTTCTTCATTATTCTCGTGGATACAGCAATTTTTAAATTTTTCATTATTCTCATGGATACGGCGATTATCGAATTCATCATTTTTCTCGTGGATACAGCGATTATTCAATTCTTCTTTATTTTCATGGATACAGCGAATATCGAATTCGTCATTATTCTCGTAGATACAGTGATTATCAACTTCTTTATTATTCTCGTGGATACAGCAATTTTTAAATTCTTCATTATTCTCATGGATACAGCGATTATCGAATTCATCATTTTTCTCGTGGATACAGCGATTATCAACTTCTTCGTTATTCTCATGGATGCAGCGATTATCGAATTCGTCATTATTCGCGTAGATACAGCGATTATCAAATTCATCATTATTCTCGTGGATACGGCGATTGTCGAATTCATCATTATTCTCGTAAAAACAGCGATTATCAAATTCATCATTATTCTCGTGGATACAGCGATTATCGAGTTTATCATTATTCTCGTGGATACAGTGATTCTCAAATTCTTTATTATTCTCATGGATACAGTGATTATCGAATTCTTCATTATTCTCGTAGATACAGTGATTATCAACTTCTTCATTAGTCTCGTGGATGCAGCGATTGTCGAGTTCATCATTATTCTTGTGGATACAGCGATTGTCGAGTTCATCATTATTCTCGTGGATACAGCGATTATTAAATTCTTCTTTATTCTCATGGATACAGCGATTATCGAGTCCATCATTATTCTCGTGGATACAGCGATTTTTAAATTCTTTATTATTCTCGTGGATACAGCGATTATCGAGTTCGTCATTATTCTCGTGGATACAGTGATTCTTAAATTCTTCATTATTCTTGTGGATACAGCGATTGTCGAGTTCATCATTATTCTCGTGGATACAGTGATTGTCGAGTTTATCATTATTCTCGTGGATACAGCGATTTTTAAATTCTTCATTATTCTCGTAGATACAGTGATTATCAACTTCTTCATTATTCTCGTCAATACAGCAATTTTTCAATTCTTCATTATTCTCATGGATACAGCGATTATCGAATTCATCATAATTCTCGTGGATACAGCGATTTTTAAATTCTTCATTATTCTCGTAGATACAGTGATTATCAACTTCTTCATTATTCTCGTCAATACAGCAATTTTCAAATTCTGCATTATTCTCATGGATACAGCGATTATCGAATTCATCATTATTCTCGTGGATACAGCGATTTTTGAATTCCTCATTATTCTCATGGATACAGCGATTGCCGAGTTCATCATTTATCTCGTGGGTACAGCGATTATCAAATTCTTCGTTATTCTCATGGATACAGCGATTTTGAAATTCTTCATTATTCTCGTTGATACAGCGATCATCACGTTCATCATTATTCTCGTGGATACAGTGATTCATATATTCCTTATTATTCTCATGGATACAGCGATTATCGAATTCGTCATTATTCTCGTAGATACAGTGATTATCAACTTCTTCATTATTCTCGTGGTTACAGCAATTTTTAAATTCTTCATTATTCTCATGGATACAGCGATTATCGAATTCGTCATTATTCGCGTAGATACAGCGATTATCAAATTCATCATTATTCTCGTGGATACATTGATTCTTAAATTCTTCATTATTCTCGTGGATACAGCGATTGTCGAGTTCATCATTATTCTCGTTGATACAGCGATTGTCGAGTTTATCATTATTATCGTGGATACAGTGATTCTCAAATTCTTCATTATTCTCATGGATACAGTGATTATCGAATTCTTCATTATTCTCGTGGATACAGTGTATATCAACTTCTTCATTATTCTCGTGGATACAGCGATCATCGAATTCATCATTTTTCTCATGGATGCAGCGATTATCGAATTCGTCATTATTCGCGTAGATAAAGCGATTATGAAATTCATCATTATTCCCGTGAATACAGCGATTATCGAGTTTATCATTATTATCGTGGATACAGTGATTCTCAAATTCTTTATTATTCTCATGGATACAGTGATTATCGAATTCTTCATTATTCTCGTAGATACAGTGTTTATCAACTTCTTCATTATTCTCGTTATACAGCGATTGTCAAGTTCATCATTATTCTTGTTGATACAGCGATTGTCGAGTTCATCATTATTCTCGTGGATACAGCGATTATTAAATTCTTCATTATTCTCATGGATACAGCGATTGTCGAGTTCATCATGATTCTCCTGGATACAGCGATTTTTAAATTCTTCATAATTCTCATGGATACAGCGATTATCGAATTCATCATTATTCTCGTGGATACAGCGATTTTTAAATTCCTCATTATTTTCATGGATACAGCGATTATCGAGTTTATCATTATTCTCGTGTATACAGTGATTTTCAAATTCTTCGTTATTCTCATGGATACAGTGGTTATCGAATTCTTCATTATTCTCGTAGATACAGTGATTATCAACTTCTTCATTATTCTCGTCAATACAGCAATTTTTAAATTCTTTATTATTCTCATGGATACAGCGATTATCGAATTCATCATTATTCTCGTGGATACAGCGATTTTTAAATTCTTTATTATTCTCGTAGATACAGTGATTATCAACTTCTTCATTATTCTCGTCAATACAGCAATATTGAAATTCTTCATTATTCTCATCGATACAGCGATTATCGAATTCATCATTATTCTCATCGATACAGCGATTGTCGAGTTCATCATTATTCTCGTGGGTACAGCGATTATGAAATTCTTCGTTATTCTCATGGATACAGCGATTTTAAAATTCTTCATTATTCTCGTGGATATAGCGATTATCAAGTTCATCATTATTCTCGTGGATACAGTGATTCTCAAATCCTTCATTATTCTCATGGATACAGTGATTATCGAATTCTTCATTATTCTCGTAGATACAGTGATTTTTAAATTCTTTATTATTCTCGTGGATACAGCGATTATCGAGTTCATCATTATTCTCGTGGATACAGTGATTCTAAAATTCTTCATTATTCTCGTGGATACAGCGATTGTCGAGTTCATCATTTTTCTCGTGGATACAGTGATTGTCGAGTTCATCATTATTCTCGTGGATACAGCGATTTTTAAATTCTTCATTATTCTCGTAGATACAGTGATTATCAACTTCTCCATTACTCTCGTTGATACAGCAATTTTTAAATTCTTTATTATTCTTATGGATACAGCGATTATCGAATTCATCATTATTCTCGTGGATACAGCGATTTTTGAATTCTTTATTATTCTCATGGATACAGCGATTATCGAATTCGTCATTATTCTCGTAGATACAGTGGTTATCAAATTCTTTATTATTCTCGTGGATACAGCAATTTTTAAATTCGTCATTATTCTCGTAGATACAGCGATTATCAACTTCTTCATTATTCTCATGGATACAGCGATTATCGAATTCATCATAATTCTCGTGGATACAGCGATTTTTAAATTCTTTATTATTCTCGTAGATACAGTGATTATCAACTTCGTCATTATTCTCGTCAATACAGCAATTTTTAAATTCTTCATTATTCTCGTAGATACAGTGATTATCAACTTCTTCATTACTCTTGTTGATACAGCAATTTTTAAATTCTTTATTATTCTTATGGATACAGCGATTATCGAATTCATCATTATTCTCGTGGATAGAGCGATTTTTGAATTCTTTATTATTCTCATGGATACAGCGATTATCGAATTCGTCATTATTCTCGTAGATACAGTGGTTATCAACTTCTTTATTATTCTCGTGGATACAGCAATTTTTTAATTCGTTATTATTCTCGTAGATACAGCGATTATCAACTTCTTCATTATTCTCATGGATACAGCGATTATCGAATTCACCATAATTCTCGTGGATACAGCGATTTTTAAATTCTTTATTATTCTCGTAGATACAGTGATTATCAACTTCGTCATTATTCTCGTCAATACAGCAATTTTTAAATTCTTCATTATTCTCATGGATACAGCGATTATCGAATTCATCATTATTCTCGTGGATACAGCGATTTTTAAATTCTTCATTATTCTCATCGATACAGCGATTGTCGAATTCGTCATTATTCTCGTAGATACAGTGATTATCAACTTCTTCATTATTCTCGTGGATACAGCAATTTTTAAATTCTTCATTATTCTCATGGATACAGCGATTATCGAATTCATCATTATTCTCGTGGATACAGCGATATTTAAATTCTTTATTATTCTCATGGATACAGCAATTTTCAAATTCTTCATTATTCTCATGGATACAGCGATTATCGAATTCATCATTTTTCTCGTGGATACAGCGATTATTAAATTCTTCTTTATTTTCATGGATATAGCAAATATCGAATTCGTCATTATTCTCGTAGATACAGCGATTATCAACTTCTTCGTTATTCTCATGGATGCAGCGATTATCGAATTCGTCATTATTCGCGTAGATACAGCGATTATCAAATTCATCATTATTCTCGTGGATACAGCGATTGTCGAGTTCATCATTATTCTCGTAAAAACAGCGATTATTAAATTCATCATTATTCTCGTGGATACAGCGATTATCGAGTTTATCATTATTCTCGTGGATACAGTGATTCTCAAATTCTTCGTTATTCTCATGGATACAGTGGTTATCGAATTCTTCATTATTCTCGTAGATACAGTGACTATCAACTTCTTCATTATTCTCGTGGATACAGCGATTGTCGAGTTCATCATTTTTCTCGTGGATACAGCGATTGTCGAGTTCATCATTATTCTCGTGGATACAGCAATTATTAAATTCTTCATTATTCTCATGGATACAGCGATGGTCGAGTTCATCATTATTCTCGTGGATACAGCGATTATCGAGTTCTCCATTATTCTCGTGGATACAGTGATTTTTAAATTCTTCATTATTCTCGTGGATACAGCGATTGTCGAGTTCATCATTATTCTCGTGGATACAGTGATTGTCGAGTTCATCATTATTCTCGTGGATACAGCGATTTTTAAATTCTTCATTGATCTCGTAGATACAGTGATTATCAACTTCTTCATTATTCTCGTCAATACAGCAATTTTGAAATTCTTTATTATTCTCATGGATACAGCGATTATCGAATTCATCATTATTCTCGTGGATACAGCGATTTTTAAATTCTTCATTATTCTCGTAGATACAGTGATTATCAACTTCTTCATTATTCTCGTCAATACAGCAATATTTAAATTCTTCATTATTCTCATCGATACAGCGATTATCGAATTCATCATTATTCTCGTGGATACAGCGATTTTTAAATTCTTCATTATGCTCATCGATACAGCGATTGTCGAGTTCATAATTATTCTCGTGGGTACAGCGATTATGAAATTCTTCGTTATTCTCATGGATACAGCGATTTTTAAATTCTTCATTATTCTCGTGGATATAGCGATTATCAAGTTCATCATTATTCTCGTGGATACAGTGATTCTTAAATTCTTTATTATTCTCATGGACACAGCGATTATCGAATTCGTCATTATTCTCGTAGATACAGTGATTATCAACTTCTTCATTATTCTCGTGGATACAGCAAACTTTAAATTCTTCATTATTCTCATTGATACAGCCATTATTGAATTCATCATTATTCTCGTGGGTACAGTGATTTTTAAATTCTTCATTATTCTCATGGAAACAGCGATTGTCGAGTTCATCAATATTCTCGTGGATACAGCGATTATCAAATTCTTCGTTATTCTCATGGATACGACGATTATCGAATTCGTCATTATTCTCGTAGATACAGTGATTATCAACTTCTTCATTATTCTCGTGGATACAGTGATTATCGAATTCATCATAACTCTCGTGGATACAGCGATTTTTAAATTCTTCATTATTCTCGTAGATACAGTGATTATCAACTTCTTTATTATTCTCGTCAATACAGCAATTTTCAAATTCTTCATAATTCTTATGGATACAGCGATTATTGAATTCATCATTATTCTCGTGGATACAGCGATTTTTAAATTCCTCATTATTCTCATGGATACAGCGATTGTCGAGTTCATCATTATTCTCGTGGATACAGTGATTGTCGAGTTCATCGATATTCTCGTGGATACAGCGATTTTTAAATTCTTTATTATTCTCGTAGATACAGTGATTATCAACTTCTTCATTATTCTCGTCAATACAGCAATTTTTTAATTCTTTATTATTCTCATGGATACAGCGATTATCGAATGCATCATTATTTTCGGGGATACAGCGATTTTCAAATTCTTCATTATTCTCATGGATACAGCGATTGTCGAGTTCATCATTATTCTCATGGGTACAGCGATTATCAAATCCTTCGTTATTTTCAACGATACAGCGATTTTTAAATTCTTTATTATTCTCGTGGATATAGCGATTATCAAGTTCATCATTATTCTCGTAGATGCAGTGATTCTTAAATTCTTCATTATTCTCATGGATACAGCGATTATTTTATTCGTCATTATTCTCGTAGATACAGTGATTATCAACTTCTTCATTATTCTCGTGAATACAGCGATTGTCGAGTTCATCATTATTCTCGTAAAAACAGCGATTATCAAATTCATCATTATTCTCGTGCATACAGCGATTATCGAGTTCATCATTATTCTCGTGGATACAGTGATTCTCAAATTCTTCATAATTCTCATGGATACAGTGATTATCGAATTCTTCATTATTCTCGTAGATACAGTGATTATCAACTTTTTCATTATTCTCGTGGATACAGCGATTGTCGAGTTCATCATTATTCTCGTGGATACAGCGATTGTCGAGTTCATCATTATTCTCGTGGATACAGCGATTATCGAATTCGTCATTATTCTCGTAGATACAGTGATTATCAACTTCTTTATTATTCTCGTGGATACAGCAATTTTTAAATTTTTTTTCTATTTTCATGGATACGGCGATTATCGAATATATTATTTTTCTCGTTGATACAGCGATTATTAAATTCTTCTTTATTTTCATGGATACAGCGAATATCGAATTCGTCATTATTCTCGTAGATAAGGTGATTATCAACTTCTTTATTATTCTCGTGGATACAGCAATTTTTTAATTCTTCATTATTCTGATGGATACAGCGATTATCGAATTCATCATTTTTCTCGTGGATACAGCGATTATTAAATTCTTCTTTATTTTCATGGATACAGCGAAGATTTAATTCGTCATTATTCTCGTAGAAACAGCGATTATCAACTTCTTCGTTATTCTCATGGATGCAGCGATTATCGAATTCGTCATTATTCGCGTAGATACAGCGATTATCAAATTCATCATTATTCTCGTGGATACAGCGATTGTCGAGTTCATCATTATTCTCGTTAAAACAGCGATTATCAAATTCATCATTATTCTCGTGGATACAGCGATTATCGAGTTTATCATTATTCTCGTGGATACAGTGATTCTCAAATTCTTTATTATTCTCATGCATACAGTGATTATCGAATTCTTCATTATTCTCGTCGATACAGTGATTATCAACTTCTTTATTATTCTCGTGGATACAGCGATTGTCGAGTTCATCATTATTCTTGTGGATACAGCGATTGTCGAGTTCATCTATATTCTCGTGGATACAGCGATTTTTAAATTCTTCATTATTTTCGTAGATACAGTGATTATCAACTTCTTCATTATTTTCGTCAATACAGCAATTTTTTAATTCTTCATTATTCTCATGGATACAGCGATTATCGAATTCATCATTATTCTCGTGGATACAGCGATTTTTAATTTCTTTATTATTCTCGTAGATACAGTGATTATCAACTTCTTCATTATTCTCGTCAATACAGCAAGTTTAAAATTCTTCATTATTCTCATGGATACAGCGATTATCGAATTCTTCATTATTCTCGTAGATACAGTGATTTTTAAATTCTTTATCATTCTCGTGGATACAGCGATTATCGAGTTCATCATTATTCTCGTGGATACAGTGATTCTTAAATTCTTCATTATTCTCGTGGATACAGCGATTGTCGAGTTCATCATTATTCTCGTGGATACAGTGATTCTTAAATTCTTCATTATTCTCGTGGATACAGCGATTGTCGAGTTCATCATTATTCTCGTGGATACAGTGATTGTCGAGTTCATCATTATTCTCGTGGATACAGCGATTTTTAAATTCTTCATTATTCTCGTAGATACAGTGATTATCAACTTCTTCATTATTCTCGTCAATACAGCAATTTTTTAATTCTTCATTATACTCATGGATACAGCGATTATCGAATTCGTCGTTATTCTCGTGGATACAGTGATTATCAACTTCTTCATTACTCTCGTTGATACAGCAATTTTTAAATTCTTTATTATTCTTATGGATACAGCGATTATCGAATTCATCATTATTCTCGTGGATACAGCGATTTTTGAATTCTTTATTATTCTCATGGATACAGCGATTATCGAATTCGTCATTATTCTCGTAGATACAGTGGTTATCAACTTCTTTATCATTCTCGTGGATACAGCAATTTTTAAATTCGTCATTATTCTCGTAGATACAGCGATTATCAACTTCTTCATTATTCTCATGGATACAGCGATTATCGAATTCATCATAATTCTCGTGGATACAGCGATTTTTAAATTCTTCATTATTCTCGTAGATACAGTGATTATCAACTTCTTCATTATTCTCGTCAATACAGCAATTTTTAAATTCTTCATTATTCTCATGGATACAGCGATTATCGAATTCATCATTATTCTCGTGGATACAGCGATTTTTAAATTCTTTATTATTCTCATCGATACAGCGATTGTCGAGTTCATCATTATTCTCGTGGGTACAGCGATTATAAAATTCTTCGTTATTCTCATGGATACAGCGATTTTTAAATTCTTCATTATTCTCGTGGATATAGCGATTATCAAGTTCATCATTATTCTCGTGGATACGGTGATTCTTAAATTCTTCATTATTCTCATGGATACAGCGATTATCGAATTCGTCATTATTCTCGTAGATACAGTGATTATCAACTTCTTCATTATTCTCGTAGATACAGCAATTTTTAAATTCTTCATTATTCTCATGGATACAGCGATTATCGAATTCGTCGTTATTCTCGTAGATACAGTGATTATCAACTTCTTCATTATTCTCGTTGATACAGCAATTTTTTAATTCTTCATTATTCTTATGGATACAGCGATTATCGAATTCATCATTATTCTCGTGGATAAAGCGATTTTTAAATTCTTTATTATTCTCATGGATACAGCGATTATCGAATTCGTCATTATTCTCGTAGATACAGTGATTATCAACTTCTTTATTATTCTCGTGGATACAGCAATTTTTTAATTTTTCATTATTCTCATGGATACGGCGATTATCGAATTCATCATTTTTCTCGTGGATACAGCGATTATTCAATTCTTCTTTATTTTCATGGATACAGCGAATATCGAATTCGTCATTATTCTCGTAGATACAGTGATTATCAACTTCTTTATTATTCTCGTGGATACAGCAATTTTTAAGTTCTTCATTATTCTCATGGATACAGCGATTATCGAATTCATCATTTTTCTCGTGGATACAGCGATTATCAACTTCTTCGTTATTCTCATGGATGCAGCGATTATCGAATTCGTCATTATTCGCGTAGATACAGCGATTATCAATTTCATCGATATTCTCGTGGATACGGCGATTGTCGAATTCATCATTATTCTCGTAAAAACAGCGATTATCAAATTCATCATTATTCTCGTGGATACAGCGATTATCGAGTTTATCATTATTCTCGTGGATACAGTGATTCTCAAATTCTTTATTATTCTCATGGATACAGTGATTATCGAATTCTTCATTATTCTCGTAGATACAGTGATTATCAACTTCTTCATTAGTCTCGTGGATACAGCGATTGTCGAGTTCACCATTATTCTTTGGATACAGCGATTGTCGAGTTCATCATTATTCTCGTGGATACAGCGATTATTAAATTCTTCTTTATTCTCATGGATACAGCGATTATCGAGTCCATCATTATTCTCGTGGATACAGCGATTATTAAATTCTTCTTTATTCTCATGGATACAGCGATTATCGAGTCCATCATTATTCTCGTGGATACAGCGATTTTTAAATTCTTCATTATTCTCGTAGATACAGTGATTATCAACTTCTTCATTATTCTCGTCAATACAGCAATTTTTAAATTCTGCATTATTCTCATGGATACAGCGATTATCGAATTCATCATTATTCTCGTGGATACAGCGATTTTTGAATTCCTCATTATTCTCATGGATACAGCGATTGCCGAGTTCATCATTTATCTCGTGGGTACAGCGATTATCAAATTCTTCGTTATTCTCATGGATACAGCGATTTTGAAATTCTTCATTATTCTCGTTGATACAGCGATTATCACGTTCATCATTATTCTCGTGGATACAGTGATTCATATATTCCTTATTATTCTCATGGATACAGCGATTATCGAATTCGTCATTATTCTCGTAGATACAGTGATTATCAACTTCTTCATTATTCTCGTGGTTACAGCAATTTTTAAATTCTTCATTATTCTCATGGATACAGCGATTATCGAATTCGTCATTATTCGCGTAGATACAGCGATTATCAAATTCATCATTATTCTCGTGGATACAGTGATTCTTAAATTCTTCATTATTCTCGTGGATACAGCGATTGTCGAGTTCATCATTATTCTCGTTGATACAGCGATTGTCGAGTTTATCATTATTATCGTGGATACAGTGATTCTCAAATTCTTTATTATTCTCATGGATACAGTGATTATCGAATTCTTCATTATTCTCGTGGATACAGTGTATATCAACTTCTTCATTATTCTCGTGGATACAGCGATCATCGAATTCATCATTTTTCTCATGGATGCAGCGATTATCGAATTCGTCATTATTCGCGTAGATAAAGCGATTATGAAATTCATCATTATTCCCGTGAATACAGCGATTATCGAGTTTATCATTATTATCGTGGATACAGTGATTCTCAAATTCTTTATTATTCTCATGGATACAGTGATTATCGAATTCTTCATTATTCTCGTAGATACGGTGTTTATCAACTTCTTCATTATTCTCGTTATACAGCGATTGTCAAGTTCATCATTATTCTTGTGGATACAGCGATTGTCGAGTTCATCATTATTCTCGTGGATACAGCGATTATTAAATTCTTCATTATTCTCATGGATACAGCGATTGTCGAGTTCATCATTATTCTCCTGGATACAGCGATTTTTAAATTCTTCATAATTCTCATGGATACAGCGATTATCGAATTCATCATTATTCTCGTGGATACAGCGATTTTTAAATTCCTCATTATTTTCATGGATACAGCGATTATCGAGTTTATCATTATTCTCGTGTATACAGTGATTTTCAAATTCTTCGTTATTCTCATGGATACAGTGGTTATCGAATTCTTCATTATTCTCGTAGATACAGTGATTATCAACTTCTTCATTATTCTCGTCAATACAGCAATTTTTATATTCTTTATTATTCTCATGGATACAGCGATTATCGAATTCATCATTATTCTCGTGGATACAGCGATTTTTAAATTCTTTATTATTCTCGTAGATACAGTGATTATCAACTTCTTCATTATTCTCGTCAATACAGCAATATTGAAATTCTTCATTATTCTCATCGATACAGCGATTATCGAATTCATCATTATTCTCATCGATACAGCGATTGTCGAGTTCATCATTATTCTCGTGGGTACAGCGATTATGAAATTCTTCGATATTCTCATGGATACAGCGATTTTAAAATTCTTCATTATTCTCGTGGATATAGCGATTATCAAGTTCATCATTATTCTCGTGGATACAGTGATTCTCAAATCCTTCATTATTCTCATGGATACAGTGATTATCGAATTCTTCATTATTCTCGTAGATACAGTGATTTTTAAATTCTTTATTATTCTCGTGGATACAGCGATTATCGAGTTCATCATTATTCTCGTGGATACAGTGATTCTTAAATTCTTCATTATTCTCGTGGATACAGCGATTGTCGAGTTCATCATTTTTCTCGTGGATACAGTGATTGTCGAGTTCATCATTATTCTCGTGGATACAGCGATTTTTAAATTCTTCATTATTCTCGTAGATACAGTGATTATCAACTTCTTCATTACTCTCGTTGATACAGCAATTTTTAAATTCTTTATTATTCTTATGGATACAGCGATTATCGAATTCATCATTATTCTCGTGGATACAGCGATTTTTGAATTCTTTATTATTCTCATGGATACAGCGATTATCGAATTCGTCATTATTCTCGTAGATACAGTGGTTATCAAATTCTTTATTATTCTCGTGGATACAGCAATTTTTAAATTCGTCATTATTCTCGTAGATACAGCGATTATCAACTTCTTCATTACTCTCATGGATACAGCGATTATCGAATTCATCATAATTCTCGTGGATACAGCGATTTTTAAATTCTTTATTATTCTCGTAGATACAGTGATTATCAACTTCGTCATTATTCTCGTCAATACAGCAATTTTTAAATTCTTCATTATTCTCGTAGATACAGTGATTATCAACTTCTTCATAACTCTTGTTGATACAGCAATTTTTAAATTCTTTATTATTCTTATGGATGCAGCGATTATCGAATTCATCATTATTCTCGTGGATAGAGCGATTTTTGAATTCTTTATTATTCTCATGGATACAGCGATTATCGAATTCGTCATTATTCTCGTAGATACAGTGGTTATCAACTTCTTTATTATTCTCGTGGATACAGCAATTTTTAAATTCGTCATTATTCTCGTAGATACAGCGATTATCAACTTCTTCATTATTCTCATGGATACAGCGATTATCGAATTCACCATAATTCTCGTGGATACAGCGATTTTTAAATTCTTTATTATTCTCGTAGATACAGTGATTATCAACTTCGTCATTATTCTCGTCAATACAGCAATTTTTAAATTCTTCATTATTCTCATGGATACAGCGATTATCGAATTCATCATTATTCTCGTGGATACAGCGATTTTTAAATTCTTCATTATTCTCATCGATACAGCGATTGTCGAATTCGTCATTATTCTCGTAGATACAGTGATTATCAACTTCTTCATTATTCTCGTGGATACAGCAATTTTCAAATTCTTCATTATTCTCATGGATACAGCGATTATCGAATTCATCATTATTCTCGTGGATACAGCGATATTTAAATTCTTTATTATTCTCATGGATACAGCAATTTTCAAATTCTTCATTATTCTCATGGTTACAGCGATTATCGAATTCATCATTTTTCTCGTGGATACAGCGATTATTAAATTCTTCTTTATTTTCATGGATATAGCAAATATCGAATTCGTCATTATTCTCGTAGATACAGCGATTATCAACTTCTTCGTTATTCTTATGGATGCAGCGATTATCGAATTCGTCATTATTCGCGTAGATACAGCGATTATCAAATTCATCATTATTCTCGTGGATACAGCGATTGTCGAGTTCATCATTATTCTCGTAAAAACAGCGATTATTAAATTCATCATTATTCTCGTGGACACAGTGATTCTCAAATTCTTCGTTATTCTCATGGATACAGTGGTTATCGAATTCTTCATTATTCTCGTAGATACAGTGATTATCAACTTCTTCATTATTCTCGTGGATACAGCGATTGTCGAGTTCATCTCTTTTCTCGTGGATACAGCGATTGTCGAGTTCATCATTATTCTCGTGGATACAGCAATTATTAAATTCTTCATTATTCTCATGGATACAGCGATGGTCGAGTTCATCATTATTCTCGTGGATACAGCGATTATCGAGTTCATCATTATTCTCGTGGATACAGTGATTTTTAAATTCTTCATTATTCTCGTGGATACAGCGATTGTCGAATTCATCATTATTCTCGTGGATACAGTGATTGTCGAGTTCATCATTATTCTCGTGGATACAGCGATTTTTAAATTCTTCATTGATCTCGTAGATACAGTGATTATCAACTTCTTCATTATTCTCGTCAATACAGCAATTTTGAAATTCTTTATTATTCTCATGGATACAGCGATTATCGAATTCATCATTATTCTCGTGGATACAGCGATTTTTAAATTCTTCATTATTCTCGTAGATACAGTGATTATCAACTTCTTCATTATTCTCGTCAATACAGCAATATTTAAATTCTTCATTATTCTCATCGATACAGCGATTATCGAATTCATCATTATTCTCGTGGATACAGCGATTTTTAAATTCTTCATTATGCTCATCGATACAGCGATTGTCGAGTTCATAATTATTCTCGTGGGTACAGCGATTATGAAATTCTTCGTTATTCTCATGGATACAGCGATTTTTAAATTCTTCATTATTCTCGTGGATATAGCGATTATCAAGTTCATCATTATTCTCGTGGATACAGTGATTCTTAAATTCTTTATTATTCTCATGGACACAGCGATTATCGAATTCGTCATTATTCTCGTAGATACAGTGATTATCAACTTCTTCATTAATCTCGTGGATACAGCAAACTTTAAATTCTTCATTATTCTCATTGATACAGCCATTATTGAATTCATCATTATTCTCGTGGGTACAGTGATTTTTAAATTCTTCATTATTCTCATGGAAACAGCGATTGTCGAGTTCATCAATATTCTCGTGGATACAGCGATTATCAAATTCTTCGTTATTCTCATGGATACGACGATTATCGAATTCGTCATTATTCTCGTAGATACAGTGATTATCAACTTCTTCATTATTCTCGTGGATACAGTGATTATCGAATTCATCATAACTCTCGTGGATACAGCGATTTTAAAATTCTTCATTATTCTCGTAGATACAGTGATTATCAACTTCTTTATTATTCTCGTCAATACAGCAATTTTTAAATTCTTCATAATTCTTATGGATACAGCGATTATTGAATTCATCATTATTCTCGTGGATACAGCGATTTTTAAATTCCTCATTATTCTCATGGATACAGCGATTGTCGAGTTCATCATTATTCTCGTGGATACAGTGATTGTCGAGTTCATCGATATTCTCGTGGATACAGCGATTTTTAAATTCTTTATTATTCTCGTAGATACAGTGATTATCAACTTCTTCATTATTCTCGTCAATACAGCAATTTTTTAATTCTTTATTATTCTCATGGATACAGCGATTATCGAATGCATCATTATTCTCGGGGATACAGCGATTTTCAAATTCTTCATTATTCTCATGGATACAGCGATTGTCGAGTTCATCATTATTCTCATGGGTACAGCGATTATCAAATCCTTCGTTATTTTCAACGATACAGCGATTTTTAAATTATTTATTATTCTCGTGGATATAGCGATTATCAAGTTCATCATTATTCTCGTAGATGCAGTGATTCTTAAATTCTTCATTATTCTCATGGATACAGCGATTATCTTATTCGTCATTATTCTCGTAGATACAGTGATTATCAACTTCTTCATTATTCTCGTGAATACAGCGATTGTCGAGTTCATCATTATTCTCGTAAAAACAGCGATTATCAAATTCATCATTATTCTCGTGCATACAGCGATTATCGAGTTCATCATTATTCTCGTGGATACAGCGATTATCAAATTCTTCGTTATTCTCATGGATACAGCGATTATCGAATTCGTCATTATTCTCGTAGATACAGTGATTATCAACTTCTTCATTATTCTCGTGGATACAGCTATTTTTCAATTCTTCATTATTCTCATGGATACAGCGATTATCGAATTCGTCATTATTCTCGTAGATACAGTGATTATCAACTTCTCTATTATTCTCGTGGATACAGTGATTGTCGAGTTCACATTATTCTCGTGGATACAGCGATTTTTAAATTCTTCATTATTCTCGTGGAAACAGCGATTATGGAGTTCATCATTATTCTCGTGGATACAGTGATTCTTAAATTCTTTATCATTCTCGTGGATACAGCGATTGTCGAGTTCATCATTATTCTCGTGGATACAGTGATTGTCGAGTTCATCATTATTCTCGTGGATACAGCGATTTTTAAATTCTTTATTATTCTCGTAGATACAGTGATTATCAACTTCTTTATTATTCTCGTCAATACAGCAATTTTTTAATTCTTTATTATTCTCATGGATACAGCGATTATCGAATTCATCATTATTCTCGGGGATACAGCGATTTTCAAATTCTTCATTATTCTCATGGATACAGCGATTGTCGAGTTCATCATTATTCTCATGGGTACAGCGATTATCAAATTCTTCGTTATTTTCATGGATACAGCGATTTTTAAATTCTTTATTTCTCTCGTGGATATAGCGATTATCAAGTTCATCATTATTCTCGTAGATGCAGTGATTCTCAAATTCTTCATTATTCTCATGGATACAGCGATTATCTTATTCGTCATTATTCTCGTAGATACAGTGATTATCAACTTCTTCATTATTCTCGTGGATACAGCGATTATCGGGTTCATCATTATTCTCGTGGATACAGTGATTCTCAAATTCTTCATAATTCTCATGGATACAGTGATTATCGAATTCTTCATTATTCTCGTAGATACAGTGATTATCAACTTCTTCATTATTCTCGTGGATACAGCGATTGTCGAGTTCATCATTATTCTCGTGGATACAGCGATTGTCGAGTTCATCATTATTCTCGTGGATACAGCGATTATCGAATTCGTCATTATTTTCGTAGATACAGTGATTATCAACTTCTTCATTATTCTCGTGGATACAGCGATTATCGAGTTATTCATTATTCTCGTGGATACAGCGATTATCGAATTCGTCATTATTCTCGTAGATACAGCGATTATCGAATTCATCATTTTTCTCGTGGATACAGCGATTATCAAATTCTTCTTTATTTTCATGGATACAGCGAATATTTAATTCGTCATTATTCTCGTAGATACAGCGATTATCAACTTCTTCGTTATTCTCATGGATGCAGCGATTATCGAATTCGTCATTATTCGCGTAGATACAGCGATTATCAAATTCATCATTATTCTCGTGGATACAGCGATTGTCGAGTTCATCATTATTCTCGTTAAAACAGCGATTATCAAATTCATCATTATTCTCGTGGATACAGCGATTATCGAGTTTATCATTATTCTCAAGGATACAGTGATTCTCAAATTCTTTATTATTCTCATGCATACAGTGATTATCGAATTCTTCATTATTCTCGTCGATACAGTGATTATCAACTTCTTCATTATTCTCGTGGATACAGCGATTGTGGAGTTCATCATTATTCTTGTGGATACAGCGATTGTCGAGTTCATCATTATTCTCGTGGATACAGCGATTATTAAATTCGTAATTATTCTCATGGATACAGCGATTATCGAATTCGTCATTATTCTCGTAGATACAGTGATTATCGAATTCATCATTATTCTCGTAGATACAGTGATTAACAACTTCTTCATTATTCTCGTGGATACAGCGATTGTCGAGTTCATCATTATTCTCGTGGATACAGCAATTTTTAAATTCTTCATTATTCTCATGGATACAGCGATTATCGAATTCGTCATTATTCTCGTAGATACAGCGGATATCAACTTCTTCGTTATTCTCATGGATGCAGCGATTATCGAATTCGTCATTATTCGCGTAGATACAGCGATTATTAAATTCATCATTATTCTCGTGAATACAGCGATTGTCGAGTTCATCATTATTCTCGTAAAAACAGCGATTATCAAACTCATCATTATTCTCGTGGATACAGCGATTATCGAATTCGTCATTATTCTCGTAGATACAGTGATTATCAACTTCTTAATTATTTTCGTGGATACAGCAATTATTAAATTCTTCTTTATTTTCATGGATACAGCGAATATCGAATTCGTCATTATTCTCGTAGATACAGTGATTATCAATTTCTTCATTATTCTCGTGGATACAGCAATTATCGAATTCATCATTATTCGCGTAGATACAGCTATTATCAAATTCATCAATATTCTCGTGGATACAGCGATTGTCGAGTTCATCTTTATTCTCGTAAAAACAGCGATTATCAAATTCATCATTATTCTCGTGGATACAGCGATTATCGAGTTTATCATTATTCTCGTGGATACAGTGATTCTCAAATTCTTTATTATTCTCATGGATACAGTGATTATCGAATTCTTCATTATTCTCGTAGATACAGTAATTATCAACTTCTTCATTATTCTCGTGGATACAGCAATTTTTAAATTCTTCATTATTCTCATGGATACAGCGATTATCGAATTCATCATTTTTCTCGTGGATACAGCGATTGTCGAGTTCATCATTATTCTCGTTAAAACAGCAATTATCAAATTCATCATTATTCTCGTGGATACAGCGATTATCGAGTTCATCATTATTTTCGTGGATACAGTGATTCTTAAATTCTTTATTATTCTCATGGATACACCGATTATCGAATTCTTCATTATTCTCGTAGATACAGTGTCTATCAACTTCTTTATTATTCTCGTGGATACAGCGATTTTTAAATTCTTTATTATTCTCATGGATACAGCGATTATCGAATTCGTCATTATTCTCGTAGATACAGCGATTATCAACTTCTTCGTTATTCTCATGGATGCAGCGATTATCGAATTCGTCATTATTCGCGTAGATACAGCGATTATCAAATTCAGCATTATTCTCGTGGATACAGCGATTGTCGAGTTCATCATTATTCTCGTAAAAACAGCGATTATCAAATTCATCATTATTCTCGTGGATACAGCGATTATCGAGTTCATCATTATTCTCGTGGATACAGTGATTCTCAAATTCTTCATAATTCTCATGGATACAGTGATTATCGAATTCTTTATTATTCTCGTAGATACAGTGATTATCAACTTCTTCATTATTCTCGTGGATACAGCGATTGTCGAGTTCATCATTATTCTCGTGGATACAGCGATTGTCGAGTTCATCATTATTCTCGTGGATACAGCGATTATCGAATTCGTCATTATTCTCGTAGATAAGGTGATTATCAACTTCTTTATTATTCTCGTGGATACAGCAATTTTTAAATTCTTTATTATTTTCATGGATACGGCGATTATCGAATATATCATTTTTCTCGTTGATACAGCGATTATTAAATTCTTCTTTATTTTCGTGGATACAGCGAATATCGAATTCGTCATTATTCTCGTAGATAAGGTGATTATCAACTTCTTTATTATTCTCGTGGATACAGCAATTTTTAAATTCTTCATTATTCTCATGGATACAGCGATTACCGAATTCATCATTTTTCTCGTGGATACAGCGATTATTAAATTCTTCTTTATTTTCATGGATACAGCGAATATTTAATTCGTCATTATTCTCGTAGATACAGCGATTATCAACTTCTTCATTATTCTCATGGATGCAGCGATTATCGAATTCGTCATTCTTCGCGTAGATACAGCGATTATCAAATTCATCATTATTCTCGTGGATACAGCGATTATCGAGTTCATCATTATTTTCGTGGATACAGTGATTCTTAAATTCTTTATTATTCTCATGGATACACCGATTATCGAATTCTTCATTATTCTCGTAGATACAGTGTCTATCAACTTCTTTATTATTCTCGTGGATACAGCGATTTTTAAATTCTTTATTATTCTCATGGATACAGCGATTATCGAATTCGTCATTATTCTCGTAGATACAGCGATTATCAACTTCTTCGTTATTCTCATGGATGCAGCGATTATCGAATTCGTCATTATTCGCGTAGATACAGCGATTATCAAATTCAGCATTATTCTCGTGGATACAGCGATTGTCGAGTTCATCATTATTCTCGTAAAAACAGCGATTATCAAATTCATCATTATTCTCGTGGATACAGCGATTATCGAGTTCATCATTATTCTCGTGGATACAGTGATTCTCAAATTCTTCATAATTCTCATGGATACAGTGATTATCGAATTCTTTATTATTCTCGTAGATACAGTGATTATCAACTTCTTCATTATTCTCGTGGATACAGCGATTGTCGAGTTCATCATTATTCTCGTGGATACAGCGATTGTCGAGTTCATCATTATTCTCGTGGATACAGCGATTATCGAATTCGTCATTATTCTCGTAGATAAGGTGATTATCAACTTCTTTATTATTCTCGTGGATACAGCAATTTTTAAATTCTTAATTATTTTCATGGATACGGCGATTATCGAATATATCATTTTTCTCGTTGATACAGCGATTATTAAATTCTTCTTTATTTTCGTGGATACAGCGAATATCGAATTCGTCATTATTCTCGTAGATAAGGTGATTATCAACTTCTTTATTATTCTCGTGGATACAGCAATTTTTAAATTCTTCATTATTCTCATGGATACAGCGATTACCGAATTCATCATTTTTCTCGTGGATACAGCGATTATTAAATTCTTCTTTATTTTCATGGATACAGCGAATATTTAATTCGTCATTATTCTCGTAGATACAGCGATTATCAACTTCTTCATTATTCTCATGGATGCAGCGATTATCGAATTCGTCATTCTTCGCGTAGATACAGCGATTATCAAATTCATCATTATTCTCGTGGATACAGCGATTGTCGAGTTCATCATTATTCTCGTTAAAACAGCGATTATCAAATTCATCATTATTCTCGTGGATACAGCGATTATCGAGTTTATCATTATTCTCGTGGATACAGTGATTCTCAAATTCTTTATTATTCTCATGCATACAGTGATTATCGAATTCTTCATTATTCTCGTCGATACAGTGATTATCAACTTCTTCATTATTCTCGTCGATACAGCGATTGTCGAATTCATCATTATTCTTGTGGATACAGCGATTGTCGAGTTCATCATTATTCTCGTGGATACAGCGATTATCAAATTCTTCATTATTCTCATGGATACAGCGATTGTCGAGTTCATCATTATTCTCGTGGATACAGCGATTTTTAAATTCTTCATTATTCTCGTGGATACAGCGATTATCGAGTTCATCATTATTCTCGTTAAAACAGCGATTATCAAATTCATCCTTATTCTCGTGGATACAGCGATTTTTAAACTCTTTATTATTCTCCTTGATACAGCGATTGTCGAGTTCATCATCGTTCTCGTGGGTACAGCGATTATGAAATTCTTCGTTATTCTCATGGATACAGCGATTTTTAAATTCTTCTTTATTCTCGTGGATATAGCGATTATCAAGTTCATCATTATTCTCGTGGATACAGTGATTCTTAAATTCTTCATTATTCTCATGGATACAGCGATTATCGAATTCGTCATTATTCTCGTAGATAGAGTGATTATCAACTTCTTCATTATTCTCGTGGATACAGCAATCTTTCAATTCTTCATTATTCTCATTGATACAGCGATTATCGAATTCATCATTATTCTCGTGGATACAGCGATTTTTAAATTCTTCATTATTCTCATGGATACAGCGATTGTCGAGTTCATCAATATTCTCGTGGATACAGCGATTATCAAATTCTTCGTTATTCTCATGGATACAGCGATTATCGAATTCGTTATTATTCTCGTAGATACAGTGATTATCAACTTCTTCATTATTCTCGTGAATACAGCAATTTTTTAATTCTTTATTATTCTCATGGATACACCGATTATCGAATTCGTCATTATTTTTGTAGATACAGTGATTATCAACTTCTTTATTATTCTCGTGAATACAGCGATTGTCGAGTTCATCATTATTCTCGTGGATACAGTGATTGTCGAGTTTATCATTGTTCTCGTGGATACAGTGATTTTTAAATTTTTCATTATTCTCGTGGAAACAGCGATTATCGAGTTCATCATTATTCTCGTGGATACAGTGATTCTTAAATTCTTCATTATTTTCGTGGATACAGCGATTGTCGAGTTCATCATTATTCTCGTGGATACAGTGATTGTCGAGTTCATTATTATTCTCGTGGATACAGCGATTTTTAAATTCTTCATTATTTTCGTAGATACAGTGATTATCAACTTCTTCATTATTCTCGTCAATACAGCAATTTTTAAATTCTTCATTATTCTCATGGATACAGCGATTATCGAATTCATCATTATTCTTCGGGATACAGCGATTGTTAAATTCTTCATTATTCTCATGGATACAGCGATTGTCGAGTTCATCATTATTTTCATGGGTACAGCGATTATCAAATTCTTCGTTATTCTCATGGATACAGCGATTTTTAAATTCTTTATTATTCTCGTAGATACAGTGATTATCAACTTCTTTATTATTCTCGTCAATACAGCAATTTTTTAATTCTTCATTATTCTCATGGATACAGCGATTATCGAATTTATCATTATTCTCGTGGATACAACGATTTTTAAATTCCTCATTATTCTCATGGATACAGCGATTGTCGAGTCCATCATTTATCTCGTGGGTACAGCGATTATCAAATTCTTCGTTATTCTCATGAATACAGCGATTTAAAAATTCTTTATTATTCTCGTTGATACAGCGATTATCAAGTTCATCATTATTCTCGTGGATACAGTGATTCTTAAAATCTTCATTATTCTCATGGATACAGCGATTATCGAATTCGTTATTATTCTCGGGGATACAGCGATTATCAAGTTCATCATTATTCTCGTAGATGCAGTGATTCTTAAATTCTTCATTATTCTCATGGATACAGCGATTATCTTATTCGTCATTATTCTCGTAGATACAGTGATTATCAACTTCTTCATTATTCTCGTGGATACAGCGATTATCGAGTTCATCATTATTCTCGTGGATACAGTGATTCTCAAATTCTTCATAATTCTCATGGATACAGTGATTATCGAATTCTTCATTATTCTCGTAGATACAGTGATTATCAACTTCTTCATTATTCTCGTGGATACAGCGATTGTCGAGTTCATCATTATTCTCGTGGATACAGCGATTGTCGAGTTCATCATTATTCTCGTGGATACAGCGATTATCGAATTCGTCGTTATTCTCGTAGATACAGTGATTATTAACTTCTTCATTATTCTCGTGGATACAGCGATTATCGAGTTCATCATTATTCTCGTGGATACAGCGATTATCGAATTCGTCATTATTCTCGTAGATACAGCGATTATCGAATTCATCATTTTTCTCGTGGATACAGCGATTATTAAATTCTTCTTTATTTTTATGGATACAGCGAATATTTAATTCGTCATTATTCTCGTAGATACAGCGATTATCAACTTCTTCGTTATTCTCATGGATGCAGCGATTATCGAATTCGTCATTATTCGCGTAGATACAGTGATTATCAACTTCTTCATTATTCTCATGCATACAGCGATTATCGAATTCGTCATTATTCTCGTAGATACAGCGGATATCAACTTCTTCGTTATTCTCATGGATGCAGCGATTATCGAATTCGTCATTATTCGCGTAGATACAGCGATTATTAAATTCATCATTATTCTCGTGAATACAGCGATTGTCGAGTTCATCATTATTCTCGTAAAAACAGCGATTATCAAATTCATCATTATTCTCGTGGATACAGCGATTATCGAATTCGTCATTATTCTCGTAGATACAGTGATTATCAACTTCTTAATTATTTTCGTGGATACAGCAATTATTAAATTCTTCTTTATTTTCATGGATACAGCGAATATCGAATTCGTCATTATTCTCGTAGATACAGTGATTATCAATTTCTTCATTATTCTCGTGGATACAGCAATTATCGAATTCATCATTATTCGCGTAGATACAGCGATTATCAAATTCATCATTATTCTCGTGGATACAGCGATTGTCGAGTTCATCTTTATTCTCGTAAAAACAGCGATTATCAAATTCATCATTATTCTCGTGGATACAGCGATTATCGAGTTTATCATTATTCTCGTGGATACCGTGATTCATATATTCTTCATTATTCTCATGGATACAGCGATTTTTAAATTCTTCATTATTCTCGTGGATATAGCGATTATCAAGTTCATCATTATTCTCGTGGATACGGTGATTCTTAAATTCTTCATTATTCTCATGGATACAGCGATTATCGAATTCGTCATTATTCTCGTAGATAGAGTGATTATCAACTTCTTCATCATTCTCGTGGATACAGCAATCTTTAAATTCTTCATTATTCCCATTGATACAGCGATTATCGAATTCATCATTATTCTCGTGGATACAGCGATTTTTAAATTCTTTATTATTCTCATGGATACAGCGATTGTCGAGTTCATCAATATTCTCGTGGATACAGCGATTATCAAATTCTTCGTTATTCTCATGGATACAGCGATTATCGAATTCGTCATTATTTTCGTAGATACAGTGATTATCAACTTCTTCATTATTCTCGTGGATACAGCAATTTTTTAATACTTCATTATTCTCATGGATACAGCGATTATCGAATTCGTCATTATTCTCGTAGATACAGTGATTATCAACTTCTTTATTATTCTCGTGAATACAGCGATTGTCGAGTTCATCATTATTCTCGTGGATACAGTGATTGTCGATTTCATCATTATTCTCGTGGATACAGCGATTTTTAAATTCTTCATTATTCTCGTGGAAACAGCGATTATCGAGTTCATCATTATTCTCGTGGATACAGCGATTGTCGAGTTCATCATTATTCTCGTGGATACAGCGATTATTAAATTCTTCATTATTCTCATGGATACAGCGATTATCGAGTTTATCATTATTCTCGTGGATACAGTGATTCTCAAATTCTTCGTTATTCTCATGGATACAGAGGTTATCGAATTCTTCATTATTCTCGTAGATACAGTGATTATCAACTTCTTCATTATTCTCGTGGATACAGCGATGGTCGAGTTCATCATTATTCTCGTGGATACAGCGATTATCGAGTTTATCATTATTCTCGTGGATACAGTGATTCTTAAATTCTTCATTATTCTCGTGGATACAGCGATTGTCGAGTTCATCATTATTCTCGTGGATACAGCGATTATCGAGTTTATCATTATTTTCGTGGATACAGTGATTCTCAAATTCTTCGTTATTCTCATGGATACAGTGGTTATCGAATTCTTCATTATTCTCGTAGATACAGTGATTATCAACTTCTTCATTATTCTCGTCAATACAGCAATTTTTAAATTCTTTATTATTCTCATGGATACAGCGATTATCGAATTCATCATTATTCTCGTGGATACAGCGATTTTTAAATTCTTCATTATTCTCGTATATACAGTGATTATCAACTTCTTCATTATTCTCGTCAATACAGCAATATTGAAATTCTTCATTATTCTCATCGATATAGCGATTATCGAATTCATCATTATTCTCGTGGATACAGCGATTTTTAAGTTCTTCATTATTCTCATCGATACAGCGATTGTCGAGTTCTTCATTATTCTCGTGGGTACAGCGATTATGAAATTCTTCGTTATTCTCATGGATACAGCGATTTTAAAGTTCTTCATTATTCTCGTGGATATAGCGATTATCAAGTTCATCATTATTCTCGTGGATACAGTGATTCTTAAATTCTTCATTATTCTCATGGACACAGCGATTATCGAATTCGTCATTATTCTCGTAGATACAGTGATTATCAAATTCATCATTATTATCGTGAATACAGCGATTGTCGAGTTCATCATTATTCTCGTAAAAACAGCGATTATCAAATTCATCATTATTATCGTGGATACAGCGATTATCGAGTTCATCATTATTCTCGTGGATACAGTGATTCTCAAATCCTTCGATATTCTCATGGATACAGTGATTATCGAATTCTTCATTATTCTCGTAGATACAGTGATTTTTAAATTCTTAATTATTCTCGTGGATACAGCGATTATCGAGTTCATCATTATTCTCGTGGATACAGTGATTCTTAAATTCTTCATTATTCTCGTGGATACAGCGATTGTCGAGTTCATCATTATTCTCGTGGATACAGTGATTGTCGAGTTTATCATTATTCTCGTGGATACAGCGATTTTTAAATTCTTCATTATTCTCGTAGATACAGTGATTATCAACTTCTTCATTATTCTCGTCAATACAGCAATTTTTTAATTCTTCATTATACTCATGGATACAGCGATTATCGAATTCGTCGTTATTCTCGTGGATACAGTGATTATCAACTTCTTCATTACTCTCGTTGATACAGCAAGTTTAAAATTCTTCATTATTCTCATGGATACAGCGATTATCGAATTCATCCTTATTCTCGTGGATACAGCGATTTTTAAACTCTTTATTATTCTCCTTGATACAGCGATTGTCGAGTTCATCATCGTTCTCGTGGGTACAGCGATTATGAAATTCTTCGTTATTCTCATGGATACAGCGATTTTTAAATTCTTCTTTATTCTCGTGGATATAGCGATTATCAAGTTCATCATTATTCTCGTGGATACAGTGATTCTTAAATTCTTCATTATTCTCATGGATACAGCGATTATCGAATTCGTCATTATTCTCGTAGATAGAGTGATTATCAACTTCTTCATTATTCTCGTGGATACAGCAATCTTTCAATTCTTCATTATTCTCATTGATACAGCGATTATCGAATTCATCATTATTCTCGTGGATACAGCGATTTTTAAATTCTTCATTATTCTCATGGATACAGCGATTGTCGAGTTCATCAATATTCTCGTGGATACAGCGATTATCAAATTCTTCGTTATTCTCATGGATACAGCGATTATCGAATTCGTTATTATTCTCGTAGATACAGTGATTATCAACTTCTTTATTATTCTCGTGAATACAGCAATTTTTTAATTCTTTATTATTCTCATGGATACAGCGATTATCGAATTCGTCATTATTTTTGTAGATACAGTGATTATCAACTTCTTTATTATTCTCGTGAATACAGCGATTGTCGAGTTCATCATTATTCTCGTGGATACAGTGATTGTCGAGTTCATCATTATTCTCGTTGATACAGCGATTTTTAAATTCTTCATTATTTTCGTAGATACAGTGATTATCAACTTCTTCATTATTCTCGTCAATACAGCAATTTTTAAATTCTTCATTATTCTCATGGATACAGCGATTATCGAATTCATCATTATTCTTCGGGATACAGCGATTGTTAAATTCTTCATTATTCTCATGGATACAGCGATTGTCGAGTTCATCATTATTTTCATGGGTACAGCGATTATCAAATTCTTCGTTATTCTCATGGATACAGCGATTTTTAAATTCTTTATTATTCTCGTAGATACAGTGATTATCAACTTCTTTATTATTCTCGTCAATACAGCAATTTTTTAATTCTTCATTATTCTCATGGATACAGCGATTATCGAATTTATCATTATTCTCGTGGATACAACGATTTTTAAATTCCTCATTATTCTCATGGATACAGCGATTGTCGAGTTCATCATTTATCTCGTGGGTACAGCGATTATCAAATTCTTCGTTATTCTCATGAATACAGCGATTTAAAAATTCTTTATTATTCTCGTTGATACAGCGATTATCAAGTTCATCATTATTCTCGTGGATACAGTGATTCTTAAGATCTTCATTATTCTCATGGATACAGCGATTATCGAATTCGTTATTATTCTCGGGGATACAGCGATTATCAAGTTCATCATTATTCTCGTAGATGCAGTGATTCTTAAATTCTTCATTATTCTCATAGATACAGCGATTATCTTATTCGTCATTATTCTCGTAGATACAGTGATTATCAACTTCTTCATTATTCTCGTGGATACAGCGATTATCGAGTTCATCATTATTCTCGTGGATACAGTGATTCTCAAATTCTTCATAATTCTCATGGATACAGTGATTATCGAATTCTTCATTATTCTCGTAGATACAGTGATTATCAACTCCTTCATTATTCTCGTGGATACAGCGATTGTCGAGTTCATCATTATTCTCGTGGATACAGCGATTGTCGAGTTCATCATTATTCTCGTGGATACAGCGATTATCGAATTCGTCGTTATTCTCGTAGATACAGTGATTATCAACTTCTTCATTATTCTCGTGGATACAGCGATTATCGAGTTCATCATTATTCTCGTGGATAGAGCGATTATCGAATTCGTCATTATTCTCGTAGATACAGCGATTATCGAATTCATCATTTTTCTCGTGGATACAGCGATTATTAAATTCTTCTTTATTTTCATGGATACAGCGAATATTTAATTCGTCATTATTCTCGTAGATACAGCGTTTATCAACTTCTTCGTTATTCTTATGGATGCAGCGATTATCGAATTCGTCATTATTCGCGTAGATACAGCGATTATCAAATTCATCATTATTCTCGTGGATACAGCGATTGTCGAGTTCATCATTATTCTCGTTAAAACAGCGATTATCAAATTCATCATTATTCTCGTGGATACAGCGATTATCGAGTTTATCATTATTCTCGTAAATACAGTGATTCTCAAATTCTTTATTATTCTCATGCATACAGTGATTATCGAATTCTTCATTATTCTCGTCGATACAGTGATTATCAACTTCTTCATTATTCTCGTGGATACAGCGATTGTCGAGTTCATCATTATTCTTGTGGATACAGCGATTGTCGAGTTCATCATTATTCTCGTGGATACAGCGATTATTAAATTCTTCATTATTCTCATGGATACAGCGATTATCGAATTCGTCATTATTCTCGTAGATACAGTGATTATCGAATTCATCATTATTCTCGTAGATACAGTGATTAACAACTTCTTCATTATTCTCGTGGATACAGCGATTGTCGAGTTCATCATTATTCTCGTGGATACAGTAATTTTTAAATTCTTCATTATTCTCATGGATACAGCGATTATCGAATTCGTCATTATTCTCGTAAATACAGCGGATATCAACTTCTTCGTTATTCTCATGGATGCAGCGATTATCGAATTCGTCATTATTCGCGTAGATACAGCGATTATTAAATTCATCATTATTCTCGTGAATACAGCGATTGTCGAGTTCATCATTATTCTCGTAAAAACAGCGATTATCAAATTCATCATTATTCTCGTGGATACAGCGATTATCGAATTCGTCATTATTCTCGTAGATACAGTTATTATCAACTTCTTAATTATTTTCGTGGATACAGCAATTATTAAATTCTTCTTTATTTTCATGGATACAGCGAATATCGAATTCGTCATTATTCTCGTAGATACAGTGATTATCAATTTCTTCATTATTCTCGTGGATACAGCAATTATCGAATTCATCATTATTCGCGTAGATACAGCGATTATCAAATTCATCATTATTCTCGTAGATACAGCGATTGTCGAGTTCATCTTTATTCTCGTAAAAACAGCGATTATCAAATTCATCATTATTCTCGTGGATACAGCGATTATCGAGTTTATCATTATTCTCGTGGATACAGCGATTATTAAATTCTTCTTTATTTTCATGGATACAGCGAATATCGAATTCGTCATTATTCTCGTAGATACAGTGATTATCAACTTCTTTATTATTCTCGTGGATACAGCAATTTTTAAATTCTTCATTATTCTCATGGATACAGCGATTATCGAATTCATCATTTTTCTCGTGGATACAGCGATTATTAAATTCTTCTTGATTTTCATGGGCACAGCGAATATCGAATTCGTCATTATTCTCGTAGATACAGCGATTATTAACTTTTTCGTTGTTCTCATGGATGCAGCGATTATCGAATTCGTCATTATTCTCGTAGATACAGTGATTATCATCTTCTTTATTATTCTCGTGGATACGGCGATTATCGAATTCATCATTTTTCTCGTGGATACAGCGATTATCGAATTCATCATTATTCTCGTGGATACAGCGATTTTTAAATTCTTTATTACTCTCATCGATACCGCGATTGTCGAGTTCATCATTTTTCTCGTGGATACCGTGATTCATATATTCTTCATTAGTCTCATGGATACAGCGATTTTTAAATTCTTCATTATACTCATCGATACAGCGATTGTCGAGTTCATCATTATTCTCGTGGGTACAGCGATTATGAAATTCTTCGTTATTCTCATGGATACAGCGATTTTAAAATTCTTCATTATTCTCGTGGATATAGCGATTATCAAGTTCATCATTATTCTCGTGGATACAGTGATTCTTAAATTCTTCTATATTCTCATGGACACAGCGATTATCGAATTCGTCATTATTCTCGTAGATACAGTGATTATCAAATTCATCATTATTATCGTGAATACAGCGATTGTCGAGTTCATCATTATTCTCGTAAAAACAGCGATTATCAAATTCATCATTATTATCGTGGATACAGCGATTATCGAGTTCATCATTATTCTCGTGGATACAGTGATTCTCAAATCCTTCGATATTCTCATGGATACAGTGATTATCGAATTCTTCATTATTCTCGTAGATACAGTGATTTTTAAATTCTTTATTATTCTCGTGGATACAGCGATTATCGAGTTCATCATTATTCTCGTGGATACAGTGATTCTTAAATTCTTCATTATTCTCGTGGATACAGCGATTGTCGAGTTCATCATTATTCTCGTGGATACAGTGATTGTCGAGTTCATCATTATTCTCGTGGATACAGCGATTTTTAAATTCTTCATTATTCTCGTAGATACAGTGATTATCAACTTCTTCATTATTCTCGTCAATACAGCAATTTTTTAATTCTTCATTATACTCATGGATACAGCGATTATCGAATTCGTCGTTATTCTCGTGGATACAGTGATTATCAACTTCTTCATTACTCTCGTTGATACAGCAATTTTTAAATTCTTTATTATTCTTATGGATACAGCGATTATCGAATTCATCATTATTCTCGTGGATACAGCGATTTTTGAATTCTTTATTATTCTCATGGATACAGCGATTATCGAATTCGTCATTATTCTCGTAGATACAGTGGTTATCAACTTCTTTATTATTCTCGTGGATACAGCAATTTTTAAATTCGTCATTATTCTCGTAGATACAGCGATTATCAACTTCTTCATTATTCTCATGGATACAGCGATTATCGAATTCATCATAATTCTCGTGGATACAGCGATTTTTAAATTCTTCATTATTCTCGTAGATACAGTGATTATCAACTTCTTCATTATTCTCGTCAATACAGCAATTTTTAAATTCTTCATTATTCTCATGGATACAGCGATTATCGAATTCATCATTATTCTCGTGGATACAGCGATTTTTAAATTCTTTATTATTCTCATCGATACAGCGATTGTCGAGTTCATCATTATTCTCGTGGGTACAGCGATTATAAAATTCTTCGTTATTCTCATGGATACAGCGATTTTTAAATTCTTCATTATTCTCGTGGATATAGCGATTATCAAGTTCATCATTATTCTCGTGGATACGGTGATTCTTAAATTCTTTATTATTCTCATGGATACAGCGATTATCGAATTCGTCATTATTCTCGTAGATACAGTGATTATCAACTTCTTCATTATTCTCGTAGATACAGCAATTTTTAAATTCTTCATTATTCTCATGGATACAGCGATTATCGAATTCGTCGTTATTCTCGTAGATACAGTGATTATCAACTTCTTCATTATTCTCGTTGATACAGCAATTTTTTAATTCTTCATTATTCTTATGGATACAGCGATTATCGAATTCATCATTATTCTCGTGGATACAGCGATTTTTAAATTCTTTATTATTCTCATGGATACAGCGATTATCGAATTCGTCATTATTCTCGTAGATACAGTGATTATCAACTTCTTCATTATTCTCGTGGATACAGCAATTTTTAAATTTTTCATTATTCTCATGGATACGGCGATTATCGAATTCATCATTTTTCTCGTGGATACAGCGATTATTCAATTCTTCTTTATTTTCATGGATACAGCGAATATCGAATTCGTCATTATTCTCGTAGATACAGTGATTATCAACTTCTTTATTATTCTCGTGGATACAGCAATTTTTAAATTCTTCATTATTCTCATGGATACAGCGATTATCGAATTCATCATTTTTCTCGTGGATACAGCGATTATCAACTTCTTCGTTATTCTCATGGATGCAGCGATTATCGAATTCGTCATTATTCGCGTAGATACAGCGATTATCAAATTCATCATTATTCTCGTGGATACGGCGATTGTCGAATTCATCATTATTCTCGTAAAAACAGCGATTATCAAATTCATCATTATTCTCGTGGATACAGCGATTATCGAGTTTATCATTATTCTCGTGGATACAGTGATTCTCAAATTCTTTATTATTCTCATGGATACAGTGATTATCGAATTCTTCATTATTCTCGTAGATACAGTGATTATCAACTTCTTCATTAGTCTCGTGGATGCAGCGATTGTCGAGTTCATCATTATTCTTGTGGATACAGCGATTGTCGAGTTCATCATTATTCTCGTGGATACAGCGATTATTAAATTCTTCTTTATTCTCATGGATACAGCGATTATCGAGTCCATCATTATTCTCGTGGATACAGCGATTTTTAAATTCTTTATTATTCTCGTGGATACAGCGATTATCGAGTTCGTCATTATTCTCGTGGATACAGTGATTCTTAAATTCTTCATTATTCTTGTGGATACAGCGATTGTCGAGTTCATCATTATTCTCGTGGATACAGTGATTGTCGAGTTTATCATTATTCTCGTGGATACAGCGATTTTTAAATTCTTCATTATTCTCGTAGATACAGTGATTATCAACTTCTTCATTATTCTCGTCAATACAGCAATTTTTCAATTCTTCATTATTCTCATGGATACAGCGATTATCGAATTCATCATAATTCTCGTGGATACAGCGATTTTTAAATTCTTCATTATTCTCGTAGATACAGTGATTATCAACTTCTTCATTATTCTCGTCAATACAGCAATTTTCAAATTCTGCATTATTCTCATGGATACAGCGATTATCGAATTCATCATTATTCTCGTGGATACAGCGATTTTTGAATTCCTCATTATTCTCATGGATACAGCGATTGCCGAGTTCATCATTTATCTCGTGGGTACAGCGATTATCAAATTCTTCGTTATTCTCATGGATACAGCGATTTTGAAATTCTTCATTATTCTCGTTGATACAGCGATCATCACGTTCATCATTATTCTCGTGGATACAGTGATTCATATATTCCTTATTATTCTCATGGATACAGCGATTATCGAATTCGTCATTATTCTCGTAGATACAGTGATTATCAACTTCTTCATTATTCTCGTGGTTACAGCAATTTTTAAATTCTTCATTATTCTCATGGATACAGCGATTATCGAATTCGTCATTATTCGCGTAGATACAGCGATTATCAAATTCATAATTATTCTCGTGGATACATTGATTCTTAAATTCTTCATTATTCTCGTGGATACAGCGATTGTCGAGTTCATCATTATTCTCGTTGATACAGCGATTGTCGAGTTTATCATTATTATCGTGGATACAGTGATTCTCAAATTCTTCATTATTCTCATGGATACAGTGATTATCGAATTCTTCATTATTCTCGTGGATACAGTGTATATCAACTTCTTCATTATTCTCGTGGATACAGCGATCATCGAATTCATCATTTTTCTCATGGATGCAGCGATTATCGAATTCGTCATTATTCGCGTAGATAAAGCGATTATGAAATTCATCATTATTCCCGTGAATACAGCGATTATCGAGTTTATCATTATTATCGTGGATACAGTGATTCTCAAATTCTTTATTATTCTCATGGATACAGTGATTATCGAATTCTTCATTATTCTCGTAGATACAGTGTTTATCAACTTCTTCATTATTCTCGTTATACAGCGATTGTCAAGTTCATCATTATTCTTGTTGATACAGCGATTGTCGAGTTCATCATTATTCTCGTGGATACAGCGATTATTAAATTCTTCATTATTCTCATGGATACAGCGATTGTCGAGTTCATCATGATTCTCCTGGATACAGCGATTTTTAAATTCTTCATAATTCTCATGGATACAGCGATTATCGAATTCATCATTATTCTCGTGGATACAGCGATTTTTAAATTCCTCATTATTTTCATGGATACAGCGATTATCGAGTTTATCATTATTCTCGTGTATACAGTGATTTTCAAATTCTTCGTTATTCTCATGGATACAGTGGTTATCGAATTCTTCATTATTCTCGTAGATACAGTGATTATCAACTTCTTCATTATTCTCGTCAATACAGCAATTTTTAAATTCTTTATTATTCTCATGGATACAGCGATTATCGAATTCATCATTATTCTCGTGGATACAGCGATTTTTAAATTCTTTATTATTCTCGTAGATACAGTGATTATCAACTTCTTCATTATTCTCGTCAATACAGCAATATTGAAATTCTTCATTATTCTCATCGATACAGCGATTATCGAATTCATCATTATTCTCATCGATACAGCGATTGTCGAGTTCATCATTATTCTCGTGGGTACAGCGATTATGAAATTCTTCGTTATTCTCATGGATACAGCGATTTTAAAATTCTTCATTATTCTCGTGGATATAGCGATTATCAAGTTCATCATTATTCTCGTGGATACAGTGATTCTCAAATCCTTCATTATTCTCATGGATACAGTGATTATCGAATTCTTCATTATTCTCGTAGATACAGTGATTTTTAAATTCTTTATTATTCTCGTGGATACAGCGATTATCGAGTTCATCATTATTCTCGTGGATACAGTGATTCTAAAATTCTTCATTATTCTCGTGGATACAGCGATTGTCGAGTTCATCATTTTTCTCGTGGATACAGTGATTGTCGAGTTCATCATTATTCTCGTGGATACAGCGATTTTTAAATTCTTCATTATTCTCGTAGATACAGTGATTATCAACTTCTCCATTACTCTCGTTGATACAGCAATTTTTAAATTCTTTATTATTCTTATGGATACAGCGATTATCGAATTCATCATTATTCTCGTGGATACAGCGATTTTTGAATTCTTTATTATTCTCATGGATACAGCGATTATCGAATTCGTCATTATTCTCGTAGATACAGTGGTTATCAAATTCTTTATTATTCTCGTGGATACAGCAATTTTTAAATTCGTCATTATTCTCGTAGATACAGCGATTATCAACTTCTTCATTATTCTCATGGATACAGCGATTATCGAATTCATCATAATTCTCGTGGATACAGCGATTTTTAAATTCTTTATTATTCTCGTAGATACAGTGATTATCAACTTCGTCATTATTCTCGTCAATACAGCAATTTTTAAATTCTTCATTATTCTCGTAGATACAGTGATTATCAACTTCTTCATTACTCTTGTTGATACAGCAATTTTTAAATTCTTTATTATTCTTATGGATACAGCGATTATCGAATTCATCATTATTCTCGTGGATAGAGCGATTTTTGAATTCTTTATTATTCTCATGGATACAGCGATTATCGAATTCGTCATTATTCTCGTAGATACAGTGGTTATCAACTTCTTTATTATTCTCGTGGATACAGCAATTTTTTAATTCGTTATTATTCTCGTAGATACAGCGATTATCAACTTCTTCATTATTCTCATGGATACAGCGATTATCGAATTCACCATAATTCTCGTGGATACAGCGATTTTTAAATTCTTTATTATTCTCGTAGATACAGTGATTATCAACTTCGTCATTATTCTCGTCAATACAGCAATTTTTAAATTCTTCATTATTCTCATGGATACAGCGATTATCGAATTCATCATTATTCTCGTGGATACAGCGATTTTTAAATTCTTCATTATTCTCATCGATACAGCGATTGTCGAATTCGTCATTATTCTCGTAGATACAGTGATTATCAACTTCTTCATTATTCTCGTGGATACAGCAATTTTTAAATTCTTCATTATTCTCATGGATACAGCGATTATCGAATTCATCATTATTCTCGTGGATACAGCGATATTTAAATTCTTTATTATTCTCATGGATACAGCAATTTTCAAATTCTTCATTATTCTCATGGATACAGCGATTATCGAATTCATCATTTTTCTCGTGGATACAGCGATTTTTAAATTCTTCTTTATTTTCATGGATATAGCAAATATCGAATTCGTCATTATTCTCGTAGATACAGCGATTATCAACTTCTTCGTTATTCTCATGGATGCAGAGATTATCGAATTCGTCATTATTCGCGTAGATACAGCGATTATCAAATTCATCATTATTCTCGTGGATACAGCGATTGTCGAGTTCATCATTATTCTCGTAAAAACAGCGATTATTAAATTCATCATTATTCTCGTGGATACAGCGATTATCGAGTTTATCATTATTCTCGTGGATACAGTGATTCTCAAATTCTTCGTTATTCTCATGGATACAGTGGTTATCGAATTCTTCATTATTCTCGTAGATACAGTGATTATCAACTTCTTCATTATTCTCGTGGATACAGCGATTGTCGAGTTCATCATTTTTCTCGTGGATACAGCGATTGTCGAGTTCATCATTATTCTCGTGGATACAGCAATTATTAAATTCTTCATTATTCTCATGGATACAGCGATGGTCGAGTTCATCATTATTCTCGTGGATACAGCGATTATCGAGTTCTCCATTATTCTCGTGGATACAGTGATTTTTAAATTCTTCATTATTCTCGTGGATACAGCGATTGTCGAGTTCATCATTATTCTCGTGGATACAGTGATTGTCGAGTTCATCATTATTCTCGTGGATACAGCGATTTTTAAATTCTTCATTGATCTCGTAGATACAGTGATTATCAACTTCTTCATTATTCTCGTCAATACAGCAATTTTGAAATTCTTTATTATTCTCATGGATACAGCGATTATCGAATTCATCATTATTCTCGTGGATACAGCGATTTTTAAATTCTTCATTATTCTCGTAGATACAGTGATTATCAACTTCTTCATTATTCTCGTCAATACAGCAATATTTAAATTCTTCATTATTCTCATCGATACAGCGATTATCGAATTCATCATTATTCTCGTGGATACAGCGATTTTTAAATTCTTCATTATGCTCATCGATACAGCGATTGTCGAGTTCATAATTATTCTCGTGGGTACAGCGATTATGAAATTCTTCGTTATTCTCATGGATACAGCGATTTTTAAATTCTTCATTATTCTCGTGGATATAGCGATTATCAAGTTCATCATTATTCTCGTGGATACAGTGATTCTTAAATTCTTTATTATTCTCATGGACACAGCGATTATCGAATTCGTCATTATTCTCGTAGATACAGTGATTATCAACTTCTTCATTATTCTCGTGGATACAGCAAACTTTAAATTCTTCATTATTCTCATTGATACAGCCATTATTGAATTCATCATTATTCTCGTGGGTACAGTGATTTTTAAATTCTTCATTATTCTCATGGAAACAGCGATTGTCGAGTTCATCAATATTCTCGTGGATACAGCGATTATCAAATTCTTCGTTATTCTCATGGATACGACGATTATCGAATTCGTCATTATTCTCGTAGATACAGTGATTATCAACTTCTTCATTATTCTCGTGGATACAGTGATTATCGAATTCATCATAACTCTCGTGGATACAGCGATTTTTAAATTCTTCATTATTCTCGTAGATACAGTGATTATCAACTTCTTTATTATTCTCGTCAATACAGCAATTTTCAAATTCTTCATAATTCTTATGGATACAGCGATTATTGAATTCATCATTATTCTCGTGGATACAGCGATTTTTAAATTCCTCATTATTCTCATGGATACAGCGATTGTCGAGTTCATCATTATTCTCGTGGATACAGTGATTGTCGAGTTCATCGATATTCTCGTGGATACAGCGATTTTTAAATTCTTTATTATTCTCGTAGATACAGTGATTATCAACTTCTTCATTATTCTCGTCAATACAGCAATTTTTTAATTCTTTATTATTCTCATGGATACAGCGATTATCGAATGCATCATTATTTTCGGGGATACAGCGATTTTCAAATTCTTCATTATTCTCATGGATACAGCGATTGTCGAGTTCATCATTATTCTCATGGGTACAGCGATTATCAAATCCTTCGTTATTTTCAACGATACAGCGATTTTTAAATTCTTTATTATTCTCGTGGATATAGCGATTATCAAGTTCATCATTATTCTCGTAGATGCAGTGATTCTTAAATTCTTCATTATTCTCATGGATACAGCGATTATTTTATTCGTCATTATTCTCGTAGATACAGTGATTATCAACTTCTTCATTATTCTCGTGAATACAGCGATTGTCGAGTTCATCATTATTCTCGTAAAAACAGCGATTATCAAATTCATCATTATTCTCGTGCATACAGCGATTATCGAGTTCATCATTATTCTCGTGGATACAGTGATTCTCAAATTCTTCATAATTCTCATGGATACAGTGATTATCGAATTCTTCATTATTCTCGTAGATACAGTGATTATCAACTTTTTCATTATTCTCGTGGATACAGCGATTGTCGAGTTCATCATTATTCTCGTGGATACAGCGATTGTCGAGTTCATCATTATTCTCGTGGATACAGCGATTATCGAATTCGTCATTATTCTCGTAGATACAGTGATTATCAACTTCTTTATTATTCTCGTGGATACAGCAATTTTTAAATTTTTTTTCTATTTTCATGGATACGGCGATTATCGAATATATTATTTTTCTCGTTGATACAGCGATTATTAAATTCTTCTTTATTTTCATGGATACAGCGAATATCGAATTCGTCATTATTCTCGTAGATAAGGTGATTATCAACTTCTTTATTATTCTCGTGGATACAGCAATTTTTTAATTCTTCATTATTCTGATGGATACAGCGATTATCGAATTCATCATTTTTCTCGTGGATACAGCGATTATTAAATTCTTCTTTATTTTCATGGATACAGCGAAGATTTAATTCGTCATTATTCTCGTAGATACAGCGATTATCAACTTCTTCGTTATTCTCATGGATGCAGCGATTATCGAATTCGTCATTATTCGCGTAGATACAGCGATTATCAAATTCATCATTATTCTCGTGGATACAGCGATTGTCGAGTTCATCATTATTCTCGTTAAAACAGCGATTATCAAATTCATCATTATTCTCGTGGATACAGCGATTATCGAGTTTATCATTATTCTCGTGGATACAGTGATTCTCAAATTCTTTATTATTCTCATGCATACAGTGATTATCGAATTCTTCATTATTCTCGTCGATACAGTGATTATCAACTTCTTTATTATTCTCGTGGATACAGCGATTGTCGAGTTCATCATTATTCTTGTGGATACAGCGATTGTCGAGTTCATCTATATTCTCGTGGATACAGCGATTTTTAAATTCTTCATTATTTTCGTAGATACAGTGATTATCAACTTCTTCATTATTTTCGTCAATACAGCAATTTTTTAATTCTTCATTATTCTCATGGATACAGCGATTATCGAATTCATCATTATTCTCGTGGATACAGCGATTTTTAATTTCTTTATTATTCTCGTAGATACAGTGATTATCAACTTCTTCATTATTCTCGTCAATACAGCAAGTTTAAAATTCTTCATTATTCTCATGGATACAGCGATTATCGAATTCTTCATTATTCTCGTAGATACAGTGATTTTTAAATTCTTTATCATTCTCGTGGATACAGCGATTATCGAGTTCATCATTATTCTCGTGGATACAGTGATTCTTAAATTCTTCATTATTCTCGTGGATACAGCGATTGTCGAGTTCATCATTATTCTCGTGGATACAGTGATTCTTAAATTCTTCATTATTCTCGTGGATACAGCGATTGTCGAGTTCATCATTATTCTCGTGGATACAGTGATTGTCGAGTTCATCATTATTCTCGTGGATACAGCGATTTTTAAATTCTTCATTATTCTCGTAGATACAGTGATTATCAACTTCTTCATTATTCTCGTCAATACAGCAATTTTTTAATTCTTCATTATACTCATGGATACAGCGATTATCGAATTCGTCGTTATTCTCGTGGATACAGTGATTATCAACTTCTTCATTACTCTCGTTGATACAGCAATTTTTAAATTCTTTATTATTCTTATGGATACAGCGATTATCGAATTCATCATTATTCTCGTGGATACAGCGATTTTTGAATTCTTTATTATTCTCATGGATACAGCGATTATCGAATTCGTCATTATTCTCGTAGATACAGTGGTTATCAACTTCTTTATCATTCTCGTGGATACAGCAATTTTTAAATTCGTCATTATTCTCGTAGATACAGCGATTATCAACTTCTTCATTATTCTCATGGATACAGCGATTATCGAATTCATCATAATTCTCGTGGATACAGCGATTTTTAAATTCTTCATTATTCTCGTAGATACAGTGATTATCAACTTCTTCATTATTCTCGTCAATACAGCAATTTTTAAATTCTTCATTATTCTCATGGATACAGCGATTATCGAATTCATCATTATTCTCGTGGATACAGCGATTTTTAAATTCTTTATTATTCTCATCGATACAGCGATTGTCGAGTTCATCATTATTCTCGTGGGTACAGCGATTATAAAATTCTTCGTTATTCTCATGGATACAGCGATTTTTAAATTCTTCATTATTCTCGTGGATATAGCGATTATCAAGTTCATCATTATTCTCGTGGATACGGTGATTCTTAAATTCTTCATTATTCTCATGGATACAGCGATTATCGAATTCGTCATTATTCTCGTAGATACAGTGATTATCAACTTCTTCATTATTCTCGTAGATACAGCAATTTTTAAATTCTTCATTATTCTCATGGATACAGCGATTATCGAATTCGTCGTTATTCTCGTAGATACAGTGATTATCAACTTCTTCATTATTCTCGTTGATACAGCAATTTTTTAATTCTTCATTATTCTTATGGATACAGCGATTATCGAATTCATCATTATTCTCGTGGATAAAGCGATTTTTAAATTCTTTATTATTCTCATGGATACAGCGATTATCGAATTCGTCATTATTCTCGTAGATACAGTGATTATCAACTTCTTTATTATTCTCGTGGATACAGCAATTTTTTAATTTTTCATTATTCTCATGGATACGGCGATTATCGAATTCATCATTTTTCTCGTGGATACAGCGATTATTCAATTCTTCTTTATTTTCATGGATACAGCGAATATCGAATTCATCATTATTCTCGTAGATACAGTGATTATCAACTTCTTTATTATTCTCGTGGATACAGCAATTTTTAAGTTCTTCATTATTCTCATGGATACAGCGATTATCGAATTCATCATTTTTCTCGTGGATACAGCGATTATCAACTTCTTCGTTATTCTCATGGATGCAGCGATTATCGAATTCGTCATTATTCGCGTAGATACAGCGATTATCAATTTCATCGATATTCTCGTGGATACGGCGATTGTCGAATTCATCATTATTCTCGTAAAAACAGCGATTATCAAATTCATCATTATTCTCGTGGATACAGCGATTATCGAGTTTATCATTATTCTCGTGGATACAGTGATTCTCAAATTCTTTATTATTCTCATGGATACAGTGATTATCGAATTCTTCATTATTCTCGTAGATACAGTGATTATCAACTTCTTCATTAGTCTCGTGGATACAGCGATTGTCGAGTTCACCATTATTCTTTGGATACAGCGATTGTCGAGTTCATCATTATTCTCGTGGATACAGCGATTATTAAATTCTTCTTTATTCTCATGGATACAGCGATTATCGAGTCCATCATTATTCTCGTGGATACAGCGATTATTAAATTCTTCTTTATTCTCATGGATACAGCGATTATCGAGTCCATCATTATTCTCGTGGATACAGCGATTTTTAAATTCTTCATTATTCTCGTAGATACAGTGATTATCAACTTCTTCATTATTCTCGTCAATACAGCAATTTTTAAATTCTGCATTATTCTCATGGATACAGCGATTATCGAATTCATCATTATTCTCGTGGATACAGCGATTTTTGAATTCCTCATTATTCTCATGGATACAGCGATTGCCGAGTTCATCATTTATCTCGTGGGTACAGCGATTATCAAATTCTTCGTTATTCTCATGGATACAGCGATTTTGAAATTCTTCATTATTCTCGTTGATACAGCGATTATCACGTTCATCATTATTCTCGTGGATACAGTGATTCATATATTCCTTATTATTCTCATGGATACAGCGATTATCGAATTCGTCATTATTCTCGTAGATACAGTGATTATCAACTTCTTCATTATTCTCGTGGTTACAGCAATTTTTAAATTCTTCATTATTCTCATGGATACAGCGATTATCGAATTCGTCATTATTCGCGTAGATACAGCGATTATCAAATTCATCATTATTCTCGTGGATACAGTGATTCTTAAATTCTTCATTATTCTCGTGGATACAGCGATTGTCGAGTTCATCATTATTCTCGTTGATACAGCGATTGTCGAGTTTATCATTATTATCGTGGATACAGTGATTCTCAAATTCTTTATTATTCTCATGGATACAGTGATTATCGAATTCTTCATTATTCTCGTGGATACAGTGTATATCAACTTCTTCATTATTCTCGTGGATACAGCGATCATCGAATTCATCATTTTTCTCATGGATGCAGCGATTATCGAATTCGTCATTATTCGCGTAGATAAAGCGATTATGAAATTCATCATTATTCCCGTGAATACAGCGATTATCGAGTTTATCATTATTATCGTGGATACAGTGATTCTCAAATTCTTTATTATTCTCATGGATACAGTGATTATCGAATTCTTCATTATTCTCGTAGATACGGTGTTTATCAACTTCTTCATTATTCTCGTTATACAGCGATTGTCAAGTTCATCATTATTCTTGTGGATACAGCGATTGTCGAGTTCATCATTATTCTCGTGGATACAGCGATTATTAAATTCTTCATTATTCTCATGGATACAGCGATTGTCGAGTTCATCATTATTCTCCTGGATACAGCGATTTTTAAATTCTTCATAATTCTCATGGATACAGCGATTATCGAATTCATCATTATTCTCGTGGATACAGCGATTTTTAAATTCCTCATTATTTTCATGGATACAGCGATTATCGAGTTTATCATTATTCTCGTGTATACAGTGATTTTCAAATTCTTCGTTATTCTCATGGATACAGTGGTTATCGAATTCTTCATTATTCTCGTAGATACAGTGATTATCAACTTCTTCATTATTCTCGTCAATACAACAATTTTTATATTCTTTATTATTCTCATGGATACAGCGATTATCGAATTCATCATTATTCTCGTGGATACAGCGATTTTTAAATTCTTTATTATTCTCGTAGATACAGTGATTATCAACTTCTTCATTATTCTCGTCAATACAGCAATATTGAAATTCTTCATTATTCTCATCGATACAGCGATTATCGAATTCATCATTATTCTCATCGATACAGCGATTGTCGAGTTCATCATTATTCTCGTGGGTACAGCGATTATGAAATTCTTCGATATTCTCATGGATACAGCGATTTTAAAATTCTTCATTATTCTCGTGGATATAGCGATTATCAAGTTCATCATTATTCTCGTGGATACAGTGATTCTCAAATCCTTCATTATTCTCATGGATACAGTGATTATCGAATTCTTCATTATTCTCGTAGATACAGTGATTTTTAAATTCTTTATTATTCTCGTGGATACAGCGATTATCGAGTTCATCATTATTCTCGTGGATACAGTGATTCTTAAATTCTTCATTATTCTCGTGGATACAGCGATTGTCGAGTTCATCATTTTTCTCGTGGATACAGTGATTGTCGAGTTCATCATTATTCTCGTGGATACAGCGATTTTTAAATTCTTCATTATTCTCGTAGATACAGTGATTATCAACTTCTTCATTACTCTCGTTGATACAGCAATTTTTAAATTCTTTATTATTCTTATGGATACAGCGATTATCGAATTCATCATTATTCTCGTGGATACAGCGATTTTTGAATTCTTTATTATTCTCATGGATACAGCGATTATCGAATTCGTCATTATTCTCGTAGATACAGTGGTTATCAAATTCTTTATTATTCTCGTGGATACAGCAATTTTTAAATTCGTCATTATTCTCGTAGATACAGCGATTATCAACTTCTTCATTACTCTCATGGATACAGCGATTATCGAATTCATCATAATTCTCGTGGATACAGCGATTTTTAAATTCTTTATTATTCTCGTAGATACAGTGATTATCAACTTCGTCATTATTCTCGTCAATACAGCAATTTTTAAATTCTTCATTATTCTCGTAGATACAGTGATTATCAACTTCTTCATAACTCTTGTTGATACAGCAATTTTTAAATTCTTTATTATTCTTATGGATGCAGCGATTATCGAATTCATCATTATTCTCGTGGATAGAGCGATTTTTGAATTCTTTATTATTCTCATGGATACAGCGATTATCGAATTCGTCATTATTCTCGTAGATACAGTGGTTATCAACTTCTTTATTATTCTCGTGGATACAGCAATTTTTAAATTCGTCATTATTCTCGTAGATACAGCGATTATCAACTTCTTCATTATTCTCATGGATACAGCGATTATCGAATTCACCATAATTCTCGTGGATACAGCGATTTTTAAATTCTTTATTATTCTCGTAGATACAGTGATTATCAACTTCGTCATTATTCTCGTCAATACAGCAATTTTTAAATTCTTCATTATTCTCATGGATACAGCGATTATCGAATTCATCATTATTCTCGTGGATACAGCGATTTTTAAATTCTTCATTATTCTCATCGATACAGCGATTGTCGAATTCGTCATTATTCTCGTAGATACAGTGATTATCAACTTCTTCATTATTCTCGTGGATACAGCAATTTTCAAATTCTTCATTATTCTCATGGATACAGCGATTATCGAATTCATCATTATTCTCGTGGATACAGCGATATTTAAATTCTTTATTATTCTCATGGATACAGCAATTTTCAAATTCTTCATTATTCTCATGGTTACAGCGATTATCGAATTCATCATTTTTCTCGTGGATACAGCGATTATTAAATTCTTCTTTATTTTCATGGATATAGCAAATATCGAATTCGTCATTATTCTCGTAGATACAGCGATTATCAACTTCTTCGTTATTCTTATGGATGCAGCGATTATCGAATTCGTCATTATTCGCGTAGATACAGCGATTATCAAATTCATCATTATTCTCGTGGATACAGCGATTGTCGAGTTCATCATTATTCTCGTAAAAACAGCGATTATTAAATTCATCATTATTCTCGTGGACACAGTGATTCTCAAATTCTTCGTTATTCTCATGGATACAGTGGTTATCGAATTCTTCATTATTCTCGTAGATACAGTGATTATCAACTTCTTCATTATTCTCGTGGATACAGCGATTGTCGAGTTCATCTCTTTTCTCGTGGATACAGCGATTGTCGAGTTCATCATTATTCTCGTGGATACAGCAATTATTAAATTCTTCATTATTCTCATGGATACAGCGATGGTCGAGTTCATCATTATTCTCGTGGATACAGCGATTATCGAGTTCATCATTATTCTCGTGGATACAGTGATTTTTAAATTCTTCATTATTCTCGTGGATACAGCGATTGTCGAATTCATCATTATTCTCGTGGATACAGTGATTGTCGAGTTCATCATTATTCTCGTGGATACAGCGATTTTTAAATTCTTCATTGATCTCGTAGATACAGTGATTATCAACTTCTTCATTATTCTCGTCAATACAGCAATTTTGAAATTCTTTATTATTCTCATGGATACAGCGATTATCGAATTCATCATTATTCTCGTGGATACAGCGATTTTTAAATTCTTCATTATTCTCGTAGATACAGTGATTATCAACTTCTTCATTATTCTCGTCAATACAGCAATATTTAAATTCTTCATTATTCTCATCGATACAGCGATTATCGAATTCATCATTATTCTCGTGGATACAGCGATTTTTAAATTCTTCATTATGCTCATCGATACAGCGATTGTCGAGTTCATAATTATTCTCGTGGGTACAGCGATTATGAAATTCTTCGTTATTCTCATGGATACAGCGATTTTTAAATTCTTCATTATTCTCGTGGATATAGCGATTATCAAGTTCATCATTATTCTCGTGGATACAGTGATTCTTAAATTCTTTATTATTCTCATGGACACAGCGATTATCGAATTCGTCATTATTCTCGTAGATACAGTGATTATCAACTTCTTCATTAATCTCGTGGATACAGCAAACTTTAAATTCTTCATTATTCTCATTGATACAGCCATTATTGAATTCATCATTATTCTCGTGGGTACGTGATTTTTAAATTCTTCATTATTCTCATGGAAACAGCGATTGTCGAGTTCATCAATATTCTCGTGGATACAGCGATTATCAAATTCTTCGTTATTCTCATGGATACGACGATTATCGAATTCGTCATTATTCTCGTAGATACAGTGATTATCAACTTCTTCATTATTCTCGTGGATACAGTGATTATCGAATTTATCATAACTCTCGTGGATACAGCGATTTTAAAATTCTTCATTATTCTCGTAGATACAGTGATTATCAACTTCTTTATTATTCTCGTCAATACAGCAATTTTTAAATTCTTCATAATTCTTATGGATACAGCGATTATTGAATTCATCATTATTCTCGTGGATACAGCGATTTTTAAATTCCTCATTATTCTCATGGATACAGCGATTGTCGAGTTCATCATTATTCTCGTGGATACAGTGATTGTCGAGTTCATCGATATTCTCGTGGATACAGCGATTTTTAAATTCTTTATTATTCTCGTAGATACAGTGATTATCAACTTCTTCATTATTCTCGTCAATACAGCAATTTTTTAATTCTTTATTATTCTCATGGATACAGCGATTATCGAATGCATCATTATTCTCGGGGATACAGCGATTTTCAAATTCTTCATTATTCTCATGGATACAGCGATTGTCGAGTTCATCATTATTCTCATGGGTACAGCGATTATCAAATCCTTCGTTATTTTCAACGATACAGCGATTTTTAAATTATTTATTATTCTCGTGGATATAGCGATTATCAAGTTCATCATTATTCTCGTAGATGCAGTGATTCTTAAATTCTTCATTATTCTCATGGATACAGCGATTATCTTATTCGTCATTATTCTCGTAGATACAGTGATTATCAACTTCTTCATTATTCTCGTGAATACAGCGATTGTCGAGTTCATCATTATTCTCGTGAAAACAGCGATTATCAAATTCATCATTATTCTCGTGCATACAGCGATTATCGAGTTCATCATTATTCTCGTGGATACAGTGATTCTCAAATTCTTCATAATTCTCATGGATACAGTGATTATCGAATTCTTCATTATTCTCGTAGATACAGTGATTATCAACTTCTTCATTATTCTCGTGGATACAGCGATTGTCGAGTTCATCATTATTCTCGTGGATACAGCGATTGTCGAGTTCATCATTATTCTCGTGGATACAGCGATTATCGAATTCGTCATTATTCTCGTAGATACAGTGATTATCAACTTCTTTATTATTCTCGTGGATACAGCAATTTTTAAATTTTTTATTATTTTCATGGATACGGTGATTATCAAATATATTTTTTTTCTCGTTGATACAGCGATTATTAAATTCTTCTTTATTTTCATGGATACAGCGAATATCGAATTCGTCATTATTCTCGTAGATAAGGTGATTATCAACTTCTTTATTATTCTCGTGGATACAGCAATTTTTAAATTCTTCATTATTCTCATGGATACAGCGATTATCGAATTCATCATTTTTCTCGTGGATACAGCGATTATTAAATTCTTCTTTATTTTCATGGATACAGCGAAGATTTAATTCGTCATTATTCTCGTAGATACAGCGATTATCAACTTCTTCGTTATTCTCATGGATGCAGCGATTATCGAATTCGTCATTATTCGCGTAGATACAGCGATTATCAAATTCATCATTATTCTCGTGGATACAGCGATTGTCGAGTTCATCATTATTCTCGTTAAAACAGCGATTATCAAATTCATCATTATTCTCGTGGATACAGCGATTATCGAGTTTATCATTATTCTCGTGGATACAGTGATTCTCAAATTCTTTATTATTCTCATGCATACAGTGATTATCGAATTCTTCATTATTCTCGTCGATACAGTGATTATCAACTTCTTTATTATTCTCGTGGATACAGCGATTGTCGAGTTCATCATTATTCTTGTGGATACAGCGATTGTCGAGTTCATCATTATTCTCGTGGATACAGCAATTTTTAAATTCTTCATTATTCTCATGGATACAGCGATTATCGAATTCATCATTTTTCTCGTGGATACAGCGATTATTAAATTCTTCTTTATTTTCATGGATACAGCGAAGATTTAATTCGTCATTATTCTCGTAGATACAGCGATTTTTAAATTCTTCATTATTCTCGTGGATACAGCGATTATCGAGTTCATCATTATTCTCGTGGATACAGTGATTCTTAAATTCTTCATTATTCTCGTGGATACAGAGATTCTCGAGTTCATCATTATTCTCGTGGATACAGTGATTGTCGACTTCATCTATATTCTCGTGGATACAGCGATTTTTAAATTCTTCATTATTTTCGTAGATACAGTGATTATCAACTTCTTCATTATTTTCGTCAATACAGCAATTTTTTAATTCTTCATTATTCTCATGGATACAGCGATTATCGAATTCATCATTATTCTCGTGGATACAGCGATTTTTAATTTCTTTATTATTCTCGTAGATACAGTGATTATCAACTTCTTCATTATTCTCGTCAATACAGCAAGTTTAAAATTCTTCATTATTCTCATGGATACAGCGATTATCGAATTCATCCTTATTCTCGTGGATACAGCGATTTTTAAATTCTTTATTATTCTCCTTGATACAGCGATTGTCGAGTTCATCATCGTTCTCGTGGGTACAGCGATTATGAAATTCTTCGTTATTCTCATGGATACAGCGATTTTTAAATTCTTCTTTATTCTCGTGGATTAGCGATTATCAAGTTCATCATTATTCTCGTGGATACAGTGATTCTTAAATTCTTCATTATTCTCATGGATACAGCGATTATCGAATTCGTCATTATTCTCGTAGATAGAGTGATTATCAACTTCTTCATTATTCTCGTGGATACAGCAATCTTTCAATTCTTCATTATTCTCATTGATACAGCGATTATCGAATTCATCATTATTCTCGTGGATACAGCGATTTTTAAATTCTTCGTTATTCTCATGGATACAGCGATTGTCGAGTTCATCAATATTCTCGTGGATACAGCGATTATCAAATTCTTCGTTATTCTCATGGATACAGCGATTATCGAATTCGTTATTATTCTCGTAGATACAGTGATTATCAACTTCTTCATTATTCTCGTGAATACAGCAATTTTTTAATTCTTTATTATTCTCATGGATACAGCGATTATCGAATTCGTCATTATTTTTGTAGATACAGTGATTATGAACTTCTTTATTATTCTCGTGAATACAGCGATTGTCGAGTCCATCATTATTCTCGTGGATACAGTGATTGTCGAGTTTATCATTGTTCTCGTGGATACAGCGATTTTTAAATTCTTCATTATTCTCGTGGAAACAGCGATTATCGAGTTCATCATCATTCTCGTGGATACAGTGATTCTTAAATTCTTCATTATTTTCGTGGATACAGCGATTGTCGAGTTCATCATTATTCTCGTGGATACAGTGATTGTCGAGTTCATCATTATTCTCGTGGATACAGCGATTTTTAAATTCTTCATTATTTTCGTAGATACAGTGATTATCAACTTCTTCATTATTCTCGTCAATACAGCAATTTTTAAATTCTTCATTATTCTCATGGATACAGCGATTATCGAATTCATCATTATTCTTCGGGATACAGCGATTGTTAAATTCTTCATTATTCTCATGGACACAGCGATTGTCGAGTTCATCATTATTTTCATGGGTACAGCGATTATCAAATTCTTCGTTATTCTCATGGATACAGCGATTTTTAAATTCTTTATTATTCTCGTAGATACAGTGATTATCAACTTCTTTATTATTTTCGTCAATACAGCAATTTTTTAATTCTTCATTATTCTCATGGATACAGCGATTATCGAATTTATCATTATTCTCGTGGATACAACGATTTTTAAATTCCTCATTATTCTCATGGATACAGCGATTGTCGAGTTCATCATTTATCTCGTGGGTACAGCGATTATCAAATTCTTCGTTATTCTCATGAATACAGCGATTTAAAAATTCTTTATTATTCTCGTTGATACAGCGATTATCAAGTTCATCATTATTCTCGTGGATACAGTGATTCTTAAGATCTTCATTATTCTCATGGATACAGCGATTATCGAATTCGTTATTATTCTCGTAGATACAGTGATTATCAACTTCTTCATTATTCTCGTGGATACAGCAATTTTTAAATTCTTTATTATTCTCGTAGATACAGTGATTATCAACTTCTTCATTATTCTCGTCAATACAGCTATTTTTTAATTCTTCATTATTCTCATCGATACAGCGATTGTCGAGTTCATCATTATTCTCGTGGGTACAGCGATTATGAAATTCTTCGTTATTCTTATGGTTACAGCGATTTTTAAATTCTTCATTATTCTCGACGATATAGCGATTATCAAGTTCGTTATTATTCTCGTGGATACAGTGATTCTTAAATTCTTCATTATTCTCATGGATACAGCGATGATCGAATTCGTCATTATTCTCGTAGATACAGTGATTATCAACTTCTTTATTATTCTCGTGGATACAGCAATCTTTAAATTCTTTATTATTCTCATGGATACAGCGATTATCGAATTCATCATTATTCTCGTGGATACAGCGATTTTTAAATTCTTTATCATTCCCATGGATACAGCGATTGTCGAGTTCATCAATATTCTCGTGGATACAGCGATTATCAAATTCTTCGTTATTCTCATGGATAAAGCGATTATCGAATTCGTCATTATTCTCGTAGATACAGTGATTATCAACTTCTTCATTATTCTCGTGGATACAGCTATTTTTCAATTCTTCATTATTCTCATGGATACAGCGATTATCGAATTCGTCATTATTCTCGTAGATACAGTGATTATCAACTTCTCTTCTATTCTCGTGGATACAGCGATTGTCGAGTTCATCCCTATTCTCGTGGATACAGTGATTGTCGAGTTCATCATTATTCTCGTGGATACAGCGATTTTTAAATTCTTCATTATTCTCGTGGAAACAGCGATTATGGAGTTCATCATTATTCTCGTGGATACAGTGATTCTTAAATTCTTTATTATTCTCGTGGATACAGCGATTGTCGAGTTCATCATTATTCTCGTGGATACAGTGATTGTCGAGTTCATCATTATTCTCGTGGATACAGCGATTTTTAAATTCTTTATTATTCTCGTAGATCAAGTGATTATCAACTTCTTCATTATTCTCGTCAATACAGCAATTTTTTAATTCTTTATTATTCTCATGGATACAGCGATTATCGAATTCATCATTATTCTCGGGGATACAGCGATTTTCAAATTCTTCATTATTCTCATGGATACAGCGATTGTCGAGTTCATCATTATTCTCATGGGTACAGCGATTATCAAATTCTTCGTTATTCTCATGGATACAGCGATTTTTAAATTCTTTATTATTCTCGTAGATACAGTGATTATCAACTTCTTTATTATTCTCGTCAATACAGCAATTTTTTAATTCTTCATTATTCTCATGGATACAGCGATTATCGAATTTATCATTATTCTCGTGGATACAACGATTTTTAAATTCCTCATTATTCTCATGGATACAGCGATTGTCGAGTTCATCATTTATCTCGTGGGTACAGCGATTATCAAATTCTTCGTTATTCTCATGAATACAGCGATTTAAAAATTCTTTATTATTCTCGTTGATACAGCGATTATCAAGTTCATCATTATTCTCGTGGATACAGTGATTCTTAAGATCTTCATTATTCTCATGGATACAGCGATTATCGAATTCGTTATTATTCTCGTAGATACAGTGATTATCAACTTCTTCATTATTCTCGTGGATACAGCAATTTTTAAATTCTTTATTATTCTCGTAGATACAGTGATTATCAACTTCTTCATTATTCTCGTCAATACAGCTATTTTTTAATTCTTCATTATTCTCATCGATACAGCGATTGTCGAGTTCATCATTATTCTCGTGGGTACAGCGATTATGAAATTCTTCGTTATTCTCATGGATACAGCGATTTTTAAATTCTTTATTATTCTCGACGATATAGCGATTATCAAGTTCGTTATTATTCTCGTGGATACAGTGATTCTTAAATTCTTCATTATTCTCATGGATACAGCGATGATCGAATTCGTCATTATTCTCGTAGATACAGTGATTATCAACTTCTTTATTATTCTCGTGGATACAGCAATCTTTAAATTCTTTATTATTCTCATGGATACAGCGATTATCGAATTCATCATTATTCTCGTGGATACAGCGATTTTTAAATTCTTTATCATTCCCATGGATACAGCGATTGTCGAGTTCATCAATATTCTCGTGGATACAGCGATTATCAAATTCTTCGTTATTCTCATGGATAAAGCGATTATCGAATTCGTCATTATTCTCGTAGATACAGTGATTATCAACTTCTTCATTATTCTCGTGGATACAGCTATTTTTCAATTCTTCATTATTCTCATGGATACAGCGATTATCGAATTCGTCATTATTCTCGTAGATACAGTGATTATCAACTTCTCTTCTATTCTCGTGGATACAGCGATTGTCGAGTTCATCCCTATTCTCGTGGATACAGTGATTGTCGAGTTCATCATTATTCTCGTGGATACAGCGATTTTTAAATTCTTCATTATTCTCGTGGAAACAGCGATTATGGAGTTCATCATTATTCTCGTGGATACAGTGATTCTTAAATGCTTTATTATTCTCGTGGATACAGCGATTGTCGAGTTCATCATTATTCTCGTGGATACAGTGATTGTCGAGTTCATCATTATTCTCGTGGATACAGCGATTTTTAAATTCTTTATTATTCTCGTAGATCAAGTGATTATCAACTTCTTCATTATTCTCGTCAATACAGCAATTTTTTAATTCTTTATTATTCTCATGGATACAGCGATTATCGAATTCATCATTATTCTCGGGGATACAGCGATTTTCAAATTCTTCATTATTCTCATGGATACAGCGATTGTCGAGTTCATCATTATTCTCATGGGTACAGCGATTATCAAATTCTTCGTTATTTTCATGGATACAGCAATTTTTAAATTCTTTATTTCTCTCGTGGATATAGCGATTATCAAGTTCATCATTATTCTCGTAGATGCAGTGATTCTTAAATTCTTCATTATTCTCATGGATACAGCGATTATCTTATTCGTCATTATTCTCGTAGATACAGTGATTATCAACTTCTTCGTTATTCTCATGGATGCAGCGATTATCGAATTCGTCATTATTCGCGTAGATACAGCGATTATCAAATTCATCATTATTCTCGTGGATACAGCGATTGTCGAGTTCATCATTATTCTCGTTAAAACAGCGATTATCAAATTCATCATTATTCTCGTGGATACAGCGATTATCGAGTTTATCATTATTCTCGTGGATACAGTGATTCTCAAATTCTTTATTATTCTCATGCATACAGTGATTATCGAATTCTTCATTATTCTCGTCGATACAGTGATTATCAACTTCTTCATTATTCTCGTGGATACAGCGATTGTCGAGTTCATCATTATTCTTGTGGATACAGCAATTGTCGAGTTCATCATTATTCTCGTGGATACAGCGATTATTAAATTCTTAATTATTCTCATGGATACAGCGATTATCGAATTCGTCATTATTCTCGTAGATACAGCGGATATCAACTTCTTCGTTATTCTCATGGATGCAGCGATTATCGAATTCGTCATTATTCGCGTAGATACAGCGATTATTAAATTCATCATTATTCTCGTGAATACAGCGATTGTCGAGTTCATCATTATTCTCGTAAAAACAGCGATTATCAAATTCATCATTATTCTCGTGGATACAGCGATTATCGAATTCGTCATTATTCTCGTAGATACAGTGATTATCAACTTCTTAATTATTTTCGTGGATACAGCAATTATTAGATTCTTCTTTATTTTCATGGATACAGCGAATATCGAATTCGTCATTATTCTCGTAGATACAGTGATTATCAATTTCTTCATTATTCTCGTGGATACAGCAATTATCGAATTCATCATTATTCGCGTAGATACAGCTATTATCAAATTCATCATTATTCTCGTGGATACAGCGATTGTCGAGTTCATCTTTATTCTCGTAAAAACAGCGATTATCAAATTCATCATTATTCTCGTGGATACAGCGATTATCGAGTTTATCATTATTCTCGTGGATACAGTGATTCTCAAATTCTTTATTATTCTCATGGTTACAGTGATTATCGAATTCTTCATTATTCTCGTAGATACAGTAATTATCAACTTCTTTATTATTCTCGTGGATACAGCAATTTTTAAATTCTTCATTATTCTCATGGATACAGCGATTATCGAATTCATCATTTTTCTCGTGGATACAGCGATTATTAAATTCTTCTTTATTTTCATGGATACAGCGAATATCGAATTCGTCATTATTCTCGTAGATACAGTGATTATCAACTTCTTTATTATTCTCGTGGATACAGCAATTTTTAAATTCTTCATTATTCTCATGGATACAGCGATTATCGAATTCATCATTTTTCTCGTGGATACAGCGATTATTAAATTCTTCTTGATTTTCATGGGTACAGCGAATATCGAATTCGTCATTATTCTCGTAGATACAGCGATTATCAACTTCTTCGTTATTCTCATGGATGCAGCGATTATCGAATTCGTCATTATTCGCGTAGATACAGCGATTATCAAATTCATCATTATTCTCGTGGATACAGCGATTGTCGAGTTCATCATTATTCTCGTAAAAACAGCAATTATCAAATTCATCATTATTCTCGTGGATACAGCGATTATCGAGTTTATCATTATTCTCGTGGATACAGTGATTCTCAAATTCTTTATTATTCTCATGGATACAGTGATTATCGAATTCTTCATTATTTTCGTAGATACAGTCATTATCAACTTCTTCATTATTCTCGTGGATACAGCAATTTTTAAATTCTTTATTATTCTCATGGATACAGCGATTAACGAATTCGTCGTTATTTTCGTAGATAGAGTGATTATCAACTTCTTCATTATTCTCGATGATACAGCATTTTTTAAATTCTTCATTATTCTTATGGATACAGCGATTATCGAATTCATCATTATTCTCGTGGATACAGCGATCTTTAAATTCTTTATTATTCTCATGGATACAGCGATTATCGAATTCGTCATTATTCTCGTAGATACAGTGATTATCAACTTCTTTATTATTCTCGTGGATACAGCAATTTTTTAATTCTTCATTATTCTCATGGATACAGCGATTATCGAATTCGTCATTATTCGCGTAGAAACAGCGATTATCAAATTCAGCATTATTCTCGTGGATACAGCGATTGTCGAGTTTATCATTATTCTCGTAAAAACAGCGATTATCAAATTCATCATTATTCTCGTGGATACAGCGATTATCGAGTTCATCATTATTCTCGTGGATACAGCGATCTTTAAATTCTTTATTATTCTCATGGATACAGCGATTATCGAATTCGTCATTATTCTCGTAGATACAGCGATTATCAACTTCTTCGTTATTCTCATGGATGCAGCGATTATCGAATTTGTCATTATTCGCGTAGATACAGCGATTATCAAATTCAGCATTATTCTCGTGGATACAGCGATTGTCGAGTTTATCATTATTCTCGTAAAAACAGCGATTATAAAATTCATCATTATTCTCGTGGATACAGCGATTATCGAGTTCATCATTATTCTCGTGGATACAGTGATTCTCAAATTCTTCATAATTCTCATGGATACAGTGATTATCGAATTCTTTATTATTCTCGTAGATACAGTGATTATCAACTTCTTCATTATTCTCGTGGATACAGCGATTGTCGAGTTCAACATTATTCTCGTGGATACAGCGATTGTCGAGTTCATCATTATTCTCGTGGATACAGCGATAATCGAATTCGTCATTATTCTCGTAGATACAGTGTATATCAACTTCTTTATTATTCTCGTGGATACAGCAATTTTTAAATTCTTTATTATTTTCATGGATACGGCGATTATCGAATATATCATTTTTCTCGTTGATACAGCGATTATTAAATTCTTCTTTATTTTCATGGATACAGCGAATATCGAATTCGTCATTATTCTCGTAGATAAGGTGATTATCAACTTCTTTATTATTCTCGTGGATACAGCAATTTTTAAATTCTTCATTATTCTCATGGATACAGCGATTATCGAATTCATCATTTTTCTCGTGGATACAGCGATTATTAAATTCTTCTTTATTTTCATGGATACAGCGAATATTTAATTCGTCATTATTCTCGTAGATACAGCGATTATCAACTTCTTCATTATTCTCATGGATGCAGCGATTATCGAATTCGTCATTCTTCGCGTAGATACAGCGATTATCAAATTCATCATTATTCTCGTGGATACAGCGATTGTCGAGTTCATCATTATTCTCGTTAAAACAGCGATTATTAAATTCATCATTATTCTCGTGGATACAGCGATTATCGAGTTTATCATTATTCTCGTTGATACAGTGATTCTCAAATTCTTTATTATTCTCATGCATACAGTGATTATCGAATTCTTCATTCTTCTCGTCGATACAGTGATTATCAACTTCTTCATTATTCTCGTGGATACAGCGATTGTCGAGTTTATCATTATTCTCGTAAAAACAGCGATTATAAAATTCATCATTATTCTCGTGGATACAGCGATTATCGAGTTCATCATTATTCTCGTGGATACAGTGATTCTCAAATTCTTCATAATTCTCATGGATACAGTGATTATCGAATTCTTTATTATTCTCGTAGATACAGTGATTATCAACTTCTTCATTATTCTCGTGGATACAGCGATTGTCGAGTTCAACATTATTCTCGTGGATACAGCGATTGTCGAGTTCATCATTATTCTCGTGGATACAGCGATAATCGAATTCGTCATTATTCTCGTAGATACAGTGTATATCAACTTCTTTATTATTCTCGTGGATACAGCAATTTTTAAATTCTTTATTATTTTCATGGATACGGCGATTATCGAATATATCATTTTTCTCGTTGATACAGCGATTATTAAATTCTTCTTTATTTTCATGGATACAGCGAATATCGAATTCGTCATTATTCTCGTAGATAAGGTGATTATCAACTTCTTTATTATTCTCGTGGATACAGCAATTTTTAAATTCTTCATTATTCTCATGGATACAGCGATTATCGAATTCATCATTTTTCTCGTGGATACAGCGATTATTAAATTCTTCTTTATTTTCATGGATACAGCGAATATTTAATTCGTCATTATTCTCGTAGATACAGCGATTATCAACTTCTTCATTATTCTCATGTATGCAGCGATTATCGAATTCGTCATTCTTCGCGTAGATACAGCGATTATCAAATTCATCATTATTCTCGTGGATACAGCGATTGTCGAGTTCATCATTATTCTCGTTAAAACAGCGATTATTAAATTCATCATTATTCTCGTGGATACAGCGATTATCGAGTTTATCATTATTCTCGTTGATACAGTGATTCTCAAATTCTTTATTATTCTCATGCATACAGTGATTATCGAATTCTTCATTCTTCTCGTCGATACAGTGATTATCAACTTCTTCATTATTCTCGTGGATACAGCGATTGTCGAGTTCATCATTATTCTTGTGGATACAGCGATTATCGAGTTCATCATTATTCTTGTGGATACAGCGGTTATTAAATTCTTCATTATTCTCATGGATACAGCGATTGTCGAGTTCATCATTATTCTCGTGGATACAGCGATTTTTAAACTCTTCAATATTCTCGTGGATACAGCGATTATCGAGTTCATCATTATTCTCGTGGATACAGTGATTCTTAAATTCTTCATTATTCTCGTGGATACAGAGATTGTCGAGTTCATCATTATTCTCGTGGATACAGTGATTGTCGAGTTCATCTATATTCTCGTGGATACAGCGATTTTTAAATTCTTCATTATTTTCGTAGATACAGTGATTATCAACTTCTTCATTATTCTCGTCAATACAGCAATTTTTTAATTCTTTATTATTCTCATGGATACAGCGATTATCGAATTCATCATTATTCTCGTGGATACAGCGATTTTCAATTTCTTTATTATTCTCGTAGATACAGTGATTATCAACTTCTTCTCTATTTTCGTCAATACAGCAAGTTTAAAATTCTTCATTATTCTCATGGATACAGCGATTATCGAATTCATCCTTATTCTCGTGGATACAGCGATTTTTAAATTCTTTATTATTCTCATTGATACAGCGATTGTCGAGTTCATCATTATTCTCGTGGGTACAGCGATTATGAAATTCTTCGTTATTCTCATGGATACAGCGATTTTTAAATTCTTCTTTATTCTCGTGGATATAGCGATTATCAAGTTCATCATTATTCTCGTGGATACAGTGATTCTTAAATTCTTCATTATTCTCATGGATACAGCGATTATCGAATTCGTCATTATTCTCGTAAATAGAGTGATTATCAACTTCTTCATTATTCTCGTGGATACAGCAATCTTTAAATTCTTCATTATTCTCATTGATACAGCGATTATCGACTTCATCATTATTCTCGTGGATACAGCGATTTTTAAATTCTTCATTATTCTCATGGATACAGCGATTGTCGAGTTCATCAATATTCTCGTGGATACAGCGATTATCAAATTCTTCGTTATTCTCATGGATACAGCGATTATCGAATTCGTTATTATTCTCGTAGATACAGTGATTATCAACTTCTTCATTATTCTCGTGGATACAGCAATTTTTTAATTCTTTATTATTCTCATGGATACAGCGATTATCGAATTCGTCATTATTTTCGTAGATACAGTGATTATCAACATCTTTATTATTCTCGTGAATACAGCGATTGTCGAGTTCATCATTATTCTCGTGGATACAGTGATTGTCGAGTTCATCATTGTTCTCGTGGATACAGCGATTTTTAAATTCTTCATTATTCTCGTGGAAACAGCGAGTATCGAGTTCATCATTATTCTCGTGGATACAGTGATTCTTAAATTCTTCATTATTTTCGTGGATACAGCGATTGTCGAGTTCATCATTATTCTCGTGGATACAGTGATTGTCGAGTTCATCATTATTCTCGTGGATACAGCGATTTTTAAATTCTTCATTATTTTCGTAGATACAGTGATTATCAACTTCTTCATTATTCTCGTCAATACAGCAATTTTTAAATTCTTCATTATTCTCATGGATACAGCGATTATCGAATTCATCATTATTCTTCGGGATAAAGCGATTGTTAAATTCTTCATTATTCTCATGGATACAGCGATTGTCGAGTTCATCATTATTTTCATGGGTACAGCGATTATCAAATTCTTCGTTATTCTCATGGATACAGCGATTTTTAAATTCTTCATTATTCTCGTAGATACAGTGATTATCAACTTCTTCAATATTCTCGTCAATACAGCAATTTTTTAATTCTTCATTATTCTCATGGATACAGCGATTATTGAATTTATCATTATTCTCGTGGATACAGGGATTTTTAAATTCCTCATTATTCTCATGGATACAGCGATTGTCGAGTTCATCATTTATTTCGTGGGTACAGCGATTATCAAAATCTTCGTTATTCTCATGAATACAGCGATTTTAAAATTCTTCATTATTCTCGTTGATACAGCGATTATCAAGTTCATCATTATTCTCGTGGATACAGTGATTCTTAAGATCTTCATTATTCTCATGGATACAGCGATTATCGAATTCGTTATTATTCTCGTAGATACAGTGATTATCAACTTCTTCATTATTCTCGTGGATACAGCAATTTTTAAATTCTTTATTATTCTCATGGATACAGCGATTATCGAATTCGTCGTTATTCTCGTAGATACAGTGATTATCAACTTCTTCATTATTCTTGTTGATACTGCAATTTTTGAATTCTTAATTATTCTTATGGATACAGCGATTATCGAATTCATCATTATTCTCGTGGATACAGCGATTTTTAAATTCTTTATTATTCTCATGGATACAGCGATTATCGAATTCGTCATTATTCTCGTAGATACAGTGATTATCAACTTCTTTATTATTCTCGTGGATACAGCAATTTTTTAATTCTTCATTATTCTCATGGATACAGCGATTATCGCATTCTTAATTTTTCTCGTGGATACAGCGATTATGAAATTCTGCTTTATTTTCATGGATACGGCGAATATCGAATTCGTCATTATTCTCGTAGATACAGCGATTATCAACTTCTTCGTTATTCTCATGGATGCAGCGATTATCGAATTCGTCATTATTCGCGTAGATACAGCGATTATCAAATTCATCATTATTCTCGTGGATACAGCGATTGTCGAGTTCATCATTATTCTCGTAAAAACAGCGATTATCAAATTCATCATTATTCTCGTGGATACAGCGATTATCAAATTCATCATTATTCTCGTGGATACAGCGATTATCGAGTTCATCATTATTCTCGTGGATACAGTGATTTCATAAATTCGTCATTATTCTCGTAGATGCAGTGATTATCGAATTTATCATTATTCTCGTAGATACAGTGATTAACAACTTCTTCATTATTCTCGTGGATACAGCGATTGTCGAGTTCATCATTATTCTCGTGGATACAGCGATTTTTAAATTCTTTATTATTCTCATGGATACAGCGATTATCGAATTCGTCATTATTCTCGTAGATACAGCGATTATCAACTTCTTCGTTATTCTCATGGATGATGCGATTATCGAATTCGTCATTATTCGCGTAGATACGGCGATTATGAAATTCATCATTATTCTCGTGGATACAGCAATTGTCGAGTTCATCATTATTCTCGTAAAAACAGCGATTATCAAATTCATCATTATTCTCGTGGATACAGCGATTATCGAGTTCATCATTATTCTCGTGGATACAGCGATTATCGAGTTCATCATTATTCTCGTGGATACAGTGATTCTCAAATTCTTCATTATTCTCATGGATACAGTGATTATCGAATTCTTCATTATTCTCGTAGATACAGTAATTATGTACTTCTTCATTATTCTCGTGGATACAGCGATTGTCGATTTCATCATTATTCTCGTGGATACAGCGATTGTCGAGTTCATCATTATTCTCGTGAATACAGCGATTATTAAATTCTTTATTATTCTCATGGATACAGCGATTGTCGAGTTCATCATTATTCTCGTGGATACAGCAATTTTTAAATTCTTCATTATTCTCATGGATACAGCGATTATCGAATTCATCATTTTTCTCGTGGATACAGCGATTATTAAATTCTTCTTGATTTTCATGGGTACAGCGAATATCGAATTCGTCATTATTCTCGTAGATACAGCGATTATCAACTTCTTCGTTATTCTCATGGATGCAGCGATTATCGAATTCGTCATTATTCGCGTAGATACAGCGATTATCAAATTCATCATTATTCTCGTGGATACAGCGATTGTCGAGTTCATCATTATTCTCGTAAAAACAGCAATTATCAAATTCATCATTATTCTCGTGAATACAGCGATTATCGAGTTTATCATTATTCTCGTGGATACAGTGATTCTCAAATTCTTTATTATTCTCATGGATACAGTGATTATCGAATTCTTCATTATTTTCGTAGATACAGTCATTATCAACTTCTTCATTATTCTCGTGGATACAGCAATTTTTAAATTCTTTATTATTCTCATGGATACAGCGATTATCGAATTCGTCGTTATTCTCGTAGATAGAGTGATTATCAACTTCTTCATTATTCTCGATGATACAGCATTTTTTAAATTCTTCATTATTCTTATGGATACAGCGATTATCGAATTCATCATTATTCTTGTGGATACAGCGATCTTTAAATTCTTTATTATTCTCATGGATACAGCGATTATCGAATTCGTCATTATTCTCGTAGATACAGTGATTATCAACTTCTTTATTATTCTCGTGGATACAGCAATTTTTAAATTCTTCATTATTCTCATGGATACAGCGATTATCGAATTCGTCATTATTCGCGTAGATACAGCGATTATCAAATTCAGCATTATTCTCGTGGATACAGCGATTGTCGAGTTTATCATTATTCTCGTAAAAACAGCGATTATCAAATTCATCATTATTCTCGTGGATACAGCGATTATCGAATTCATCATTATTCTCGTGGATACAGCGATCTTAAAATTCTTTATTATTCTCATGGATACAGCGATTATCGAATTCGTCATTATTCTCGTAGATACAGCGATTATCAACTTCTTCGTTATTCTCATGGATGCAGCGATTATCGAATTCGTCATTATTCGCGTAGATACAGCGATTATCAATATCAGCATTATTCTCGTGGATACAGCGATTGTCGAGTTTATCATTATTCTCGTAAAAACAGCGATTATAAAATTCATCATTATTCTCGTGGATACAGCGATTATCGAGTTCATCATTATTCTCGTGGATACAGTGATTCTCAAATTCTTCATAATTCTCATGGATACAGTGATTATCGAATTCTTTATTATTCTCGTAGATACAGTGATTATCAACTTCTTCATTATTCTCGTGGATACAGCGATTGTCGAGTTCAACATTATTCTCGTGGATACAGCGATTGTCGAGTTCATCATTATTCTCGTGGATACAGCGATTATCGAATTCGTCATTATTCTCGTAGATACAGTGTATATCAACTTCTTTATTATTCTCGTGGATACAGCAATTTTTAAATTCTTTATTATTTTCATGGATACGGCGATTATCGAATATATCATTTTTCTCGTTGATACAGCGATTATTAAATTCTTCTTTATTTTCATGGATACAGCGAATATCGAATTCGTCATTATTCTCGTAGATAAGGTGATTATCAACTTCTTTATTATTCTCGTGGATACAGCAATTTTTAAATTCTTCATTATTCTCATGGATACAGCGATTATCGAATTCATCATTTTTCTCGTGGATACAGCGATTATTAAATTCTTCTTTATTTTCATGGATACAGCGAATATTTAATTCGTCATTATTCTCGTAGATACAGCGATTATCAACTTCTTCATTATTCTCATGGATGCAGCGATTATCGAATTCGTCATTCTTCGCGTAGATACAGCGATTATCAAATTCATCATTATTCTCGTGGATACAGCGATTGTCGAGTTCATCATTATTCTCGTTAAAACAGCGATTATCAAATTCATCATTATTCTCGTGGATACAGCGATTATCGAGTTTATCATTATTCTCGTGGATACAGTGATTCTCAAATTCTTTATTATTCTCATGCATACAGTGATTATCGAATTCTTCATTCTTCTCGTCGATACAGTGATTATCAACTTCTTCATTATTCTCGTCAATACAGCAATTTTTTAATTCTTTATTATTCTCATGGATACAGCGATTATCGAATTCATCATTATTCTCGTGGATACAGCGATTTTCAATTTCTTTATTATTCTCGTGAATACAGCGATTGTCGAGTTCATCATTATTCTCGTGGGTACAGCGATTATGAAATTCTTCGTTATTCTCATGGATACAGCGATTTTTAAATTCTTCTTTATTCTCGTGGATATAGCGATTATCAAGTTCATCATTATTCTCGTGGATACAGTGATTTTTAAATTCTTCATTATACTCATGGATAAAGCGATTATCGAATTCGTCATTATTCTCGTAAATAGAGTGATTATCAACTTCTTCATTATTCTCGTGGATACAGCAATCTTTAAATTCTTCATTATTCTCATTGATACAGCGATTATCGACTTCATCATTATTCTCGTGGATACAGCGATTTTTAAATTCTTTATTATTCTCATGGATACAGCGATTGTCGAGTTCATCAATATTCTCGTGGATACAGCGATTATCAAATTCTTCGTTATTCTCATGGATACAGCGATTATCGAATTCGTTATTATTCTCGTAGATACAGTGATTATCAACTTCTTCATTATTCTCGTGGATACAGCAATTTTTTAATTCTTTATTATTCTCATGGATACAGCGATTATCGAATTCGTCATTATTTTCGTAGATACAGTGATTATCAACATCTTTATTATTCTCGTGAATACAGCGATTGTCGAGTTCATCATTATTCTCGTGGATACAGTGATTGTCGAGTTCATCATTGTTCTCGTGGATATAGCGATTTTTAAATTCTTCATTATTCTCGTGGAAACAGCGAGTATCGAGTTCATCATTATTCTCGTGGATACAGTGATTCTTAAATTCTTCATTATTTTCGTGGATACAGCGATTGTCGAGTTCATCATTATTCTCGTGGATACAGTGATTGTCGAGTTCATCATTATTCTCGTGGATACAGCGATTTTTAAATTCTTCATTATTTTCGTAGATACAGTGATTATCACCTTCTTCATTATTCTCGTCAATACAGCAATTTTTAAATTCTTCATTATTCTCATAGATACAGCGATTATCGAATTCATCATTATTCTTCGGGATAAAGCGATTGTTAAATTCTTCATTATTCTCATGGATACAGCGATTGTCGAGTTCATCATTATTTTCATGGGTACAGCGATTATCAAATTCTTCGTTATTCTCATGGATACAGCGATTTTTAAATTCTTCATTATTCTCGTAGATACAGTGATTATCAACTTCTTCATTATTCTCGTCAATACAGCAATTTTTTAATTCTTCATTATTCTCATGGATACAGCGATTATTGAATTTATCATTATTCTCGTGGATACAGGGATTTTTAAATTCCTCATTATTCTCATGGATACAGCGATTGTCGAGTTCATCATTTATTTCGTGGGTACAGCGATTATCAAAATCTTCGTTATTCTCATGAATACAGCGATTTTAAAATTCTTCATTATTCTCGTTGATACAGCGATTATCAAGTTCATCATTATTCTCGTGGATACAGTGATTCTTAAGATCTTCATTATTCTCATGGATACAGCGATTATCGAATTCGTTATTATTCTCGTAGATACAGTGATTATCAACTTCTTCATTATTCTCGTGGATACAGCAATTTTTAAATTCTTTATTATTCTCATGGATACAGCGATTATCGAATTCGTCGTTATTCTCGTAGATACAGTGATTATCAACTTCTTCATTATTCTTGTTGATACTGCAATTTTTGAATTCTTAATTATTCTTATGGATACAGCGATTATCGAATTCATCATTATTCTCGTGGATACAGCGATTTTTAAATTCTTTATTATTCTCATGGATACAGCGATTATCGAATTCGTCATTATTCTCGTAGATACAGTGATTATCAACTTCTTTATTATTCTCGTGGATACAGCGATTGTCGAGTTCATCATTATTCTCGTTAAAACAGCGATTATCAAATTCATCATTATTCTCGTGGATACAGCGATTATCGAGTTTATCATTATTCTCGTGGATACAGTGATTCTCAAATTCTTTATTATTCTCATGCATACAGTGATTATCGAATTCTTCATTATTCTCGTCGATACAGTGATTATCAACTTCTTCATTATTCTCGTGGATACAGCGATTGTCGAGTTCATCATTCTTCTTGTGGATACAGCAATTGTCGAGTTCATCATTATTCTCGTGGATACAGCGATTATTAAATTCTTAATTATTCTCATGGATACAGCGATTATCGAATTCGTCATTATTCTCGTAGATACAGTGATTATCGAATTCATCATTATTCTCGTAGATACAGTGATTAACAACTTCTTCATTATTCTCGTGGATACAGCGATTGTCGAGTTCATCATTATTCTCGTGGATACAGCAATTTTTAAATTCTTCATTATTCTCATGGATACAGCGATTATCGAATTCGTCATTATTCTCGTAGATACAGCGGATATCAACTTCTTCGTTATTCTCATGGATGCAGCGATTATCGAATTCGTCATTATTCGCGTAGATACAGCGATTATTAAATTCATCATTATTCTCGTGAATACAGCGATTGTCGAGTTCATCATTATTCTCGTAAAAACAGCGTTTATCAAATTCATCATTATTCTCGTGGATACAGCGATTATCGAATTCGTCATTATTCTCGTAGATACAGTGATTATCAACTTCTTAATTATTTTCGTGGATACAGCAATTATTAGATTCTTCTTTATTTTCATGGATACAGCGAATATCGAATTCGTCATTATTCTCGTAGATACAGTGATTATCAATTTCTTCATTATTCTCGTGGATACAGCAATTATCGAATTCATCATTATTCGCGTAGATACAGCTATTATCAAATTCATCATTATTCTCGTGGATACAGCGATTGTCGAGTTCATCTTTATTCTCGTAAAAACAGCGATTATCAAATTCATCATTATTCTCGTGGATACAGCGATTATCGAGTTTATCATTATTCTCGTGGATACAGTGATTCTCAAATTCTTTATTATTCTCATGGTTACAGTGATTATCGAATTCTTCATTATTCTCGTAGATACAGTAATTATCAACTTCTTTATTATTCTCGTGGATACAGCAATTTTTAAATTCTTCATTATTCTCATGGATACAGCGATTATCGAATTCATCATTTTTCTCGTGGATACAGCGATTATTAAATTCTTCTTTATTTTCATGGATACAGCGAATATCGAATTCGTCATTATTCTCGTAGATACAGTGATTATCAACTTCTTTATTATTCTCGTGGATACAGCAATTTTTAAATTCTTCATTATTCTCATGGATACAGCGATTATCGAATTCATCATTTTTCTCGTGGATACAGCGATTATTAAATTCTTCTTGATTTTCATGGGTACAGCGAATATCGAATTCGTCATTATTCTCGTAGATACAGCGATTATCAACTTCTTCGTTATTCTCATGGATGCAGCGATTATCGAATTCGTCATTATTCGCGTAGATACAGCGATTATCAAATTCATCATTATTCTCGTGGATACAGCGATTGTCGAGTTCATCATTATTCTCGTAAAAACAGCAATTATCAAATTCATCATTATTCTCGTGGATACAGCGATTATCGAGTTTATCATTATTCTCGTGGATACAGTGATTCTCAAATTCTTTATTATTCTCATGGATACAGTGATTATCGAATTCTTCATTATTTTCGTAGATACAGTCATTATCAACTTCTTCATTATTCTCGTGGATACAGCAATTTTTAAATTCTTTATTATTCTCATGGATACAGCGATTAACGAATTCGTCGTTATTCTCGTAGATAGAGTGATTATCAACTTCTTCATTATTCTCGATGATACAGCATTTTTTAAATTCTTCATTATTCTTATGGATACAGCGATTATCGAATTCATCATTATTCTCGTGGATACAGCGATCTTTAAATTCTTTATTATTCTCATGGATACAGCGATTATCGAATTCGTCATTATTCTCGTAGATACAGTGATTATCAACTTCTTTATTATTCTCGTGGATACAGCAATTTTTAAATTCTTCATTATTCTCATGGATACAGCGATTATCGAATTCGTCATTATTCGCGTAGAAACAGCGATTATCAAATTCAGCATTATTCTCGTGGATACAGCGATTGTCGAGTTTATCATTATTCTCGTAAAAACAGCGATTATCAAATCAATCATTATTCTCGTGGATACAGCGATTATCGAGTTCATCATTATTCTCGTGGATACAGCGATCTTTAAATTCTTTATTATTCTCATGGATACAGCGATTATCGAATTCGTCATTATTCTCGTAGATACAGCGATTATCAACTTCTTCGTTATTCTCATGGATGCAGCGATTATCGAATTCGTCATTATTCGCGTAGATACAGCGATTATCAAATTCAGCATTATTCTCGTGGATACAGCGATTGTCGAGTTTATCATTATTCTCGTAAAAACAGCGATTATAAAATTCATCATTATTCTCGTGGATACAGCGATTATCGAGTTCATCATTATTCTCGTGGATACAGTGATTCTCAAATTCTTCATAATTCTCATGGATACAGTGATTATCGAATTCTTTATTATTCTCGTAGATACAGTGATTATCAACTTCTTCATTATTCTCGTGGATACAGCGATTGTCGAGTTCAACATTATTCTCGTGGATACAGCGATTGTCGAGTTCATCATTATTCTCGTGGATACAGCGATTATCGAATTCGTCATTATTCTCGTAGATACAGTGTATATCAACTTCTTTATTATTCTCGTGGATACAGCAATTTTTAAATTCTTTATTATTTTCATGGATACGGCGATTATCGAATATATCATTTTTCTCGTTGATACAGCGATTATTAAATTCTCCTTTATTTTCATGGATACAGCGAATATCGAATTCGTCATTATTCTCGTAGATAAGGTGATTATCAACTTCTTTATTATTCTCGTGGATACAGCAATTTTTAAATTCTTCATTATTCTCATGGATACAGCGATTATCGAATTCATCATTTTTCTCGTGGATACAGCGATTATTAAATTCTTCTTTATTTTCATGGATACAGCGAATATTTAATTCGTCATTATTCTCGTAGATACAGCGATTATCAACTTCTTCATTATTCTCATGGATGCAGCGATTATCGAATTCGTCATTCTTCGCGTAGATACAGCGATTATCAAATTCATCATTATTCTCGTGGATACAGCGATTGTCGAGTTCATCATTATTCTCGTTAAAACAGCGATTATTAAATTCATCATTATTCTCGTGGATACAGCGATTATCGAGTTTATCATTATTCTCGTGGATACAGTGATTCTCAAATTCTTTATTATTCTCATGCATACAGTGATTATCGAATTCTTCATTCTTCTCGTCGATACAGTGATTATCAACTTCTTCATTATTCTCGTGGATACAGCGATTGTCGAGTTCATCATTATTCTTGTGGATACAGCGATTATCGAGTTCATCATTATTCTCGTGGATACAGCGGTTATTAAATTCTTCATTATTCTCATGGATACAGCGATTGTCGAGTTCATCATTATTCTCGTGGATACAGCGATTTTTAAATTCTTCAATATTCTCGTGGATACAGCGATTATCGAGTTCATCATTATTCTCGTGGATACAGTGATTCTTAAATTCTTCATTATTCTCGTGGATACAGAGATTCTCGAGTTCATCATTATTCTCGTGGATACAGTGATTGTCGAGCTCATCTATATTCTCGTGGATACAGCGATTTTTAAATTCTTCATTATTTTCGTAGATACAGTGATTATCAACTTCTTCATTATTTTCGTCAATACAGCAATTTTTTAATTCTTCATTATTCTCATGGATACAGCGATTATCGAATTCATCATTATTCTCGTGGATACAGCGATTTTTAATTTCTTTATTATTCTCGTAGATACAGTGATTATCAACTTCTTCATTATTCTCGTCAATACAGCAAGTTTAAAATTCTTCATTATTCTCATGGATACAGCGATTATCGAATTCATCCTTATTCTCGTGGATACAGCGATTTTTAAATTCTTTATTACTCTCCTTGATACAGCGATTGTCGAGTTCATCATCGTTCTCGTGGGTACAGCGATTATGAAATTCTTCGTTATTCTCATGGATACAGCGATTTTTAAATTCTTCTTTATTCTCGTGGATTAGCGATTATCAAGTTCATCATTATTCTCGTGGATACAGTGATTCTTAAATTCTTCATTATTCTCATGGATACAGCGATTATCGAATTCGTCATTATTCTCGTAGATAGAGTGATTATCAACTTCTTCATTATTCTCGTGGATACAGCAATCTTTCAATTCTTCATTATTCTCATTGATACAGCGATTATCGAATTCATCATTATTCTCGTGGATACAGCGATTTTTAAATTCTTCGTTATTCTCATGGATACAGCGATTGTCGAGTTCATCAATATTTTGCGTGGATACAGCGATTATCAAATTCTTCGTTATTCTCATGGATACAGCGATTATCGAATTCGTTATTATTCTCGTAGATACAGTGATTATCAACTTCTTCATTATTCTCGTGAATACAGCAATTTTTTAATTCTTTATTATTCTCATGGATACAGCGATTATCGAATTCGTCATTATTTTTGTAGATACAGTGATTATGAACTTCTTTATTATTCTCGTGAATACAGCGATTGTCGAGTTCATCATTATTCTCGTGGATACAGTGATTGTCGAGTTTATCATTGTTCTCGTGGATACAGCGATTTTTAAATTCTTTATTATTCTCGTGGAAACAGCGATTATCGACTTCATCATCATTCTCGTGGATACAGTGATTCTTAAATTCTTCATTATTTTCGTGGATACAGCGATTGTCGAGTTCATCATTATTCTCGTGGATACAGTGATTGTCGAGTTCATCATTATTCTCGTGGATACAGCGATTTTTAAATTCTTCATTATTTTCGTAGATACAGTGATTATCAACTTCTTCATTATTCTCGTCAATACAGCAATTTTTAAATTCTTCATTATTCTCATGGATACAGCGATTATCGAATTCATCATTATTCTTCGGGATACAGCGATTGTTAAATTCTTCATTATTCTCATGGACACAGCGATTGTCGAGTTCATCATTATTTTCATGGGTACAGCGATTATCAAATTCTTCGTTATTCTCATGGATACAGCGATTTTTAAATTCTTTATTATTCTCGTAGATACAGTGATTATCAACTTCTTTATTATTCTCGTCAATACAGCAATTTTTTAATTCTTCATTATTCTCATGGATACAGCGATTATCGAATTTATCATTATTCTCGTGGATACAACGATTTTTAAATTCCTCATTATTCTCATGGATACAGCGATTGTCGAGTTCATCATTTATCTCGTGGGTACAGCGATTATCAAATTCTTCGTTATTCTCATGAATACAGCGATTTAAAAATTCTTTATTATTCTCGTTGATACAGCGATTATCAAGTTCATCATTATTCTCGTGGATACAGTGATTCTTAAGATCTTCATTATTCTCATGGATACAGCGATTATCGAATTCGTTATTATTCTCGTAGATACAGTGATTATCAACTTCTTCATTATTCTCGTGGATACAGCAATTCTTAAATTCTTTATTATTCTCGTAGATACAGTGATTATCAACTTCTTCATTATTCTCGTCAATACAGCTATTTTTTAATTCTTCATTATTCTCATCGATACAGCGATTGTCGAGTTCATCATTATTCTCGTGGGTACAGCGATTATGAAATTCTTCGTTATTCTCATGGATACAGCGATTTTTAAATTCTTCATTATTCTCGACGATATAGCGATTATCAAGTTCGTTATTATTCTCGTGGATACAGTGATTCTTAAATTCTTCATTATTCTCATGGATACAGCGATGATCGAATTCGTCATTATTCTCGTAGATACAGTGATTATCAACTTCTTTATTATTCTCGTGGATACAGCAATCTTTAAATTCTTTATTATTCTCATGGATACAGCGATTATCGAATTTATCATTATTCTCGTGGATACAGCGATTTTTAAATTCTTTATCATTCCCATGGATACAGCGATTGTCGAGTTCATCAATATTCTCGTGGATACAGCGATTATCAAATTCTTCGTTATTCTCATGGATAAAGCGATTATCGAATTCGTCATTATTCTCGTAGATACAGTGATTATCAACTTCTTCATTATTCTCGTGGATACAGCTATTTTTCAATTCTTCATTATTCTCATGGATACAGCGATTATCGAATTCGTCATTATTCTCGTAGATACAGTGATTATCAACTTCTCTTCTATTCTCGTGGATACAGCGATTGTCGAGTTCATCCCTATTCTCGTGGATACAGTGATTGTCGAGTTCATCATTATTCTCGTGGATACAGCGATTTTTAAATTCTTCATTATTCTCGTGGAAACAGCGATTATGGAGTTCATCATTATTCTCGTGGATACAGTGATTCTTAAATTCTTTATTATTCTCGTGGATACAGCGATTGTCGAGTTCATCATTATTCTCGTGGATACAGTGATTGTCGAGTTCATCATTATTCTCGTGGATACAGCGATTTTTAAATTCTTTATTATTCTCGTAGATCAAGTGATTATCAACTTCTTCATTATTCTCGTCAATACAGCAATTTTTTAATTCTTTATTATTCTCATGGATACAGCGATTATCGAATTCATCATTATTCTCGGGGATACAGCGATTTTCAAATTCTTTATTATTCTCATGGATACAGCGATTGTCGAGTTCATCATTATTCTCATGGGTACAGCGATTATCAAATTCTTCGTTATTCTCATGGATACAGCGATTTTTAAATTCTTTATTATTCTCGTAGATACAGTGATTATCAACTTCTTTATTATTCTCGTCAATACAGCAATTTTTTAATTCTTCATTATTCTCATGGATACAGCGATTATCGAATTTATCATTATTCTCGTGGATACAACGATTTTTAAATTCCTCATTATTCTCATGGATACAGCGATTGTCGAGTTCATCATTTATCTCGTGGGTACAGCGATTATCAAATTCTTCGTTATTCTCATGAATACAGCGATTTAAAAATTCTTTATTATTCTCGTTGATACAGCGATTATCAAGTTCATCATTATTCTCGTAGATGCAGTGATTCTTAAATTCTTCATTATTCTCATGGATACAGCGATTATCTTATTCGTCATTATTCTCGTAGATACAGTGATTATCAACTTCTTCGTTATTCTCATGGATGCAGCGATTATCGAATTCGTCATTATTCGCGTAGATACAGCGATTATCAAATTCATCATTATTCTCGTGGATACAGCGATTGTCGAGTTCATCATTATTCTCGTTAAAACAGCGATTATCAAATTCATCATTATTCTCGTGGATACAGCGATTATCGAGTTTATCATTATTCTCGTGGATACAGTGATTCTCAAATTCTTTATTATTCTCATGCATACAGTGATTATCGAATTCTTCATTATTCTCGTCGATACAGTGATTATCAACTTCTTCATTATTCTCGTGGATACAGCGATTGTCGAGTTCATCATTATTCTTGTGGATACAGCAATTGTCGAGTTCATCATTATTCTCGTGGATACAGCGATTATTAAATTCTTAATTATTCTCATGGATACAGCGATTATCGAATTCGTCATTATTCTCGTAGATACAGCGGATATCAACTTCTTCGTTATTCTCATGGATGCAGCGATTATCGAATTCGTCATTATTCGCGTAGATACAGCGATTATTAAATTCATCATTATTCTCGTGAATACAGCGATTGTCGAGTTCATCATTATTCTCGTAAAAACAGCGATTATCAAATTCATCATTATTCTCGTGGATACAGCGATTATCGAATTCGTCATTATTCTCGTAGATACAGTGATTATCAACTTCTTAATTATTTTCGTGGATACAGCAATTATTAGATTCTTCTTTATTTTCATGGATACAGCGAATATCGAATTCGTCATTATTCTCGTAGATACAGTGATTATCAATTTCTTCATTATTCTCGTGGATACAGCAATTTTTAAATTCTTCATTATTCTCATGGATACAGCGATTATCAAATTCATCATTATTCTCGTGGATACAGCGATTGTCGAGTTCATCATTATTCTCGTAAAAACAGCGATTATCAAATTCATCATTATTCTCGTGGATACAGCGATTATCAAATTCATCATTATTCTCGTGGATACAGCGATTATCGAGTTCATCATTATTCTCGTGGATACAGTGATTTCATAAATTCGTCATTATTCTCGTAGATGCAGTGATTATCGAATTTATCATTATTCTCGTAGATACAGTGATTAACAACTTCTTCATTATTCTCGTGGATACAGCGATTGTCGAGTTCATCATTATTCTCGTGGATACAGCGATTTTTAAATTCTTTATTATTCTCATGGATACAGCGATTATCGAATTCGTCATTATTCTCGTAGATACAGCGATTATCAACTTCTTCGTTATTCTCATGGATGATGCGATTATCGAATTCGTCATTATTCGCGTAGATACGGCGATTATGAAATTCATCATTATTCTCGTGGATACAGCAATTGTCGAGTTCATCATTATTCTCGTAAAAACAGCGATTATCAAATTCATCATTATTCTCGTGGATACAGCGATTATCGAGTTCATCATTATTCTCGTGGATACAGCGATTATCGAGTTCATCATTATTCTCGTGGATACAGTGATTCTCAAATTCTTCATTATTCCCATGGATACAGTGATTATCGAATTCTTCATTATTCTCGTAGATACAGTAATTATGTACTTCTTCATTATTCTCGTGGATACAGCGATTGTCGATTTCATCATTATTCTCGTGGATACAGCGATTGTCGAGTTCATCATTATTCTCGTGAATACAGCGATTATTAAATTCTTTATTATTCTCATGGATACAGCGATTGTCGAGTTCATCATTATTCTCGTGGATACAGCAATTTTTAAATTCTTCATTATTCTCATGGATACAGCGATTATCGAATTCATCATTTTTCTCGTGGATACAGCGATTATTAAATTCTTCTTGATTTTCATGGGTACAGCGAATATCGAATTCGTCATTATTTTCGTAGATACAGCGATTATCAACTTCTTCGTTATTCTCATGGATGCAGCGATTATCGAATTCGTCATTATTCGCGTAGATACAGCGATTATCAAATTCATCATTATTCTCGTGGATACAGCGATTGTCGAGTTCATCATTATTCTCGTAAAAACAGCAATTATCAAATTCATCATTATTCTCGTGGATACAGCGATTATCGAGTTTATCATTATTCTCGTGGATACAGTGATTCTCAAATTCTTTATTATTCTCATGGATACAGTGATTATCGAATTCTTCATTATTTTCGTAGATACAGTCATTATCAACTTCTTCATTATTCTCGTGGATACAGCAATTTTTAAATTCTTTATTATTCTCATGGATACAGCGATTATCGAATTCGTCGTTATTCTCGTAGATAGAGTGATTATCAACTTCTTCATTATTCTCGATGATACAGCATTTTTTAAATTCTTCATTATTCTTATGGATACAGCGATTATCGAATTCATCATTATTCTTGTGGATACAGCGATCTTTAAATTCTTTATTATTCTCATGGATACAGCGATTATCGAATTCGTCATTATTCTCGTAGATACAGTGATTATCAACTTCTTTATTATTCTCGTGGATACAGCAATTTTTAAATTCTTCATTATTCTCATGGATACAGCGATTATCGAATTCGTCATTATTCGCGTAGATACAGCGATTATCAAATTCAGCATTATTCTCGTGGATACAGCGATTGTCGAGTTTATCATTATTCTCGTAAAAACAGCGATTATCAAATTCATCATTATTCTCGTGGATACAGCGATTATCGAGTTCATCATTATTCTCGTGGATACAGCGATCTTAAAATTCTTTATTATTCTCATGGATACAGCGATTATCGAATTCGTCATTATTCTCGTAGATACAGCGATTATCAACTTCTTCGTTATTCTCATGGATGCAGCGATTATCGAATTCGTCATTATTCGCGTGGATACAGCGATTATCAATATCAGCATTATTCTCGTGGATACAGCGATTGTCGAGTTTATCATTATTCTCGTAAAAACAGCGATTATAAAATTCATCATTATTCTCGTGGATACAGCGATTATCGAGTTCATCATTATTCTCGTGGATACAGTGATTCTCAAATTCTTCATAATTCTCATGGATACAGTGATTATCGAATTCTTTATTATTCTCGTAGATACAGTGATTATCAACTTCTTCATTATTCTCGTGGATACAGCGATTGTCGAGTTCAACATTATTCTCGTGGATACAGCGATTGTCGAGTTCATCATTATTCTCGTGGATACAGCGATTATCGAATTCGTCATTATTCTCGTAGATACAGTGTATATCAACTTCTTTATTATTCTCGTGGATACAGCAATTTTTAAATTCTTTATTATTTTCATGGATACGGCGATTATCGAATATATCATTTTTCTCGTTGATACAGCGATTATTAAATTCTTCTTTATTTTCATGGATACAGCGAATATCGAATTCGTCATTATTCTCGTAGATAAGGTGATTATCAACTTCTTTATTATTCTCGTGGATACAGCAATTTTTAAATTCTTCATTATTCTCATGGATACAGCGATTATCGAATTCATCATTTTTCTCGTGGATACAGCGATTATTAAATTCTTCTTTATTTTCATGGATACAGCGAATATTTAATTCGTCATTATTCTCGTAGATACAGCGATTATCAACTTCTTCATTATTCTCATGGATGCAGCGATTATCGAATTCGTCATTCTTCGCGTAGATACAGCGATTATCAAATTCATCATTATTCTCGTGGATACAGCGATTGTCGAGTTCATCATTATTCTCGTTAAAACAGCGATTATCAAATTCATCATTATTCTCGTGGATACAGCGATTATCGAGTTTATCATTATTCTCGTGGATACAGTGATTCTCAAATTCTTTATTATTCTCATGCATACAGTGATTATCGAATTCTTCATTCTTCTCGTCGATACAGTGATTATCAACTTCTTCATTATTCTCGTCAATACAGCAATTTTTTAATTCTTTATTATTCTCATGGATACAGCGATTATCGAATTCATCATTATTCTCGTGGATACAGCGATTTTCAATTTCTTTATTATTCTCGTAGATACAGTGATTATCAACTTCTTCTCTATTTTCGTCAATACAGCAAGTTTAAAATTCTTTATTATTCTCATGGATACAGCGATTATCGAATTCATCCTTATTCTCGTGGATACAGCGATTTTCAAATTCTTTATTATTCTCATTGATACAGCGATTGTCGAGTTCATCATTATTCTCGTGGGTACAGCGATTATGAAATTCTTCGTTATTCTCATGGATACAGCGATTTTTAAATTCTTCTTTATTCTCGTGGATATAGCGATTATCAAGTTCATCATTATTCTCGTGGATACAGTGATTCTTAAATTCTTCATTATACTCATGGATAAAGCGATTATCGAATTCGTCATTATTCTCGTAAATAGAGTGATTATCAACTTCTTCATTATTCTCGTGGATACAGCAATCTTTAAATTCTTCATTATTCTCATTGATACAGCGATTATCGACTTCATCATTATTCTCGTGGATACAGCGATTTTTAAATTCTTTATTATTCTCATGGATACAGCGATTGTCGAGTTCATCAATATTCTCGTGGATACAGCGATTATCAAATTCTTCGTTATTCTCATGGATACAGCGATTATCGAATTCGTTATTATTCTCGTAGATACAGTGATTATCAACTTCTTCATTATTCTCGTGGATACAGCAATTTTTTAATTCTTTATTATTCTCATGGATACAGCGATTATCGAATTCGTCATTATTTTCGTAGATACAGTGATTATCAACATCTTTATTATTCTCGTGAATACAGCGATTGTCGAGTTCATCATTATTCTCGTGGATACAGTGATTGTCGAGTTCATCATTGTTCTCGTGGATATAGCGATTTTTAAATTCTTCATTATTCTCGTGGAAACAGCGAGTATCGAGTTCATCATTATTCTCGTGGATACAGTGATTCTTAAATTCTTCATTATTTTCGTGGATACAGCGATTGTCGAGTTCATCATTATTCTCGTGGATACAGTGATTGTCGAGTTCATCATTATTCTCGTGGATACAGCGATTTTTAAATTCTTTATTATTTTCGTAGATACAGTGATTATCACCTTCTTCATTATTCTCGTCAATACAGCAATTTTTAAATTCTTCATTATTCTCATAGATACAGCGATTATCGAATTCATCATTATTCTTCGGGATAAAGCGATTGTTAAATTCTTCATTATTCTCATGGATACAGCGATTGTCGAGTTCATCATTATTTTCATGGGTACAGCGATTATCAAATTCTTCGTTATTCTCATGGATACAGCGATTTTTAAATTCTTCATTATTCTCGTAGATACAGTGATTATCAACTTCTTCATTATTCTCGTCAATACAGCAATTTTTTAATTCTTCATTATTCTCATGGATACAGCGATTATTGAATTTATCATTATTCTCGTGGATACAGGGATTTTTAAATTCCTCATTATTCTCATGGATACAGCGATTGTCGAGTTCATCATTTATTTCGTGGGTACAGCGATTATCAAAATCTTCGTTATTCTCATGAATACAGCGATTTTAAAATTCTTCATTATTCTCGTTGATACAGCGATTATCAAGTTCATCATTATTCTCGTGGATACAGTGATTCTTAAGATCTTCATTATTCTCATGGATACAGCGATTATCGAATTCGTTATTATTCTCGTAGATACAGTGATTATCAACTTCTTCATTATTCTCGTGGATACAGCAATTTTTAAATTCTTTATTATTCTCATGGATACAGCGATTATCGAATTCGTCGTTATTCTCGTAGATACAGTGATTATCAACTTCTTCATTATTCTTGTTGATACTGCAATTTTTGAATTCTTAATTATTCTTATGGATACAGCGATTATCGAATTCATCATTATTCTCGTGGATACAGCGATTTTTAAATTCTTTATTATTCTCATGGATACAGCGATTATCGAATTCGTCATTATTCTCGTAGATACAGTGATTATCAACTTCTTTATTATTCTCGTGGATACAGCGATTGTCGAGTTCATCATTATTCTCGTTAAAACAGCGATTATCAAATTCATCATTATTCTCGTGGATACAGCGATTATCGAGTTTATCATTATTCTCGTGGATACAGTGATTCTCAAATTCTTTATTATTCTCATGCATACAGTGATTATCGAATTCTTCATTATTCTCGTCGATACAGTGATTATCAACTTCTTCATTATTCTCGTGGATACAGCGATTGTCGAGTTCATCATTATTCTTGTGGATACAGCAATTGTCGAGTTCATCATTATTCTCGTGGATACAGCGATTATTAAATTCTTAATTATTCTCATGGATACAGCGATTATCGAATTCGTCATTATTCTCGTAGATACAGTGATTATCGAATTCATCATTATTCTCGTAGATACAGTGATTAACAACTTCTTCATTATTCTCGTAGATACAGTGATTATCAACTTCTTAATTATTTTCGTGGATACAGCAATTATTAGATTCTTCTTTATTTTCATGGATACAGCGAATATCGAATTCGTCATTATTCTCGTAGATACAGTGATTATCAATTTCTTCATTATTCTCGTGGATACAGCAATTATCGAATTCATCATTATTCGCGTAGATACAGCTATTATCAAATTCATCATTATTCTCGTGGATACAGCGATTGTCGAGTTCATCTTTATTCTCGTAAAAACAGCGATTATCAAATTCATCATTATTCTCGTGGATACAGCGATTATCGAGTTTATCATTATTCTCGTGGATACAGTGATTCTCAAATTCTTTATTATTCTCATGGTTACAGTGATTATCGAATTCTTCATTATTCTCGTAGATACAGTAATTATCAACTTCTTTATTATTCTCGTGGATACAGCAATTTTTAAATTCTTCATTATTCTCATGGATACAGCGATTATCGAATTCATCATTTTTCTCGTGGATACAGCGATTATTAAATTCTTCTTTATTTTCATGGATACAGCGAATATCGAATTCGTCATTATTCTCGTAGATACAGTGATTATCAACTTCTTTATTATTCTCGTGGATACAGCAATTTTTAAATTCTTCATTATTCTCATGGATACAGCGATTATCGAATTCATCATTTTTCTCGTGGATACAGCGATTATTAAATTCTTCTTGATTTTCATGGGTACAGCGAATATCGAATTCGTCATTATTCTCGTAGATACAGCGATTATCAACTTCTTCGTTATTCTCATGGATGCAGCGATTATCGAATTCGTCATTATTCGCGTAGATACAGCGATTATCAAATTCATCATTATTCTCGTGGATACAGCGATTGTCGAGTTCATCATTATTCTCGTAAAAACAGCAATTATCAAATTCATCATTATTCTCGTGGATACAGCGATTATCGAGTTTATCATTATTCTCGTGGATACAGTGATTCTCAAATTCTTTATTATTCTCATGGATACAGTGATTATCGAATTCTTCATTATTTTCGTAGATACAGTCATTATCAACTTCTTCATTATTCTCGTGGATACAGCAATTTTTAAATTCTTTATTATTCTCATGGATACAGCGATTAACGAATTCGTCGTTATTCTCGTAGATAGAGTGATTATCAACTTCTTCATTATTCTCGATGATACAGCATTTTTTAAATTCTTCATTATTCTTATGGATACAGCGATTATCGAATTCATCATTATTCTCGTGGATACAGCGATCTTTAAATTCTTTATTATTCTCATGGATACAGCGATTATCGAATTCGTCATTATTCTCGTAGATACAGTGATTATCAACTTCTTTATTATTCTCGTGGATACAGCAATTTTTAAATTCTTCATTATTCTCATGGATACAGCGATTATCGAATTCGTCATTATTCGCGTAGAAACAGCGATTATCAAATTCAGCATTATTCTCGTGGATACAGCGATTGTCGAGTTTATCATTATTCTCGTAAAAACAGCGATTATCAAATTCATCATTATTCTCGTGGATACAGCGATTATCGAGTTCATCATTATTCTCGTGGATACAGCGATCTTTAAATTCTTTATTATTCTCATGGATACAGCGATTATCGAATTCGTCATTATTCTCGTAGATACAGCGATTATCAACTTCTTCGTTATTCTCATGGATGCAGCGATTATCGAATTCGTCATTATTCGCGTAGATACAGCGATTATCAAATTCAGCATTATTCTCGTGGATACAGCGATTGTCGAGTTTATCATTATTCTCGTAAAAACAGCGATTATAAAATTCATCATTATTCTCGTGGATACAGCGATTATCGAGTTCATCATTATTCTCGTGGATACAGTGATTCTCAAATTCTTCATAATTCTCATGGATACAGTGATTATCGAATTCTTTATTATTCTCGTAGATACAGTGATTATCAACTTCTTCATTATTCTCGTGGATACAGCGATTGTCGAGTTCAACATTATTCTCGTGGATACAGCGATTGTCGAGTTCATCATTATTCTCGTGGATACAGCGATTATCGAATTCGTCATTATTCTCGTAGATACAGTGTATATCAACTTCTTTATTATTCTCGTGGATACAGCAATTTTTAAATTCTTTATTATTTTCATGGATACGGCGATTATCGAATATATCATTTTTCTCGTTGATACAGCGATTATTAAATTCTTCTTTATTTTCATGGATACAGCGAATATCGAATTCGTCATTATTCTCGTAGATAAGGTGATTATCAACTTCTTTATTATTCTCGTGGATACAGCAATTTTTAAATTCTTCATTATTCTCATGGATACAGCGATTATCGAATTCATCATTTTTCTCGTGGATACAGCGATTATTAAATTCTTCTTTATTTTCATGGATACAGCGAATATTTAATTCGTCATTATTCTCGTAGATACAGCGATTATCAACTTCTTCATTATTCTCATGGATGCAGCGATTATCGAATTCGTCATTCTTCGCGTAGATACAGCGATTATCAAATTCATCATTATTCTCGTGGATACAGCGATTGTCGAGTTCATCATTATTCTTGTGGATACAGCGATTATCGAGTTCATCATTATTCTCGTGGATACAGCGGTTATTAAATTCTTCATTATTCTCATGGATACAGCGATTGTCGAGTTCATCATTATTCTCGTGGATACAGCGATTTTTAAATTCTTCAATATTCTCGTGGATACAGCGATTATCGAGTTCATCATTATTCTCGTGGATACAGTGATTCTTAAATTCTTCATTATTCTCGTGGATACAGAGATTCTCGAGTTCATCATTATTCTCGTGGATACAGTGATTGTCGAGCTCATCTATATTCTCGTGGATACAGCGATTTTTAAATTCTTCATTATTTTCGTAGATACAGTGATTATCAACTTCTTCATTATTTTCGTCAATACAGCAATTTTTTAATTCTTCATTATTCTCATGGATACAGCGATTATCGAATTCATCATTATTCTCGTGGATACAGCGATTTTTAATTTCTTTATTATTCTCGTAGATACAGTGATTATCAACTTCTTCATTATTCTCGTCAATACAGCAAGTTTAAAATTCTTCATTATTCTCATGGATACAGCGATTATCGAATTCATCCTTATTCTCGTGGATACAGCGATTTTTAAATTCTTTATTATTCTCCTTGATACAGCGATTGTCGAGTTCATCATCGTTCTCGTGGGTACAGCGATTATGAAATTCTTCGTTATTCTCATGGATACAGCGATTTTTAAATTCTTCTTTATTCTCGTGGATTAGCGATTATCAAGTTCATCATTATTCTCGTGGATACAGTGATTCTTAAATTCTTCATTATTCTCATGGATACAGCGATTATCGAATTCGTCATTATTCTCGTAGATAGAGTGATTATCAACTTCTTCATTATTCTCGTGGATACAGCAATCTTTCAATTCTTCATTATTCTCATTGATACAGCGATTATCGAATTCATCATTATTCTCGTGGATACAGCGATTTTTAAATTCTTCGTTATTCTCATGGATACAGCGATTGTCGAGTTCATCAATATTCTCGTGGATACAGCGATTATCAAATTCTTCGTTATTCTCATGGATACAGCGATTATCGAATTCGTTATTATTCTCGTAGATACAGTGATTATCAACTTCTTCATTATTCTCGTGAATACAGCAATTTTTTAATTCTTTATTATTCTCATGGATACAGCGATTATCGAATTCGTCATTATTTTTGTAGATACAGTGATTATGAACTTCTTTATTATTCTCGTGAATACAGCGATTGTCGAGTTCATCATTATTCTCGTGGATACAGTGATTGTCGAGTTTATCATTGTTCTCGTGGATACAGCGATTTTTAAATTCTTCATTATTCTCGTGGAAACAGCGATTATCGAGTTCATCATCATTCTCGTGGATACAGTGATTCTTAAATTCTTCATTATTTTCGTGGATACAGCGATTGTCGAGTTCATCATTATTCTCGTGGATACAGCGATTTTTAAATTCTTCATTATTTTCGTAGATACAGTGATTATCAACTTCTTCATTATTCTCGTCAATACAGCAATTTTTAAATTCTTCATTATTCTCATGGATACAGCGATTATCGAATTCATCATTATTCTTCGGGATACAGCGATTGTTAAATTCTTCATTATTCTCATGGACACAGCGATTGTCGAGTTCATCATTATTTTCATGGGTACAGCGATTATCAAATTCTTCGTTATTCTCATGGATACAGCGATTTTTAAATTCTTTATTATTCTCGTAGATACAGTGATTATCAACTTCTTTATTATTCTCGTCAATACAGCAATTTTTTAATTCTTCATTATTCTCATGGATACAGCGATTATCGAATTTATCATTATTCTCGTGGATACAACGATTTTTAAATTCCTCATTATTCTCATGGATACAGCGATTGTCGAGTTCATCATTTATCTCGTGGGTACAGCGATTATCAAATTCTTCGTTATTCTCATGAATACAGCGATTTAAAAATTCTTTATTATTCTCGTTGATACAGCGATTATCAAGTTCATCATTATTCTCGTGGATACAGTGATTCTTAAGATCTTCATTATTCTCATGGATACAGCGATTATCGAATTCGTTATTATTCTCGTAGATACAGTGATTATCAACTTCTTCATTATTCTCGTGGATACAGCAATTTTTAAATTCTTTATTATTCTCGTAGATACAGTGATTATCAACTTCTTCATTATTCTCGTCAATACAGCTATTTTTTAATTCTTCATTATTCTCATCGATACAGCGATTGTCGAGTTCATCATTATTCTCGTGGGTACAGCGATTATGAAATTCTTCGTTATTCTCATGGATACAGCGATTTTTAAATTCTTCATTATTCTCGACGATATAGCGATTATCAAGTTCGTTATTATTCTCGTGGATACAGTGATTCTTAAATTCTTCATTATTCTCATGGATACAGCGATGATCGAATTCGTCATTATTCTCGTAGATACAGTGATTATCAACTTCTTTATTATTCTCGTGGATACAGCAATCTTTAAATTCTTTATTATTCTCATGGATACAGCGATTATCGAATTCATCATTATTCTCGTGGATACAGCGATTTTTAAATTCTTTATCATTCCCATGGATACAGCGATTGTCGAGTTCATCAATATTCTCGTGGATACAGCGATTATCAAATTCTTCGTTATTCTCATGGATAAAGCGATTATCGAATTCGTCATTATTCTCGTAGATACAGTGATTATCAACTTCTTCATTATTCTCGTGGATACAGTTATTTTTCAATTCTTCATTATTCTCATGGATACAGCGATTATCGAATTCGTCATTATTCTCGTAGATACAGTGATTATCAACTTCTCTTCTATTCTCGTGGATACAGCGATTGTCGAGTTCATCCCTATTCTCGTGGATACAGTGATTGTCGAGTTCATCATTATTCTCGTGGATACAGCGATTTTTAAATTCTTCATTATTCTCGTGGAAACAGCGATTATGGAGTTCATCATTATTCTCGTGGATACAGTGATTCTTAAATTCTTTATTATTCTCGTGGATACAGCGATTGTCGAGTTCATCATTATTCTCGTGGATACAGTGATTGTCGAGTTCATCATTATTCTCGTGGATACAGCGATTTTTAAATTCTTTATTATTCTCGTAGATCAAGTGATTATCAACTTCTTCATTATTCTCGTCAATACAGCAATTTTTTAATTCTTTATTATTCTCATGGATACAGCGATTATCGAATTCATCATTATTCTCGGGGATACAGCGATTTTCAAATTCTTCATTATTCTCATGGATACAGCGATTGTCGAGTTCATCATTATTCTCATGGGTACAGCGATTATCAAATTCTTCGTTATTCTCATGGATACAGCGATTTTTTAATTCTTTATTATTCTCGTAGATACAGTGATTATCAACTTCTTTATTATTCTCGTCAATACAGCAATTTTTTAATTCTTCATTATTCTCATGGATACAGCGATTATCGAATTTATCATTATTCTCGTGGATACAACGATTTTTAAATTCTTTATTATTCTCATGGATACAGCGATTGTCGAGTTCATCATTTATCTCGTGGGTACAGCGATTATCAAATTCTTCGTTATTCTCATGAATACAGCGATTTAAAAATTCTTTATTATTCTCGTTGATACAGCGATTATCAAGTTCATCATTATTCTCGTAGATGCAGTGATTCTTAAATTCTTCATTATTCTCATGGATACAGCGATTATCTTATTCGTCATTATTCTCGTAGATACAGTGATTATCAACTTCTTCGTTATTCTCATGGATGCAGCGATTATCGAATTCGTCATTATTCGCGTAGATACAGCGATTATCAAATTCATCATTATTCTCGTGGATACAGCGATTGTCGAGTTCATCATTATTCTCGTTAAAACAGCGATTATCAAATTCATCATTATTCTCGTGGATACAGCGATTATCGAGTTTATCATTATTCTCGTGGATACAGTGATTCTCAAATTCTTTATTATTCTCATGCATACAGTGATTATCGAATTCTTCATTATTCTCGTCGATACAGTGATTATCAACTTCTTCATTATTCTCGTGGATACAGCGATTGTCGAGTTCATCATTATTCTTGTGGATACAGCAATTGTCGAGTTCATCATTATTCTCGTGGATACAGCGATTATTAAATTCTTAATTATTCTCATGGATACAGCGATTATCGAATTCGTCATTATTCTCGTAGATACAGCGGATATCAACTTCTTCGTTATTCTCATGGATGCAGCGATTATCGAATTCGTCATTATTCGCGTAGATACAGCGATTATTAAATTCATCATTATTCTCGTGAATACAGCGATTGTCGAGTTCATCATTATTCTCGTAAAAACAGCGATTATCAAATTCATCATTATTCTCGTGGATACAGCGATTATCGAATTCGTCATTATTCTCGTAGATACAGTGATTATCAACTTCTTTATTATTCTCGTGGATACAGCAATTTTTAAATTCTTCATTATTCTCATGGATACAGCGATTATCGAATTCGTCATTATTCGCGTAGAAACAGCGATTATCAAATTCAGCATTATTCTCGTGGATACAGCGATTGTCGAGTTTATCATTATTCTCGTAAAAACAGCGATTATCAAATTCATCATTATTCTCGTGGATACAGCGATTATCGAGTTCATCATTATTCTCGTGGATACAGCGATCTTTAAATTCTTTATTATTCTCATGGATACAGCGATTATCGAATTCGTCATTATTCTCGTAGATACAGCGATTATCAACTTCTTCGTTATTCTCATGGATGCAGCGATTATCGAATTTGTCATTATTCGCGTAGATACAGCGATTATCAAATTCAGCATTATTCTCGTGGATACAGCGATTGTCGAGTTTATCATTATTCTCGTAAAAACAGCGATTATAAAATTCATCATTATTCTCGTGGATACAGCGATTATCGAGTTCATCATTATTCTCGTGGATACAGTGATTCTCAAATTCTTCATAATTCTCATGGATACAGTGATTATCGAATTCTTTATTATTCTCGTAGATACAGTGATTATCAACTTCTTCATTATTCTCGTGGATACAGCGATTGTCGAGTTCAACATTATTCTCGTGGATACAGCGATTGTCGAGTTCATCATTATTCTCGTGGATACAGCGATTATCGAATTCGTCATTATTCTTGTAGATACAGTGTATATCAACTTCTTTATTATTCTCGTGGGTACAGCAATTTTTAAATTCTTTATTATTTTCATGGATACGGCGATTATCGAATATATCATTTTTCTCGTTGATACAGCGATTATTAAATTCTTCTTTATTTTCATGGATACAGCGAATATCGAATTCGTCATTATTCTCGTAGATAAGGTGATTATCAACTTCTTTATTATTCTCGTGGATACAGCAATTTTTAAATTCTTCATTATTCTCATGGATACAGCGATTATCGAATTCATCATTTTTCTCGTGGATACAGCGATTATTAAATTCTTCTTTATTTTCATGGATACAGCGAATATTTAATTCGTCATTATTCTCGTAGATACAGCGATTATCAACTTCTTCATTATTCTCATGGATGCAGCGATTATCGAATTCGTCATTCTTCGCGTAGATACAGCGATTATCAAATTTATCATTATTCTCGTGGATACAGCGATTGTCGAGTTCATCATTATTCTCGTTAAAACAGCGATTATTAAATTCATCATTATTCTCGTGGATACAGCGATTATCGAGTTTATCATTATTCTCGTTGATACAGTGATTCTCAAATTCTTTATTATTCTCATGCATACAGTGATTATCGAATTCTTCATTCTTCTCGTCGATACAGTGATTATCAACTTCTTCATTATTCTCGTGGATACAGCGATTGTCGAGTTCATCATTATTCTCGTGGATACAGTGATTGTCGAGTTCATCATTATTCTCGTGGATACAGCGATTTTTAAATTCTTTATTATTCTCGTAGATCAAGTGATTATCAACTTCTTCATTATTCTCGTCAATACAGCAATTTTTTAATTCTCTATTATTCTCATGGATACAGCGATTATCGAATTCATCATTATTCTCGGGGATACAGCGATTTTCAAATTCTTCATTATTCTCATGGATACAGCGATTGTCGAGTTCATCATTATTCTCATGGGTACAGCGATTATCAAATTCTTCGTTATTCTCATGGATACAGCGATTTTTAAATTCTTTATTATTCTCGTAGATACAGTGATTATCAACTTCTTTATTATTCTCGTCAATATAGCAATTTTTTAATTCTTCATTATTCTCATGGATACAGCGATTATCGAATTTATCATTATTCTCGTGGATACAACGATTTTTAAATTCCTCATTATTCTCATGGATACAGCGATTGTCGAGTTCATCATTTATCTCGTGGGTACAGCGATTATCAAATTCTTCGTTATTCTCATGAATACAGCGATTTAAAAATTCTTTATTATTCTCGTTGATACAGCGATTATCAAGTTCATCATTATTCTCGTAGATGCAGTGATTCTTAAATTCTTCATTATTCTCATGGATACAGCGATTATCTTATTCGTCATTATTCTCGTAGATACAGTGATTATCAACTTCTTCGTTATTCTCATGGATGCAGCGATTATCGAATTCGTCATTATTCGCGTAGATACAGCGATTATCAAATTCATCATTATTCTCGTGGATACAGCGATTGTCGAGTTCATCATTATTCTCGTTAAAACAGCGATTATCAAATTCATCATTATTCTCGTGGATACAGCGATTATCGAGTTTATCATTATTCTCGTGGATACAGTGATTCTCAAATTCTTTATTATTCTCATGCATACAGTGATTATCGAATTCTTCATTATTCTCGTCGATACAGTGATTATCAACTTCTTCATTATTCTCGTGGATACAGCGATTGTCGAGTTCATCATTATTCTTGTGGATACAGCAATTGTCGAGTTCATCATTATTCTCGTGGATACAGCGATTATTAAATTCTTAATTATTCTCATGGATACAGCGATTATCGAATTCGTCATTATTCTCGTAGATACAGCGGATATCAACTTCTTCGTTATTCTCATGGATGCAGCGATTATCGAATTCGTCATTATTCGCGTAGATACAGCGATTATTAAATTCATCATTATTCTCGTGAATACAGCGATTGTCGAGTTCATCATTATTCTCGTAAAAACAGCGATTATCAAATTCATCATTATTCTCGTGGATACAGCGATTATCGAATTCGTCATTATTCTCGTAGATACAGTGATTATCAACTTCTTAATTATTTTCGTGGATACAGCAATTATTAGATTCTTCTTTATTTTCATGGATACAGCGAATATCGAATTCGTCATTATTCTCGTAGATACAGTGATTATCAATTTCTTCATTATTCTCGTGGATACAGCAATTATCGAATTCATCATTATTCGCGTAGATACAGCTATTATCAAATTCATCATTATTCTCGTGGATACAGCGATTGTCGAGTTCATCTTTATTCTCGTAAAAACAGCGATTATCAAATTCATCATTATTCTCGTGGATACAGCGATTATCGAGTTTATCATTATTCTCGTGGATACAGTGATTCTCAAATTCTTTATTATTCTCATGGTTACAGTGATTATCGAATTCTTCATTATTCTCGTAGATACAGTAATTATCAACTTCTTTATTATTCTCGTGGATACAGCAATTTTTAAATTCTTCATTATTCTCATGGATACAGCGATTATCGAATTCATCATTTTTCTCGTGGATACAGCGATTATTAAATTCTTCTTTATTTTCATGGATACAGCGAATATCGAATTCGTCATTATTCTCGTAGATACAGTGATTATCAACTTCTTTATTATTTTCGTGGATACAGCAATTTTTAAATTCTTCATTATTCTCATGGATACAGCGATTATCGAATTCATCATTTTTCTCGTGGATACAGCGATTATTAAATTCTTCTTGATTTTCATGGGTACAGCGAATATCGAATTCGTCATTATTCTCGTAGATACAGCGATTATCAACTTCTTCGTTATTCTCATGGATGCAGCGATTATCGAATTCGTCATTATTCGCGTAGATACAGCGATTATCAAATTCATCATTATTCTCGTGGATACAGCGATTGTCGAGTTCATCATTATTCTCGTAAAAACAGCAATTATCAAATTCATCATTATTCTCGTGGATACAGCGATTATCGAGTTTATCATTATTCTCGTGGATACAGTGATTCTCAAATTCTTTATTATTCTCATGGATACAGTGATTATCGAATTCTTCATTATTTTCGTAGATACAGTCATTATCAACTTCTTCATTATTCTCGTGGATACAGCAATTTTTAAATTCTTTATTATTCTCATGGATACAGCGATTAACGAATTCGTCGTTATTCTCGTAGATAGAGTGATTATCAACTTCTTCATTATTCTCGATGATACAGCATTTTTTAAATTCTTCATTATTCTTATGGATACAGCGATTATCGAATTCATCATTATTCTCGTGGATACAGCGATCTTTAAATTCTTTATTATTCTCATGGATACAGCGATTATCGAATTCGTCATTATTCTCGTAGATACAGTGATTATCAACTTCTTTATTATTCTCGTGGATACAGCAATTTTTAAATTCTTCATTATTCTCATGGATACAGCGATTATCGAATTCGTCATTATTCGCGTAGAAACAGCGATTATCAAATTCAGCATTATTCTCGTGGATACAGCGATTGTCGAGTTTATCATTATTCTCGTAAAAACAGCGATTATCAAATTCATCATTATTCTCGTGGATACAGCGATTATCGAGTTCATCATTATTCTCGTGGATACAGCGATCTTTAAATTCTTTATTATTCTCATGGATACAGCGATTATCGAATTCGTCATTATTCTCGTAGATACAGCGATTATCAACTTCTTCGTTATTCTCATGGATGCAGCGATTATCGAATTTGTCATTATTCGCGTAGATACAGCGATTATCAAATTCAGCATTATTCTCGTGGATACAGCGATTGTCGAGTTTATCATTATTCTCGTAAAAACAGCGATTATAAAATTCATCATTATTCTCGTGGATACAGCGATTATCGAGTTCATCATTATTCTCGTGGATACAGTGATTCTCAAATTCTTCATAATTCTCATGGATACAGTGATTATCGAATTCTTTATTATTCTCGTAGATACAGTGATTATCAACTTCTTCATTATTCTCGTGGATACAGCGATTGTCGAGTTCAACATTATTCTCGTGGATACAGCGATTGTCGAGTTCATCATTATTCTCGTGGATACAGCGATTATCGAATTCGTCATTATTCTCGTAGATACAGTGTATATCAACTTCTTTATTATTCTCGTGGATACAGCAATTTTTAAATTCTTTATTATTTTCATGGATACGGCGATTATCGAATATATCATTTTTCTCGTTGATACAGCGATTATTAAATTCTTCTTTATTTTCATGGATACAGCGAATATCGAATTCGTCATTATTCTCGTAGATAAGGTGATTATCAACTTCTTTATTATTCTCGTGGATACAGCAATTTTTAAATTCTTCATTATTCTCATGGATACAGCGATTATCGAATTCATCATTTTTCTCGTGGATACAGCGATTATTAAATTCTTCTTTATTTTCATGGATACAGCGAATATTTAATTCGTCATTATTCTCGTAGATACAGCGATTATCAACTTCTTCATTATTCTCATGGATGCAGCGATTATCGAATTCGTCATTCTTCGCGTAGATACAGCGATTATCAAATTCATCATTATTCTCGTGGATACAGCGATTGTCGAGTTCATCATTATTCTCGTTAAAACAGCGATTATTAAATTCATCATTATTCTCGTGGATACAGCGATTATCGAGTTTATCATTATTCTCGTTGATACAGTGATTCTCAAATTCTTTATTATTCTCATGCATACAGTGATTATCGAATTCTTCATTCTTCTCGTCGATACAGTGATTATCAACTTCTTCATTATTCTCGTGGATACAGCGATTGTCGAGTTCATCATTATTCTTGTGGATACAGCGATTATCGAGTTCATCATTATTCTTGTGGATACAGCGGTTATTAAATTCTTCATTATTCTCATGGATACAGCGATTGTCGAGTTCATCATTATTCTCGTGGATACAGCGATTTTTAAACTCTTCAATATTCTCGTGGATACAGCGATTATCGAGTTCATCATTATTCTCGTGGATACAGTGATTCTTAAATTCTTCATTATTCTCGTGGATACAGAGATTGTCGAGTTCATCATTATTCTCGTGGATACAGTGATTGTCGAGTTCATCTATATTCTCGTGGATACAGCGATTTTTAAATTCTTCATTATTTTCGTAGATACAGTGATTATCAACTTCTTCATTATTCTCGTCAATACAGCAATTTTTTAATTCTTTATTATTCTCATGGATACAGCGATTATCGAATTCATCATTATTCTCGTGGATACAGCGATTTTTAATTTCTTTATTATTCTCGTAGATACAGTGATTATCAACTTCTTCTCTATTTTCGTCAATATAGCAAGTTTAAAATTCTTCATTATTCCCATGGATACAGCGATTATCGAATTCATCCTTATTCTCGTGGATACAGCGATTTTTAAATTCTTTATTATTCTCATTGATACAGCGATTGTCGAGTTCATCATTATTCTCGTGGGTACAGCGATTATGAAATTCTTCGTTATTCTCATGGATACAGCGATTTTTAAATTCTTCTTTATTCTCGTGGATATAGCGATTATCAAGTTCATCATTATTCTCGTGGATACAGTGATTCTTAAATTCTTCATTATTCTCATGGATACAGCGATTATCGAATTCGTCATTATTCTCGTAAATAGAGTGATTATCAACTTCTTCATTATTCTCGTGGATACAGCAATCTTTAAATTCTTCATTATTCTCATTGATACAGCGATTATCGACTTCATCATTATTCTCGTGGATACAGCGATTTTTAAATTCTTCATTATTCTCATGGATACAGCGATTGTCGAGTTCATCAATATTCTCGTGGATACAGCGATTATCAAATTCTTCGTTATTCTCATGGATACAGCGATTATCGAATTCGTTATTATTCTCGTAGATACAGTGATTATCAACTTCTTCATTATTCTCGTGGATACAGCAATTTTTTAATTCTTTATTATTCTCATGGATACAGCGATTATCGAATTCGTCATTATTTTCGTAGATACAGTGATTATCAACATCTTTATTATTCTCGTGAATACAGCGATTGTCGAGTTCATCATTATTCTCGTGGATACAGTGATTGTCGAGTTCATCATTGTTCTCGTTGATACAGCGATTTTTAAATTCTTCATTATTCTCGTGGAAACAGCGAGTATCGAGTTCATCATTATTCTCGTGGATACAGTGATTCTTAAATTCTTCATTATTTTCGTGGATACAGCGATTGTCGAGTTCATCATTATTCTCGTGGATACAGTGATTGTCGAGTTCATCATTATTCTCGTGGATACAGCGATTTTTAAATTCTTCATTATTTTCGTAGATACAGTGATTATCAACTTCTTCATTATTCTCGTCAATACAGCAATTTTTAAATTCTTCATTATTCTCATGGATACAGCGATTATCGAATTCATCATTATTCTTCGGGATAAAGCGATTGTTAAATTCTTCATTATTCTCATGGATACAGCGATTGTCGAGTTCATCATTATTTTCATGGGTACAGCGATTATCAAATTCTTCGTTATTCTCATGGATACAGCGATTTTTAAATTCTTCATTATTCTCGTAGATACAGTGATTATCAACTTCTTCAATATTCTCGTCAATACAGCAATTTTTTAATTCTTCATTATTCTCATGGATACAGCGATTATTGAATTTATCATTATTCTCGTGGATACAGGGATTTTTAAATTCCTCATTATTCTCATGGATACAGCGATTGTCGAGTTCATCATTTATTTCGTGGGTACAGCGATTATCAAAATCTTCGTTATTCTCATGAATACAGCGATTTTAAAATTCTTCATTATTCTCGTTGATACAGCGATTATCAAGTTCATCATTATTCTCGTGGATACAGTGATTCTTAAGATCTTCATTATTCTCATGGATACAGCGATTATCGAATTCGTTATTATTCTCGTAGATACAGTGATTATCAACTTCTTCATTATTCTCGTGGATACAGCAATTTTTAAATTCTTTATTATTCTCATGGATACAGCGATTATCGAATTCGTCGTTATTCTCGTAGATACAGTGATTATCAACTTCTTCATTATTCTTGTTGATACTGCAATTTTTGAATTCTTAATTATTCTTATGGATACAGCGATTATCGAATTCATCATTATTCTCGTGGATACAGCGATTTTTAAATTCTTTATTATTCTCATGGATACAGCGATTATCGAATTCGTCATTATTCTCGTAGATACAGTGATTATCAACTTCTTTATTATTCTCGTGGATACAGCAATTTTTTAATTCTTCATTATTCTCATGGATACAGCGATTATCGCATTCTTAATTTTTCTCGTGGATACCGCGATTATGAAATTCTGCTTTATTTTCATGGATACGGCGAATATCGAATTCGTCATTATTCTCGTAGATACAGCGATTATCAACTTCTTCGTTATTCTCATGGATGCAGCGATTATCGAATTCGTCATTATTCGCGTAGATACAGCGATTATCAAATTCATCATTATTCTCGTGGATACAGCGATTGTCGAGTTCATCATTATTCTCGTAAAAACAGCGATTATCAAATTCATCATTATTCTCGTGGATACAGCGATTATCAAATTCATCATTATTCTCGTGGATACAGCGATTATCGAGTTCATCATTATTCTCGTGGATACAGTGATTCTTAAATTCGTCATTATTCTCGTAGATGCAGTGATTATCGGATTTATCATTATTCTCGTAGATACAGTGATTAACAACTTCTTCATTATTCTCGTGGATACAGCGATTGTCGAGTTCATCATTATTCTCGTGGATACAGCGATTTTTAAATTCTTTATTATTCTCATGGATACAGCGATTATCGAATTCGTCATTATTCTCGTAGATACAGCGATTATCAACTTCTTCGTTATTCTCATGGATGATGCGATTATCGAATTCGTCATTATTCGCGTAGATACGGCGATTATGAAATTCATCATTATTCTCGTGGATACAGCAATTGTCGAGTTCATCATTATTCTCGTAAAAACAGCGATTATCAAATTCATCATTATTCTCGTGGATACAGCGATTATCGAGTTCATCATTATTCTCGTGGATACAGCGATTATCGAGTTCATAATTATTCTCGTGGATACAGTGATTCTCAAATTCTTCATTATTCTCATGGATACAGTGATTATCGAATTCTTCATTATTCTCGTAGATACAGTGATTATGTACTTCTTCATTATTCTCGTGGATACAGCGATTGTCGATTTCATCATTATTCTCGTGGATACAGCAATTTTTAAATTCTTCATTATTCTCATGGATACAGCGATTATCGAATTCATCATTTTTCTCGTGGATACAGCGATTATTAAATTCTTCTTGATTTTCATGGGTACAGCGAATATCGAATTCGTCATTATTCTCGTAGATACAGCGATTATCAACTTCTTCGTTATTCTCATGGATGCAGCGATTATCGAATTCGTCATTATTCGCGTAGATACAGCGATTATCAAATTCATCATTATTCTCGTGGATACAGCGATTGTCGAGTTCATCATTATTCTCGTAAAAACAGCAATTATCAAATTCATCATTATTCTCGTGGATACAGCGATTATCGAGTTTATCATTATTCTCGTGGATACAGTGATTCTCAAATTCTTTATTATTCTCATGGATACAGTGATTATCGAATTCTTCATTATTTTCGTAGATACAGTCATTATCAACTTCTTCATTATTCTCGTGGATACAGCAATTTTTAAATTCTTTATTATTCTCATGGATACAGCGATTATCGAATTCGTCGTTATTCTCGTAGATAGAGTGATTATCAACTTCTTCATTATTCTCGATGATACAGCATTTTTTAAATTCTTCATTATTCTTATGGATACAGCGATTATCGAATTCATCATTATTCTTGTGGATACAGCGATCTTTAAATTCTTTATTATTCTCATGGATACAGCGATTATCGAATTCGTCATTATTCTCGTAGATACAGTGATTATCAACTTCTTTATTATTCTCGTGGATACAGCAATTTTTAAATTCTTCATTATTCTCATGGATACAGCGATTATCGAATTCGTCATTATTCGCGTAGATACAGCGATTATCAAATTCAGCATTATTCTCGTGGATACAGCGATTGTCGAGTTTATCATTATTCTCGTAAAAACAGCGATTATCAAATTCATCATTATTCTCGTGGATACAGCGATTATCGAGTTCATCATTATTCTCGTGGATACAGCGATCTTAAAATTCTTTATTATTCTCATGGATACAGCGATTATCGAATTCGTCATTATTCTCGTAGATACAGCGATTATCAACTTCTTCGTTATTCTCATGGATGCAGCGATTATCGAATTCGTCATTATTCGCGTAGATACAGCGATTATCAATATCAGCATTATTCTCGTGGATACAGCGATTGTCGAGTTTATCATTATTCTCGTAAAAACAGCGATTATAAAATTCATCATTATTCTCGTGGATACAGCGATTATCGAGTTCATCATTATTCTCGTGGATACAGTGATTCTCAAATTCTTCATAATTCTCATGGATACAGTGATTATCGAATTCTTTATTATTCTCGTAGATACAGTGATTATCAACTTCTTCATTATTCTCGTGGATACAGCGATTGTCGAGTTCAACATTATTCTCGTGGATACAGCGATTGTCGAGTTCATCATTATTCTCGTGGATACAGCGATTATCGAATTCGTCATTATTCTCGTAGATACAGTGTATATCAACTTCTTTATTATTCTCGTGGATACAGCAATTTTTAAATTCTTTATTATTTTCATGGATACGGCGATTATCGAATATATCATTTTTCTCGTTGATACAGCGATTATTAAATTCTTCTTTATTTTCATGGATACAGCGAATATCGAATTCGTCATTATTCTCGTAGATAAGGTGATTATCAACTTCTTTATTATTCTCGTGGATACAGCAATTTTTAAATTCTTCATTATTCTCATGGATACAGCGATTATCGAATTCATCATTTTTCTCGTGGATACAGCGATTATTAAATTCTTCTTTATTTTCATGGATACAGCGAATATTTAATTCGTCATTATTCTCGTAGATACAGCGATTATCAACTTCTTCATTATTCTCATGGATGCAGCGATTATCGAATTCGTCATTCTTCGCGTAGATACAGCGATTATCAAATTCATCATTATTCTCGTGGATACAGCGATTGTCGAGTTCATCATTATTCTCGTTAAAACAGCGATTATCAAATTCATCATTATTCTCGTGGATACAGCGATTATCGAGTTTATCATTATTCTCGTGGATACAGTGATTCTCAAATTCTTTATTATTCTCATGCATACAGTGATTATCGAATTCTTCATTCTTCTCGTCGATACAGTGATTATCAACTTCTTCATTATTCTCGTCAATACAGCAATTTTTTAATTCTTTTTTATTCTCATGGATACAGCGATTATCGAATTCATCATTATTCTCGTGGATACAGCGATTTTCAATTTCTTTATTATTCTCGTAGATACAGTGATTATCAACTTCTTCTCTATTTTCGTCAATACAGCAAGTTTAAAATTCTTGATTATTCTCATGGATACAGCGATTATCGAATTCATCCTTATTCTCGTGGATACAGCGATTTTTAAATTCTTTATTATTCTCATTGATACAGCGATTGTCGAGTTCATCATTATTCTCGTGGGTACAGCGATTATGAAATTCTTCGTTATTCTCATGGATACAGCGATTTTTAAATTCTTCTTTATTCTCGTGGATATAGCGATTATCAAGTTCATCATTATTCTCGTGGATACAGTGATTCTTAAATTCTTCATTATTCTCATGGATACAGCGATTATCGAATTCGTCATTATTCTCGTAAATAGAGTGATTATCAACTTCTTCATTATTCTCGTGGATACAGCAATCTTTAAATTCTTCATTATTCTCATTGATACAGCGATTATCGACTTCATCATTATTCTCGTGGATACAGCGATTTTTAAATTCTTTATTATTCTCATGGATACAGCGATTGTCGAGTTCATCAATATTCTCGTGGATACAGCGATTATCAAATTCTTCGTTATTCTCATGGATACAGCGATTATCGAATTCGTTATTATTCTCGTAGATACAGTGATTATCAACTTCTTCATTATTCTCGTGGATACAGCAATTTTTTAATTCTTTATTATTCTCATGGATACAGCGATTATCGAATTCGTCATTATTTTCGTAGATACAGTGATTATCAACATCTTTATTATTCTCGTGAATACAGCGATTGTCGAGTTCATCATTATTCTCGTGGATACAGTGATTGTCGAGTTCATCATTGTTCTCGTGGATATAGCGATTTTTAAATTCTTCATTATTCTCGTGGAAACAGCGAGTATCGAGTTCATCATTATTCTCGTGGATACAGTGATTCTTAAATTCTTCATTATTTTCGTGGATACAGCGATTGTCGAGTTCATCATTATTCTCGTGGATACAGTGATTGTCGAGTTCATCATTATTCTCGTGGATACAGCGATTTTTAAATTCTTCATTATTTTCGTAGATACAGTGATTATCACCTTCTTCATTATTCTCGTCAATACAGCAATTTTTAAATTCTTCATTATTCTCATAGATACAGCGATTATCGAATTCATCATTATTCTTCGGGATAAAGCGATTGTTAAATTCTTCATTATTCTCATGGATACAGCGATTGTCGAGTTCATCATTATTTTCATGGGTACAGCGATTATCAAATTCTTCGTTATTCTCATGGATACAGCGATTTTTAAATTCTTCATTATTCTCGTAGATACAGTGATTATCAACTTCTTCATTATTCTCGTCAATACAGCAATTTTTTAATTCTTCATTATTCTCATGGATACAGCGATTATTGAATTTATCATTATTCTCGTGGATACAGGGATTTTTAAATTCCTCATTATTCTCATGGATACAGCGATTGTCGAGTTCATCATTTATTTCGTGGGTACAGCGATTATCAAAATCTTCGTTATTCTCATGAATACAGCGATTTTAAAATTCTTCATTATTCTCGTTGATACAGCGATTATCAAGTTCATCATTATTCTCGTGGATACAGTGATTCTTAAGATCTTCATTATTCTCATGGATACAGCGATTATCGAATTCGTTATTATTCTCGTAGATACAGTGATTATCAACTTCTTCATTATTCTCGTGGATACAGCAATTTTTAAATTCTTTATTATTCTCATGGATACAGCGATTATCGAATTCGTCGTTATTCTCGTAGATACAGTGATTATCAACTTCTTCATTATTCTTGTTGATACTGCAATTTTTGAATTCTTAATTATTCTTATGGATACAGCGATTATCGAATTCATCATTATTCTCGTGGATACAGCGATTTTTAAATTCTTTATTATTCTCATGGATACAGCGATTATCGAATTCGTCATTATTCTCGTAGATACAGTGATTATCAACTTCTTTATTATTCTCGTGGATACAGCGATTGTCGAGTTCATCATTATTCTCGTTAAAACAGCGATTATCAAATTCATCATTATTCTCGTGGATACAGCGATTATCGAGTTTATCATTATTCTCGTGGATACAGTGATTCTCAAATTCTTTATTATTCTCATGCATACAGTGATTATCGAATTCTTCATTATTCTCGTCGATACAGTGATTATCAACTTCTTCATTATTCTCGTGGATACAGCGATTGTCGAGTTCATCATTATTCTTGTGGATACAGCAATTGTCGAGTTCATCATTATTCTCGTGGATACAGCGATTATTAAATTCTTAATTATTCTCATGGATACAGCGATTATCGAATTCGTCATTATTCTCGTAGATACAGTGATTATCGAATTCATCATTATTCTCGTAGATACAGTGATTAACAACTTCTTCATTATTCTCGTGGATACAGCGATTGTCGAGTTCATCATTATTCTCGTGGATACAGCAATTTTTAAATTCTTCATTATTCTCATGGATACAGCGATTATCGAATTCGTCATTATTCTCGTAGATACAGCGGATATCAACTTCTTCGTTATTCTCATGGATGCAGCGATTATCGAATTCGTCATTATTCGCGTAGATACAGCGATTATTAAATTCATCATTATTCTCGTGAATACAGCGATTGTCGAGTTCATCATTATTCTCGTAAAAACAGCGATTATCAAATTCATCATTATTCTCGTGGATACAGCGATTATCGAATTCGTCATTATTCTCGTAGATACAGTGATTATCAACTTCTTAATTATTTTCGTGGATACAGCAATTATTAGATTCTTCTTTATTTTCATGGATACAGCGAATATCGAATTCGTCATTATTCTCGTAGATACAGTGATTATCAATTTCTTCATTATTCTCGTGGATACAGCAATTATCGAATTCATCATTATTCGCGTAGATACAGCTATTATCAAATTCATCATTATTCTCGTGGATACAGCGATTGTCGAGTTCATCTTTATTCTCATAAAAACAGCGATTATCAAATTCATCATTATTCTCGTGGATACAGCGATTATCGAGTTTATCATTATTCTCGTGGATACAGTGATTCTCAAATTCTTTATTATTCTCATGGTTACAGTGATTATCGAATTCTTCATTATTCTCGTAGATACAGTAATTATCAACTTCTTTATTATTCTCGTGGATACAGCAATTTTTAAATTCTTCATTATTCTCATGGATACAGCGATTATCGAATTCATCATTTTTCTCGTGGATACAGCGATTATTAAATTCTTCTTTATTTTCATGGATACAGCGAATATCGAATTCGTCATTATTCTCGTAGATACAGTGATTATCAACTTCTTTATTATTCTCGTGGATACAGCAATTTTTAAATTCTTCATTATTCTCATGGATACAGCGATTATCGAATTCATCATTTTTCTCGTGGATACAGCGATTATTAAATTCTTCTTGATTTTCATGGGTACAGCGAATATCGAATTCGTCATTATTCTCGTAGATACAGCGATTATCAACTTCTTCGTTATTCTCATAGATGCAGCGATTATCGAATTCGTCATTATTCGCGTAGATACAGCGATTATCAAATTCATCATTATTCTCGTGGATACAGCGATTGTCGAGTTCATCATTATTCTCGTAAAAACAGCAATTATCAAATTCATCATTATTCTCGTGGATACAGCGATTATCGAGTTTATCATTATTCTCGTGGATACAGTGATTCTCAAATTCTTTATTATTCTCATGGTTACAGTGATTATCGAATTCTTCATTATTTTCGTAGATACAGTCATTATCAACTTCTTCATTATTCTCGTGGATACAGCAATTTTTAAATTCTTTATTATTCTCATGGATACAGCGATTAACGAATTCGTCGTTATTCTCGTAGATAGAGTGATTATCAACTTCTTCATTATTCTCGATGATACAGCATTTTTTAAATTCTTCATTATTCTTATGGATACAGCGATTATCGAATTCATCATTATTCTCGTGGATACAGCGATCTTTAAATTCTTTATTATTCTCATGGATACAGCGATTATCGAATTCGTCATTATTCTCGTAGATACAGTGATTATCAACTTCTTTATTATTCTCGTGGATACAGCAATTTTTAAATTCTTCATTATTCTCATGGATACAGCGATTATCGAATTCGTCATTATTCGCGTAGAAACAGCGATTATCAAATTCAGCATTATTCTCGTGGATACAGCGATTGTCGAGTTTATCATTATTCTCGTAAAAACAGCGATTATCAAATTCATCATTATTCTCGTGGATACAGCGATTATCGAGTTCATCATTATTCTCGTGGATACAGCGATCTTTAAATTCTTTATTATTCTCATGGATACAGCGATTATCGAATTCGTCATTATTCTCGTAGATACAGCGATTATCAACTTCTTCGTTATTCTCATGGATGCAGCGATTATCGAATTCGTCATTATTCGCGTAGATACAGCGATTATCAAATTCAGCATTATTCTCGTGGATACAGCGATTGTCGAGTTTATCATTATTTTCGTAAAAACAGCGATTATAAAATTCATCATTATTCTCGTGGATACAGCGATTATCGAGTTCATCATTATTCTCGTGGATACAGTGATTCTCAAATTCTTCATAATTCTCATGGATACAGTGATTATCGAATTCTTTATTATTCTCGTAGATACAGTGATTATCAACTTCTTCATTATTCTCGTGGATACAGCGATTGTCGAGTTCAACATTATTCTCGTGGATACAGCGATTGTCGAGTTCATCATTATTCTCGTGGATACAGCGATTATCGAATTCGTCATTATTCTCGTAGATACAGTGTATATCAACTTCTTTATTATTCTCGTGGATACAGCAATTTTTAAATTCTTTATTATTTTCATGGATACGGCGATTATCGAATATATCATTTTTCTCGTTGATACAGCGATTATTAAATTCTTCTTTATTTTCATGGATACAGCGAATATCGAATTCGTCATTATTCTCGTAGATAAGGTGATTATCAACTTCTTTATTATTCTCGTGGATACAGCAATTTTTAAATTCTTCATTATTCTCATGGATACAGCGATTATCGAATTCATCATTTTTCTCGTGGATACAGCGATTATTAAATTCTTCTTTATTTTCATGGATACAGCGAATATTTAATTCGTCATTATTCTCGTAGATACAGCGATTATCAACTTCTTCATTATTCTCATGGATGCAGCGATTATCGAATTCGTCATTCTTCGCGTAGATACAGCGATTATCAGATTCATCATTATTCTCGTGGATACAGCGATTGTCGAGTTCATCATTATTCTCGTTAAAACAGCGATTATTAAATTCATCATTATTCTCGTGGATACAGCGATTATCGAGTTTATCATTATTCTCGTGGATACAGTGATTCTCAAATTCTTTATTATTCTCATGCATACAGTGATTATCGAATTCTTCATTCTTCTCGTCGATACAGTGATTATCAACTTCTTCATTATTCTCGTGGATACAGCGATTGTCGAGTTCATCATTATTCTTGTGGATACAGCGATTATCGAGTTCATCATTATTCTCGTGGATACAGCGGTTATTAAATTCTTCATTATTCTCATGGATACAGCGATTGTCGAGTTCATCATTATTCTCGTGGATACAGCGATTTTTAAATTCTTCAATATTCTCGTGGATACAGCGATTATCGAGTTCATCATTATTCTCGTGGATACAGTGATTCTTAAATTCTTCATTATTCTCGTGGATACAGAGATTGTCGAGTTCATCATTATTCTCGTGGATACAGTGATTGTCGAGTTCATCTATATTCTCGTGGATACAGCGATTTTTAATTTCTTTATTATTCTCGTAGATACAGTGATTATCAACTTCTTCTCTATTTTCGTCAATACAGCAAGTTTAAAATTCTTCATTATTCTCATGGATACAGCGATTATCGAATTCATCCTTATTCTCGTGGATACAGCGATTTTTAAATTCTTTATTATTCTCATTGATACAGCGATTGTCGAGTTCATCATTATTCTCGTGGGTACAGCGATTATGAAATTCTTCGTTATTCTCATGGATACAGCGATTTTTAAATTCTTCTTTATTCTCGTGGATATAGCGATTATCAAGTTCATCATTATTCTCGTGGATACAGTGATTCTTAAATTCTTCATTATTCTCATGGATACAGCGATTATCGAATTCGTCATTATTCTCGTAAATAGAGTGATTATCAACTTCTTCATTATTCTCGTGGATACAGCAATCTTTAAATTCTTCATTATTCTCATTGATACAGCGATTATCGACTTCATCATTATTCTCGTGGATACAGCGATTTTTAAATTCTTCATTATTCTCATGGATACAGCGATTGTCGAGTTCATCAATATTCTCGTGGATACAGCGATTATCAAATTCTTCGTTATTCTCATGGATACAGCGATTATCGAATTCGTTATTATTCTCGTAGATACAGTGATTATCAACTTCTTCATTATTCTCGTGGATACAGCAATTTTTTAATTCTTTATTATTCTCATGGATACAGCGATTATCGAATTCGTCATTATTTTCGTAGATACAGTGATTATCAACATCTTTATTATTCTCGTGAATACAGCGATTGTCGAGTTCATCATTATTCTCGTGGATACAGTGATTGTCGAGTTCATCATTGTTCTCGTGGATACAGCGATTTTTAAATTCTTCATTATTCTCGTGGATACAGCGATTATCGAGTTTATCATTATTCTCGTGGATACAGTGATTCTCAAATTCTTTATTATTCTCATGCATACAGTGATTATCGAATTCTTCATTCTTCTCGTCGATACAATGATTATCAACTTCTTCATTATTCTCGTCAATACAGCAATTTTTTAATTCTTTTTTATTCTCATGGATACAGCGATTATCGAATTCATCATTATTCTCGTGGATACAGCGATTTTCAATTTCTTTATTATTCTCGTAGATACAGTGATTATCAACTTCTTCTCTATTTTCGTCAATACAGCAAGTTTAAAATTCTTCATTATTCTCATGGATACAGCGATTATCGAATTCATCCTTATTCTCGTGGATACAGCGATTTTTAAATTCTTTATTATTCTCATTGATACAGCGATTGTCGAGTTCATCATTATTCTCGTGGGTACAGCGATTATGAAATTCTTCGTTATTCTCATGGATACAGCGATTTTTAAATTCTTCTTTATTCTCGTGGATATAGCGATTATCAAGTTCATCATTATTCTCGTGGATACAGTGATTCTTAAATTCTTCATTATTCTCATGGATACAGCGATTATCGAATTCGTCATTATTCTCGTAAATAGAGTGATTATCAACTTCTTCATTATTCTCGTGGATACAGCAATCTTTAAATTCTTCATTATTCTCATTGATACAGCGATTATCGACTTCATCATTATTCTCGTGGATACAGCGATTTTTAAATTCTTTATTATTCTCATGGATACAGCGATTGTCGAGTTCATCAATATTCTCGTGGATACAGCGATTATCAAATTCTTCGTTATTCTCATGGATACAGCGATTATCGAATTCGTTATTATTCTCGTAGATACAGTGATTATCAACTTCTTCATTATTCTCGTGGATACAGCAATTTTTTAATTCTTTATTATTCTCATGGATACAGCGATTATCGAATTCGTCATTATTTTCGTAGATACAGTGATTATCAACATCTTTATTATTCTCGTGAATACAGCGATTGTCGAGTTCATCATTATTCTCGTGGATACAGTGATTGTCGAGTTCATCATTGTTCTCGTGGATATAGCGATTTTTAAATTCTTCATTATTCTCGTGGAAACAGCGAGTATCGAGTTCATCATTATTCTCGTGGATACAGTGATTCTTAAATTCTTCATTATTTTCGTGGATACAGCGATTGTCGAGTTCATCATTATTCTCGTGGATACAGTGATTGTCGAGTTCATCATTATTCTCGTGGATACAGCGATTTTTAAATTCTTCATTATTTTCGTAGATACAGTGATTATCACCTTCTTCATTATTCTCGTCAATACAGCAATTTTTAAATTCTTCATTATTCTCATAGATACAGCGATTATCGAATTCATCATTATTCTTCGGGATAAAGCGATTGTTAAATTCTTCATTATTCTCATGGATACAGCGATTGTCGAGTTCATCATTATTTTCATGGGTACAGCGATTATCAAATTCTTCGTTATTCTCATGGATACAGCGATTTTTAAATTCTTCATTATTCTCGTAGATACAGTGATTATCAACTTCTTCATTATTCTCGTCAATACAGCAATTTTTTAATTCTTCATTATTCTCATGGATACAGCGATTATTGAATTTATCATTATTCTCGTGGATACAGGGATTTTTAAATTCCTCATTATTCTCATGGATACAGCGATTGTCGAGTTCATCATTTATTTCGTGGGTACAGCGATTATCAAAATCTTCGTTATTCTCATGAATACAGCGATTTTAAAATTCTTCATTATTCTCGTTGATACAGCGATTATCAAGTTCATCATTATTCTCGTGGATACAGTGATTCTTAAGATCTTCATTATTCTCATGGATACAGCGATTATCGAATTCGTTATTATTCTCGTAGATACAGTGATTATCAACTTCTTCATTATTCTCGTGGATACAGCAATTTTTAAATTCTTTATTATTCTCATGGATACAGCGATTATCGAATTCGTCGTTATTCTCGTAGATACAGTGATTATCAACTTCTTCATTATTCTTGTTGATACTGCAATTTTTGAATTCTTAATTATTCTTATGGATACAGCGATTATCGAATTCATCATTATTCTCGTGGATACAGCGATTTTTAAATTCTTTATTATTCTCATGGATACAGCGATTATCGAATTCGTCATTATTCTCGTAGATACAGTGATTATCAACTTCTTTATTATTCTCGTGGATACAGCGATTGTCGAGTTCATCATTATTCTCGTTAAAACAGCGATTATCAAATTCATCATTATTCTCGTGGATACAGCGATTATCGAGTTTATCATTATTCTCGTGGATACAGTGATTCTCAAATTCTTTATTATTCTCATGCATACAGTGATTATCGAATTCTTCATTATTCTCGTCGATACAGTGATTATCAACTTCTTCATTATTCTCGTGGATACAGCGATTGTCGAGTTCATCATTATTCTTGTGGATACAGCAATTGTCGAGTTCATCATTATTCTCGTGGATACAGCGATTATTAAATTCTTAATTATTCTCATGGATACAGCGATTATCGAATTCGTCATTATTCTCGTAGATACAGTGATTATCGAATTCATCATTATTCTCGTAGATACAGTGATTAACAACTTCTTCATTATTCTCGTGGATACAGCGATTGTCGAGTTCATCATTATTCTCGTGGATACAGCAATTTTTAAATTCTTCATTATTCTCATGGATACAGCGATTATCGAATTCGTCATTATTCTCGTAGATACAGCGGATATCAACTTCTTCGTTATTCTCATGGATGCAGCGATTATCGAATTCGTCATTATTCGCGTAGATACAGCGATTAATAAATTCATCATTATTCTCGTGAATACAGCGATTGTCGAGTTCATCATTATTCTCGTCAAAACAGCGATTATCAAATTCATCATTATTCTCGTGGATACAGCGATTATCGAATTCGTCATTATTCTCGTAGATACAGTGATTATCAACTTCTTAATTATTTTCGTGGATACAGCAATTATTAGATTCTTCTTTATTTTCATGGATACAGCGAATATCGAATTCGTCATTATTCTCGTAGATACAGTGATTATCAATTTCTTCATTATTCTCGTGGATACAGCAATTATCGAATTCATCATTATTCGCGTAGATACAGCTATTATCAAATTCATCATTATTCTCGTGGATACAGCGATTGTCGAGTTCATCTTTATTCTCGTAAAAACAGCGATTATCAAATTCATCATTATTCTCGTGGATACAGCGATTATCGAGTTTATCATTATTCTCGTGGATACAGTGATTCTCAAATTCTTTATTATTCTCATGGTTACAGTGATTATCGAATTCTTCATTATTCTCGTAGATACAGTAATTATCAACTTCTTTATTATTCTCGTGGATACAGCAATTTTTAAATTCTTCATTATTCTCATGGATACAGCGATTATCGAATTCATCATTTTTCTCGTGGATACAGCGATTATTAAATTCTTCTTTATTTTCATGGATACAGCGAATATCGAATTCGTCATTATTCTCGTAGATACAGTGATTATCAACTTCTTTATTATTCTCGTGGATACAGCAATTTTTAAATTCTTCATTATTCTCATGGATACAGCGATTATCGAATTCATCATTTTTCTCGTGGATACAGCGATTATTAAATTCTTCTTGATTTTCATGGGTACAGCGAATATCGAATTCGTCATTATTCTCGTAGATACAGCGATTATCAACTTCTTCGTTATTCTCATGGATGCAGCGATTATCGAATTCGTCATTATTCGCGTAGATACAGCGATTATCAAATTCATCATTATTCTCGTGGATACAGCGATTGTCGAGTTCATCATTATTCTCGTAAAAACAGCAATTATCAAATTCATCATTATTCTCGTGGATACAGCGATTATCGAGTTTATCATTATTCTCGTGGATACAGTGATTCTCAAATTCTTTATTATTCTCATGGTTACAGTGATTATCGAATTCTTCATTATTTTCGTAGATACAGTCATTATCAACTTCTTCATTATTCTCGTGGATACAGCAATTTTTAAATTCTTTATTATTCTCATGGATACAGCGATTAACGAATTCGTCGTTATTCTCGTAGATAGAGTGATTATCAACTTCTTCATTATTCTCGATGATACAGCATTTTTTAAATTCTTCATTATTCTTATGGATACAGCGATTATCGAATTCATCATTATTCTCGTGGATACAGCGATCTTTAAATTCTTTATTATTCTCATGGATACAGCGATTATCGAATTCGTCATTATTCTCGTAGATACAGTGATTATCAACTTCTTTATTATTCTCGTGGATACAGCAATTTTTAAATTCTTCATTATTCTCATGGATACAGCGATTATCGAATTCGTCATTATTCGCGTAGAAACAGCGATTATCAAATTCAGCATTATTCTCGTGGATACAGCGATTGTCGAGTTTATCATTATTCTCGTAAAAACAGCGATTATCAAATTCATCATTATTCTCGTGGATACAGCGATTATCGAGTTCATCATTATTCTCGTAGATACAGCGATCTTTAAATTCTTTATTATTCTCATGGATACAGCGATTATCGAATTCGTCATTATTCTCGTAGATACAGCGATTATCAACTTCTTCGTTATTCTCATGGATGCAGCGATTATCGAATTCGTCATTATTCGCGTAGATACAGCGATTATCAAATTCAGCATTATTCTCGTGGATACAGCGATTGTCGAGTTTATCATTATTCTCGTAAAAACAGCGATTATAAAATTCATCATTATTCTCGTGGATACAGCGATTATCGAGTTCATCATTATTCTCGTGGATACAGTGATTCTCAAATTCTTCATAATTCTCATGGATACAGTGATTATCGAATTCTTTATTATTCTCGTAGATACAGTGATTATCAACTTCTTCATTATTCTCGTGGATACAGCGATTGTCGAGTTCAACATTATTCTCGTGGATACAGCGATTGTCGAGTTCATCATTATTCTCGTGGATACAGCGATTATCGAATTCGTCATTATTCTCGTAGATACAGTGTATATCAACTTCTTTATTATTCTCGTGGATACAGCAATTTTTAAATTCTTTATTATTTTCATGGATACGGCGATTATCGAATATATCATTTTTCTCGTTGATACAGCGATTATTAAATTCTTCTTTATTTTCATGGATACAGCGAATATCGAATTCGTCATTATTCTCGTAGATAAGGTGATTATCAACTTCTTTATTATTCTCGTGGATACAGCAATTTTTAAATTCTTCATTATTCTCATGGATACAGCGATTATCGAATTCATCATTTTTCTCGTGGATACAGCGATTATTAAATTCTTCTTTATTTTCATGGATACAGCGAATATTTAATTCGTCATTATTCTCGTAGATACAGCGATTATCAACTTCTTCATTATTCTCATGGATGCAGCGATTATCGAATTCGTCATTCTTCGCGTAGATACAGCGATTATCAAATTCATTATTATTCTCGTGGATACAGCGATTGTCGAGTTCATCATTATTCTCGTTAAAACAGCGATTATTAAATTCATCATTATTCTCGTGGATACAGCGATTATCGAGTTTATCATTATTCTCGTGGATACAGTGATTCTCAAATTCTTTATTATTCTCATGCATACAGTGATTATCGAATTCTTCATTCTTCTCGTCGATACAGTGATTATCAACTTCTTCATTATTCTCGTGGATACAGCGATTGTCGAGTTCATCATTATTCTTGTGGATACAGCGATTATCGAGTTCATCATTATTCTCGTGGATACAGCGGTTATTAAATTCTTCATTATTCTCATGGATACAGCGATTGTCGAGTTCATCATTATTCTCGTGGATACAGCGATTTTTAAATTCTTCAATATTCTCGTGGATACAGCGATTATCGAGTTCATCATTATTCTCGTGGATACAGTGATTCTTAAATTCTTCATTATTCTCGTGGATACAGAGATTGTCGAGTTCATTATTATTCTCGTGGATACAGTGATTGTCGAGTTCATCTATATTCTCGTGGATACAGCGATTTTTAATTTCTTTATTATTCTCGTAGATACAGTGATTATCAACTTCTTCTCTATTTTCGTCAATACAGCAAGTTTAAAATTCTTCATTATTCTCATGGATACAGCGATTATCGAATTCATCCTTATTCTCGTGGATACAGCGATTTTTAAATTCTTTATTATTCTCATTGATACAGCGATTGTCGAGTTCATCATTATTCTCGTGGGTACAGCGATTATGAAATTCTTCGTTATTCTCATGGATACAGCGATTTTTAAATTCTTCTTTATTCTCGTGGATATAGCGATTATCAAGTTCATCATTATTCTCGTGGATACAGTGATTCTTAAATTCTTCATTATTCTCATGGATACAGCGATTATCGAATTCGTCATTATTCTCGTAAATAGAGTGATTATCAACTTCTTCATTATTCTCGTGGATACAGCAATCTTTAAATTCTTCATTATTCTCATTGATACAGCGATTATCGACTTCATCATTATTCTCGTGGATACAGCGATTTTTAAATTCTTCATTATTCTCATGGATACAGCGATACTCGAGTTCATCAATATTCTCGTGGATACAGCGATTATCAAATTCTTCGTTATTCTCATGGATACAGCGATTATCGAATTCGTTATTATTCTCGTAGATACAGTGATTATCAACTTCTTCATTATTCTCGTGGATACAGCAATTTTTTAATTCTTTATTATTCTCATGGATACAGCGATTATCGAATTCGTCATTATTTTCGTAGATACAGTGATTATCAACATCTTTATTATTCTCGTGAATACAGCGATTGTCGAGTTCATCATTATTCTCGTGGATACAGTGATTGTCGAGTTCATCATTGTTCTCGTGGATACAGCGATTTTTAAATTCTTCATTATTCTCGTGGAAACAGCGAGTATCGAGTTCATCATTATTCTCGTGGATACAGTGATTCTTAAATTCTTCATTATTTTCGTGGATACAGCGATTGTCGAGTTCATCATTATTCTCGTGGATACAGTGATTGTCGAGTTCATCATTATTCTCGTGGATACAGCGATTTTTAAATTCTTCATTATTTTCGTAGATACAGTGATTATCAACTTCTTCATTATTCTCGTCAATACAGCAATTTTTAAATTCTTCATTATTCTCATGGATACAGCGATTATCGAATTCATCATTATTCTTCGGGATAAAGCGATTGTTAAATTCTTCATTATTCTCATGGATACAGCGATTGTCGAGTTCATCATTATTTTCATGGGTACAGCGATTATCAAATTCTTCGTTATTCTCATGGATACAGCGATTTTTAAATTCTTCATTATTCTCGTAGATACAGTGATTATCAACTTTTTCATTATTCTCGTCAATACAGCAATTTTTTAATTCTTCATTATTCTCATGGATACAGCGATTATTGAATTTATCATTATTCTCGTGGATACAGGGATTTTTAAATTCCTCATTATTCTCATGGATACAGCGATTGTCGAGTTCATCATTTATTTCGTGGGTACAGCGATTATCAAAATCTTCGTTATTCTCATGAATACAGCGATTTTAAAATTCTTCATTATTCTCGTTGATACAGCGATTATCAAGTTCATCATTATTCTCGTGGATACAGTGATTCTTAAGATCTTCATTATTCTCATGGATACAGCGATTATCGAATTCGTTATTATTCTCGTAGATACAGTGATTATCAACTTCTTCATTATTCTCGTGGATACAGCAATTTTTAAATTCTTTATTATTCTCATGGATACAGCGATTATCGAATTCGTCGTTATTCTCGTAGATACAGTGATTATCAACTTCTTCATTATTCTTGTTGATACTGCAATTTTTGAATTCTTAATTATTCTTATGGATACAGCGATTATCGAATTCATCATTATTCTCGTGGATACAGCGATTTTTAAATTCTTTATTATTCTCATGGATACAGCGATTATCGAATTCGTCATTATTCTCGTAGATACAGTGATTATCAACTTCTTCATTATTCTCGTGGATACAGCAATTTTTTAATTTTTCATTATTCTCATGGATACAGCGATTATCGCATTCTTAATTTTTCTCGTGGATACAGCGATTATGAAATTCTGCTTTATTTTCATGGATACGGCGAATATCGAATTCGTCATTATTCTCGTAGATACAGCGATTATCAACTTCTTCGTTATTCTCATGGATGCAGCGATTATCGAATTCGTCATTATTCGCGTAGATACAGCGATTATCAAATTCATCATTATTCTCGTGGATACAGCGATTGTCGAGTTCATCATTATTCTCGTAAAAACAGCGATTATCAAATTCATCATTATTCTCGTGGATACAGCGATTATCGAGTTCATCATTATTCTCGTGGATACAGTGATTCTTAAATTCGTCATTATTCTCGTAGATGCAGTGATTATCGAATTTATCATTATTCTCGTAGATACAGTGATTAACAACTTCTTCATTATTCTCGTGGATACAGCGATTGTCGAGTTCATCATTATTCTCGTGGATACAGCGATTTTTAAATTCTTTATTATTCTCATGGATACAGCGATTATCGAATTCGTCATTATTCTCGTAGATACAGCGATTATCAACTTCTTCGTTATTCTCATGGATGATGCGATTATCGAATTCGTCATTATTCGCGTAGATACGGCGATTATGAAATTCATCATTATTCTCGTGGATACAGCAATTGTCGAGTTCATCATTATTCTCGTGAAAACAGCGATTATCAAATTCATCATTATTCTCGTGGATACAGCGATTATCGAGTTCATCATTATTCTCGTGGATACAGCGATTATCGAGTTCATCATTATTCTCGTGGATACAGTGATTCTCGAATTCTTCATTATTCTCATGGATACAGTGATTATCGAATTCTTCATTATTCTCGTAGATACAGTGATTATGTACTTCTTCATTATTCTCGTGGATACAGCGATTGTCGATTTCATCATTATTCTCGTGGATACAGCGATTGTCGAGTTCATCATTATTCTCGTGAATACAGCGATTATTAAATTCTTTATTATTCTCATGGATACAGCGATTGTCGAGTTCATCATTATTCTCGTGGATACAGCAATTTTTAAATTCTTCATTATTCTCATGGATACAGCGATTATCGAATTCATCATTTTTCTCGTGGATACAGCGATTATTAAATTCTTCTTGATTTTCATGGGTACAGCGAATATCGAATTCGTCATTATTCTCGTAGATACAGCGATTATCAACTTCTTCGTTATTCTCATGGATGCAGCGATTATCGAATTCGTCATTATTCGCGTAGATACAGCGATTATCAAATTCATCATTATTCTCGTGGATACAGCGGATGTCGAGTTCATCATTATTCTCGTAAAAACAGCGATTATCAAATTCATCATTATTCTCGTGGATACAGCGATTATCGAATTCGTCATTATTCTCGTAGATACAGTGATTATCAACTTCTTAATTATTTTCGTGGATACAGCAATTATTAGATTCTTCTTTATTTTCATGGATACAGCGAATATCGAATTCGTCATTATTCTCGTAGATACAGTGATTATCAATTTCTTCATTATTCTCGTGGATACAGCAATTATCGAATTCATCATTATTCGCGTAGATACAGCTATTATCAAATTCATCATTATTCTCGTGGATACAGCGATTGTCGAGTTCATCTTTATTCTCGTAAAAACAGCGATTATCAAATTCATCATTATTCTCGTGGATACAGCGATTATCGAGTTTATCATTATTCTCGTGGATACAGTGATTCTCAAATTCTTTATTATTCTCATGGTTACAGTGATTATCGAATTCTTCATTATTCTCGTAGATACAGTAATTATCAACTTCTTTATTATTCTCGTGGATACAGCAATTTTTAAATTCTTCATTATTCTCATGGATACAGCGATTATCGAATTCATCATTTTTCTCGTGGATACAGCGATTATTAAATTCTTCTTTATTTTCATGGATACAGCGAATATCGAATTCGTCATTATTCTCGTAGATACAGTGATTATCAACTTCTTTATTATTCTCGTGGATACAGCAATTTTTAAATTCTTCATTATTCTCATGGATACAGCGATTATCGAATTCATCATTTTTCTCGTGGATACAGCGATTATTAAATTCTTCTTGATTTTCATGGGTACAGCGAATATCGAATTCGTCATTATTCTCGTAGATACAGCGATTATCAACTTCTTCGTTATTCTCATGGATGCAGCGATTATCGAATTCGTCATTATTCGCGTAGATACAGCGATTATCAAATTCATCATTATTCTCGTGGATACAGCGATTGTCGAGTTCATCATTATTCTCGTAAAAACAGCAATTATCAAATTCATCATTATTCTCGTGGATACAGCGATTATCGAGTTTATCATTATTCTCGTGGATACAGTGATTCTCAAATTCTTTATTATTCTCATGGTTACAGTGATTATCGAATTCTTCATTATTTTCGTAGATACAGTCATTATCAACTTCTTCATTATTCTCGTGGATACAGCAATTTTTAAATTCTTTATTATTCTCATGGATACAGCGATTAACGAATTCGTCGTTATTCTCGTAGATAGAGTGATTATCAACTTCTTCATTATTCTCGATGATACAGCATTTTTTAAATTCTTCATTATTCTTATGGATACAGCGATTATCGAATTCATCATTATTCTCGTGGATACAGCGATCTTTAAATTCTTTATTATTCTCATGGATACAGCGATTATCGAATTCGTCATTATTCTCGTAGATACAGTGATTATCAACTTCTTTATTATTCTCGTGGATACAGCAATTTTTAAATTCTTCATTATTCTCATGGATACAGCGATTATCGAATTCGTCATTATTCGCGTAGAAACAGCGATTATCAAATTCAGCATTATTCTCGTGGATACAGCGATTGTCGAGTTTATCATTATTCTCGTAAAAACAGCGATTATCAAATTCATCATTATTCTCGTGGATACAGCGATTATCGAGTTCATCATTATTCTCGTGGATACAGCGATCTTTAAATTCTTTATTATTCTCATGGATACAGCGATTATCGAATTCGTCATTATTCTCGTAGATACAGCGATTATCAACTTCTTCGTTATTCTCATGGATGCAGCGATTATCGAATTCGTCATTATTCGCGTAGATACAGCGATTATCAAATTCAGCATTATTCTCGTGGATACAGCGATTGTCGAGTTTATCATTATTTTCGTAAAAACAGCGATTATAAAATTCATCATTATTCTCGTGGATACAGCGATTATCGAGTTCATCATTATTCTCGTGGATACAGTGATTCTCAAATTCTTCATAATTCTCATGGATACAGTGATTATCGAATTCTTTATTATTCTCGTAGATACAGTGATTATCAACTTCTTCATTATTCTCGTGGATACAGCGATTGTCGAGTTCAACATTATTCTCGTGGATACAGCGATTGTCGAGTTCATCATTATTCTCGTGGATACAGCGATTATCGAATTCGTCATTATTCTCGTAGATACAGTGTATATCAACTTCTTTATTATTCTCGTGGATACAGCAATTTTTAAATTCTTTATTATTTTCATGGATACGGCGATTATCGAATATATCATTTTTCTCGTTGATACAGCGATTATTAAATTCTTCTTTATTTTCATGGATACAGCGAATATCGAATTCGTCATTATTCTCGTAGATAAGGTGATTATCAACTTCTTTATTATTCTCGTGGATACAGCAATTTTTAAATTCTTCATTATTCTCATGGATACAGCGATTATCGAATTCATCATTTTTCTCGTGGATACAGCGATTATTAAATTCTTCTTTATTTTCATGGATACAGCGAATATTTAATTCGTCATTATTCTCGTAGATACAGCGATTATCAACTTCTTCATTATTCTCATGGATGCAGCGATTATCGAATTCGTCATTCTTCGCGTAGATACAGCGATTATCAAATTCATCATTATTCTCGTGGATACAGCGATTGTCGAGTTCATCATTATTCTCGTTAAAACAGCGATTATTAAATTCATCATTATTCTCGTGGATACAGCGATTATCGAGTTTATCATTATTCTCGTGGATACAGTGATTCTCAAATTCTTTATTATTCTCATGCATACAGTGATTATCGAATTCTTCATTCTTCTCGTCGATACAGTGATTATCAACTTCTTCATTATTCTCGTGGATACAGCGATTGTCGAGTTCATCATTATTCTTGTGGATACAGCGATTATCAAGTTCATCATTATTCTCGTGGATACAGCGGTTATTAAATTCTTCATTATTCTCATGGATACAGCGATTGTCGAGTTCATCATTATTCTCGTGGATACAGCGATTTTTAAATTCTTCAATATTCTCGTGGATACAGCGATTATCGAGTTCATCATTATTCTCGTGGATACAGTGATTCTTAAATTCTTCATTATTCTCGTGGATACAGAGATTGTCGAGTTCATCATTATTCTCGTGGATACAGTGATTGTCGAGTTCATCTATATTCTCGTGGATACAGCGATTTTTAATTTCTTTATTATTCTCGTAGATACAGTGATTATCAACTTCTTCTCTATTTTCGTCAATACAGCAAGTTTAAAATTCTTCATTATTCTCATGGATACAGCGATTATCGAATTCATCCTTATTCTCGTGGATACAGCGATTTTTAAATTCTTTATTATTCTCATTGATACAGCGATTGTCGAGTTCATCATTATTCTCGTGGGTACAGCGATTATGAAATTCTTCGTTATTCTCATGGATACAGCGATTTTTAAATTCTTCTTTATTCTCGTGGATATAGCGATTATCAAGTTCATCATTATTCTCGTGGATACAGTGATTCTTAAATTCTTCATTATTCTCATGGATACAGCGATTATCGAATTCGTCATTATTCTCGTAAATAGAGTGATTATCAACTTCTTCATTATTCTCGTGGATACAGCAATCTTTAAATTCTTCATTATTCTCATTGATACAGCGATTATCGACTTCATCATTATTCTCGTGGATACAGCGATTTTTAAATTCTTCATTATTCTCATGGATACAGCGATTGTCGAGTTCATCAATATTCTCGTGGATACAGCGATTATCAAATTCTTCGTTATTCTCATGGATACAGCGATTATCGAATTCGTTATTATTCTCGTAGATACAGTGATTATCAACTTCTTCATTATTCTCGTGGATACAGCAATTTTTTAATTCTTTATTATTCTCATGGATACAGCGATTATCGAATTCGTCATTATTTTCGTAGATACAGTGATTATCAACATCTTTATTATTCTCGTGAATACAGCGATTGTCGAGTTCATCATTATTCTCGTGGATACAGTGATTGTCGAGTTCATCATTGTTCTCGTGGATACAGCGATTTTTAAATTCTTCATTATTCTCGTGGAAACAGCGAGTATCGAGTTCATCATTATTCTCGTGGATACAGTGATTCTTAAATTCTTCATTATTTTCGTGGATACAGCGATTGTCGAGTTCATCATTATTCTCGTGGATACAGTGATTGTCGAGTTCATCATTATTCTCGTGGATACAGCGATTTTTAAATTCTTCATTATTTTCGTAGATACAGTGATTATCAACTTCTTCATTATTCTCGTCAATACAGCAATTTTTAAATTCTTCATTATTCTCATGGATACAGCGATTATCGAATTCATCATTATTCTTCGGGATAAAGCGATTGTTAAATTCTTCATTATTCTCATGGATACAGCGATTGTCGAGTTCATCATTATTTTCATGGGTACAGCGATTATCAAATTCTTCGTTATTCTCATGGATACAGCGATTTTTAAATTCTTCATTATTCTCGTAGATACAGTGATTATCAACTTTTTCATTATTCTCGTCAATACAGCAATTTTTTAATTCTTCATTATTCTCATGGATACAGCGATTATTGAATTTATCATTATTCTCGTGGATACAGGGATTTTTAAATTCCTCATTATTCTCATGGATACAGCGATTGTCGAGTTCATCATTTATTTCGTGGGTACAGCGATTATCAAAATCTTCGTTATTCTCATGAATACAGCGATTTTAAAATTCTTCATTATTCTCGTTGATACAGCGATTATCAAGTTCATCATTATTCTCGTGGATACAGTGATTCTTAAGATCTTCATTATTCTCATGGATACAGCGATTATCGAATTCGTTATTATTCTCGTAGATACAGTGATTATCAACTTCTTCATTATTCTCGTGGATACAGCAATTTTTAAATTCTTTATTATTCTCATGGATACAGCGATTATCGAATTCGTCGTTATTCTCGTAGATACAGTGATTATCAACTTCTTCATTATTCTTGTTGATACTGCAATTTTTGAATTCTTAATTATTCTTATGGATACAGCGATTATCGAATTCATCATTATTCTCGTGGATACAGCGATTTTTAAATTCTTTATTATTCTCATGGATACAGCGATTATCGAATTCGTCATTATTCTCGTAGATACAGTGATTATCAACTTCTTCATTATTCTCGTGGATACAGCAATTTTTAAATTCTTCATTATTCTCATGGATACAGCGATTATCGCATTCTTAATTTTTCTCGTGGATACAGCGATTATGAAATTCTGCTTTATTTTCATGGATACGGCGAATATCGAATTCGTCATTATTCTCGTAGATACAGCGATTATCAACTTCTTCGTTATTCTCATGGATGCAGCGATTATCGAATTCGTCATTATTCGCGTAGATACAGCGATTATCAAATTCATCATTATTCTCGTGGATACAGCGATTGTCGAGTTCATCATTATTCTCGTAAAAACAGCGATTATCAAATTCATCATTATTCTCGTGGATACAGCGATTATCGAGTTCATCATTATTCTCGTGGATACAGTGATTCTTAAATTCGTCATTATTCTCGTAGATGCAGTGATTATCGAATTTATCATTATTCTCGTAGATACAGTGATTAACAACTTCTTCATTATTCTCGTGGATACAGCGATTGTCGAGTTCATCATTATTCTCGTGGATACAGCGATTTTTAAATTCTTTATTATTCTCATGGATACAGCGATTATCGAATTCGTCATTATTCTCGTAGATACAGCGATTATCAACTTCTTCGTTATTCTCATGGATGATGCGATTATCGAATTCGTCATTATTCGCGTAGATACGGCGATTATGAAATTCATCATTATTCTCGTGGATACAGCAATTGTCGAGTTCATCATTATTCTCGTGAAAACAGCGATTATCAAATTCATCATTATTCTCGTGGATACAGCGATTATCGAGTTCATCATTATTCTCGTGGATACAGCGATTATCGAGTTCATCATTATTCTCGTGGATACAGTGATTCTCGAATTCTTCATTATTCTCATGGATACAGTGATTATCGAATTCTTCATTATTCTCGTAGATACAGTGATTATGTACTTCTTCATTATTCTCGTGGATACAGCGATTGTCGATTTCATCATTATTCTCGTGGATACAGCGATTGTCGAGTTCATCATTATTCTCGTGAATACAGCGATTATTAAATTCTTTATTATTCTCATGGATACAGCGATTGTCGAGTTCATCATTATTCTCGTGGATACAGCAATTTTTAAATTCTTCATTATTCTCATGGATACAGCGATTATCGAATTCATCATTTTTCTCGTGGATACAGCGATTATTAAATTCTTCTTGATTTTCATGGGTACAGCGAATATCGAATTCGTCATTATTCTCGTAGATACAGCGATTATCAACTTCTTCGTTATTCTCATGGATGCAGCGATTATCGAATTCGTCATTATTCGCGTAGATACAGCGATTATCAAATTCATCATTATTCTCGTGGATACAGCGATTGTCGAGTTCATCATTATTCTCGTAAAAACAGCAATTATCAAATTCATCATTATTCTCGTGGATACAGCGATTATCGAGTTTATCATTATTCTCGTGGATACAGTGATTCTCAAATTCTTTATTATTCTCATGGATACAGTGATTATCGAATTCTTCATTATTTTCGTAGATACAGTCATTATCAACTTCTTCATTATTCTCGTGGATACAGCAATTTTTAAATTCTTTCTTATTCTCATGGATACAGCGATTATCGAATTCGTCGTTATTCTCGTAGATAGAGTGATTATCAACTTCTTCATTATTCTCGATGATACAGCATTTTTTAAATTCTTCATTATTCTTATGGATACAGCGATTATCGAATTCATCATTATTCTCGTGGATACAGCGATCTTTAAATTCTTTATTATTCTCATGGATACAGCGATTATCGAATTCGTCATTATTCTCGTAGATACAGTGATTATCAACTTCTTTATTATTCTCGTGGATACAGCAATTTTTAAATTCTTCATTATTCTCATGGATACAGCGATTATCGAATTCGTCATTATTCGCGTAGATACAGCGATTATCAAATTCAGCATTATTCTCGTGGATACAGCGATTGTCGAGTTTATCATTATTCTCGTAAAAACAGCGATTATCAAATTCATCATTATTCTCGTGGATACAGCGATTATCGAGTTCATCATTATTCTCGTGGATACAGCGATCTTTAAATTCTTTATTATTCTCATGGATACAGCGATTATCGAATTCGTCATTATTCTCGTAGATACAGCGATTATCAACTTCTTCGTTATTCTCATGGATGCAGCGATTATCGAATTCGTCATTATTCGCGTAGATACAGCGATTATCAAATTCAGCATTATTCTCGTGGATACAGCGATTGTCGAGTTTATCATTATTCTCGTAAAAACAGCGATCATAAAATTCATCATTATTCTCGTGGATACAGCGATTATCGAGTTCATCATTATTCTCGTGGATACAGTGATTCTCAAATTCTTCATAATTCTCATGGATACAGTGATTATCGAATTCTTTATTATTCTCGTAGATACAGTGATTATCAACTTCTTCATTATTCTCGTGGATACAGCGATTGTCGAGTTCAACATTATTCTCGTGGATATAGCGATTGTCGAGTTCATCATTATTCTCGTGGATACAGCGATTATCGAATTCGTCATTATTCTCGTAGATACAGTGTATATCAACTTCTTTATTATTCTCGTGGATACAGCAATTTTTAAATTCTTTATTATTTTCATGGATACGGCGATTATCGAATATATCATTTTTCTCGTTGATACAGCGATTATTAAATTCTTCTTTATTTTCATGGATACAGCGAATATCGAATTCGTCATTATTCTCGTAGATAAGGTGATTATCAACTTCTTTATTATTCTCGTGGATACAGCAATTTTTAAATTCTTCATTATTCTCATGGATACAGCGATTATCGAATTCATCATTTTTCTCGTGGATACAGCGATTATTAAATTCTTCTTTATTTTCATGGATACAGCGAATATTTAATTCGTCATTATTCTCGTAGATACAGCGATTATCAACTTCTTCATTATTCTCATGGATGCAGCGATTATCGAATTCGTCATTCTTCGCGTAGATACAGCGATTATCAAATTCATCATTATTCTCGTCGATACAGCGATTGTCGAGTTCATCATTATTCTCGTTAAAACAGCGATTATCAAATTCATCATTATTCTCGTGGATACATCGATTATCGAGTTTATCATTATGCTCGTGGATACAGTGATTCTCAAATTCTTTATTATTCTCATGCATACAGTGATTATCGAATTCTTCATTCTTCTCGTCGATACAGTGATTATCAACTTCTTCATTATTCTCGTGGATACAGCGATTGTCGAGTTCATCATTATTCTTGTGGATACAGCGATTATCGAGTTCATCATTATTCTCGTGGATACAGCGGTTATTAAATTCTTCATTATTCTCATGGATACAGCGATTGTCGAGTTCATCATTATTCTCGTGGATACAGCGATTTTTAAATTCTTCAATATTCTCGTGGATACAGCGATTATCGAGTTCATCATTATTCTCGTGGATACAGTGATTCTTGAATTCTTCATTATTCTCGTGGATACAGAGATTGTCGAGTTCATCATTATTCTCGTGGATACAGTGATTGTCGAGTTCATCTATATTCTCGTGGATACAGCGATTTTTAAATTCTTCATTATTTTCGTAGATACAGTGATTATCAACTTCTTCATTATTCTCGTCAATACAGCAATTTTTTAATTCTTTATTATTCTCATGGATACAGCGATTATCGAATTCATCATTATTCTCGTGGATACAGCGATTTTCAATTTCTTTATTATTCTCGTAGATACAGTGATTATCAACTTCTTCTCTATTTTCGTCAATACAGCAAGTTTAAAATTCTTCATTATTCTCATGGATACAGCGATTATCGAATTCATCCTTATTCTCGTAGATACAGCGATTTTTAAATTCTTTATTATTCTCATTGATACAGCGATTGTCGAGTTCATCATTATTCTCGTGGGTACAGCGATTATGAAATTCTTCGTTATTCTCATGGATACAGCGATTTTTAAATTCTTCTTTATTCTCGTGGATATAGCGATTATCAAGTTCATCATTATTCTCGTGGATACAGTGATTCTTAAATTCTTCATTATTCTCATGGATACAGCGATTATCGAATTCGTCATTATTCTCGTAAATAGAGTGATTATCAACTTCTTCATTATTCTCGTGGATACAGCAATCTTTAAATTCTTCATTATTCTCATTGATACAGCGATTATCGACTTCATCATTATTCTCGTGGATACAGCGATTTTCAAATTCTTCATTATTCTCATGGATACAGCGATTGTCGAGTTCATCAATATTCTCATGGATACAGCGATTATCGAATTCGTCATTATTTTCGTAGATACAGTGATTATCAACATCTTTATTATTCTCGTGAATACAGCGATTGTCGAGTTCATCATTATTCTCGTGGATACAGTGATTGTCGAGTTCATCATTGTTCTCGTGGATACAGCGATTTTTAAATTCTTCATTATTCTCGTGGAAACAGCGAGTATCGAGTTCATCATTATTCTCGTGGATACAGTGATTCTTAAATTCTTCATTATTTTCGTGGATACAGCGATTGTCGAGTTCATCATTATTCTCGTGGATACAGTGATTGTCGAGTTCATCATTATTCTCGTGGATACAGCGATTTTTAAATTCTTCATTATTTTCGTAGATACAGTGATTATCACCTTCTTCATTATTCTCGTCAATACAGCAATTTTTAAATTCTTCATTATTCTCATGGATACAGCGATTATCGAATTCATCATTATTCTCCGGGATAAAGCGATTGTTAAATTCTTCATTATTCTCATGGATACAGCGATTGTCGAGTTCATCTTTATTTTCATGGGTACAGCGATTATCAAATTCTTCGTTATTCTCATGGATACAGCGATTTTTAAATTCTTTATTATTCTCGTAGATACAGTGATTATCAACTTCTTCATTATTCTCGTCAATACAGCAATTTTTTAATTCTTCATTATTCTCATGGATACAGCGATTATTGAATTTATCATTATTCTCGTGGATACAGGGATTTTTAAATTCCTCATTATTCTCATGGATACAGCGATTGTCGAGTTCATCATTTATTTCGTGGGTACAGCGATTATCAAAATCTTCGTTATTCTCATGAATACAGCGATTTTAAAATTCTTCATTATTCTCGTTGATACAGCGATTATCAAGTTCATCATTATTCTCGTGGATACAGTGATTCTTAAGATCTTCATTATTCTCATGGATACAGCGATTATCGAATTCGTTATTATTCTCGTAGATACAGTGATTATCAACTTCTTCATTATTCTCGTGGATACAGCAATTTTTAAATTCTTTATTATTCTCATGGATACAGCGATTATCGAATTCGTCGTTATTCTCGTAGATACAGTGATTATCAACTTCTTCATTATTCTTGTTGATACTGCAATTTTTGAATTCTTAATTATTCTTATGGACACAGCGATTATCGAATTCATCATTATTCTCGTGGATACAGCGATTTTTAAATTCTTTATTATTCTCATGGATACAGCGATTATCGAATTCGTCATTATTCTCGTAGATACAGTGATTATCAACTTCTTTATTATTCTCGTGGATACAGCAATTTTTTAATTCTTCATTATTCTCATGGATACAGCGATTATCGCATTCTTAATTTTTCTCGTGGATACAGCGATTATGAAATTCTGCTTTATTTTCATGGATACGGCGAATATCGAATTCGTCATTATTCTCGTAGATACAGCGATTATCAACTTCTTCGTTATTCTCATGGATGCAGCGATTATCGAATTCGTCATTATTCGCGTAGATACAGCGATTATCAAATTCATCATTATTCTCGTGGATACAGCGATTGTCGAGTTCATCATTATTCTCGTAAAAACAGCGATTATCAAATTCATCATTATTCTCGTGGATACAGCGATTATCGAGTTCATCATTATTCTCGTGGATACAGTGATTCTTAAATTCGTCATTATTCTCGTAGATGCAGTGATTATCGAATTTATCATTATTCTCGTAGATACAGTGATTAACAACTTCTTTATTATTCTCGTGGATACAGCGATTGTCGAGTTCATCATTATTCTCGTGGATACAGCGATTTTTAAATTCTTTATTATTCTCATGGATACAGCGATTATCGAATTCGTCATTAATCTCGTAGATACAGCGATTATCAACTTCTTCGTTATTCTCATGGATGATGCGATTATCGAATTCGTTATTATTCGCGTAGATACGGCGATTATGAAATTCATCATTATTCTCGTGGATACAGCAATTGTCGAGTTCATCATTATTCTCGTAAAAACAGCGATTATCAAATTCATCATTATTCTCGTGGATACAGCGATTATCGAGTTCATCATTATTCTCGTGGATACAGCGATTATCGAGTTCATCATTATTCTCGTGGATACAGTGATTCTCAAATTCTTCATTATTCTCATGGATACAGTGATTATCGAATTCTTCATTATTCTCGTAGATGCAGTGATTATGTACTTCTTCATTATTCTCGTGGATACAGCGATTGGCGATTTCATCATTATTCTCGTGGATACAGCGATTGTCGAGTTCATCATTATTCTCGTGAATACAGCGATTATTAAATTCTTTATTATTCTCATGGATACAGCGATTGTCGAGTTCATCATTATTCTCGTGGATACAGCGATTTTTAAATTCTTCATTATTCTCGTGGATACAGCGATTATCGAGTTCATCATTATTCTCGTGGATACAGTGATTCTTAAATTCTCCATTATTCTCGTAGATACAGTGATTATCAACTTCTTTATTATTCTCGTCAATACAGCAACTTTTAAATCATTTATTATTCTCATGGATACAGCGATTATCGAATTCATCATTATTCTCGTGGATACAGCGATCTTTAAATTCTTTATTATTCTCATGGATACAGCGATTATCGAATTCGTCATTATTCTCGTAGATACAGTGATTATCAACTTCTTTATTATTCTCGTGGATACAGCAATTTTTAAATTCTTCATTATTCTCATGGATACAGCGATTATCGAATTCGTCATTATTCGCGTAGATACAGCGATTATCAAATTCAGCATTATTCTCGTGGATACAGCGATTGTCGAGTTTATCATTATTCTCGTAAAAACAGCGATTATCAAATTCATCATTATTCTCGTGGATACAGCGATTATCGAGTTCATCATTATTCTCGTGGATACAGCGATCTTTAAATTCTTTATTATTCTCATGGATACAGCGATTATCGAATTCGTCATTATTCTCGTAGATACAGCGATTATCAACTTCTTCGTTATTCTCATGGATGCAGCGATTATCGAATTCGTCATTATTCGCGTAGATACAGCGATTATCAAATTCAGCATTATTCTCGTGGATACAGCGATTGTCGAGTTTATCATTATTCTCGTAAAAACAGCGATTATAAAATTCATCATTATTCTCGTGGATACAGCGATTATCGAGTTCATCATTATTCTCGTGGATACAGTGATTCTCAAATTCTTCATAATGCTCATGGATACAGTGATTATCGAATTCTTTATTATTCTCGTAGATACAGTGATTATCAACTTCTTCATTATTCTCGTGGATACAGCGATTGTCGAGTTCAACATTATTCTCGTGGATACAGCGATTGTCGAGTTCATCATTATTCTCGTGGATACAGCGATTATCGAATTCGTCATTATTCTCGTAGATACAGTGTATATCAACTTCTTTATTATTCTCGTGGATACAGCAATTTTTAAATTCTTTATTATTTTCATGGATACAGCGATTATCGAATTCATCATTTTTCTCGTGGATACAGCGATTATTAAATTCTTCTTTATTTTCATGGATACAGCGAATATTTAATTCGTCATTATTCTCGTAGATACAGCGATTATCAACTTCTTCATTATTCTCATGGATGCAGCGATTATCGAATTCGTCATTCTTCGCGTAGATACAGCGATTATCAAAATCATCATTATTCTCGTGGATACAGCGATTGTCGAGTTCATCATTATTCTCGTTAAAACAGCGATTATCAAATTCATCATTATTCTCGTGGATACAGCGATTATCGAGTTTATCATTATTCTCGTGGATACAGTGATTCTCAAATTCTTTATTATTCTCATGCATACAGTGATTATCGAATTCTTCATTCTTCTCGTCGATACAGTGATTATCGACTTCTTCATTATTCTCGTCAATACAGCAATTTTTTAATTCTTTATTATTCTCATGGATACAGCGATTATCGAATTCATCATTATTCTCGTGGATACAGCGATTTTCAATTTCTTTATTATTCTCGTAGATACAGTGATTATCAACTTCTTCTCTATTTTCGTCAATACAGCAAGTTTAAAATTCTTCATTATTCTCATGGATACAGCGATTATCGAATTCATCCTTATTCTCGTGGATACAGCGATTTTTAAATTCTTTATTATTCTCATTGATACAGCGATTGTCGAGTTCATCATTATTCTCGTGGGTACAGCGATTATGAAATTCTTCGTTATTCTCATGGATACAGCGATTTTTAAATTCTTCTTTATTCTCGTGGATATAGCGATTATCAAGTTCATTATTATTCTCGTGGATACAGTGATTCTTAAATTCTTCATTATTCTCATGGATACAGCGATTATCGAATTCGTCATTATTCTCGTAAATAGAGTGATTATCAACTTCTTCATTATTCTCGTGGATACAGCAATCTTTAAATTCTTCATTATTCTCATTGATACAGCGATTATCGACTTCATCATTATTCTCGTGGATACAGCGATTTTTAAATTCTTTATTATTCTCATGGATACAGCGATTGTCGAGTTCATCAATATTCTCGTGGATACAGCGATTATCAAATTCTTCGTTATTCTCATGGATACAGCGATTATCGAATTCGTTATTATTCTCGTAGATACAGTGATTATCAACTTCTTCATTATTCTCGTGGATACAGCAATTTTTTAATTCTTTATTATTCTCATGGATACAGCGATTATCGAATTCGTCATTATTTTCGTAGATACAGTGATTATCAACATCTTTATTATTCTCGTGAATACAGCGATTGTCGAGTTCATCATTATTCTCGTGGATACAGTGATTGTCGAGTTCATCATTGTTCTCGTGGATATAGCGATTTTTAAATTCTTCATTATTCTCGTGGAAACAGCGAGTATCGAGTTCATCATTATTCTCGTGGATACAGTGATTCTTAAATTCTTCATTATTTTCGTGGATACAGCGATTGTCGAGTTCATCATTATTCTCGTGGATACAGTGATTGTCGAGTTCATCATTATTCTCGTGGATACAGCGATTTTTAAATTCTTCATTATTTTCGTAGATACAGTGATTATCACCTTCTTCATTATTCTCGTCAATACAGCAATTTTTAAATTCTTCATTATTCTCATAGATACAGCGATTATCGAATTCATCATTATTCTTCGGGATAAAGCGATTGTTAAATTCTTCATTATTCTCATGGATACAGCGATTGTCGAGTTCATCATTATTTTCATGGGTACAGCGATTATCAAATTCTTCGTTATTCTCATGGATACAGCGATTTTTAAATTCTTCATTATTCTCGTAGATACAGTGATTATCAACTTCTTCATTATTCTCGTCAATACAGCAATTTTTTAATTCTTCATTATTCTCATGGATACAGCGATTATTGAATTTATCATTATTCTCGTGGATACAGGGATTTTTAAATTCCTCATTATTCTCATGGATACAGCGATTGTCGAGTTCATCATTTATTTCGTGGGTACAGCGATTATCAAAATCTTCGTTATTCTCATGAATACAGCGATTTTAAAATTCTTCATTATTCTCGTTGATACAGCGATTATCAAGTTCATCATTATTCTCGTGGATACAGTGATTCTTAAGATCTTCATTATTCTCATGGATACAGCGATTATCGAATTCGTTATTATTCTCGTAGATACAGTGATTATCAACTTCTTCATTATTCTCGTGGATACAGCAATTTTTAAATTCTTTATTATTCTCATGGATACAGCGATTATCGAATTCGTCGTTATTCTCGTAGATACAGTGATTATCAACTTCTTCATTATTCTTGTTGATACTGCAATTTTTGAATTCTTAATAATTCTTATGGATACAGCGATTATCGAATTCATCATTATTCTCGTGGATACAGCGATTTTTAAATTCTTTATTATTCTCATGGATACAGCGATTATCGAATTCGTCATTATTCTCGTAGATACAGTGATTATCAACTTCTTTATTATTCTCGTGGATACAGCGATTGTCGAGTTCATCATTATTCTCGTTAAAACAGCGATTATCAAATTCATCATTATTCTCGTGGATACAGCGATTATCGAGTTTATCATTATTCTCGTGGATACAGTGATTCTCAAATTCTTTATTATTCTCATGCATACAGTGATTATCGAATTCTTCATTATTCTCGTCGATACAGTGATTATCAACTTCTTCATTATTCTCGTGGATACAGCGATTGTCGAGTTCATCATTATTCTTGTGGATACAGATTTGTCGAGTTCATCATTATTCTCGTGGATACAGCGATTATTAAATTCTTAATTATTCTCATGGATACAGCGATTATCGAATTCGTCATAATTCTCGTAGATACAGTGATTATTGAATTCATCATTATTCTCGTAGATACAGTGATTAACAACTTCTTCATTATTCTCGTGGATACAGCGATTGTCGAGTTCATCATTATTCTCGTGGAAACAGCAATTTTTAAATTCTTTATTATTCTCATGGATACAGCGATTATCGAATTCGTCATTATTCTCGTAGATACAGCGGATATCAACTTCTTCGTTATTCTCATGGATGCAGCGATTATCGAATTCGTCATTATTCGCGTAGATACAGCGATTATTAAATTCATCATTATTCTCGTGAATACAGCGATTGTCGAGTTCATCATTATTCTCGTAAAAACAGCGATTATCAAATTCATCATTATTCTCGTGGATACAGCGATTATCGAATTCGTCATTATTCTCGTAGATACAGTGATTATCAACTTCTAAATTATTTTCGTGGATACAGCAATTATTAGATTCTTCTTTATTTTCATGGATACAGCGAATATCGAATTCGTCATTATTCTCGTAGATACAGTGATTATCAATTTCTTCATTATTCTCGTGGATACAGCAATTATCGAATTCATCATTATTCGCGTAGATACAGCTATTATCAAATTCATCATTATTTTCGTGGATACAGCGATTGTCGAGTTCATCTTTATTCTCGTAAAAACAGCGATTATCAAATTCATCATTATTCTCGTGGATACAGCGATTATCGAGTTTATCATTATTCTCGTGGATACAGTGATTCTCAAATTCTTTATTATTCTCATGGTTACAGTGATTATCGAATTCTTCATTATTCTCGTAGATACAGTAATTATCAACTTCTTTATTATTCTCGTGGATACAGCAATTTTTAAATTCTTCATTATTCTCATGGATACAGCGATTATCGAATTCATCATTTTTCTCGTGGATACAGCGATTATTAAATTCTTCTTTATTTTCATGGATACAGCGAATATCGAATTCGTCATTATTCTCGTAGATACAGTGATTATCAACTTCTTTATTATTCTCGTGGATACAGCAATTTTTAAATTCTTCATTATTCTCATGGATACAGCGATTATCGAATTCATCATTTTTCTCGTGGATACAGCGATTATTAAATTCTTCTTGATTTTCATGGGTACAGCGAATATCGAATTCGTCATTATTCTCGTAGATACAGCGATTATCAACTTCTTCGTTATTCTCATGGATGCAGCGATTATCGAATTCGTCATTATTCGCGTAGATACAGCGATTATCAAATTCATCATTATTCTCGTGGATACAGCGATTGTCGAGTTCATCATTATTCTCGTAAAAACAGCAATTATCAAATTCATCATTATTCTCGTGGATACAGCGATTATCGAGTTTATCATTATTCTCGTGGATACAGTGATTCTCAAATTCTTTATTATTCTCATGGATACAGTGATTATCGAATTCTTCATTATTTTCGTAGATACAGTCATTATCAACTTCTTCATTATTCTCGTGGATACAGCAATTTTTAAATTCTTTATTATTCTCATGGATACAGCGATTAACGAATTCGTCGTTATTCTCGTAGATAGAGTGATTATCAACTTCTTCATTATTCTCGATGATACAGCATTTTTTAAATTCTTCATTATTCTTATGGATACAGCGATTATCGAATTCATCATTATTCTCGTGGATACAGCCATCTTTAAATTCTTTATTATTCTCATGGATACAGCGATTATCGAATTCGTCATTATTCTCGTAGATACAGTGATTATCAACTTCTTTATTATTCTCGTGGATACAGCAATTTTTAAATTCTTCATTATTCTCATGGATACAGCGATTATCGAATTCGTCATTATTCGCGTAGAAACAGCGATTATCAAATTCAGCATTATTCTCGTGGATACAGCGATTGTCGAGTTTATCATTATTCTCGTAAAAACAGCGATTATCAAATTCATCATTATTCTCGTGGATACAGCGATTATCGAGTTCATCATTATTCTCGTGGATACAGCGATCTTTAAATTCTTTATTATTCTCATGGATACAGCGATTATCGAATTCGTCATTATTCTCGTAGATACAGCGATTATCAACTTCTTCGTTATTCTCATGGATGCAGCGATTATCGAATTCGTCATTATTCGCGTAGATACAGCGATTATCAAATTCAGCATTATTCTCGTGGATACAGCGATTGTCGAGTTTATCATTATTCTCGTAAAAACAGCGATTATAAAATTCATCATTATTCTCGTGGATACAGCGATTATCGAGTTCATCATTATTCTCGTGGATACAGTGATTCTCAAATTCTTCATAATTCTCATGGATACAGTGATTATCGAATTCTTTATTATTCTCGTAGATACAGTGATTATCAACTTCTTCATTATTCTCGTGGATACAGCGATTGTCGAGTTCAACATTATTCTCGTGGATACAGCGATTGTCGAGTTCATCATTATTCTCGTGGATACAGCGATTATCGAATTCGTCATTATTCTCGTAGATACAGTGTATATCAACTTCTTTATTATTCTCGTGGATACAGCAATTTTTAAATTCTTTATTATTTTCATGGATACGGCGATTATCGAATATATCATTTTTCTCGTTGATACAGCGATTATTAAATTCTTCTTTATTTTCATGGATACAGCGAATATCGAATTCGTCATTATTCTCGTAGATAAGGTGATTATCAACTTCTTTATTATTCTCGTGGATACAGCAATTTTTAAATTCTTCATTATTCTCATGGATACAGCGATTATCGAATTCATCATTTTTCTCGTGGATACAGCGATTATTAAATTCTTCTTTATTTTCATGGATACAGCGAATATTTAATTCGTCATTATTCTCGTAGATACAGCGATTATCAACTTCTTCATTATTCTCATGGATGCAGCGATTATCGAATTCGTCATTCTTCGCGTAGATACAGCGATTATCAAATTCATCATTATTCTCGTGGATACAGCGATTGTCGAGTTCATCATTATTCTCGTTAAAACAGCGATTATTAAATTCATCATTATTCTCGTGGATACAGCGATTATCGAGTTTATCATTAGTCTCGTGGATACAGTGATTCTCAAATTCTTTATTATTCTCATGCATACAGTGATTATCGAATTCTTCTTTCTTCTCGTATATACAGTGATTATCAACTTCTTAATTATTCTCGTGGATACAGCGATTGTCGAGTTCATCATTATTCTTGTGGATACAGCGATTATCGAGTTCATCATTATTCTCGTGGATACAGCGGTTATTAAATTCTTCATTATTCTCATGGATACAGCGATTGTCGAGTTCATCATTATTCTCGTGGATACAGCGATTTTTAAATTCTTCAATATTCTCGTGGATACAGCGATTATCGAGTTCATCATTATTCTCGTGGATACAGTGCTTCTTAAATTCTTCATTATTCTCGTGGATACAGAGATTGTCGAGTTCATCATTATTCTCGTGGATACAGTGATTGTCGAGTTCATCTATATTCTCGTGGATACAGCGATTTTTAAATTCTTCATTATTTTCGTAGATACAGTGATTATCAACTTCTTCATTATTCTCGTCAATACAGCAATTTTTTAATTCTTTATTATTCTCATGGATACAGCGATTATCGAATTCATCATTATTCTCGTGGATACAGCGATTTTCAATTTCTTTATTATTCTCGTAGATACAGTGATTATCAACTTCTTCTCTATTTTCGTCAATACAGCAAGTTTAAAATTCTTCATTATTCTCATGGATACAGCGATTATCGAATTCATCCTTATTCTCGTGGATACAGCGATTTTTAAATTCTTCATTATTCTCATTGATACAGCGATTGTCGAGTTCATCATTATTCTCGTGGGTACAGCGATTATGAAATTCTTCGTTATTCTCATGGATACAGCGATTTTTAAATTCTTCTTTATTCTCGTGGATATAGCGATTATCAAGTTCATCATTATTCTCGTGGATACAGTGATTCTTAAATTCTTCATTATTCTCATGGATACAGCGATTATCGAATTCGTCATTATTCTCGTAAATAGAGTGATTATCAACTTCTTCATTATTCTCGTGGATACAGCAATCTTTAAATTCTTTATTATTCTCATTGATACAGCGATTATCGACTTCATCATTATTCTCGTGGATACAGCGATTTTCAAATTCTTCATTATTCTCATGGATACAGCGATTGTCGAGTTCATCAATATTCTCGTGGATACAGCGATTATCAAATTCTTCGTTATTCTCATGGATACAGCGATTATCGAATTCGTTATTATTCTCGTAGATACAGTGATTATCAACTTCTTCATTATTCTCGTGGATACAGCAATTTTTTAATTCTTTATTATTCTCATGGATACAGCGATTATCGAATTCGTCATTATTTTCGTAGATACAGTGATTATCAACATCTTTATTATTCTCGTGAATACAGCGATTGTCGAGTTCATCATTATTCTCGTGGATACAGTGATTGTCGAGTTCATCATTGTTCTCGTGGATACAGCGATTTTTAAATTCTTCATTATTCTCGTGGAAACAACGAGTATCGAGTTCATCATTATTCTCGTGGATACAGTGATTCTTAAATTCTTCATTATTTTCGTGGATACAGCGATTGTCGAGTTCATCATTATTCTCGTGGATACAGTGATTGTCGAGTTCATCATTATTCTCGTGGATACAGCGATTTTTAAATTCTTCATTATTTTCGTAGATACAGTGATTATCACCTTCTTCATTATTCTCGTCAATACAGCAATTTTTAAATTCTTCATTATTCTCATGGATACAGCGATTATCGAATTCATCATTATTCTTCGGGATAAAGCGATTGTTAAATTCTTCATTATTCTCATGGATACAGCGATTGTCGAGTTCATCATTATTTTCATGGGTACAGCGATTATCAAATTCTTCGTTATTCTCATGGATACAGCGATTTTTAAATTCTTCATTATTCTCGTAGATACAGTGATTATCAACTCCTTCATTATTCTCGTCAATACAGCAATTTTTTAATTCTTCATTATTCTCATGGATACAGCGATTATTGAATTTATCATTATTCTCGTGGATACAGGGATTTTTAAATTTCTCATTATTCTCATGGATACAGCGATTGTCGAGTTCATCATTTATTTCGTGGGTACAGCGATTATCAAAATCTTCGTTATTCTCATGAATACAGCGATTTTAAAATTCTTCATTATTCTCGTTGATACAGCGATTATCAAGTTCATCATTATTCTCGTGGATACAGTGATTCTTAAGATCTTCATTATTCTCATGGATACAGCGATTATCGAATTCGTTATTATTCTCGTAGATACAGTGATTATCAACTTCTTCATTATTCTCGTGGATACAGCAATTTTTTAATTCTTTATTATTCTCATGGATACAGCGATTATCGAATTCGTCGTTATTCTCGTAGATACAGTGATTATCAACTTCTTTATTATTCTCGTGGATACAGCAATTTTTTAATTCTTCATTATTCTCATGGATACAGCGATTATCGCATTCTTAATTTTTCTCGTGGATACAGCGATTATGAAATTCTGCTTTATTTTCATGGATACGGCGAATATCGAATTCGTCATTATTCTCGTAGATACAGCGATTATCAACTTCTTCGTTATTCTCATGGATGCAGCGATTATCGAATTCGTCATTATTCGCGTAGATACAGCGATTATCAAATTCATCATTATTCTCGTGGATACAGCGATTGTCGAGTTCATCATTATTCTCGTAAAAACAGCGATTATCAAATTCATCATTATTCTCGTGGATACAGCGATTATCGAGTTCATCATTATTCTCGTGGATACAGTGATTCTTAAATTCGTCATTATTCTCGTAGATGCAGTGATTATCGAATTTATCATTATTCTCGTAGATACAGTGATTAACAACTTCTTTATTATTCTCGTGGATACAGCGATTGTCGAGTTCATCATTATTCTCGTGGATACAGCGATTTTTAAATTCTTTATTATTCTCATGGATACAGCGATTATCGAATTCGTCATTATTCTCGTAGATACAGCGATTATCAACTTCTTCGTTATTCTCATGGATGATGCGATTATCGAATTCGTCATTATTCGCGTAGATACGGCGATTATGAAATTCATCATTATTCTCGTGGATACAGCAATTGTCGAGTTCATCATTATTCTCGTAAAAACAGCGATTATCAAATTCATCATTATTCTCGTGGATACAGCGATTATCGAGTTCATCATTATTCTCGTGGATACAGCGATTATCGAGTTCATCATTATTCTCGTGGATACAGTGATTCTCAAATTCTTCATTATTCTCATGGATACAGTGATTATCGAATTCTTCATTATTCTCGTAGATACAGTGATTATGTACTTCTTCATTATTCTCGTGGATACAGCGATTGTCGATTTCATCATTATTCTCGTGGATACAGCGATTGTCGAGTTCATCATTATTCTCGTGAATACAGCGATTATTAAATTCTTTATTATTTTCATGGATACAGCGATTGTCGAGTTCATCATTATTCTCGTGGATACAGCGATTTTTAAATTCTTCATTATTCTCGTGGATACAGCGATTATCGAGTTCATCATTATTCTCGTGGATACAGTGATTCTTAAATTCTTCATTATTCTCGTAGATACAGTGATTATCAACTTCTTTATTATTCTCGTCAATACAGCAACTTTTAAATCATTTATTATTCTCATGGATACAGCGATTATCGAATTCATCATTATTCTCGTGGATACAGCGATTTTTAAATTCTTCATTATTCTCATCGATACAGCGATTGTCGAGTTCATCATTATTCTCGTGGGTACAGCGTATATAAAATTCTTTGTTATTTCCATGGATACAGCGATGTTTAAATTTTTCATTTTTCTCGTGGATATAGCGATTACCAAGTTCATCATTATTCTCGTCGATACAGTTATTCTTAAATTCTTCATTATTCTCATGGATACAGCGATTATCGAATTCGTCATTATTCTCGTAGATACAGTGATTATCAACTTCTTCATTATTCTCATGGATACAGCAATTTTTAAATTTTTCATCATTCTCATTGATACAGCGATTATCGAATTCATCATTATTCTCGTGGATACAGCGATTTTTAAATTCTTCATTATTCTCATGGATAGAGCGATTGTCGAGTTCATCAATATTCTCGTGGATACAGCGATTATCAAATTCTTCGTTATTCTCATGGATACAGCGAATATCGAATTCGTCATTATTCTCGTAGATACAGTGATTATCAACTTCTTCATTATTCTCGTGGATACAGCAATTTTTTAATTCTTTATTATTCTCATGGATACAGCGATTATCGAATTCGTCATTATTCTCGTAGATACAGTGATTATCAACTTCTTTATTATTCTCGTGATTACAGCGATTGTCGAGTTTATCATTATTCTCGTGGATACAGTGATTGTCGAGTTCATCATTATTCTCGTGGATACAGCGATTTTTAAATTCTTTATTATTTTCGTGGAAACAGCGATTATCGAGTTCATCATTATTCTCGTGGATACAGTGATTCTTAAATTCTTCATTATTTTCGTGGATACAGCGATTGTCGAGTTCATCATTATTCTCGTGGATCCAGTGATTGTCGAGTTCATCATCATTCTCGTGGATACAGCGATTTTTAAATTCTTCATTATTTTCGTAGATACAGTGATTATAAATTTCTTTATTATTCTCGTCAATACAGCAATTTTTCAATTCTTCATTATTCTCATGGATACAGCGATTATCGAATTCATCATTATTCTCGTAGATACAGCGATTTTTAAATTCCTTATTATTCTCATGGATACAGCGATTGTCGAGTTCATCATTTATCTCGTGGGTACAGCGATTATCAAATTCTTCGTTATTCTCATAGATACAGCGATTTTTAAATTCTTTATTATTTTCATGGATACAGCGATTATCGAATTCATCATTATTCTCGTGGATACAGCGATTTTTAAATTCTTTATTATTCTCATGGATACAGCGATTATCGAATTCGTCATTATTCTCGTAGATACAGTGATTATCAACTTCTTTATTATTCTCGTCGATACAGCAATTTTTAAGTTCTTCATTATTCTCATGGATACAGCGATTATCGAATTCATCATTTTTCTCGTGGATACAGCGATTATTAAATTCTTCTTTATTTTCATGGATACAGCGAATATCGAATTCGTCATTATTTTCGTAGATACAGCGATTATCAACTTCTTCGTCATTCTCATGGATGCAGCGATTATCGAATTCGTCATTATTCGCGTAGATACAGCGATTATCAAATTCATCATTATTCTCGTGGATACAGCGATTGTCGAGTTCATCATTATTCTCGTAAAAACAGCGATTGTCAACCTCATCATTACTCTCGTGGATACAGCGATTATCGAGTTTATCATTATTCTCGTGGATACAGTGATTCTCAAATCCTTCATTATTCTCATGGATACAGTGATTATCGAATTCTTCATTATTCTCGTAGATACAGTGATTATCAACTTCTTCATTATTCTCGTGGATACAGCGATTGTCGAGTTCATCATTATTCTCGTGGATACAGCGATTGTCGAGTTCATCATTATTCTCGTGGATACAGCGATTATTAAGATCTTCATTATTCTCATGGATACAGCGATTGTCGAGCTCATCATTATTCTCGTGGATACAGGGATTTTTTAATTCTTCATTATTCTCGTGGATACAGCGATTATCGAGTTCATCATTATTCTCGTGGATACAGTGATTCTTAAATTCTTCATTATTCTCGTGGATACAGCGATTGTCGAGTTCATCATTATTCTCGTAGATACAGTGATTGTCGAGTTCATCATTATTCTCGTGGATACAGCGATTTTTCAATTCTTCATTATTCTCGTAGATACAGTGATTATCAACTTCTTCATTATTCTCGTCAATATAGCGATTTTTTAATTCTTCATTATTCTCATCGATACAGCGATTGTCGAGTTCATAATTATTCTCGTGGGTACAGCGATTATGAAATTCTTCGTTATTCTCATGGATACAGCGATTTTTAAATTCTTCATTATTCTCGACGATATAGCGATTATCAAGTTCGTTATTATTCTAGTGGATACAGTGATTCTTAAATTCTTCATTATTCTCATGGATACAGCGATGATCGAATTCGTCATTATTCTCGTAGATACAGTGATTATCAACTTCTTCATTATTCTCGTGGATACAGCAATCTTTAAATTCTTTATTATTCTCATGGATACAGCGATTATCAAATTCATCATTATTCTCGTGGATACAGCGATTTTTAAATTCTTTATCATTCCCATGGATACAGCGATTGTCGAGTTCATCAATATTCTCGTGGATACAGCGATTATCAAATTCTTCGTTATTCTCATGGATACAGCGATTATCGAATTCGTCATTATTCTCGTAGATACAGTGATTATCAACTTCTTCATTATTCTCGTGGATACAGCTATTTTTCAATTCTTCATTATTCTCATGGATACAGCGATTATCGAATTCGTCATTATTCTCGTAGATACAGTGATTATCAACTTCTCTATTATTCTCGTGGATACAGCGATTGTCGAGTTCATCCCTATTCTCGTGGATACAGTGATTGTCGAGTTCATCATTATTCTCGTGGATACAGCGATTTTTAAATTCTTCATTATTCTCGTGGAAACAGCGATTATGGAGTTCATCATTATTCTCGTGGATACAGTGATTCTTAAATTCTTTATTATTCTCGTGGATACAGCGATTGTCGAGTTCATCATTATTCTCGTGGATACAGTGATTGTCGAGTTCATCATTATTCTCGTGGATACAGCGATTTTTAAATTCTTTATTATTCTCGTAGATACAGTGATTATCAACTTCTTCATTATTCTCGTCAATACAGCAATTTTTTAATTCTTTATTATTCTCATGGATACAGCGATTATCGAATTCATCATTATTCTCGGAGACACAGCGATTTTCAAATTCTTCATTATTCTCATGGATACAGCGATTGTCGAGTTCATCATTATTCTCATGGGTACAGCGATTATCAAATTCTTCGTTATTTTCATGGATACAGCGATTTTTAAATTCTTTATTTCTCTCGTGGATATAGCGATTATCAAGTTCATCATTATTCTCGTAGATGCAGTGATTCTTAAATTCTTCATTATTCTCATGGATACAGCGATTATCTTATTCGTCATTATTCTCGTAGATACAGTGATTATCAACTTCTTCATTATTCTCGTGGATACAGCGATTATCGAGTTCATCATTATTCTCGTGGATACAGTGATTCTCAAATTCTTCATAATTCTCATGGATACAGTGATTATCGAATTCTTCATTATTCTCGTAGATACAGTGATTATCAACTTCTTCATTATTCTCGTGGATACAGCGATTGTCGAGTTCATCATTATTCTCGTGGATACAGCGATTGTCGAGTTCATCATTATTCTCGTGGATACAGCGATTATCGAATTCGTCATTATTCTCGTAGATACAGTGATTATCAACTTCTTCATTATTCTCGTGGATACAGCGATTATCGAGTTATTCATTATTCTCGTGGATACAGCGATTATCGAATTCGTCATTATTCTCGTAGATACAGCGATTATCGAATTTATCATTTTTCTCGTGGATACAGCGATTATTAAATTCTTCTTTATTTTCATGGATACAGCGAATATTTAATTCGTCATTATTCTCGTAGATACAGCGATTATCAACTTCTTCGTTATTCTCATGGATGCAGCGATTATCGAATTCGTCATTATTCGCGTAGTCACAGAGATTATCAAATTCATCATTATTCTCGTGGATACAGCGATTGTCGAGTTCATCATTATTCTCGTTAAAACAGCGATTATCATATTCATCATTATTCTCGTGGATACAACGATTATCGAGTTTATCATTATTCTCGTGGATACAGTGATTCTCAAATTCTTTATTATTCTCATGCATACAGTGATTATCGAATTCTTCATTATTCTCGTCGATACAGTGATTATCAACTTCTTCATTATTCTCGTGGATACAGCGATTGTCGAGTTCATCATTATTCTTGTAGATACAGCGATTGTCGAGTTCATCATTATTCTCGTGGATACAGCGATTATTAAATTCTTTATTATTCTCATGGATACAGCGATTATCGAATTCGTCATTATTCTCGTAGATACAGTGATTATCGAATTCATCATTATTCTCGTAGATACAGTGATTAACAACTTCTTCATTATTCTCGTGGATACAGCGATTGTCGAGTTCATCATTATTCTCGTGGATACAGCAATTTTTAAATTCTTCATTATTCTCATTTATACAGCGATTATCGAATTCGTCATTATTCTCGTAGATACAGCGGATATCAACTTCTTCGTTATTCTCATGGATGCAGCGATTATCGAATTCGTCATTATTCGCGTAGATACAGCGATTATTAAATTCATCATTATTCTCGTGAATACAGCGATTGTCGAGTTCATCATTATTCTCGTAAAAACAGCGATTATCAAATTCATCATTATTCTCGTGGATACAGCGATTATCGAATTCGTCATTATTCTCGTAGATACAGTGATTATCAACTTCTTAATTATTTTCGTGGATACAGCAATTATCAAATTCTTCTTTATTTTCATGGATACAGCGAATATCGAATTCGTCATTATACTCGTAGATACAGTGATTATCAATTTCTTCATTATTCTCGTGGATACAGCAATTATCGAATTCATCATTATTCGCGTAGATACAGCTATTATCAAATTCATCATTATTCTCGTGGATACAGCGATTGTCGAGTTCATCTTTATTCTCGTAAAAACAGCGATTATCAAATTCATCATTATTCTCGTGGATACAGCGATTATCGAGTTTATCATTATTCTCGTGGATACAGTGATTCTCAAATTCTTTATTATTCTCATGGATACAGTGATTATCGAATTCTTCATTATTCTCGTAGATACAGTAATTATCAACTTCTTCATTATTCTCGTGGATACAGCAATTTTTAAATTCTTCATTATTCTCATGGATACAGCGATTATCGAATTCATCATTTTTCTCGTGGATACAGCGATTATTAAATTCTTCTTTATTTTCATGGATACAGCGAATATCGAATTCGTCATTATTCTCGTAGATACAGTGATTATCAACTTCTTTATTATTCTCGTGGATACAGCAATTTTTAAATTCTTCATTATTCTCATGGATACAGCGATTATCGAATTCATCATTTTTCTCGTGGATACAGCGATTATTAAATTCTTCTTGATGTTCATGGGTACAGCGAATATCGAATTCGTCATTATTCTCGTAGATACAGCGATTATCAACTTTTTCGTTATTCTCATGGATGCAGCGATTCTCGAATTCGTCATTATTCGCGTAGATACAGCGATTATCAAATTCATCATTATTCTCGTGGATACAGCGATTGTCGAGTTCATCATTATTCTCGTAAAAACAGCAATTATCAAATTCATCATTATTCTCGTGGATACAGCGATTATCGAGTTTATCATTATTCTCGTGGATACAGTGATTCTCAAATTCTTTATTATTCTCATGGATACAGTGATTATCGAATTCTTCATTATATTCGTAGATACAGTGATTATCAACTTCTTCATTATTCTCGTGGATACAGCAATTTTTAAATTCTTTATTATTCTCATGGATACAGCGTTTATCGAATTCGTCGTTATTCTCGTAGATAGAGTGATTATCAACTTCTTCATTATTCTCGATGATACAGCATTCTTTAAATTCTTCATTATTCTTATGGATACAGCGATTATCGAATTCATCATTATTCTCGTGGATACAGCGATCTTTAAATTCTTTATTATTCTCATGGATACAGCGATTATCGAATTCGTCATTATTCTCGTAGATACAGTGATTATCAACTTCTTTATTATTCTCGTGGATACAGCAATTTTTAAATTCTTCATTATTCTCATGGATACAGCGATTATCGAATTCGTCATTATTCGCGTAGATACAGCGATTATCAACTTCTTCATTATTCTCGTGGATACAGCGATTGTCGAGTTCATCATTATTCTCGTGGATACAGCGATTATTAAATTCTTCATTATTCTCATGGATACAGCGATTATCGAATTCGTCATTATTCTCGTAGATACAGTGATTATCGAATTCATCATTATTCTCGTAGATACAGTGATTAACAACTTCTTCATTATTCTCGTGGATACAGCGATTGTCGAGTTCATCATTATTCTCGTGGATACAGCAATTTTTAAATTCTTCATTATTCTCATGGATACAGCGATTATCGAATTCGTCATTATTCTCGTAGATACAGCGGATATCAACTTCTTCGTTATTCTCATGGATGCAGCGATTATCGAATTCGTCATTATTCGCGTAGATACAGCGATTATTAAATTCATCATTATTCTCGTGAATACAGCGATTGTCGAGTTCATCATTATTCTCGTAAAAACAGCGATTATCAAATTCATCATTATTCTCGTGGATACAGCGATTATCGAATTCGTCATTATTCTCGTAGATACAGTGATTATCAACTTCTTAATTATTTTCGTGGATACAGCAATTATCAAATTCTTCTTTATTTTCATGGATACAGCGAATATCGAATTCGTCATTATTCTCGTAGATACAGTGATTATCAATTTCTTCATTATTCTCGTGGATACAGCAATTATCGAATTCATCATTATTCGCGTAGGTACAGCGATTATCAAATTCATCATTATTCTCGTGGATACAGCGATTGTCGAGTTCATCTTTATTCTCGTAAAAACAGCGATTATCAAATTCATCATTATTCTCGTGGATACAGCGATTATCGAGTTTATCATTATTCTCGTGGATACAGTGATTCTCAAATTCTTTATTATTCTCATGGATACAGTGATTATCGAATTCTTCATTATTCTCGTAGATACAGTAATTATCAACTTCTTCATTATTCTCGTGGATACAACAATTTTTTAATTCTTCATTATTCTCATGGATACAGCGATTATCGAATTCATCATTTTTCTCGGGGATACAGCGATTTTCAATTTCTTCATTATTCTCATGGATACAGCGATTGTCGAGTTCATCATTATTCTCATGGGTACAGCAATTATCAAATTCTTCGTTATTTTCATGGATACAGCGATTTTTAAATTCTTTATTTCTCTCGTGGATATAGCGATTATCAAGTTCATCATTATTCTCGTAGATGCAGTGATTCTTAAATTCTTCATTATTCTCATGGATACAGCGATTATCTTATTCGTCATTATTCTCGTAGATACAGTGATTATCAACTTCTTCATTATTCTCGTGGATACAGCGATTATCGAGTTCATCATTATTCTCGTGGATACAGTGATTCTCAAATCCTTCATAATTCTCATGGATACAGTGATTATCGAATTCTTCATTATTCTCGTAGATACAGTGATTATCAACTTCTTCATTATTCTTGTGGATACAGCGATTGTCGAGTTCATCATTATTCTCGTGGATACAGCGATTGTCGAGTTCATCATTATTCTCGTGGATACAGCGATTATCGAATTCGTCATTATTCTCGTAGATACAGTGATTATCAACTTCTTCATTATTCTCGTGGATACAGCGATTATCGAGTTCATCATTATTCTCGTGGATACAGCGATTATCGAATTCGTCATTATTCTCGTAGATACAGCGATTATCGAATTCATCATTTTTCTCGTGGATACAGCGATTATTAAATTCTTCTTTATTTTCATGGATACAGCGAATATTTAATTCGTCATTATTCTCGTAGATACAGCGATTATCAACTTCTTCGTTATTCTCATGGATGCAGCGATTATCGAATTCGTCATTATTCGCGTAGATACAGCGATTATCAAATTCATCATTATTCTCGTGGATACAGCGATTGTCGAGTTCATCATTATTCTCGTTAAAACAGCGATTATCAAATTCATCATTATTCTCGTGGATACAGCGATTATCGAGTTTATCATTATTCTCGTGGATACGGTGATTCTCAAATTCTTTCTTATTCTCATGCATACAGTGATTATCGAATTCTTCATTATTCTCGTCGATACAGTGATTATCAACTTCTTCATTATTCTCGTGGATACAGCGATTGTCGAGTTCATCATTATTCTCGTGGATACAGCGATTATTAAATTCTTCATTATTCTCATGGATACAGCGATTATCGAATTCGTCATTATTCTCGTAGATACAGTGATTATCGAATTCATCATTATTCTCGTAGATACAGTGATTAACAACTTCTTCATTATTCTCGTGGATACAGCGATTGTCGAGTTCATCATTATTCTCGTGGATACAGCAATTTTTAAATTCTTCATTATTCTCATGGATACAGCGATTATCGAATTCGTCATTATTCTCGTAGATACAGCGGATATCAACTTCTTCGTTATTCTCATGGATGCAGCGATTATCGAATTCGTCATTATTCGCGTAGATACAGCGATTATTAAATTCATCATTATTCTCGTGAATACAGCGATTGTCGAGTTCATCATTATTCTCGTAAAAACAGCGATTATCAAATTCATCATTATTCTCGTGGATACAGCGATTATCGAATTCGTCATTATTCGCGTAGATACAGCGATTATTAAATTCATCATTATTCTCGTGAATACAGCGATTGTCGAGTTCATCATTATTCTCGTAAAAACAGCGATTATCAAATTCATCATTATTCTCGTGGATACAGCGATTATCGAATTCGTCATTATTCTCGTAGATACAGTGATTATCAACTTCTTAATTATTTTCGTGGATACAGCAATTATCGAATTCATCATTATTCGCGTAGATACAGCGATTAACAACTTCTTCATTATTCTCGTGGATACAGCGATTGTCGAGTTCATCATTATTCTCGTGGATACAGCAATTTTTAAATTCTTCATTATTCTCATGGATACAGCGATTATCGAATTCGTCATTATTCTCGTAGATACAGCGGATATCAACTTCTTCGTTATTCTCATGGATGCAGCGATTATCGAATTTGTTATTATTCTCGTAGATACAGTGATTATCAACTTCTTCATTATTCTCGTGGATACAGTGATTCTCAAATTCTTTATTATTCTCATGGATACAGTGATTATCGAATTCTTCATTATTCTCGTAGATACAGTAATTATCAACTTCTTCATTATTCTCGTGGATACAGCAATTTTTTAATTCTTCATTATTCTCATGGATACAGCGATTATCGAATTCATCATTTTTCTCGGGGATACAGCGATTTTCAAATTCTTCATTATTCTCATGGATACAGCGATTGTCGAGTTCATCATTATTCTCATGGGTACAGCAATTATCAAATTCTTCGTTATTTTCATGGATACAGCGATTTTTAAATTCTTTATTTCTCTCGTGGATATAGCGATTATCAAGTTCATCATTATTCTCGTAGATGCAGTGATTCTTAAATTCTTCATTATTCTCATGGATACAGCGATTATCTTATTCGTCATTATTCTCGTAGATACAGTGATTATCAACTTCTTCGTTATTCTCATAGATGCAGCGATTATCGAATTCGTCATTATTCGCGTAGATACAGCGATTATCAAATTCATCATTATTCTCGTGGATACAGCGATTGTCGAGTTCATCATTATTCTCGTTAAAACAGCGATTATCAAATTCATCATTATTCTCGTGGATACAGCGATTATCGAGTTTATCATTATTCTCGTGGATACGGTGATTCTCAAATTCTTTCTTATTCTCATGCATACAGTGATTATCGAATTCTTCATTATTCTCGTCGATACAGTGATTATCAACTTCTTCATTATTCTCGTGGATACAGCGATTGTCGAGTTCATCATTATTCTCGTGGATACAGCGATTATTAAATTCTTCATTATTCTCATGGATACAGCGATTATCGAATTCGTCATTATTCTCGTAGATACAGTGATTATCGAATTCATCATTATTCTCGTAGATACAGTGATTAACAACTTCTTCATTATTCTCGTGGATACAGCGATTGTCGAGTTCATCATTATTCTCGTGGATACAGCAATTTTTAAATTCTTCATTATTCTCATGGATACAGCGATTATCGAATTCGTCATTATTCTCGTAGATACAGCGGATATCAACTTCTTCGTTATTCTCATGGATGCAGCGATTATCGAATTCGTCATTATTCGCGTAGATACAGCGATTATTAAATTCATCATTATTCTCGTGAATACAGCGATTGTCGAGTTCATCATTATTCTCGTAAAAACAGCGATTATCAAATTCATCATTATTCTCGTGGATACAGCGATTATCGAATTCGTCATTATTCGCGTAGATACAGCGATTATTAAATTCATCATTATTCTCGTGAATACAGCGATTGTCGAGTTCATCATTATTCTCGTAAAAACAGCGATTATCAAATTCATCATTATTCTCGTGGATACAGCGATTATCGAATTCGTCATTATTCTCGTAGATACAGTGATTATCAACTTCTTAATTATTTTCGTGGATACAGCAATTATCGAATTCATCATTATTCGCGTAGATACAGCGATTAACAACTTCTTCATTATTCTCGTGGATACAGCGATTGTCGAGTTCATCATTATTCTCGTGGATACAGCAATTTTTAAATTCTTCATTATTCTCATGGATACAGCGATTATCGAATTCGTCATTATTCTCGTAGATACAGCGGATATCAACTTCTTCGTTATTCTCATGGATGCAGCGATTATCGAATTCGTCATTATTCGCGTAGATACAGCGATTATTAAATTCATCATTATTCTCGTGAATACAGCGATTGTCGAGTTCATCATTATTCTCGTAAAAACAGCGATTATCAAATTCATCATTATTCTCGTGGATACAGCGATTATCGAATTCGTCATTATTCTCGTAGATACAGTGATTATCAACTTCTTAATTATTTTCGTGGATACAGCAATTATTAAATTCTTCTTTATTTTCATGGATACAGCGAATATCGAATTCGTCATTATTCTCGTAGATACAGTGATTATCAATTTCTTCATTATTCTCGTGGATACAGCAATTATCGAATTCATCATTATTCGCGTAGATACAGCGATTATCAAATTCATCATTATTCTCGTGGATACAGCGATTGTCGAGTTCATCTTTATTCTTGTAAAAACAGCGATTATCAAATTCATCATTATTCTCGTGGATACAGCGATTATCGAGTTTATCATTATTCTCGTGGATACAGTGATTCTCAAATTCTTTATTATTCTCATGGATACAGTGATTATCGAATTCTTCATTATTCTCGTAGATACAGTAATTATCAACTTCTTCATTATTCTCGTGGATACAGCAATTTTTAAATTCTTCATTATTCTCATGGATACAGCGATTATCGAATTCATCATTTTTCTCGGGGATACAGCGATTTTCGAATTCTTCATTATTCTCATGGATACAGCGATTGTCGAGTTCATCATTATTCTCATGGGTACAGCAATTATCAAATTCTTCGTTATTTTCATGGATACAGCGATTTTTAAATTCTTTATTTCTCTCGTGGATATAGCGATTATCAAGTTCATCATTATTCTCGTAGATGCAGTGATTCTTAAATTCTTCATTATTCTCATGGATACAGCGATTATCTTATTCGTCATTATTCTCGTAGATACAGTGATTATCAACTTCTTCATTATTCTCGTGGATACAGCGATTATCGAGTTCATCATTATTCTCGTGGATACAGTGATTCTCAAATCCTTCATAATTCTCATGGATACAGTGATTATCAAATTCTTCATTATTCTCGTAGATACAGTGATTATCAACTTCTTCATTATTCTCGTGGATACAGCGATTGTCGAGTTCATCATTATTCTCGTGGATACAGCGATTGTCGAATTCATCATTATTCGCGTAGATACAGCGATTATCAAATTCATCATTATTCTCGTGGATACAGCGATTGTCGAGTTCATCTTTATTCTCGTAAAAACAGCGATTATCAAATTCATCATTATTCTCGTGGATACAGCGATTATCGAGTTTATCATTATTCTCGTGGATACAGTGATTATGAAATTCTTCATTATTCTCATGGATACAGCGATTATCGAATTCGTCATTATTCTCGTAAATACAGTGATTATCAACTTCTTCATTATTCTCGTGGATACAGCAATCTTCAAATTCTTCATTATTCTCATTGATACAGCGATTATCGACTTCATCATTATTCTCGTGGATACAGCGATTTTTAAATTCTTCATTATTCTCATGGATACAGCGATTGTCGAGTTCGACAATATTCTCGTGGATACAGCGATTATCAAATTCTTCGTTATTCTCATGGATACAGCGATTATCGAATTCGTTATTTATCTCGTAGATACAGTGATTATCAACTTCTTCATTATTCTCGTGGATACAGCAATTTTTTAATTCTTTATTATTCTCATGGATACAGCGATTATCGAATTCGTCATTATTTTCGTAGATACAGTGATTATCAACATCTTTATTATTCTCGTGAATACAGCGATTGTCGAGTTCATCATTTTTCTCGTGGATACAGTGATTGTCGAGTTCATCATTATTCTCGTGGATACAGCGATTTTCAAATTCTTCATTATTTTCGTAGATACAGTGATTATCAACTTCTTCATTATTCTCGTCAATACAGCAATTTTTAAATTCTTCATTATTCTCATGGATACAGCGATTATCGAATTCATCATTATTCTTCGGGATAAAGCGATTGTTAAATTCTTCATTATTCTCATGGATACAGCGATTGTCGAGTTCATCATTATTTTCATGGGTACAGCGATTATCAAATTCTTCGTTATTCTCATGGATACAGCGATTTTTAAATTCTTCATTATTCTCGTAGATACAGTGATTATCAACTTCTTCATTATTCTCGTCAATACAGCAATTTTTAAATTCTTCATTATTCTCATGGATACAGCGATTATTGAATTTATCATTATTCTCGTGGATACAGGGATTTTCAAATTCCTCATTATTCTCATGGATACAGCGATTGTCGAGTTCATCATTTATTTCGTGGGTACAGCGATTATCAAAATCTTCGTTATTCTCATGAATACAGCGATTTTAAAATTCTTCATTATTCTCGTTGATACAGCGATTATCAAGTTCATCATTATTGTCGTGGATACAGTGATTCTTAAGATCTTCATTATTCTCATGGATACAGCGATTATCGAATTTGTTATTATTCTCGTAGATACAGTGATTATCAACTTCTTCATTATTCTCGTGGATACAGCAATTTTTAAATTCTTTATTATTCTCATGGATACAGCGATTATCGAATTCGTCGTTATTCTCGTAGATACAGTGATTATCAACTTCTTCATTATTCTTGTTGATACTGCAATTTTTGAATTCTTAATTATTCTTTCGGATACAGCGATTATCGAATTCATCATTATTCTCGTGGATACAGCGATTTTTAAATTCTTTATTATTCTCATGGATACAGCGATTATCGAATTCGTCATTATTCTCGTAGATACAGTGATTATCAACTTCTTTATTATTCTCGTGGATACAGCAATTTTTTAATTCTTCATTATTCTCATGGATACAGCGATTATCGCATTCTTAATTTTTCTCGTGGATACAGCGATTATGAAATTCTGCTTTATTTTCATGGATACGGCGAATATCGAATTCGTCATTATTCTCGTAGATACAGCGATTATCAACTTCTTCGTTATTCTCATGGATGCAGCGATTATCGAATTCGTCATTATTCGCGTAGATACAGCGATTATCAAATTCATCATTATTCTCGTGGATACAGCGATTATCGAGTTCATCATTATTCTCGTGGATACAGTGATTCTTAAATTCGTCATTATTCTCGTAGATGCAGTGATTATCGAATTCATCATTATTCTCGTAGATACAGTGATTAACAACTTCTTCATTATTCTCGTGGATACAGCGATAGTCGAGTTCATCATTATTCTCGTGGATACAGCGATTTTTAAATTCTTTATTATTCTCATGGATACAGCGATTATCGAATTCGTCATTATTCTCGTAGATACAGCGATTATCAACTTCTTCGTTATTCTCATGGATGATGCGATTATCGAATTCGTCATTATTCGCGTAGATACGGCGATTATGAAATTCATCATTATTCTCGTGGATACAGCAATTGTCGAGTTCATCATTATTCTCGTAAAAACAGCGATTATCAAATTCATAATTATTCTCGTGGATACAGCGATTATCGAGTTCATCATTATTCTCGTGGATACAGTGATTCTCAAATTCTTTATTATTCTCACGGATACAGTGATTATCGAATTCTTCATTATTCTCGTAGATACAGTGATTATCAACTTCTTCATTATTCTCGTGGATACAGCGATTGTCGAGTTCATCATTATCCTCGTGGATACAGCGATTGTCGAGTTCATCATTATTTTCGTGAATACAGCGATTATTAAATTCTTTATTATTCTCATGGATACAGCGATTATCGAATTCGTCGTTATTCTCGTAGATAGAGTGATTATCAACTTCTTCATTATTCTCGATGATACAGCATTTTTTAAATTCTTCATTATTCTTATGGATACAGCGATTATCGAATTCATCATTATTCTCGTGGATACAGCGATCTTTAAATTCTTTATTATTCTCATGGATACAGCGATTATCGAATTCGTCATTATTCTCGTAGATACAGTGATTATCAACTTCTTTATTATTCTCGTGGATACAGCAATTTTTAAATTCTTCATTATTCTCATGGATACAGCGATTATCGAATTCATCATTTTTCTCGTGGATACAGCGAATATTAAATTCTTCTTTATTTTCATGGATACAGCGAATATCGAATTCGTCATTATTCTCATAGATACAGCGATTATCAACTTCTACGTTATTCTCATGGATGCAGCGATTATCGAATTCGTCATTATTCGCGTAGATACAGCGATTATCAAATTCATCATTATTCTCGTGCATACAGCGATTGTCGAGTTCATCATTATTCTCGTAAAAACAGCGATTATCAAATTCATCATTATTCTCGTGGATACAGCGATTATCGAGTTCATCATTATTTTCGTGGATACAGTGATTCTTAAATTCTTTATTATTCTCATGGATACACCGATTATCGAATTCTTCATTATTCTCGTAGATACAGTGTCTATCAACTTCGTTATTATTCTCGTGGATACAGCGATTTTTAAATTCTTTATTATTCTCATGGATACAGCGATTATCGAATTCGTCATTATTCTCGTAGATACAGCGATTATTAACTTCTTCGTTATTCTCATGGATGCAGCGATTATCGAATTCGTCATTATTCGCGTAGATACAGCGATTATCAAATTCAGCATTATTCTCGTGAATACAGCGATTGTCGAGTTCATCATTATTCTCGTAAAAACAGCGATTATCAAATTCATCATTATTCTCGTGGATACAGCGATTATCGAGTTCATCATTATTCTCGTGGATACAGTGATTCTCAAATTCTTCATAATTCTCATGGATACAGTGATTATCGAATTCTTTATTATTCTCGTAGATACAGTGATTATCAACTTCTTCATTATTCTCGTGGATACAGCGATTGTCGAGTTCATCATTATTCTCGTGGATACAGCGATTGTCGATTTCATCATTATTCTCGTGGATACAGCGATTATCGAATTCGTCATTATTCTCGTAGATAAGGTGATTATCAACTTCTTTATTATTCTCGTGGATACAGCAATTTTTAAATTCTTCATTATTCTCATGGATACAGCGATTATCGAATTCATCATTTTTCTCGTAGATACAGCGATTATTAAATTCTTCTTTATTTTCATGGATACAGCGAATATTTAATTCGTCATTATTCTCGTAGATACAGCGATTATCAACTTCTTCATTATTCTCATGGATGCAGCGATTATCGAATTCGTCATTCTTCGCGTAGATACAGCGATTATCAAATTCATCATTATTCTCGTGGATACAGCGATTGTCGAGTTCATCATTATTCTCGTTAAAACAGCGATTATCAAATTCATCATTATTCTCGTGGATACAGCGATTATCGAGTTTATCATTATTCTCGTGGATACAGTGATTCTCAAATTCTTTATTATTCTCATGCATACAGTGATTATCGAATTCTTCATTATTCTCGTCGATACAGTGATTATCAACTTCTTCATTATTCTCGTGGATACAGCGATTGTCGAGTTCATCATTATTCTTGTGGATACAGCGATTGTCGAGTTCATCATTATTCTCGTGGATACAGCGATTATTAAATTCTTCATTATTCTCATGGATACAGCGATTGTCGAGTTCATCATTATTCTCGTGGATACAGCGATTTTAAAATTCTTCATTATTCTCGTCGATACAGCGATTATCGAGTTCATCATTATTCTCGTGGATACAGTGATTCTTAAATTCTTCATTATTCTCGTGGATACAGAGATTGTCGAGTTCATCATTATTCTCGTGGATACAGTGATTGTCGAGTTCATCTATATTCTCGTGGATACAGCGATTTTTAAATTCTTTATTATTTTTGTAGATACAGTGATTATCAACTTCTTCATTATTCTCGTCAATACAGCAATTTTTTAATTCTTTATTATTCTCATGGATACAGCGATTATCGAATTCATCATTATTCTCGTGGATACAGCGATTTTTATTTTCTTTATTATTCTCGTAGATACAGTGATTATCAACTTCTTCTCTTTTTTCGTCAATACAGCAAATTTAAAATTCTTCATTATTCTCATGGATACAGCGATTATCGAATTCATCCTTATTCTCGTGGATACAGCGATTTTTAAATTCTTTATTATTCTCATTGATACAGCGATTGTCGAGTTCATCATTATTCTCGTGGGTACAGCGATTATGAAATTCTTCGTTATTCTCATGGATACAGCGATTTTTAAATTCTTCTTTATTCTCGTGGATATAGCGATTATCAAGTTCATCATTATTCTCGTGAATACAGTGATTCTTAAATTCTTCATTATTCTCATGGATACAGCGATTATCGAATTCGTCATTATTCTCGTAAATAGAGTGATTATCAACTTCTTCATTATTCTCGTGGATACAGCAATCTTTAAATTCTTCATTATTCTCATTGATACAGCGATTATCGACTTCATCATTATTCTCGTGGATACAGCGATTTTTAAATTCTTCATTATTCTCATGGATACAGCGATTGTCGAGTTCATCAATATTCTCGTGGATACAGCGATTATCAAATTCTTCATTATTCTCATGGATACAGCGATTATCGAATTCGTCATTATTCTCGTAAATAGAGTGATTATCAACTTCTTCATTATTCTCGTGGATACAGCAATTTTTTAATTCTTTATTATTCTCATGGATACAGCGATTATCGAATTCGTCATTATTTTTGTAGATACAGTGATTATCAACTTCTTTATTATTCTCGTGAATACAGCGATTGTCGAGTTCATCATTATTCTCGTGGATACAGTGATTGTCGAGTTTTCTCATTGTTCTCGTGGATACAGCGATTTTTAAATTCTTCATTATTCTCGTGGAAACAGCGATTATCGAGTTCATCATTATTCTCGTGGATACAGTGATTCTTAAATTCTTCATTATTTTCGTGGATACAGCGATTGTCGAGTTCATCATTATTCTCGTGGATACAGTGATTGTCGAGTTCATCATTATTCTCGTGGATACAGCGATTTTTAAATTCTTCATTATTTTCGTAGATACAGTGATTATCAACTTCTTCATTATTCTCGTCAATACAGCAATTTTTAAATTCTTCATTATTCTCATGGATACAGCGATTATCGAATTCATCATTATTCTTCAAGATACAGCGATTGTTAAATTCTTCATTATTCTCATGGATACAGCGATTGTCGAGTTCATCATTATTTTCATGGGTACAGTGATTATCAAATTCTTCGTTATTCTCATGGATACAGCGATTTTTAAATTCTTTATTATTCTCGTAGATACAGTGATTATCAACTTCTTTATTATTCTCGTCAATACAGCAATTTTTTAATTCTTCATTATTCTCATGGATACAGCGATTATCGAATTTATCATTATTCTCGTGGATACAACGATTTTTAAATTCCTCATTATTCTCATGGATACAGCGATTGTCGAGTTCAACATTTATCTCGTGGGTACAGCGATTATCAAATTCTTCGTTATTCTCATGAATACAGCGATTTAAAAATTCTTTATTATTCTCGTTGATACAGCGATTATCAAGTTCATCATTATTCTCGTGGATACAGTAATTCTTAAATTCTTCATTATTCTCGTGGATACAGAGATTGTCGAGTTCATCATTATTCTCGTGGATACAGTGATTGTCGAGTTCATCTATATTCTCGTGGATACAGCGATTTTTAAATTCTTCATTATTTTCGTAGATACAGTGATTATCAACTTCTTCATTATTCTCGTCAATACAGCAATTTTTTAATTCTTTATTATTCTCATGGATACAGCGATTATCGAATTCATCATTATTCTCGTGGATACAGCGATTTTTATTTTCTTTATTATTCTCGTAGATACAGTGATTATCAACTTCTTCTCTTTTTTCGTCAATACAGCAAGTTTAAAATTCTTCATTATTCTCATGGATACAGCGATTATCGAATTCATCCTTATTCTCGTGGATACAGCGATTTTTAAATTCTTTATTATTCTCATTGATACAGCGATTGTCGAGTTCATCATTATTCTCGTGGGTACAGCGATTATCGAATTCGTCATTATTCTCGTAAATAGAGTGATTATCAACTTCTTCATTATTCTCGTGGATACAGCAATCTTTAAATTCTTCATTATTCTCATTGATACAGCGATTATCGACTTCATCATTATTCTCGTGGATACAGCGATTTTTAAATTCTTCATTATTCTCATGGATACAGCGATTGTCGAGTTCATCAATATTCTCGTGGATACAGCGATTATCAAATTCTTCATTATTCTCATGGATACAGCGATTATCGAATTCGTCATTATTTTTGTAGATACAGTGATTATCAACTTCTTTATTATTCTCGTGAATACAGCGATTGTCGAGTTCATCATTATTCTCGTGGATACAGTGATTGTCGAGTTTTCTCATTGTTCTCGTGGATACAGCGATTTTTAAATTCTTCATTATTCTCGTGGAAACAGCGATTATCGAGTTCATCATTATTCTCGTGGATACAGTGATTCTTAAATTCTTCATTATTTTCGTGGATACAGCGATTGTCGAGTTCATCATTATTCTCGTGGATACAGTGATTGTCGAGTTCATCATTATTCTCGTGGATACAGCGATTTTTAAATTCTTCATTATTTTCGTAGATACAGTGATTATCAACTTCTTCATTATTCTCGTCAATACAGCAATTTTTAAATTCTTCATTATTCTCATGGATACAGCGATTATCGAATTCATCATTATTCTTCAAGATACAGCGATTGTTAAATTCTTCATTATTCTCATGGATACAGCGATTGTCGAGTTCATCATTATTTTCATGGGTACAGTGATTATCAAATTCTTCGTTATTCTCATGGATACAGCGATTTTTAAATTCTTTATTATTCTCGTAGATACAGTGATTATCAACTTCTTTATTATTCTCGTCAATACAGCAATTTTTTAATTCTTCATTATTCTCATGGATACAGCGATTATCGAATTTATCATTATTCTCGTGGATACAACGATTTTTAAATTCCTCATTATTCTCATGGATACAGCGATTGTCGAGTTCATCATTTATCTCGTGGGTACAGCGATTATCAAATTCTTCGTTATTCTCATGAATACAGCGATTTCAAAATTCTTTATTATTCTCGTTGATACAGCGATTATCAAGTTCATCATTATTCTCGTGGATACAGTGATTTTTAAGATCTTCATTATTCTCATGGATACAGCGATTATCGAATTCGTTATTATTCTCGTAGATACAGTGATTATCAACTTCTTCATTATTCTCGTGGATACAGCAATTTTTAAATTCTTTATTATTCTCGTAGATACAGTGATTATCAACTTCTTCATTATTCTCGTCAATACAGCGATTTTTTAATTCTTCATTATTCTCATCGATCCAGCGATTGTCGAGTTCATCATTATTCTCGTGGGTACAGCGATTATGAAATTCTTCGTTATTCTCATGGATACAGCGATTTTTAAATTCTTCATTATTCTCGACGATATAGCGATTATCAAGTTCGTTATTATTCTCGTGGATACAGTGATTCTTAAATTCTTCATTATTCTCATGGATACAGCGATGATCGAATTCGTCATTATTCTCGTAGATACAGTGATTATCAACTTCTTCATTATTCTCGTGGATACAGCAATCTTTAAATTCTTTATTATTCTCATGGATACAGCGATTATCGAATTCATCATTATTCTCGTGGATACAGCGATTTTTAATTCTTTATCATTCCCATGGATACAGCGATTGTCGAGTTCATCAATATTCTCGTGGATACAGCGATTATCAAATTCTTCGTTATTCTCATGGATACAGCGATTATCGAATTCGTCATTATTCTCGTAGATACAGTGATTATCAACTTCTTCATTATTCTCGTGGATACAGCTATTTTTCAATTCTTCATTATTCTCATGGATACAGCGGTTATCGAATTCGTAATTATTCTCGTAGATACAGTGATTATCAACTTCTCTATTATTCTCGTGGATACAGCGATTGTCGAGTTCATCCCTATTCTCGTGGATACAGTGATTGTCGAGTTCATCATTATTCTCGTGGATACAGCGATTTTTAAATTCTTCATTATTCTCGTGGAAACAGCGATTATAGAGTTCATCATTATTCTCGTGGATACAGTGATTCTTAAATTCTTTATTATTCTCGTGGATACAGCGATTGTCGAGTTCATCATTATTCTCGTGGATACAGTGATTGTCGAGTTCATCATTATTCTCGTGGATACAGCGATTTTTAAATTCTTTATTATTCTCGTGGATACAGTGATTATCAACTTCTTCATTATTCTCGTCAATACAGCAATTTTTTAATTCTTTATTATTCTCATGGATACAGCGATTATCGAATTCATCATTATTCTCGGGGATACTGCGATTTTCAAATTCTTCATTATTCTCATGGATACAGCGATTGTCGAGTTCATCATTATTCTCATGGGTACAGCGATTATCAAATTCTTCGTTATTTTCATGGATACAGCGATTTTTAAATTCTTTATTTCTCTCGTGGATATAGCGATTATCAAGTTCATCATTATTCTCGTAGATGCAGTGATTCTTAAATTCTTCATTATTCTCATGGATACAGCGATTATCTTATTCGTCATTATTCTCGTAGATACAGTGATTATCAACTTCTTCATTATTCTCGTGGATACAGCGATTATCGAGTTCATCATTATTCTCGTGGATACAGTGATTCTCAAATTCTTCATAATTCTCATGAATACAGTGATTATCGAATTCTTCATTATTCTCGTAGATACAGTGATTATCAACTTCTTCATTATTCTCGTGGATACAGCGATTGTCGAGTTCATCATTATTCTCGTGGATACAGCGATTGTCGAGTTCATCATTATTCTCGTGGATACAGCGATTATCGAATTCGTCATTATTCTCGTAGATACAGTGATTATCAACTTCTTCATTATTCTCGTGGATACAGCGATTATCGAGTTCATCATTATTCTCGTGGATACAGCGATTATCGAATTCGTCATTATTCTCGTAGATACAGCGATTATCGAATTCATCATTTTTCTCGTGGATACAGCGATTATTAAATTCTTCTTTATTTTCATGGATACAGCGAATATTTAATTCGTCATTATTCTCGTAGATACAGCGATTATCAACTTCTTCGTTATTCTCATGGATGCAGCGATTATCGAATTCGTCATAATTCGCGTAGATACAGCGATTATCAAATTCATCATTATTCTCGTGGATACAGCGATTGTCGAGTTCATCATTATTCTCGTTAAAACAGCGATTATCAAATTCATCATTATTCTCGTGGATACAGCGATTATCGAGTTTATCATTATTCTCGTGGATACGGTGATTCTCAAATTCTTTCTTATTCTCATGCATACAGTGATTATCGAATTCTTCATTATTCTCGTCGATACAGTGATTATCAACTTCTTCATTATTCTCGTGGATACAGCGATTGTCGAGTTCATCATTATTCTCGTGGATACAGCGATTATTAAATTCTTCATTATTCTCATGGATACAGCGATTATCGAATTCGTCATTATTCTCGTAGATACAGTGATTATCGAATTCATCATTATTCTCGTAGATACAGTGATTAACAACTTCTTCATTATTCTCGTGGATACAGCGATTGTCGAGTTCATCATTATTCTCGTGGATACAGCAATTTTTAAATTCTTCATTATTCTCATGGATACAGCGATTATCGAATTCGTCATTATTCTCGTAGATACAGCGGATATCAACTTCTTCGTTATTCTCATGGATGCAGCGATTATCGAATTCGTCATTATTCGCGTAGATACAGCGATTATTAAATTCATCATTATTCTCGTGAATACAGCGATTGTCGAGTTCATCATTATTCTCGTAAAAACAGCGATTATCAAATTCATCATTATTCTCGTGGATACAGCGATTATCGAATTCGTCATTATTCTCGTAGATACAGTGATTATCAACTTCTTAATTATTTTCGTGGATACAGCAATTATTAAATTCTTCTTTATTTTCATGGATACAGCGAATATCGAATTCGTCATTATTCTCGTAGATACAGTGATTATCAATTTCTTCATTATTCTCGTGGATACAGCAATTATCGAATTCATCTTTATTCGCGTAGATACAGCGATTATCAAATTCATCATTATTCTCGTGGATACAGCGATTGTCGAGTTCATCTTTATTCTCGTAAAAACAGCGATTATCAAATTCATCATTATTCTCGTGGATACAGCGATTATCGAGTTTATCATTATTCTCGTGGATACAGTGATTCTAAAATTCTTTATTATTCTCATGGATACAGTGATTATCGAATTCTTCATTATTCTCGTAGATACAGTAATTATCAACTTCTTCATTATTCTCGTGGATACAGCAATTTTTAAATTCTTCATTATTCTCATGGATACAGCGATTATCGAATTCATCATTTTTCTCGGGGATACAGCGATTTTCAAATTCTTCATTATTCTCATGGATACAGCGATTGTCGAGTTCATCATTATTCTCATGGGTACAGCAATTATCAAATTCTTCGTTATTTTCATGGATACAGCGATTTTTAAATTCTTTATTTCTCTCGTGGATATAGCGATTATCAAGTTCATCATTATTCTCGTAGATGCAGTGATTCTTAAATTCTTCATTATTCTCATGGATACAGCGATTATCTTATTCGTCATTATTCTCGTAGATACAGTGATTATCAACTTCTTCATTATTCTCGTGGATACAGCGATTATCGAGTTCATCATTATTCTCGTGGATACAGTGATTCTCAAATCCTTCATAATTCTCATGGATACAGTGATTATCGAATTCTTCATTATTCTCGTAGATACAGTGATTATCAACTTCTTCATTATTCTCGTGGATACAGCGATTGTCGAGTTCATCATTATTCTCGTGGATACAGCGATTGTCGAGTTCATCATTATTCTCGTGGATACAGCGATTATCGAATTCGTCATTATTCTCGTAGATACAGTGATTATCAACTTCTTCATTATTCTCGTGGATACAGCGATTATCGAGTTCATCATTATTCTCGTGGATACAGCGATTATCGAATTCGTCATTATTCTCGTAGATACAGCGATTATCGAATTCATGATTTTTCTCGTGGATACAGCGATTATTAAATTCTTCTTTATTTTCATGGATACAGCGAATATTTAATTCGTCATTATTCTCGTAGATACAGCGATTATCAACTTCTTCGTTATTCTCATGGATGCAGCGATTATCGAATTCGTCATTATTCGCGTAGATACAGCGATTATCAAATTCATCATTATTCTCGTGGATACAGCGATTGTCGAGTTCATCATTATTCTCGTTAAAACAGCGATTATCAAATTCATCATTATTCTAGTGGATACAGCGATTATCGAGTTTATCATTATTCTCGTGGATACGGTGATTCTCAAATTCTTTCTTATTCTCATGCATACAGTGATTATCGAATTCTTCATTATTCTCGTCGATACAGTGATTATCAACTTCTTCATTATTCTCGTGGATACAGCGATTGTCGAGTTCATCATTATTCTCGTGGATACAGCGATTATTAAATTCTTCATTATTCTCATGGATACAGCGATTATCGAATTCGTCATTATTCTCGTAGATACAGTGATTATCGAATTCATCATTATTCTCGTAGATACAGTGATTAACAACTTCTTCATTATTCTCGTGGATACAGCGATTGTCGAGTTCATCATTATTCTCGTGGATACAGCAATTTTCAAATTCTTCATTATTCTCATGGATTCAGCGATTATCGAATTCGTCATTATTCTCGTAGATACAGCGGATATCAACTTCTTCGTTATTCTCATGGATGCAGCGATTATCGAATTCGTCATTATTCGCGTAGATACAGCGATTATTAAATTCATCATTATTCTCGTGAATACAGCGATTGTCGAGTTCATCATTATTCTCGTAAAAACAGCGATTATCAAATTCATCATTATTCTCGTGGATACAGCGATTATCGAATTCGTCATTATTCTCGTAGATACAGTGATTATCAACTTCTTAATTATTTTCGTGGATACAGCAATTATTAAATTCTTCTTTATTTTCATGGATACAGCGGATATCGAATTCGTCATTATTCTCGTAGATACAGTGATTATCAATTTCTTCATTATTCTCGTGGATACAGCAATTATCGAATTCATCATTATTCGCGTAGATACAGCGATTAACAACTTCTTCATTATTCTCGTGGATACAGCGATTGTCGAGTTCATCATTATTCTCGTGGATACAGCAATTTTTAAATTCTTCATTATTCTCATGGATACAGCGATTATCGAATTCGTCATTATTCTCGTAGATACAGCGGATATCAACTTCTTCGTTATTCTCATGGATGCAGCGATTATCGAATTCGTCATTATTCGCGTAGATACAGCGATTATTAAATTCATCATTATTCTCGTGAATACAGCGATTGTCGAGTTCATCATTATTCTCGTAAAAACAGCGATTATCAAATTCATCATTATTCTCGTGGATACAGCGATTATCGAATTCGTCATTATTCTCGTAGATACAGCGGATATCAACTTCTTCGTTATTCTCATGGATGCAGCGATTATCGAATTCGTCATTATTCGCGTAGATACAGCGATTATTAAATTCATCATTATTCTCGTGAATACAGCGATTGTCGAGTTCATCATTATTCTCGTAAAAACAGCGATTATCAAATTCATCATTATTCTCGTGGATACAGCGATTATCGGATTCGTCATTATTCTCGTAGATACAGTGATTATCAACTTCTTCATTATTTTCGTGGATACAGCAATTATTAAATTCTTCTTTATTTTCATGGATACAGCGAATATCGAATTCGTCATTATTCTCGTAGATACAGTGATTATCAATTTCTTCATTATTCTCGTGGATACAGCAATTATCGAATTCATCATTATTCGCGTAGATACAGCGATTATCAAATTCATCATTATTCTCGTGGATACAGCGATTGTCGAGTTTATCTTTATTCTTGTAAAAACAGCGATTATCAAATTCATCATTATTCTCGTGGATACAGCGATTATCGAGTTTATCATTATTCTCGTGGATACAGTGATTCTCAAATTCTTTATTATTCTCATGGATACAGTGATTATCGAATTCTTCATTATTCTCGTAGATACGGTAATTATCAACTTCTTCATTATTCTCGTGGATACAGCAATTTTTAAATTCTTTATTATTCTCATGGATACAGCGATTATCGAATTCATCATTTTTCTCGGGGATACAGCGATTTTCAAATTCTTCATTATTCTCATGGATACAGCGATTGTCGAGTTCATCATTATTCTCATGGGTACAGCAATTATCAAATTCTTCGTTATTTTCATGGATACAGCGATTTTTAAATTCTTTATTTCTCTCGTGGATATAGCAATTATCAAGTTCATCATTATTCTCGTAGATGCAGTGATTCTTAAATTCTTCATTATTCTCATGGATACAGCGATTATCTTATTCGTCATTATTCTCGTAGATACAGTGATTATCAACTTCTTCATTATTCTCGTGGATACAGCGATTATCGAGTTCATCATTATTCTCGTGGATACAGTGATTCTCAAATCCTTCATAATTCTCATGGATACAGTGATTATCAAATTCTTCATTATTCTCGTAGATACAGTGATTATCAACTTCTTCATTATTCTCGTGGATACAGCGATTGTCGAGTTCATCATTATTCTCGTGGATACAGCGATTGTCGAATTCATCATTATTCGCGTAGATACAGCGATTATCAAATTCATCATTATTCTCGTGGATACAGCGATTGTCGAGTTCATCTTTATTCTCGTAAAAACAGCGATTATCAAATTCATCATTATTCTCGTGGATACAGCGATTATCGAGTTTATCATTATTCTCGTGGATACAGTGATTATGAAATTCTTCATTATTCTCATGGATACAGCGATTATCGAATTCGTCATTATTCTCGTATATAGAGTGATTATCAACTTCTTCATTATTCTCGTGGATACAGCAATCTTCAAATTCTTCATTATTCTCATTGATACAGCGATTATCGACTTCATCATTATTCTCGTGGATACAGCGATTTTTAAATTCTTCATAATTCTCATGGATACAGCGATTGTCGAGTTCGACAATATTCTCGTGGATACAGCGATTATCAAATTCTTCGTTATTCTCATGGATACAGCGATTATCGAATTCGTTATTTATCTCGTAGATACAGTGATTATCAACTTCTTCATTATTCTCGTGGATACAGCAATTTTTTAATTCTTTATTATTCTCATGGATACAGCGATTATCGAATTCGTCATTATTTTCGTAGATACAGTGATTATCAACATCTTTATTATTCTCGTGAATACAGCGATTGTCGAGTTCATCATTTTTCTCGTGGATACAGTGATTGTCGAGTTCATCATTGTTCTCGTGGATACAGCGATTTTTAAATTCTTCATTATTCTCGTGGAAACAGCGAGTATCGAGTTCATCATTATTCTCGTGGATACAGTGATTCTTAAATTCTTCATTATTTTCGTGGATACAGCGATTGTCGAGTTCATCATTATTCTCGTGGATACAGTGATTGTCGAGTTCATCATTATTCTCGTGGATACAGCGATTTTCAAATTCTTCATTATTTTCGTAGATACAGTGATTATCAACTTCTTCATTATTCTCGTCAATACAGCAATTTTTAAATTCTTCATTATTCTCATGGATACAGCGATTATCGAATTCATCATTATTCTTCGGGATAAAGCGATTGTTAAATTCTTCATTATTCTCATGGATACAGCGATTGTCGAGTTCATCATTATTTTCATGGGTACAGCGATTATCAAATTCTTCGTTATTCTCATGGATACAGCGATTTTTAAATTCTTCATTATTCTCGTAGATACAGTGATTATCAACTTCTTCATTATTCTTGTCAATACAGCAATTTTTTAATTCTTCATTATTCTCATGGATACAGCGATTATTGAATTTATCATTATTCTCGTGGATACAGGGATTTTCAAATTCCTCATTATTCTCATGGATACAGCGATTGTCGAGTTCATCATTTATTTCGTGGGTACAGCGATTATCAAAATCTTCGTTATTCTCATGAATACAGCGATTTTAAAATTCTTCATTATTCTCGTTGATACAGCGATTATCAAGTTCATCATTATTCTCGTGGATACAGTGATTCTTAAGATCTTCATTATTCTCATGGATACAGCGATTATCGAATTCGTTATTATTCTCGTAGATACAGTGATTATCAACTTCTTCATTATTCTCGTGGATACAGCAATTTTTAAATTCTTTATTATTCTCATGGATACAGCGATTATCGAATTCGTCGTTATTCTCGTAGATACAGTGATTATCAACTTCTTCATTATTCTTGTTGATACTGCAATTTTTGAATTCTTAATTATTCTCGTGGATACAGCGATTGTCGAGTTCATCATTATTCTCGTGGATACAGCGATTTTTAAATTCTTTATTATTCTCATGGATACAGCGATTATCGAATTCGTCATTATTCTCGTAGATACAGCGATTATCAACTTCTTCGTTATTCTCATGGATGATGCGATTATCGAATTCGTCATTATTCGCGTAGATACGGCGATTATGAAATTCATCATTATTCTCGTGGATACAGCAATTGTCGAGTTCATCATTATTCGCGTAAAAACAGCGATTATCAAATTCATCATTATCCTCGTGGATACAGCGATTGTCGAGTTCATCATTATTCTCGTGGATACAGCGATTGTCGAGCTCATCATTATTCTCGTGAATACAGCGATTATTAAATTCTTTATTATTCTCATGGATACAGCGATTGTCGAGTTCATCATTATTCTCGTGGATACAGCGATTTTTAAATTCTTCATTATTCTCGTGGATACAGCGATTATCGAGTTCATCATTATTCTCGTGGATACAGTGATTCTTAAATTTTTCATTATTCTCGTAGATACAGTGATTATCAACTTCTTTATTATTCTCATCAATACAGCAATTTTTAAATCATTTATTATTCTCATGGGTACAGCGATTATCGAATTCATCATTATTCTCGTGGATACAGCGATTTTTAAATTCTTCATTATTCTCATCGATACAGCGATTGTCGAGTTCATCATTATTCTCGTGGGTACAGCGATTATAAAATTCTTTGTTATTCTCATGGATACAGCGATGTTTAAATTCTTCATTTTTCTCGTGGATATAGCGATTACCAAGTTCATCATTATTCTCGTCGATACAGTGATTCTTAAATTCTTCATTATTCTCATGGATACAGCGATTATCGAATTCGTCATTATTCTCGTAGATACAGTGATTATCAACTTCTTCATTATTCTCATGGATACAGCAATCTTCAAATTTTTTATTATTCTCATTGATACAGCGATTATCGAATTCATCATTATTCTCGTGGATACAGCGATTTTTAAATTCTTCATTATTCTCATGGATAGAGCGATTGTCGAGTTCATCAATATTCTCGTGGATACAGCGATTATCAAATTCTTCGTTATTCTCATGGATACAGCGAATATCGAATTCGTCATTATTCTCGTAGATACAGTGATTATCAACTTCTTCATTATTCTCGTGGATACAGCAATTTTTTAATTCTTTATTATTCTCATGGATACAGCGATTATCGAATTCGTCATTATTCTCGTAGATACAGTGATTATCAACTTCTTTATTATTCTCGTGAATACAGCGATTGTCGAGTTTATCATTATTCTCGTGGATACAGTGATTGTCGAGTTCATCATTATTCTCGTGGATACAGCGATTTTTAAATTCTTTATTATTTTCGTGGAAACAGCGATTATCGAGTTCATCATTATTCTCGTGGATACAGTGATTCTTAATATCTTCATTATTTTCGTGGATACAGCGATTGTCGAGTTCATCATTATTCTCGTGGATCCAGTGATTGTCGAGTTCATCATCATTCTCGTGGATACAGCGATTTTTAAATTCTTCATTATTTTCGTAGATACAGTGATTATAAATTTCTTTATTATTCTCGTCAATACAGCAATTTTTTAATTCTTCATTATTCTCATGGATACAGCGATTATCGAATTCATCATTATTCTCGTGGATACAGCGATTGTCGAGTTCATCATTATTCTCGTGGATACAGCGATTATTAAGATCTTCATTATTCTCATGGATACAGCGATTGTCGAGCTCATCATTATTCTCGTGGATACAGGGATTTTTTAATTCTTCATTATTCTCGTGGATACAGCGATTATCGAGTTCATCATTATTCTCGTGGATACAGTGATTCTTAAATTCTTCATTATTCTCGTGGATACAGCGATTGTCGAGTTCATCATTATTCTCGTAGATACAGTGATTGTCGAGTTCATTATTATTCTCGTGGATACAGCGATTTTTTAATTCTTCATTATTCTCATCGATACAGCGATTGTCGAGTTCATCATTATTCTCGTGGGTACAGCGATTATGAAATTCTTCGTTATTCTCATGGATACAGCGATTTTTAAATTCTTCATTATTCTCGACGATATAGCGATTATCAAGTTCGTTATTATTCTCGTGGATACAGTTATTCTTAAATTCTTTATTATTCTCATGGATACAGCGATGATCGAATTCGTCATTATTCTCGTAGATACAGTGATTATCAACTTCTTCATTATTCTCGTGGATACAGCAATCTTTAAATTCTTTATTATTCTTATGGATACAGCGATTATCAAATTCATCATTATTCTCGTGGATACAGCGATTTTTAAATTCTTTATCATTCCCATGGATACAGCGATTGTCGAGTTCATCAATATTCTCGTGGATACAGCGATTATCAAATTCTTCGTTATTCTCATGGATACAGCGATTATCGAATTCGTCATTATTCTCGTAGATACAGTGATTATCAACTTCTTCATTATTCTCGTGGATACAGCTATTTTTCAATTCTTCATTATTCTCATGGATACAGCGATTATCGAATTCGTCATTATTCTCGTAGATACAGTGATTATCAACTTCTCTATTATTCTCGTGGATACAGCGATTGTCGAGTTCATCCCTATTCTCGTGGATACAGTGATTGTCGAGTTCATCATTATTCTCGTGGATACAGCGATTTTTAAATTCTTCATTATTCTCGTGGGAACAGCGATTATGGAGTTCATCATTATTCTCGTGGATACAGTGATTCTTAAATTCTTTATTATTCTCGTGGATACAGCGATTGTCGAGTTCATCATTATTCTCGTGGATACAGTGATTGTCGAGTTCATCGATATTCTCGTGGATACAGCGATTTTTAAATTCTTTATTATTCTCGTAGATACAGTGATTATCAACTTCTTCATTATTCTCGTCAATACAGCAATTTTTTAATTCTTTATTATTCTCATGGATACAGCGATTATCGAATTCATCATTATTCTCGGGGATACAGCGATTTTCAAATTCTTCATTATTCTCATGGATACAGCGATTGTCGAGTTCATCATTATTCTCATGGGTACAGCGATTATCAAATTCTTCGTTATTTTCAACGATACAGCGATTTTTAAATTCTTTATTATTCTCGTGGATATAGCGATTATCAAGTTCATCATTATTCTCGTAGATGCAGTGATTCTTAAATTCTTCATTATTCTGATGGATACAGCGATTATCTTATTCGTCATTATTCTCGTAGATACAGTGATTATCAACTTCTTCATTATTCTCGTGAATACAGCGATTATCAAATTCATCATTATTCTCGTGGATACAGCGATTATCGAGTTCATCATTATTCTCGTGGATACAATGATTCTCAAATTCTTCATAATTCTCATGGATACAGTGATTATCGAATTCTTCATTATTCTCGTAGATACAGTGATTATCAACTTCTTCATTATTCTCGTGGATACAGCGATTGTCGAGTTCATCATTATTCTCGTGGATACAGCGATTGTCGAGTTCATCATTATTCTCGTGGATACAGCGATTATCGAATTCGTCATTATTCTCGTAGATACAGTGATTATCAACTTCTTTATTATTCTCGTGGATACAGCAATTTTTAAATTCTTTATTATTTTCATGGATACGGCGATTATCGAATATATTATTTTTCTCGTTGATACAGCGATTATTAAATTCTTCTTTATTTTCATGGATACAGCGAATATCGAATTCGACATTATTCTCGTAGATAAGGTGATTATCAACTTCTTTATTATTCTCGTGGATACAGCAATTTTTAAATTCTTCATTATTCTCATGGATACAGCGATTATCAAGTTCATCATTATTCTCGTGGATACAGTGATTCTTAAATTCTTCATTATTCTCATGGATACAGCGATTATCGAATTCGTCATTATTCTCGTAGATAGAGTGATTATCAACTTCTTCATTATTCTCGTGGATACAGCAATCTTTCAATTCTTCATTATTCTCATTGATACAGCGATTATCGAATTCATCATTATTCTCGTGGATACAGCGATTTTTAAATTCTTCATTATTTTCATGGATACAGCGATTGTCGAGTTCATCAATATTCTCGTGGATACAGCGATTATCAAATTCTTCGTTATTCTCATGGATACAGCGATTATCGAATTCGTTATTATTCTCGTAGATACAGTGATTATCAACTTCTTCATTATTCTCGTGAATACAGCAATTTTTTAATTCTTTATTATTCTCATGGATACAGCGATTATCGAATTCGTCATTATTTTTGTAGATACAGTGATTATCAACTTCTTTATTATTCTCGTGAATACAGCGATTGTCGAGTTCATTATTATTCTCGTGGATACAGTGATTGTCGAGTTTATCATTGTTCTCGTGGATACAGCGATTTTCAAATTCTTCATTATTCTCGTGGAAACAGCGATTATCGAGTTCATCATTATTCTCGTGGATACAGTGATTCTTAAATTCTTCATTATTTTCGTGGATACAGCGATTGTCGAGTTCATCATTATTCTCGTGGATACAGTGATTGTCGAGTTCATCATTATTCTCGTGGATACAGCGATTTTTAAATTCTTCATTATTTTCGTAGATACAGTGATTATCAACTTCTTCATTATTCTCGTCAATACAGCAATTTTTTAATTCTTCATTATTCTCATGGATACAGCGATTATCGAATTCATCATTATTCTTCGGGATACAGCGATTGTTAAATTCTTCATAATTCTCATGGATACAGCGATTGACGAGTTAATCATTATTTTCATGGGTACAGCGATTATCAAATTCTTCGTTATTCTCATCGACACAGCGATTTTTAAATTCTTTATTATTCTCGTAGATACAGTGATTATCAACTTCTTTATTATTCTCGTCAATACAGCAATTTTTTAATTCTTCATTATTCTCATGGATACAGCGATTATCGAATTTATCATTATTCTCGTGGATACAACGATTTTTAAATTCCTCATTATTCTCATGGATACAGCGATTGTCGAGTTTATCATTTATCTCGTGGGTACAGCGATTATCAAATTCTTCGTTATTCTCATGAATACAGCGATTTAAAAATTCTTTATTATTCTCGTTGATACAGCGATTATCAAGTTCATCATTATTCTCGTGGATACAGTGATTCTTAAGATCTTCATTATTCTCATGGATACAGCGATTATCGAATTCGTTATTATTCTCGTAGATACAGTGATTATCAACTTCTTCATTATTCTCGTGGATACAGCAATTTTTAAATTCTTTATTATTCTCGTAGATACAGTGATTATCAACTTCTTCATTATTCTCGTCAATACAGCGATTTTTAAATTCTTCATTATTCTCATCGATACAGCGATTGTCGAGTTCATCATTATTCTCGTGGGTACAGCGATTATGAAATTCTTCGTTATTCTCATGGATACAGCGATTTTTAAATTCTTCATTATTCTCGACGATATAGCGATTATCAAGTTCGTTATTATTCTCGTGGATACAGTGATTCTTAAATTCTTCATTATTCTCATGGATACAGCGATGATCGAATTCGTCATTATTCTCGTAGATACAGTGATTATCAACTTCTTCATTATTCTCGTGGATACAGCAATCTTTAAATTCTTTATTATTCTCATGGATACAGCGATTATCGAATTCATCAATATTCTCGTGGATACAGCGATTTTTAAATCCTTTATCATTCCCATGGATACAGCGATTGTCGAGTTCATCAATATTCTCGTGGATACAGCGATTATCAAATTCTTCGTTATTCTCATGGATAGAGCGATTATCGAATTCGTCATTATTCTCGTAGATACAGTGATTATCAACTTCTTCATTATTCTCGTGGATACAGCTATTTTTCAATTCTTCATTATTCTCATGGATACAGCGATTATCGAATTCGTCATTATTCTCGTAGATACAGTGATTATCGACTTCTCTATTATTCTCGTATATACAGCGATTGTCGAATTCATCCCTATTCTCGTGGATACAGTGATTGTCGAGTTCATCATTATTCTCGTGGATACAGCGATTTTTAAATTCTTCATTATTCTCGTGGAAACAGCGATTATGGAGTTCATCATTATTCTCGTGGATACAGTGATTCTCAAATTCTTTATTATTCTCGTGGATACAGCGATTGTCGAGTTCATCATTATTCTCGTGGATACAGTGATTGTCGAGTTCATCATTATTCTCGTGGATACAGCGATTTTTAAATTCTTTATTATTCTCGTAGATACAGTGATTATCAACTTCTTCATTATTCTCGTCAATATAGCAATTTTTTAATTTTTTATTATTCTCATGGATACAGCGATTATCGAATTCATCATTATTCTCGGGGATACAGCGATTTTCAAATTCTTCATTATTCTCATGGATACAGCGATTGTCGAGTTCATCATTATTCTCATGGGTACAGCGATTATCAAATTCTTCGTTATTTTCATGGATACAGCGATTTTTAAATTCTTTATTTCTCTCGTGGATATAGCGATTATCAAGTTCATCATTATTCTCGTAGATGCAGTGATTCCTAAATTCTTCATTAGTCTCATGGATACAGCGATTATCTTATTCGTCATTATTCTCGTAGATACAGTGATTATCAACTTCTTCATTATTCTCGTGGATACAGCGATTATCGAGTTCATCATTATTCTCGTGGATACAGTGATTCTCAAATTCTTCATAATTCTCATGGATACAGTGATTATCGAATTCTTCATTATTTTCGTAGATACAGTGATTATCAACTTCTTCATTATTCTCGTGGATACAGCGATTGTCGAGTTCATCATTATTCTCATGGATACAGCGATTGTCGAGTTCATCATCATTCTCGTGGATACAGCGATTTTTAAATTCTTCATTATTCTCGTGGATACAGCGATTATCGAGTTCATCATTATTCTCGTAGATACAGTGATTCTTAAATTCTTCATTATTCTCGTGGATACAGAGATTGTCGAGTTCATCATTATTCTCGTGGATACAGTGATTGTCGAGTTCATCTATATTCTCGTGGATACAGCGATTTTTAAATTCTTCATTATTTTCGTAGATACAGTGATTATCAACTTCTTCATTATTCTCGTCAATACAGCAATTTTTTAATTCTTTATTATTCTCATGGATACAGCGATTATCGAATTCATCATTATTCTCGTGGATACAGCGATTTTTAATTTCTTTATTATTCTCGTAGATACAGTGATTATCAACTTCTTCTCTTTTTTCGTCAATACAGCAAGTTTAAAATTCTTCATTATTCTCATGGATACAGCGATTATCGAATTCATCCTTATTCTCGTGGATACAGCGATTTTTAAATTCTTTATTATTCTCATTGATACAGCGGTTGTCGAGTTCATCATTATTCTCGTGGGTACAGCGATTATGAAATTCTTCGTTATTCTCATGGATACAGCGATTTTTAAATTCTTCTTTATTCTCGTGGATATAGAGATTATCAAGTTCATCAGTATTCTCGTGGATACAGTGATTCTTAAATTCTTCATTATTCTCATGGATACAGCGATTATCGAATTCGTCATTATTCTTGTAAATAGAGTGATTATCAACTTCTTCATTATTCTCGTGGATACAGCAATCTTTAAATTCTTCATTATTCTCATTGATACAGCGATTATCGACTTCATCATTATTCTCGTGGATACAGCGATTTTTAAATTCTTCATTATTCTCATGGATACAGCGATTGTCGAGTTCATCAATATTCTCGTGGATACAGCGATTATCAAATTCTTCGTTATTCTCATGGATACAGCGATTATCGAATTCGTTATTTATCTCGTAGATACAGTGATTATCAACTTCTTCATTATTCTCGTGGATACAGCAATTTTTTAATTCTTTATTATTCTCATGGATACAGCGATTATCGAATTCGTCATTATTTTCGTAGATACAGTGATTATCAACATCTTTATTATTCTCGTGAATACAGCGATTGTCGAGTTCATCATTATTCTCGTGGATACAGTGATTGTCGAGTTCATCATTGTTCTCGTGGATACAGCGATTTTTAAATTCTTCATTATTCTCGTGGAAACAGCGAGTATCGAGTTCATCATTATTCTCGTGGATACAGTGATTCTTAAATTCTTCATTATTTTCGTGGATACAGCGATTGTCGAGTTCATCATTATTCTCGTGGATACAGTGATTGTCGAGTTCATCATTATTCTCGTGGATACAGCGATTTTCAAATTCTCCATTATTTTCGTAGATACAGTGATTATCAACTTCTTCATTATTTTCGTCAATACAGCAATTTTTAAATTCTTCATTATTCTCATGGATACAGCGATTATCGAATTCATCATTATTCTTCGGGATAAAGCGATTGTTAAATTCTTCATTATTCTCATGGATACAGCGATTGTCGAGTTCATCATTATTTTCATGGGTACAGCGATTATCAAATTCTTCGTTATTCTCATGGATACAGCGATTTTTAAATTCTTCATTATTCTCGTAGATACAGTGATTATCAACTTCTTCATTATTCTCGTCAATACAGCAATTTTTTAATTCTTCATTATTCTCATGGATACAGCGATTATTGAATTTATCATTATTCTCGTGGATACAGGGATTTTTAAATTCCTCATTATTCTCATGGATACAGCGATTGTCGAGTTCATCATTTATTTCGTGGGTACAGCGATTATCAAAATCTTTGTTATTCTCATGAATACAGCGATTTTAAAATTCTTCATTATTCTCGTTGATACAGCGATTATCAAGTTCATCATTATTCTCGTGGATACAGTGATTCTTAAGATCTTCATTATTCTCATGGATACAGCGATTATCGAATTCGTTATTATTCTCGTAGATACAGTGATTATCAACTTCTTCATTATTCTCGTGGATACAGCAATTTTTAAATTCTTTATTATTCTCATGGATACAGTGATTATCGAATTCGTCGTTATTCTCGTAGATACAGTCATTATCAACTTCTTCATTATTCTTGTTGATACTGCAATTTTTGAATTCTTAATTATTCTTATGGATACAGCGATTATCGAATTCATCATTATTCTCGTGGATACAGCGATTTTTAAATTCTTTATTATTCTCATGGATACAGCGATTATCGAATTCGTTATTATTCTCGTAGATACAGTGATTATCAACTTCTTTATTATTCTCGTGGATACAGCAATTTTTTAATTCTTCATTATTCTCATGGATACAGCGATTATCGCATTCTTAATTTTTCTCGTTGATACAGCGATTATGAAATTCTGCTTTATTTTCATGGATACGGCGAATATCGAATTCGTCATTATTCTCGTAGATACAGCGATTATCAACTTCTTCGTTATTCTCATGGATGCAGCGATTATCGAATTCGTCATTATTCGCGTAGATACAGCGATTATCAAATTCATCATTATTCTCGTGGATACAGCGATTGTCGAGTTCATCATTATTCTCGTAAAAACAGCGATTATCAAATTCATCATTATTCTCGTGGATACAGCGATTATCGAGTTCATCATTATTCTCGTGGATACAGTGATTCTTAAATTCGTCATTATTCTCGTAGATGCAGTGATTATCGAATTCATCATTATTCTCGTAGATACAGTGATTAACAACTTCTTCATTATTCTCGTGGATACAGCGATTGTCGAGTTCATCATTATTCTCGTGGATACAGCGATTTTTAAATTCTTTATTATTCTCATGGATACAGCGATTATCGAATTCGTCATTATTCTCGTAGATACAGCGATTATCAACTTCTTCGTTATTCTCATGGATGATGCGATTATCGAATTCGTCATTATTCGCGTAGATACGGCGATTATGAAATTCATCATTATTCTCGTGGATACAGCAATTGTCGAGTTCATCATTATTCTCGTAAAAGCAGCGATTATCAAATTCATCATTATTCTCGTGGATACAGCGATTATCGAGTTCATCATTATTCTCGTGGATACAGTGATTCTCAAATTCTTCATTATTCGCATGGATACAGTGATTATCGAATTCTTCGATATTCTCGTAGATACAGTGATTATCAACTTCTTCATTATTCTCGTGGATACAGCGATTGTCGAGTTCATCATTATTCTTGTGGATACAGCGATTGTCGAGTTCATCATTATTCTCGTGAATACAGCGATTATTAAATTTTTTTCTATTCTCATGGATACAGCGATTATCGAATTCGTCGTTATTCTCGTAGATAGAGTGATTATCAACTTCTTCATTATTCTCGACGATACAGCATTTTTTAAATTCTTCATTATTCTTATGGATACAGCGATTATCGAATTCATCATTATTCTCGTGGATACAGCGATCTTCAAATTTTTTATTATTCTCATGGATACAGCGATTATCGAATTCGTCATTATTCTCGTAGATACAGTGATTATCAACTTCTTTATTATTCTCGTGGATACAGCAATTTTTAAATTCTTCATTATTCTCATGGATACAGCGATTATCGAATTCATCATTTTTCTCGTGGATACAGCGAATATTAAATTCTTCTTTATTTTCATGGATACAGCGAATATCGAATTCGTCATTATTCTCATAGATACAGCGATTATCAACTTCTACGTTATTCTCATGGATGCAGCGATTATCGAATTCGTCATTATTCGCGTAGATACAGCGATTATCAAATTCATCATTATTCTCGTGGATACAGCGATTGTCGAGTTCATCATTATTCTCGTAAAAACAGCGATTATCAAATTCATCATTATTCTCGTGGATACAGCGATTATCGAGTTCATCATTATTTTCGTGGATACAGTGATTCTTAAATTCTTTATTATTCTCATGGATACACCGATTATCGAATTCTTCATTATTCTCGTAGATACAGTGTCTATCAACTTCTTTATTATTCTCGTGGATACAGCGATTTTTAAATTCTTTATTATTCTCATGGATACAGCGATCATCGAATTCATCATTATTCTCGTAGATACAGCGATTATCAACTTCTTCGTTATTCTCATGGATGCAGCGATTATCAAATTCGTCATTATTCGCGTAGATACAGCGATTATCAAATTCAGCATTATTCTCGTGGATACAGCGATTGTCGAGTTCATCATTATTCTCGTAAAAACAGCGATTATCAAATTCATCATTATTCTCGTGGATACAGCGATTATCGAGTTCATCATTATTCTCGTGGATACAGTGATTCTCAAATTCTTCATAATTCTCATGGATACAGTGATTATCGAATTCTTTATTATTCTCGTAGATACAGTGATTATCAACTTCTTCATTATTCTCGTGGATACAGCGATTGTCGAGTTCATCATTATTCTCGTGGATACAGCGATTATCGAATTCGTCATTATTCTCGTAGATACAGTGTATATCAACTTCTTTATTATTCTCGTGAATACAGCAATTTTTAAATTCTTTATTATTTTCATGGATACGGCGATTATCGAATATATCATTTTTCTCGTTGATACAGCGATTATTAAATTCTTCTTTATTTTCATGGATACAGCGAATATCGAATTCGTCATTATTCTCGTAGATAAGGTGATTATCAACTTCTTTATTATTCTCGTGGATACAGCAATTTTTAAATTCTTCATTATTCTCATGGATACAGCGATTATCGAATTCATCATTTTTCTCGTGGATACAGCGATTATTAAATTCTTCTTTATTTTCATGGATACAGCGAATATTTAATTCGTCATTATTCTCGTAGATACAGCGATTATCAACTTCTTCATTATTCTCATGGATGCAGCGATTATCGAATTCGTCATTCTTCGCGTAGATACAGCGATTATCAAATTCATCATTATTCTCGTGGATACAGCGATTGTCAAGTTCATCATTATTCTCGTTAAAACAGCGATTATCAAATTCATCATTATTCTCGTGGATACAGCGATTATCGAGTTTATCATTATTCTCGTGGATACAGTGATTCTTAAATTCTTTATTATTCTCATGCATACAGTGATTATCGAATTCTTCATTATTCTCGTCGATACAGTGATTATCAACTTCTTCATTATTCTCGTGGATACAGCGATTGTCGAGTTCATCATTATTCTTGTGGATACAGCGATTGCCGAGTTCATCATTATTCTCGTGGATACAGCGATTATTAAATTCTTCATTATTCTCATGGATACAGCGATTGTCGAGTTCATCATTATTCTCGTGGATACAGCGATTTTTAAATTCTTCATTATTCTCGTGGATACAGCGATTATCGAGTTCATCATTATTCTCGTGGATACAGTGATTCTTAAATTCTTCATTATTCTCGTGGATACAGAGATTGTCGAGTTCATCATTATTCTCGTGGATACAGTGATTGTCGAGTTCATCTATATTCTCGTGGATACAGCGATTTTTAAATTCTTCATTATTTTCGTAGATACAGTGATTATCAACTTCTTCATTATTCTCGTCAATACAGCAATTTTTTAATTCTTTATTATTCTCATGGATACAGCGATTATCGAATTCATCATTATTCTCGTGGATACAGCGATTTTTAATTTCTTTATTATTCTCGTAGATACAGTGATTATCAACTTCTTCTCTTTTTTCGTCAATACAGCAAGTTTAAAATTCTTTATTATTCTCATGGATACAGCGATTATCGAATTCATCCTTATTCTCGTGGATACAGCGATTTTTAAATTCTTTATTATTCTCATTGATACAGCGATTGTCGAGTTCATCATTATTCTCGTGGGTACAGCGATTATGAAATTCTTCGTTATTCTCATGGATACAGCGATTTTTAAATTCTTCTTTATTCTCGTGGATATAGCGATTATCAAGTTCATCATTATTCTCGTGGATACAGTGATTCTTAAATTCTTCATTATTCTCATGGATACAGCGATTATCGAATTCGTCATTATTCTCGTAAATAGAGTGATTATCAACTTCTTTATTATTCTCGTGGATACAGCAATCTTTAAATTCTTCATTATTCTCATTGATACAGCGATTATCGACTTCATCATTATTCTCGTGGATACAGCGATTTTTAAATTCTTAATTATTCTCATGGATACAGCGATTGTCGAGTTCATCAATATACTCGTGGATACAGCGATTATCAAATTCTTCGTTATTCTCATGGATACAGCGATTATCGAATTCGTTATTTATCTCGTAGATACAGTGATTATCAACTTCTTCATTATTCTCGTGGATACAGCAATTTTTTAATTCTTTATTATTCTCATGGATACAGCGATTATCGAATTCGTCATTATTTTCGTAGATACAGTGATTATCAACATCTTTATTATTCTCGTGAATACAGCGATTGTCGAGTTCATCATTATTCTCGTGGATACAGTGATTGTCGAGTTCTTCATTGTTCTCGTGGATACAGCGATTTTTAAATTCTTCATTATTCTCGTGGAAACAGCGAGTATCGAGTTCATCATTATTCTCGTGGATACAGTGATTCTTAAATTCTTCATTATTTTCGTGGATACAGCGATTGTCGAGTTCATCATTATTCTCGTGGATACAGTGATTGTCGAGTTCATCATTATTCTCGTGGATACAGCGATTTTCAAATTCTTCATTATTTTCGTAGATACAGTGATTATCAACTTCTTCATTATTCTCGTCAATACAGCAATTTTTAAATTCTTCATTATTCTCATGGATACAGCGATTATCGAATTCATCATTATTCTTCGGGATAAAGCGATTGTTAAATTCTTCATTATTCTCATGGATACAGCGATTGTCGAGTTCATCATTATTTTCATTGGTACAGCGATTATCAAATTCTTCGTTATTCTCATGGATACAGCGATTTTTAAATTCTTCATTATTCTCGTAGATACAGTGATTATCAACTTCTTCATTATTCTCGTCAATACAGCAATTTTTTAATTCGTCATTATTCTCATGGATACAGCGATTATTGAATTTATCATTATTCTCGTGGATACAGGGATTTTCAAATTCCTCATTATTCTCATGGATACAGCGATTGTCGAGTTCATCATTTATTTCGTGGGTACAGCGATTATCAAAATCTTCGTTATTCTCATGAATACAGCGATTTTAAAATTCTTCATTATTCTCATTGATACAGCGATTATCAAGTTCATCATTATTCTCGTGGATACAGTGATTCTTAAGATCTTCATTATTCTCATGGATACAGCGATTATCGAATTCGTTATTATTCTCGTAGATACAGTGATTATCAACTTCTTCATTATTCTCGTGGATACAGCAATTTTTAAATTCTTTATTATTCTCATGGATACGGCGATTATCGAATTCGTCGTTATTCTCGTAGATACAGTGATTATCAACTTCTTCATTATTCTCGTGGATACAGCAATTTTTAAATTCTTCATTATTCTCATGGATACAGCGATTATCGAATTCGTCATTATTCTCGTAGATACAGCGGATATCAACTTCTTCGTTATTCTCATGGATGCAGCGATTATCGAATTCGTCATTATTCGCGTAGATACAGCGATTATTAAATTCATCATTATTCTCGTGAATACAGCGATTGTCGAGTTCATCATTATTCTCGTAAAAACAGCGATTATCAAATTCATCATTATTCTCGTGGATACAGCGATTATCGAATTCGTCATTATTCTCGTAGATACAGTGATTATCAACTTCTTAATTATTTTCGTGGATACAGCAATTATTAAATTCTTCTTTATTTTCATGGATACAGCGAATATCGAATTCGTCATTATTCTCGTAGATACAGTGATTATCAATTTCTTCATTATTCTCGTGGATACAGCAATTATCGAATTCATCATTATTCGCGTAGATACAGCGATTATCAAATTCATCATTATTCTCGTGGATACAGCGATTGTCGAGTTCATCTTTATTCTTGTAAAAACAGCGATTATCAAATTCATCATTATTCTCGTGGATACAGCGATTATCGAGTTTATCATTATTCTCGTGGATACAGTGATTCTCAAATTCTTTATTATTCTCATGGATACAGTGATTATCGAATTCTTCATTATTCTCGTAGATACAGTAATTATCAACTTCTTCATTATTCTCGTGGATACAGCAATTTTTAAATTCTTCATTATTCTCATGGATACAGCGATTATCGAATTCATCATTTTTCTCGGGGATACAGCGATTTTCGAATTCTTCATTATTCTCATGGATACAGCGATTGTCGAGTTCATCATTATTCTCATGGGTACAGCAATTATCAAATTCTTCGTTATTTTCATGGATACAGCGATTTTTAAATTCTTTATTTCTCTCGTGGATATAGCGATTATCAAGTTCATCATTATTCTCGTAGATGCAGTGATTCTTAAATTCTTCATTATTCTCATGGATACAGCGATTATCTTATTCGTCATTATTCTCGTAGATACAGTGATTATCAACTTCTTCATTATTCTCGTGGATACAGCGATTATCGAGTTCATCATTATTCTCGTGGATACAGTGATTCTCAAATCCTTCATAATTCTCATGGATACAGTGATTATCAAATTCTTCATTATTCTCGTAGATACAGTGATTATCAACTTCTTCATTATTCTCGTGGATACAGCGATTGTCGAGTTCATCATTATTCTCGTGGATACAGCGATTGTCGAATTCATCATTATTCGCGTAGATACAGCGATTATCAAATTCATCATTATTCTCGTGGATACAGCGATTGTCGAGTTCATCTTTATTCTCGTAAAAACAGCGATTATCAAATTCATCATTATTCTCGTGGATACAGCGATTATCGAGTTTATCATTATTCTCGTGGATACAGTGATTATGAAATTCTTCATTATTCTCATGGATACAGCGATTATCGAATTCGTCATTATTCTCGTAAATACAGTGATTATCAACTTCTTCATTATTCTCGTGGATACAGCAATCTTCAAATTCTTCATTATTCTCATTGATACAGCGATTATCGACTTCATCATTATTCTCGTGGATACAGCGATTTTTAAATTCTTCATTATTCTCATGGATACAGCGATTGTCGAGTTCGACAATATTCTCGTGGATACAGCGATTATCAAATTCTTCGTTATTCTCATGGATACAGCGATTATCGAATTCGTTATTTATCTCGTAGATACAGTGATTATCAACTTCTTCATTATTCTCGTGGATACAGCAATTTTTTAATTCTTTATTATTCTCATGGATACAGCGATTATCGAATTCGTCATTATTTTCGTAGATACAGTGATTATCAACATCTTTATTATTCTCGTGAATACAGCGATTGTCGAGTTCATCATTTTTCTCGTGGATACAGTGATTGTCGAGTTCATCATTGTTCTCGTGGATACAGCGATTTTTAAATTCTTCATTATTCTCGTGGAAACAGCGAGTATCGAGTTCATCATTATTCTCGTGGATACAGTGATTCTTAAATTCTTCATTATTTTCGTGGATACAGCGATTGTCGAGTTCATCATTATTCTCGTGGATACAGTGATTGTCGAGTTCATCATTATTCTCGTGGATACAGCGATTTTCAAATTCTTCATTATTTTCGTAGATACAGTGATTATCAACTTCTTCATTATTCTCGTCAATACAGCAATTTTTAAATTCTTCATTATTCTCATGGATACAGCGATTATCGAATTCATCATTATTCTTCGGGATAAAGCGATTGTTAAATTCTTCATTATTCTCATGGATACAGCGATTGTCGAGTTCATCATTATTTTCATGGGTACAGCGATTATCAAATTCTTCGTTATTCTCATGGATACAGCGATTTTTAAATTCTTCATTATTCTCGTAGATACAGTGATTATCAACTTCTTCATTATTCTCGTCAATACAGCAATTTTTTAATTCTTCATTATTCTCATGGATACAGCGATTATTGAATTTATCATTATTCTCGTGGATACAGGGATTTTCAAATTCCTCATTATTCTCATGGATACAGCGATTGTCGAGTTCATCATTTATTTCGTGGGTACAGCGATTATCAAAATCTTCGTTATTCTCATGAATACAGCGATTTTAAAATTCTTCATTATTCTCGTTGATACAGCGATTATCAAGTTCATCATTATTGTCGTGGATACAGTGATTCTTAAGATCTTCATTATTCTCATGGATACAGCGATTATCGAATTTGTTATTATTCTCGTAGATACAGTGATTATCAACTTCTTCATTATTCTCGTGGATACAGCAATTTTTAAATTCTTTATTATTCTCATGGATACAGCGATTATCGAATTCGTCGTTATTCTCGTAGATACAGTGATTATCAACTTCTTCGTTATTCTTGTTGATACTGCAATTTTTGAATTCTTAATTATTCTTTCGGATACAGCGATTATCGAATTCATCATTATTCTCGTGGATACAGCGATTTTTAAATTCTTTATTATTCTCATGGATACAGCGATTATCGAATTCGTCATTATTCTCGTAGATACAGTGATTATCAACTTCTTTATTATTCTCGTGGATACAGCAATTTTTTAATTCTTCATTATTCTCATGGATACAGCGATTATCGCATTCTTAATTTTTCTCGTGGATACAGCGATTATGAAATTCTGCTTTATTTTCATGGATACGGCGAATATCGAATTCGTCATTATTCTCGTAGATACAGCGATTATCAACTTCTTCGTTATTCTCATGGATGCAGCGATTATCGAATTCGTCATTATTCGCGTAGATACAGCGATTATCAAATTCATCATTATTCTCGTGGATACAGCGATTATCGAGTTCATCATTATTCTCGTGGATACAGTGATTCTTAAATTCGTCATTATTCTCGTAGATGCAGTGATTATCGAATTCATCATTATTCTCGTAGATACAGTGATTAACAACTTCTTCATTATTCTCGTGGATACAGCGATAGTCGAGTTCATCATTATTCTCGTGGATACAGCGATTTTTAAATTCTTTATTATTCTCATGGATACAGCGATTATCGAATTCGTCATTATTCTCGTAGATACAGCGATTATCAACTTCTTCGTTATTCTCATGGATGATGCGATTATCGAATTCGTCATTATTCGCGTAGATACGGCGATTATGAAATTCATCATTATTCTCGTGGATACAGCAATTGTCGAGTTCATCATTATTCTCGTAAAAACAGCGATTATCAAATTCATCATTATTCTCGTGGATACAGCGATTATCGAGTTCATCATTATTCTCGTGGATACAGTGATTCTCAAATTCTTTATTATTCTCACGGATACAGTGATTATCGAATTCTTCATTATTCTCGTAGATACAGTGATTATCAACTTCTTCATTATTCTCGTGGATACAGCGATTGTCGAGTTCATCATTATTCTCGTGGATACAGCGATTGTCGAGTTCATCATTATTTTCGTGAATACAGCGATTATTAAATTCTTTATTATTCTCATGGATACAGCGATTATCGAATTCGTCGTTATTCTCGTAGATAGAGTGATTATCAACTTCTTCATTATTCTCGATGATACAGCATTTTTTAAATTCTTCATTATTCTTATGGATACAGCGATTATCGAATTCATCATTATTCTCGTGGATACAGCGATCTTTAAATTCTTTATTATTCTCATGGATACAGCGATTATCGAATTCGTCATTATTCTCGTAGATACAGTGATTATCAACTTCTTTATTATTCTCGTGGATACAGCAATTTTTAAATTCTTCATTATTCTCATGGATACAGCGATTATCGAATTCATCATTTTTCTCGTGGATACAGCGAATATTAAATTCTTCTTTATTTTCATGGATACAGCGAATATCGAATTCGTCATTATTCTCATAGATACAGCGATTATCAACTTCTACGTTATTCTCATGGATGCAGCGATTATCGAATTCGTCATTATTCGCGTAGATACAGCGATTATCAAATTCATCATTATACTCGTGCATACAGCGATTGTCGAGTTCATCATTATTCTCGTAAAAACAGCGATTATCAAATTCATCATTATTCTCGTGGATACAGCGATTATCGAGTTCATCATTATTTTCGTGGATACAGTGATTCTTAAATTCTTTATTATTCTCATGGATACACCGATTATCGAATTCTTCATTATTCTCGTAGATACAGTGTCTATCAACTTCGTTATTATTCTCGTGGATACAGCGATTTTTAAATTCTTTATTATTCTCATGGATACAGCGATTATCGAATTCGTCATTATTCTCGTAGATACAGCGATTATTAACTTCTTCGTTATTCTCATGGATGCAGCGATTATCGAATTCGTCATTATTCGCGTAGATACAGCGATTATCAAATTCAGCATTATTCTCGTGAATACAGCGATTGTCGAGTTCATCATTATTCTCGTAAAAACAGCGATTATCAAATTCATCATTATTCTCGTGGATACAGCGATTATCGAGTTCATCATTATTCTCGTGGATACAGTGATTCTCAAATTCTTCATAATTCTCATGGATACAGTGATTATCGAATTCTTTATTATTCTCGTAGATACAGTGATTATCAACTTCTTCATTATTCTCGTGGATACAGCGATTGTCGAGTTCATCATTATTCTCGTGGATACAGCGATTGTCGATTTCATCATTATTCTCGTGGATACAGCGATTATCGAATTCGTCATTATTCTCGTAGATAAGGTGATTATCAACTTCTTTATTATTCTCGTGGATACAGCAATTTTTAAATTCTTCATTATTCTCATGGATACAGCGATTATCGAATTCATCATTTTTCTCGTAGATACAGCGATTATTAAATTCTTCTTTATTTTCATGGATACAGCGAATATTTAATTCGTCATTATTCTCGTAGATACAGCGATTATCAACTTCTTCATTATTCTCATGGATGCAGCGATTATCGAATTCGTCATTCTTCGCGTAGATACAGCGATTATCAAATTCATCATTATTCTCGTGGATACAGCGATTGTCGAGTTCATCATTATTCTCGTTAAAACAGCGATTATCAAATTCATCATTATTCTCGTGGATACAGCGATTATCGAGTTTATCATTATTCTCGTGGATACAGTGATTCTCAAATTCTTTATTATTCTCATGCATACAGTGATTATCGAATTCTTCATTATTCTCGTCGATACAGTGATTATCAACTTCTTCTTTATTCTCGTGGATACAGCGATTGTCGAGTTCATCATTATTCTTGTGGATACAGCGATTGTCGAGTTCATCATTATTCTCGTGGATACAGCGATTATTAAATTCTTCATTATTCTCATGGATACAGCGATTGTCGAGTTCATCATTATTCTCGTGGATACAGCGATTTTAAAATTCTTCATTATTCTCGTCGATACAGCGATTATCGAGTTCATCATTATTCTCGTGGATACAGTGATTCTTAAATTCTTCATTATTCTCGTGGATACAGAGATTGTCGAGTTCATCATTATTCTCGTGGATACAGTGATTGTCGAGTTCATCTATATTCTCGTGGATACAGCGATTTTTAAATTCTTTATTATTTTTGTAGATACAGTGATTATCAACTTCTTCATTATTCTCGTCAATACAGCAATTTTTTAATTCTTTATTATTCTCATGGATACAGCGATTATCGAATTCATCATTATTCTCGTGGATACAGCGATTTTTATTTTCTTTATTATTCTCGTAGATACAGTGATTATCAACTTCTTCTCTTTTTTCGTCAATACAGCAAATTTAAAATTCTTCATTATTCTCATGGATACAGCGATTATCGAATTCATCCTTATTCTCGTGGATACAGCGATTTTTAAATTCTTTATTATTCTCATTGATACAGCGATTGTCGAGTTCATCATTATTCTCGTGGGTACAGCGATTATGAAATTCTTCGTTATTCTCATGGATACAGCGATTTTTAAATTCTTCTTTATTCTCGTGGATATAGCGATTATCAAGTTCATCATTATTCTCGTGAATACAGTGATTCTTAAATTCTTCATTATTCTCATGGATACAGCGATTATCGAATTCGTCATTATTCTCGTAAATAGAGTGATTATCAACTTCTTCATTATTCTCGTGGATACAGCAATCTTTAAATTCTTCATTATTCTCATTGATACAGCGATTATCGACTTCATCATTATTCTCGTGGATACAGCGATTTTTAAATTCTTCATTATTCTCATGGATACAGCGATTGTCGAGTTCATCAATATTCTCGTGGATACAGCGATTATCAAATTCTTCATTATTCTCATGGATACAGCGATTATCGAATTCGTCATTATTCTCGTAAATAGAGTGATTATCAACTTCTTCATTATTCTCGTGGATACAGCAATTTTTTAATTCTTTATTATTCTCATGGATACAGCGATTATCGAATTCGTCATTATTTTTGTAGATACAGTGATTATCAACTTCTTTATTATTCTCGTGAATACAGCGATTGTCGAGTTCATCATTATTCTCGTGGATACAGTGATTGTCGAGTTTTCTCATTGTTCTCGTGGATACAGCGATTTTTAAATTCTTCATTATTCTCGTGGAAACAGCGATTATCGAGTTCATCATTATTCTCGTGGATACAGTGATTCTTAAATTCTTCATTATTTTCGTGGATACAGCGATTGTCGAGTTCATCATTATTCTCGTGGATACAGTGATTGTCGAGTTCATCATTATTCTCGTGGATACAGCGATTTTTAAATTCTTCATTATTTTCGTAGATACAGTGATTATCAACTTCTTCATTATTCTCGTCAATACAGCAATTTTTAAATTCTTCATTATTCTCATGGATACAGCGATTATCGAATTCATCATTATTCTTCAAGATACAGCGATTGTTAAATTCTTCATTATTCTCATGGATACAGCGATTGTCGAGTTCATCATTATTTTCATGGGTACAGTGATTATCAAATTCTTCGTTATTCTCATGGATACAGCGATTTTTAAATTCTTTATTATTCTCGTAGATACAGTGATTATCAACTTCTTTATTATTCTCGTCAATACAGCAATTTTTTAATTCTTCATTATTCTCATGGATACAGCGATTATCGAATTTATCATTATTCTCGTGGATACAACGATTTTTAAATTCCTCATTATTCTCATGGATACAGCGATTGTCGAGTTCATCATTTATCTCGTGGGTACAGCGATTATCAAATTCTTCGTTATTCTCATGAATACAGCGATTTAAAAATTCTTTATTATTCTCGTTGATACAGCGATTATCAAGTTCATCATTATTCTCGTGGATACAGTAATTCTTAAATTCTTCATTATTCTCGTGGATACAGAGATTGTCGAGTTCATCATTATTCTCGTGGATACAGTGATTGTCGAGTTCATCTATATTCTCGTGGATACAGCGATTTTTAAATTCTTCATTATTTTCGTAGATACAGTGATTATCAACTTCTTCATTATTCTCGTCAATACAGCAATTTTTTAATTCTTTATTATTCTCATGGATACAGCGATTATCGAATTCATCATTATTCTCGTGGATACAGCGATTTTTATTTTCTTTATTATTCTCGTAGATACAGTGATTATCAACTTCTTCTCTTTTTTCGTCAATACAGCAAGTTTAAAATTCTTCATTATTCTCATGGATACAGCGATTATCGAATTCATCCTTATTCTCGTGGATACAGCGATTTTTAAATTCTTTATTATTCTCATTGATACAGCGATTGTCGAGTTCATCATTATTCTCGTGGGTACAGCGATTATCGAATTCGTCATTATTCTCGTAAATAGAGTGATTATCAACTTCTTCATTATTCTCGTGGATACAGCAATCTTTAAATTCTTCATTATTCTCATTGATACAGCGATTATCGACTTCATCATTATTCTCGTGGATACAGCGATTTTTAAATTCTTCATTATTCTCATGGATACAGCGATTGTCGAGTTCATCAATATTCTCGTGGATACAGCGATTATCAAATTCTTCATTATTCTCATGGATACAGCGATTATCGAATTCGTCATTATTTTTGTAGATACAGTGATTATCAACTTCTTTATTATTCTCGTGAATACAGCGATTGTCGAGTTCATCATTATTCTCGTGGATACAGTGATTGTCGAGTTTTCTCATTGTTCTCGTGGATACAGCGATTTTTAAATTCTTCATTATTCTCGTGGAAACAGCGATTATCGAGTTCATCATTATTCTCGTGGATACAGTGATTCTTAAATTCTTCATTATTTTCGTGGATACAGCGATTGTCGAGTTCATCATTATTCTCGTGGATACAGTGATTGTCGAGTTCATCATTATTCTCGTGGATACAGCGATTTTTAAATTCTTCATTATTTTCGTAGATACAGTGATTATCAACTTCTTCATTATTCTCGTCAATACAGCAATTTTTAAATTCTTCATTATTCTCATGGATACAGCGATTATCGAATTCATCATTATTCTTCAAGATACAGCGATTGTTAAATTCTTCATTATTCTCATGGATACAGCGATTGTCGAGTTCATCATTATTTTCATGGGTACAGTGATTATCAAATTCTTCGTTATTCTCATGGATACAGCGATTTTTAAATTCTTTATTATTCTCGTAGATACAGTGATTATCAACTTCTTTATTATTCTCGTCAATACAGCAATTTTTTAATTCTTCATTATTCTCATGGATACAGCGATTATCGAATTTATCATTATTCTCGTGGATACAACGATTTTTAAATTCCTCATTATTCTCATGGATACAGCGATTGTCGAGTTCATCATTTATCTCGTGGGTACAGCGATTATCAAATTCTTCGTTATTCTCATGAATACAGCGATTTCAAAATTCTTTATTATTCTCGTTGATACAGCGATTATCAAGTTCATCATTATTCTCGTGGATACAGTGATTTTTAAGATCTTCATTATTCTCATGGATACAGCGATTATCGAATTCGTTATTATTCTCGTAGATACAGTGATTATCAACTTCTTCATTATTCTCGTGGATACAGCAATTTTTAAATTCTTTATTATTCTCGTAGATACAGTGATTATCAACTTCTTCATTATTCTCGTCAATACAGCGATTTTTTAATTCTTCATTATTCTCATCGATCCAGCGATTGTCGAGTTCATCATTATTCTCGTGGGTACAGCGATTATGAAATTCTTCGTTATTCTCATGGATACAGCGATTTTTAAATTCTTCATTATTCTCGACGATATAGCGATTATCAAGTTCGTTATTATTCTCGTGGATACAGTGATTCTTAAATTCTTCATTATTCTCATGGATACAGCGATGATCGAATTCGTCATTATTCTCGTAGATACAGTGATTATCAACTTCTTCATTATTCTCGTGGATACAGCAATCTTTAAATTCTTTATTATTCTCATGGATACAGCGATTATCGAATTCATCATTATTCTCGTGGATACAGCGATTTTTAAATTCTTTATCATTCTCATGGATACAGCGATTGTCGAGTTCATCAATATTCTCGTGGATACAGCGATTATCAAATTCTTCGTTATTCTCATGGATACAGCGATTATCGAATTCGTCATTATTCTCGTAGATACAGTGATTATCAACTTCTTCATTATTCTCGTGGATACAGCTATTTTTCAATTCTTCATTATTCTCATGGATACAGCGGTTATCGAATTCGTAATTATTCTCGTAGATACAGTGATTATCAACTTCTCTATTATTCTCGTGGATACAGCGATTGTCGAGTTCATCCCTATTCTCGTGGATACAGTGATTGTCGAGTTCATCATTATTCTCGTGGATACAGCGATTTTTAAATTCTTCATTATTCTCGTGGAAACAGCGATTATAGAGTTCATCATTATTCTCGTGGATACAGTGATTCTTAAATTCTTTATTATTCTCGTGGATACAGCGATTGTCGAGTTCATCATTATTCTCGTGGATACAGTGATTGTCGAGTTCATCATTATTCTCGTGGATACAGCGATTTTTAAATTCTTTATTATTCTCGTGGATACAGTGATTATCAACTTCTTCATTATTCTCGTCAATACAGCAATTTTTTAATTCTTTATTATTCTCATGGATACAGCGATTATCGAATTCATCATTATTCTCGGGGATACTGCGATTTTCAAATTCTTCATTATTCTCATGGATACAGCGATTGTCGAGTTCATCATTATTCTCATGGGTACAGCGATTATCAAATTCTTCGTTATTTTCATGGATACAGCGATTTTTAAATTCTTTATTTCTCTCGTGGATATAGCGATTATCAAGTTCATCATTATTCTCGTAGATGCAGTGATTCTTAAATTCTTCATTATTCTCATGGATACAGCGATTATCTTATTCGTCATTATTCTCGTAGATACAGTGATTATCAACTTCTTCATTATTCTCGTGGATACAGCGATTATCGAGTTCATCATTATTCTCGTGGATACAGTGATTCTCAAATTCTTCATAATTCTCATGAATACAGTGATTATCGAATTCTTCATTATTCTCGTAGATACAGTGATTATCAACTTCTTCATTATTCTCGTGGATACAGCGATTGTCGAGTTCATCATTATTCTCGTGGATACAGCGATTGTCGAGTTCATCATTATTCTCGTGGATACAGCGATTATCGAATTCGTCATTATTCTCGTAGATACAGTGATTATCAACTTCTTCATTATTCTCGTGGATACAGCGATTATCGAGTTCATCATTATTCTCGTGGATACAGCGATTATCGAATTCGTCATTATTCTCGTAGATACAGCGATTATCGAATTCATCATTTTTCTCGTGGATACAGCGATTATTAAATTCTTCTTTATTTTCATGGATACAGCGAATATTTAATTCGTCATTATTCTCGTAGATACAGCGATTATCAACTTCTTCGTTATTCTCATGGATGCAGCGATTATCGAATTCGTCATAATTCGCGTAGATACAGCGATTATCAAATTCATCATTATTCTCGTGGATACAGCGATTGTCGAGTTCATCATTATTCTCGTTAAAACAGCGATTATCAAATTCATCATTATTCTCGTGGATACAGCGATTATCGAGTTTATCATTATTCTCGTGGATACGGTGATTCTCAAATTCTTTCTTATTCTCATGCATACAGTGATTATCGAATTCTTCATTATTCTCGTCGATACAGTGATTATCAACTTCTTCATTATTCTCGTGGATACAGCGATTGTCGAGTTCATCATTATTCTCGTGGATACAGCGATTATTAAATTCTTCATTATTCTCATGGATACAGCGATTATCGAATTCGTCATTATTCTCGTAGATACAGTGATTATCGAATTCATCATTATTCTCGTAGATACAGTGATTAACAACTTCTTCATTATTCTCGTGGATACAGCGATTGTCGAGTTCATCATTATTCTCGTGGATACAGCAATTTTTAAATTCTTCATTATTCTCATGGATACAGCGATTATCGAATTCGTCATTATTCTCGTAGATACAGCGGATATCAACTTCTTCGTTATTCTCATGGATGCAGCGATTATCGAATTCGTCATTATTCGCGTAGATACAGCGATTATTAAATTCATCATTATTCTCGTGAATACAGCGATTGTCGAGTTCATCATTATTCTCGTAAAAACAGCGATTATCAAATTCATCATTATTCTCGTGGATACAGCGATTATCGAATTCGTCATTATTCTCGTAGATACAGTGATTATCAACTTCTTAATTATTTTCGTGGATACAGCAATTATTAAATTCTTCTTTATTTTCATGGATACAGCGAATATCGAATTCGTCATTATTCTCGTAGATACAGTGATTATCAATTTCTTCATTATTCTCGTGGATACAGCAATTATCGAATTCATCTTTATTCGCGTAGATACAGCGATTATCAAATTCATCATTATTCTCGTGGATACAGCGATTGTCGAGTTCATCTTTATTCTCGTAAAAACAGCGATTATCAAATTCATCATTATTCTCGTGGATACAGCGATTATCGAGTTTATCATTATTCTCGTGGATACAGTGATTCTAAAATTCTTTATTATTCTCATGGATACAGTGATTATCGAATTCTTCATTATTCTCGTAGATACAGTAATTATCAACTTCTTCATTATTCTCGTGGATACAGCAATTTTTAAATTCTTCATTATTCTCATGGATAAAGCGATTATCGAATTCATCATTTTTCTCGGGGATACAGCGATTTTCAAATTCTTCATTATTCTCATGGATACAGCGATTGTCGAGTTCATCATTATTCTCATGGGTACAGCAATTATCAAATTCTTCGTTATTTTCATGGATACAGCGATTTTTAAATTCTTTATTTCTCTCGTGGATATAGCGATTATCAAGTTCATCATTATTCTCGTAGATGCAGTGATTCTTAAATTCTTCATTATTCTCATGGATACAGCGATTATCTTATTCGTCATTATTCTCGTAGATACAGTGATTATCAACTTCTTCATTATTCTCGTGGATACAGCGATTATCGAGTTCATCATTATTCTCGTGGATACAGTGATTCTCAAATCCTTCATAATTCTCATGGATACAGTGATTATCGAATTCTTCATTATTCTCGTAGATACAGTGATTATCAACTTCTTCATTATTCTCGTGGATACAGCGATTGTCGAGTTCATCATTATTCTCGTGGATACAGCGATTGTCGAGTTCATCATTATTCTCGTGGATACAGCGATTATCGAATTCGTCATTATTCTCGTAGATACAGTGATTATCAACTTCTTCATTATTCTCGTGGATACAGCGATTATCGAGTTCATCATTATTCTCGTGGATACAGCGATTATCGAATTCGTCATTATTCTCGTAGATACAGCGATTATCGAATTCATCATTTTTCTCGTGGATACAGCGATTATTAAATTCTTCTTTATTTTCATGGATACAGCGAATATTTAATTCGTCATTATTCTCGTAGATACAGCGATTATCAACTTCTTCGTTATTCTCATGGATGCAGCGATTATCGAATTCGTCATTATTCGCGTAGATACAGCGATTATCAAATTCATCATTATTCTCGTGGATACAGCGATTGTCGAGTTCATCATTATTCTCGTTAAAACAGCGATTATCAAATTCATCATTATTCTAGTGGATACAGCGATTATCGAGTTTATCATTATTCTCGTGGATACGGTGATTCTCAAATTCTTTCTTATTCTCATGCATACAGTGATTATCGAATTCTTCATTATTCTCGTCGATACAGTGATTATCAACTTCTTCATTATTCTCGTGGATACAGCGATTGTCGAGTTCATCATTATTCTCGTGGATACAGCGATTATTAAATTCTTCATTATTCTCATGGATACAGCGATTATCGAATTCGTCATTATTCTCGTAGATACAGTGATTATCGAATTCATCATTATTCTCGTAGATACAGTGATTAACAACTTCTTCATTATTCTCGTGGATACAGCGATTGTCGAGTTCATCATTATTCTCGTGGATACAGCAATTTTCAAATTCTTCATTATTCTCATGGATACAGCGATTATCGAATTCGTCATTATTCTCGTAGATACAGCGGATATCAACTTCTTCGTTATTCTCATGGTTGCAGCGATTATCGAATTCGTCATTATTCGCGTAGATACAGCGATTATTAAATTCATCATTATTCTCGTGAATACAGCGATTGTCGAGTTCATCATTATTCTCGTAAAAACAGCGATTATCAAATTCATCATTATTCTCGTGGATACAGCGATTATCGAATTCGTCATTATTCTCGTAGATACAGTGATTATCAACTTCTTAATTATTTTCGTGGATACAGCAATTATTAAATTCTTCTTTATTTTCATGGATACAGCGGATATCGAATTCGTCATTATTCTCGTAGATACAGTGATTATCAATTTCTTCATTATTCTCGTGGATACAGCAATTATCGAATTCATCATTATTCGCGTAGATACAGCGATTAACAACTTCTTCATTATTCTCGTGGATACAGCAATTTTTAAATTCTTCATTATTCTCATGGATACAGCGATTATCGAATTCGTCATTATTCTCGTAGATACAGCGGATATCAACTTCTTCGTTATTCTCATGGATGCAGCGATTATCGAATTCGTCATTATTCGCGTAGATACAGCGATTATTAAATTCATCATTATTCTCGTGAATACAGCGATTGTCGAGTTCATCATTATTCTCGTAAAAACAGCGATTATCAAATTCATCATTATTCTCGTGGATACAGCGATTATCGAATTCGTCATTATTCTCGTAGATACAGCGGATATCAACTTCTTCGTTATTCTCATGGATGCAGCGATTATCGAATTCGTCATTATTCGCGTAGATACAGCGATTATTAAATTCATCATTATTCTCGTGAATACAGCGATTGTCGAGTTCATCATTATTCTCGTAAAAACAGCGATTATCAAATTCATCATTATTCTCGTGGATACAGCGATTATCGGATTCGTCATTATTCTCGTAGATACAGTGATTATCAACTTCTTCATTATTTTCGTGGATACAGCAATTATTAAATTCTTCTTTATTTTCATGGATACAGCGAATATCGAATTCGTCATTATTCTCGTAGATACAGTGATTATCAATTTCTTCATTATTCTCGTGGATACAGCAATTATCGAATTCATCATTATTCGCGTAGATACAGCGATTATCAAATTCATCATTATTCTCGTGGATACAGCGATTGTCGAGTTTATCTTTATTCTTGTAAAAACAGCGATTATCAAATTCATCATTATTCTCGTGGATACAGCGATTATCGAGTTTATCATTATTCTCGTGGATACAGTGATTCTCAAATTCTTTATTATTCTCATGGATACAGTGATTATCGAATTCTTCATTATTCTCGTAGATACAGTAATTATCAACTTCTTCATTATTCTCGTGGATACAGCAATTTTTAAATTCTTTATTATTCTCATGGATACAGCGATTATCGAATTCATCATTTTTCTCGGGGATACAGCGATTTTCAAATTCTTCACTATTCTCATGGATACAGCGATTGTCGAGTTCATCATTATTCTCATGGGTACAGCAATTATCAAATTCTTCGTTATTTTCATGGATACAGCGATTTTTAAATTCTTTATTTCTCTCGTGGATATAGCAATTATCAAGTTCATCATTATTCTCGTAGATGCAGTGATTCTTAAATTCTTCATTATTCTCATGGATACAGCGATTATCTTATTCGTCATTATTCTCGTAGATACAGTGATTATCAACTTCTTCATTATTCTCGTGGATACAGCGATTATCGAGTTCATCATTATTCTCGTGGATACAGTGATTCTCAAATCCTTCATAATTCTCATGGATACAGTGATTATCAAATTCTTCATTATTCTCGTAGATACAGTGATTATCAACTTCTTCATTATTCTCGTGGATACAGCGATTGTCGAGTTCATCATTATTCTCGTGGATACATCGATTGTCGAATTCATCATTATTCGCGTAGATACAGCGATTATCAAATTCATCATTATTCTCGTGGATACAGCGATTGTCGAGTTCATCTTTATTCTCGTAAAAACAGCGATTATCAAATTCATCATTATTCTCGTGGATACAGCGATTATCGAGTTTATCATTATTCTCGTGGATACAGTGATTATGAAATTCTTCATTATTCTCATGGATACAGCGATTATCGAATTCGTCATTATTCTCGTATATAGAGTGATTATCAACTTCTTCATTATTCTCGTGGATACAGCAATCTTCAAATTCTTCATTATTCTCATTGATACAGCGATTATCGACTTCATCATTATTCTCGTGGATACAGCGATTTTTAAATTCTTCATAATTCTCATGGATACAGCGATTGTCGAGTTCGACAATATTCTCGTGGATACAGCGATTATCAAATTCTTCGTTATTCTCATGGATACAGCGATTATCGAATTCGTTATTTATCTCGTAGATACAGTGATTATCAACTTCTTCATTATTCTCGTGGATACAGCAATTTTTTAATTCTTTATTATTCTCATGGATACAGCGATTATCGAATTCGTCATTATTTTCGTAGATACAGTGATTATCAACATCTTTATTATTCTCGTGAATACAGCGATTGTCGAGTTCATCATTTTTCTCGTGGATACAGTGATTGTCGAGTTCATCATTGTTCTCGTGGATACAGCGATTTTTAAATTCTTCATTATTCTCGTGGAAACAGCGAGTATCGAGTTCATCATTATTCTCGTGGATACAGTGATTCTTAAATTCTTCATTATTTTCGTGGATACAGCGATTGTCGAGTTCATCATTATTCTCGTGGATACAGTGATTGTCGAGTTCATCATTATTCTCGTGGATACAGCGATTTTCAAATTCTTCATTATTTTCGTAGATACAGTGATTATCAACTTCTTCATTATTCTCGTCAATACAGCAATTTTTAAATTCTTCATTATTCTCATGGATACAGCGATTATCGAATTCATCATTATTCTTCGGGATAAAGCGATTGTTAAATTCTTCATTATTCTCATGGATACAGCGATTGTCGAGTTCATCATTATTTTCATGGGTACAGCGATTATCAAATTCTTCGTTATTCTCATGGATACAGCGATTTTTAAATTCTTCATTATTCTCGTAGATACAGTGATTATCAACTTCTTCATTATTCTTGTCAATACAGCAATTTTTTAATTCTTCATTATTCTCATGGATACAGCGATTATTGAATTTATCATTATTCTCGTGGATACAGGGATTTTCAAATTCCTCATTATTCTCATGGATACAGCGATTGTCGAGTTCATCATTTATTTCGTGGGTACAGCGATTATCAAAATCTTCGTTATTCTCATGAATACAGCGATTTTAAAATTCTTCATTATTCTCGTTGATACAGCGATTATCAAGTTCATCATTATTCTCGTGGATACAGTGATTCTTAAGATCTTCATTATTCTCATGGATACAGCGATTATCGAATTCGTTATTATTCTCGTAGATACAGTGATTATCAACTTCTTCATTATTCTCGTGGATACAGCAATTTTTAAATTCTTTATTATTCTCATGGATACAGCGATTATCGAATTCGTCGTTATTCTCGTAGATACAGTGATTATCAACTTCTTCATTATTCTTGTTGATACTGCAATTTTTGAATTCTTAATTATTCTCGTGGATACAGCGATTGTCGAGTTCATCATTATTCTCGTGGATACAGCGATTTTTAAATTCTTTATTATTCTCATGGATACAGCGATTATCGAATTCGTCATTATTCTCGTAGATACAGCGATTATCAACTTCTTCGTTATTCTCATGGATGATGCGATTATCGAATTCGTCATTATTCGCGTAGATACGGCGATTATGAAATTCATCATTATTCTCGTGGATACAGCAATTGTCGAGTTCATCATTATTCGCGTAAAAACAGCGATTATCAAATTCATCATTATTCTCGTGGATACAGCGATTGTCGAGTTCATCATTATTCTCGTGGATACAGCGATTGTCGAGCTCATCATTATTCTCGTGAATACAGCGATTATTAAATTCTTTATTATTCTCATGGATACAGCGATTGTCGAGTTCATCATTATTCTCGTGGATACAGCGATTTTTAAATTCTTCATTATTCTCGTGGATACAGCGATTATCGAGTTCATCATTATTCTCGTGGATACAGTGATTCTTAAATTTTTCATTATTCTCGTAGATACAGTGATTATCAACTTCTTTATTATTCTCATCAATACAGCAATTTTTAAATCATTTATTATTCTCATGGGTACAGCGATTATCGAATTCATCATTATTCTCGTGGATACAGCGATTTTTAAATTCTTCATTATTCTCATCGATACAGCGATTGTCGAGTTCATCATTATTCTCGTGGGTACAGCGATTATAAAATTCTTTGTTATTCTCATGGATACAGCGATGTTTAAATTCTTCATTTTTCTCGTGGATATAGCGATTACCAAGTTCATCATTATTCTCGTCGATACAGTGATTCTTAAATTCTTCATTATTCTCATGGATACAGCGATTATCGAATTCGTCATTATTCTCGTAGATACAGTGATTATCAACTTCTTCATTATTCTCATGGATACAGCAATCTTCAAATTTTTTATTATTCTCATTGATACAGCGATTATCGAATTCATCATTATTCTCGTGGATACAGCGATTTTTAAATTCTTCATTATTCTCATGGATAGAGCGATTGTCGAGTTCATCAATATTCTCGTGGATACAGCGATTATCAAATTCTTCGTTATTCTCATGGATACAGCGAATATCGAATTCGTCATTATTCTCGTAGATACAGTGATTATCAACTTCTTCATTATTCTCGTGGATACAGCAATTTTTTAATTCTTTATTATTCTCATGGATACAGCGATTATCGAATTCGTCATTATTCTCGTAGATACAGTGATTATCAACTTCTTTATTATTCTCGTGAATACAGCGATTGTCGAGTTTATCATTATTCTCGTGGATACAGTGATTGTCGAGTTCATCATTATTCTCGTGGATACAGCGATTTTTAAATTCTTTATTATTTTCGTGGAAACAGCGATTATCGAGTTCATCATTATTCTCGTGGATACAGTGATTCTTAATATCTTCATTATTTTCGTGGATACAGCGATTGTCGAGTTCATCATTATTCTCGTGGATCCAGTGATTGTCGAGTTCATCATCATTCTCGTGGATACAGCGATTTTTAAATTCTTCATTATTTTCGTAGATACAGTGATTATAAATTTCTTTATTATTCTCGTCAATACAGCAATTTTTTAATTCTTCATTATTCTCATGGATACAGCGATTATCGAATTCATCATTATTCTCGTGGATACAGCGATTGTCGAGTTCATCATTATTCTCGTGGATACAGCGATTATTAAGATCTTCATTATTCTCATGGATACAGCGATTGTCGAGCTCATCATTATTCTCGTGGATACAGGGATTTTTTAATTCTTCATTATTCTCGTGGATACAGCGATTATCGAGTTCATCATTATTCTCGTGGATACAGTGATTCTTAAATTCTTCATTATTCTCGTGGATACAGCGATTGTCGAGTTCATCATTATTCTCGTAGATACAGTGATTGTCGAGTTCATCATTATTCTCGTGGATACAGCGATTTTTTAATTCTTCATTATTCTCATCGATACAGCGATTGTCGAGTTCATCATTATTCTCGTGGGTACAGCGATTATGAAATTCTTCGTTATTCTCATGGATACAGCGATTTTTAAATTCTTCATTATTCTCGACGATATAGCGATTATCAAGTTCGTTATTATTCTCGTGGATACAGTTATTCTTAAATTCTTTATTATTCTCATGGATACAGCGATGATCGAATTCGTCATTATTCTCGTAGATACAGTGATTATCAACTTCTTCATTATTCTCGTGGATACAGCAATCTTTAAATTCTTTATTATTCTTATGGATACAGCGATTATCAAATTCATCATTATTCTCGTGGATACAGCGATTTTTAAATTCTTTATCATTCCCATGGATACAGCGATTGTCGAGTTCATCAATATTCTCGTGGATACAGCGATTATCAAATTCTTCGTTATTCTCATGGATACAGCGATTATCGAATTCGTCATTATTCTCGTAGATACAGTGATTATCAACTTCTTCATTATTCTCGTGGATACAGCTATTTTTCAATTCTTCATTATTCTCATGGATACAGCGATTATCGAATTCGTCATTATTCTCGTAGATACAGTGATTATCAACTTCTCTATTATTCTCGTGGATACAGCGATTGTCGAGTTCATCCCTATTCTCGTGGATACAGTGATTGTCGAGTTCATCATTATTCTCGTGGATACAGCGATTTTTAAATTCTTCATTATTCTCGTGGGAACAGCGATTATGGAGTTCATCATTATTCTCGTGGATACAGTGATTCTTAAATTCTTTATTATTCTCGTGGATACAGCGATTGTCGAGTTCATCATTATTCTCGTGGATACAGTGATTGTCGAGTTCATCGATATTCTCGTGGATACAGCGATTTTTAAATTCTTTATTATTCTCGTAGATACAGTGATTATCAACTTCTTCATTATTCTCGTCAATACAGCAATTTTTTAATTCTTTATTATTCTCATGGATACAGCGATTATCGAATTCATCATTATTCTCGGGGATACAGCGATTTTCAAATTCTTCATTATTCTCATGGATACAGCGATTGTCGAGTTCATCATTATTCTCATGGGTACAGCGATTATCAAATTCTTCGTTATTTTCAACGATACAGCGATTTTTAAATTCTTTAGTATTCTCGTGGATATAGCGATTATCAAGTTCATCATTATTCTCGTAGATGCAGTGATTCTTAAATTCTTCATTATTCTGATGGATACAGCGATTATCTTATTCGTCATTATTCTCGTAGATACAGTGATTATCAACTTCTTCATTATTCTCGTGAATACAGCGATTATCAAATTCATCATTATTCTCGTGGATACAGCGATTATCGAGTTCATCATTATTCTCGTGGATACAATGATTCTCAAATTCTTCATAATTCTCATGGATACAGTGATTATCGAATTCTTCATTATTCTCGTAGATACAGTGATTATCAACTTCTTCATTATTCTCGTGGATACAGCGATTGTCGAGTTCATCATTATTCTCGTGGATACAGCGATTGTCGAGTTCATCATTATTCTCGTGGATACAGCGATTATCGAATTCGTCATTATTCTCGTAGATACAGTGATTATCAACTTCTTTATTATTCTCGTGGATACAGCAATTTTTAAATTCTTTATTATTTTCATGGATACGGCGATTATCGAATATATTATTTTTCTCGTTGATACAGCGATTATTAAATTCTTCTTTATTTTCATGGATACAGCGAATATCGAATTCGACATTATTCTCGTAGATAAGGTGATTATCAACTTCTTTATTATTCTCGTGGATACAGCAATTTTTAAATTCTTCATTATTCTCATGGATACAGCGATTATCAAGTTCATCATTATTCTCGTGGATACAGTGATTCTTAAATTCTTCATTATTCTCATGGATACAGCGATTATCGAATTCGTCATTATTCTCGTAGATAGAGTGATTATCAACTTCTTCATTATTCTCGTGGATACAGCAATCTTTCAATTCTTCATTATTCTCATTGATACAGCGATTATCGAATTCATCATTATTCTCGTGGATACAGCGATTTTTAAATTTTTCATTATTTTCATGGATACAGCGATTGTCGAGTTCATCAATATTCTCGTGGATACAGCGATTATCAAATTCTTCGTTATTCTCATGGATACAGCGATTATCGAATTCGTTATTATTCTCGTAGATACAGTGATTATCAACTTCTTCATTATTCTCGTGAATACAGCAATTTTTTAATTCTTTATTATTCTCATGGATACAGCGATTATCGAATTCGTCATTATTTTTGTAGATACAGTGATTATCAACTTCTTTATTATTCTCGTGAATACAGCGATTGTCGAGTTCATTATTATTCTCGTGGATACAGTGATTGTCGAGTTTATCATTGTTCTCGTGGATACAGCGATTTTCAAATTCTTCATTATTCTCGTGGAAACAGCGATTATCGAGTTCATCATTATTCTCGTGGATACAGTGATTCTTAAATTCTTCATTATTTTCGTGGATACAGCGATTGTCGAGTTCATCATTATTCTCGTGGATACAGTGATTGTCGAGTTCATCATTATTCTCGTGGATACAGCGATTTTTAAATTCTTCATTATTTTCGTAGATACAGTGATTATCAACTTCTTCATTATTCTCGTCAATACAGCAATTTTTTAATTCTTCATTATTCTCATGGATACAGCGATTATCGAATTCATCATTATTCTTCGGGATACAGCGATTGTTAAATTCTTCATAATTCTCATGGATACAGCGATTGACGAGTTAATCATTATTTTCATGGGTACAGCGATTATCAAATTCTTCGTTATTCTCATCGACACAGCGATTTTTAAATTCTTTATTATTCTCGTAGATACAGTGATTATCAACTTCTTTATTATTCTCGTCAATACAGCAATTTTTTAATTCTTCATTATTCTCATGGATACAGCGATTATCGAATTTATCATTATTCTCGTGGATACAACGATTTTTAAATTCCTCATTATTCTCATGGATACAGCGATTGTTGAGTTTATCATTTATCTCGTGGGTACAGCGATTATCAAATTCTTCGTTATTCTCATGAATACAGCGATTTAAAAATTCTTTATTATTCTCGTTGATACAGCGATTATCAAGTTCATCATTATTCTCGTGGATACAGTGATTCTTAAGATCTTCATTATTCTCATGGATACAGCGATTATCGAATTCGTTATTATTCTCGTAGATACAGTGATTATCAACTTCTTCATTATTCTCGTGGATACAGCAATTTTTAAATTCTTTATTATTCTCGTAGATACAGTGATTATCAACTTCTTCATTATTCTCGTCAATACAGCGATTTTTTAATTCTTCATTATTCTCATCGATACAGCGATTGTCGAGTTCATCATTATTCTCGTGGGTACAGCGATTATGAAATTCTTCGTTATTCTCATGGATACAGCGATTTTTAAATTCTTCATTATTCTCGACGATATAGCGATTATCAAGTTCGTTATTATTCTCGTGGATACAGTGATTCTTAAATTCTTCATTATTCTCATGGATACAGCGATGATCGAATTCGTCATTATTCTCGTAGATACAGTGATTATCAACTTCTTCATTATTCTCGTGGATACAGCAATCTTTAAATTCTTTATTATTCTCATGGATACAGCGATTATCGAATTCATCAATATTCTCGTGGATACAGCGATTTTTAAATCCTTTATCATTCCCATGGATACAGCGATTGTCGAGTTCATCAATATTCTCGTGGATACAGCGATTATCAAATTCTTCGTTATTCTCATGGATAGAGCGATTATCGAATTCGTCATTATTCTCGTAGATACAGTGATTATCAACTTCTTCATTATTCTCGTGGATACAGCTATTTTTCAATTCTTCATTATTCTCATGGATACAGCGATTATCGAATTCGTCATTATTCTCGTAGATACAGTGATTATCGACTTCTCTATTATTCTCGTATATACAGCGATTGTCGAATTCATCCCTATTCTCGTGGATACAGTGATTGTCGAGTTCATCATTATTCTCGTGGATACAGCGATTTTTAAATTCTTCATTATTCTCGTGGAAACAGCGATTATGGAGTTCATCATTATTCTCGTGGATACAGTGATTCTCAAATTCTTTATTATTCTCGTGGATACAGCGATTGTCGAGTTCATCATTATTCTCGTGGATACAGTGATTGTCGAGTTCATCATTATTCTCGTGGATACAGCGATTTTTAAATTCTTTATTATTCTCGTAGATACAGTGATTATCAACTTCTTCATTATTCTCGTCAATATAGCAATTTTTTAATTTTTTATTATTCTCATGGATACAGCGATTATCGAATTCATCATTATTCTCGGGGATACAGCGATTTTCAAATTCTTCATTATTCTCATGGATACAGCGATTGTCGAGTTCATCATTATTCTCATGGGTACAGCGATTATCAAATTCTTCGTTATTTTCATGGATACAGCGATTTTTAAATTCTTTATTTCTCTCGTGGATATAGCGATTATCAAGTTCATCATTATTCTCGTAGATGCAGTGATTCCTAAATTCTTCATTAGTCTCATGGATACAGCGATTATCTTATTCGTCATTATTCTCGTAGATACAGTGATTATCAACTTCTTCATTATTCTCGTGGATACAGCGATTATCGAGTTCATCATTATTCTCGTGGATACAGTGATTCTCAAATTCTTCATAATTCTCATGGATACAGTGATTATCGAATTCTTCATTATTTTCGTAGATACAGTGATTATCAACTTCTTCATTATTCTCGTGGATACAGCGATTGTCGAGTTCATCATTATTCTCATGGATACAGCGATTGTCGAGTTCATCATCATTCTCGTGGATACAGCGATTTTTAAATTCTTCATTATTCTCGTGGATACAGCGATTATCGAGTTCATCATTATTCTCGTAGATACAGTGATTCTTAAATTCTTCATTATTCTCGTGGATACAGAGATTGTCGAGTTCATCATTATTCTCGTGGATACAGTGATTGTCGAGTTCATCTATATTCTCGTGGATACAGCGATTTTTAAATTCTTCATTATTTTCGTAGATACAGTGATTATCAACTTCTTCATTATTCTCGTCAATACAGCAATTTTTTAATTCTTTATTATTCTCATGGATACAGCGATTATCGAATTCATCATTATTCTCGTGGATACAGCGATTTTTAATTTCTTTATTATTCTCGTAGATACAGTGATTATCAACTTCTTCTCTTTTTTCGTCAATACAGCAAGTTTAAAATTCTTCATTATTCTCATGGATACAGCGATTATCGAATTCATCCTTATTCTCGTGGATACAGCGATTTTTAAATTCTTTATTATTCTCATTGATACAGCGGTTGTCGAGTTCATCATTATTCTCGTGGGTACAGCGATTATGAAATTCTTCGTTATTCTCATGGATACAGCGATTTTTAAATTCTTCTTTATTCTCGTGGATATAGCGATTATCAAGTTCATCAGTATTCTCGTGGATACAGTGATTCTTAAATTCTTCATTATTCTCATGGATACAGCGATTATCGAATTCGTCATTATTCTCGTAAATAGAGTGATTATCAACTTCTTCATTATTCTCGTGGATACAGCAATCTTTAAATTCTTCATTATTCTCATTGATACAGCGATTATCGACTTCATCATTATTCTCGTGGATACAGCGATTTTTAAATTCTTCATTATTCTCATGGATACAGCGATTGTCGAGTTCATCAATATTCTCGTGGATACAGCGATTATCAAATTCTTCGTTATTCTCATGGATACAGCGATTATCGAATTCGTTATTTATCTCGTAGATACAGTGATTATCAACTTCTTCATTATTCTCGTGGATACAGCAATTTTTTAATTCTTTATTATTCTCATGGATACAGCGATTATCGAATTCGTCATTATTTTCGTAGATACAGTGATTATCAACATCTTTATTATTCTCGTGAATACAGCGATTGTCGAGTTCATCATTATTCTCGTGGATACAGTGATTGTCGAGTTCATCATTGTTCTCGTGGATACAGCGATTTTTAAATTCTTCATTATTCTCGTGGAAACAGCGAGTATCGAGTTCATCATTATTCTCGTGGATACAGTGATTCTTAAATTCTTCATTATTTTCGTGGATACAGCGATTGTCGAGTTCATCATTATTCTCGTGGATACAGTGATTGTCGAGTTCATCATTATTCTCGTGGATACAGCGATTTTCAAATTCTCCATTATTTTCGTAGATACAGTGATTATCAACTTCTTCATTATTTTCGTCAATACAGCAATTTTTAAATTCTTCATTATTCTCATGGATACAGCGATTATCGAATTCATCATTATTCTTCGGGATAAAGCGATTGTTAAATTCTTCATTATTCTCATGGATACAGCGATTGTCGAGTTCATCATTATTTTCATGGGTACAGCGATTATCAAATTCTTCGTTATTCTCATGGATACAGCGATTTTTAAATTCTTCATTATTCTCGTAGATACAGTGATTATCAACTTCTTCATTATTCTCGTCAATACAGCAATTTTTTAATTCTTCATTATTCTCATGGATACAGCGATTATTGAATTTATCATTATTCTCGTGGATACAGGGATTTTTAAATTCCTCATTATTCTCATGGATACAGCGATTGTCGAGTTCATCATTTATTTCGTGGGTACAGCGATTATCAAAATCTTTGTTATTCTCATGAATACAGCGATTTTAAAATTCTTCATTATTCTCGTTGATACAGCGATTATCAAGTTCATCATTATTCTCGTGGATACAGTGATTCTTAAGATCTTCATTATTCTCATGGATACAGCGATTATCGAATTCGTTATTATTCTCGTAGATACAGTGATTATCAACTTCTTCATTATTCTCGTGGATACAGCAATTTTTAAATTCTTTATTATTCTCATGGATACAGTGATTATCGAATTCGTCGTTATTCTCGTAGATACAGTCATTATCAACTTCTTCATTATTCTTGTTGATACTGCAATTTTTGAATTCTTAATTATTCTTATGGATACAGCGATTATCGAATTCATCATTATTCTCGTGGATACAGCGATTTTTAAATTCTTTATTATTCTCATGGATACAGCGATTATCGAATTCGTTATTATTCTCGTAGATACAGTGATTATCAACTTCTTTATTATTCTCGTGGATACAGCAATTTTTTAATTCTTCATTATTCTCATGGATACAGCGATTATCGCATTCTTAATTTTTCTCGTGGATACAGCGATTATGAAATTCTGCTTTATTTTCATGGATACGGCGAATATCGAATTCGTCATTATTCTCGTAGATACAGCGATTATCAACTTCTTCGTTATTCTCATGGATGCAGCGATTATCGAATTCGTCATTATTCGCGTAGATACAGCGATTATCAAATTCATCATTATTCTCGTGGATACAGCGATTGTCGAGTTCATCATTATTCTCGTAAAAACAGCGATTATCAAATTCATCATTATTCTCGTGGATACAGCGATTATCGAGTTCATCATTATTCTCGTGGATACAGTGATTCTTAAATTCGTCATTATTCTCGTAGATGCAGTGATTATCGAATTCATCATTATTCTCGTAGATACAGTGATTAACAACTTCTTCATTATTCTCGTGGATACAGCGATTGTCGAGTTCATCATTATTCTCGTGGATACAGCGATTTTTAAATTCTTTATTATTCTCATGGATACAGCGATTATCGAATTCGTCATTATTCTCGTAGATACAGCGATTATCAACTTCTTCGTTATTCTCATGGATGATGCGATTATCGAATTCGTCATTATTCGCGTAGATACGGCGATTATGAAATTCATCATTATTCTCGTGGATACAGCAATTGTCGAGTTCATCATTATTCTCGTAAAAACAGCGATTATCAAATTCATCATTATTCTCGTGGATACAGCGATTATCGAGTTCATCATTATTCTCGTGGATACAGTGATTCTCAAATTCTTCATTATTCGCATGGATACAGTGATTATCGAATTCTTCGATATTCTCGTAGATACAGTGATTATCAACTTCTTCATTATTCTCGTGGATACAGCGATTGTCGAGTTCATCATTATTCTTGTGGATACAGCGATTGTCGAGTTCATCATTATTCTCGTGAATACAGCGATTATTAAATTTTTTATTATTCTCATGGATACAGCGATTATCGAATTCGTCGTTATTCTCGTAGATAGAGTGATTATCAACTTCTTCATTATTCTCGACGATACAGCATTTTTTAAATTCTTCATTATTCTTATGGATACAGCGATTATCGAATTCATCATTATTCTCGTGGATACAGCGATCTTCAAATTTTTTATTATTCTCATGGATACAGCGATTATCGAATTCGTCATTATTCTCGTAGATACAGTGATTATCAACTTCTTTATTATTCTCGTGGATACAGCAATTTTTAAATTCTTCATTATTCTCATGGATACAGCGATTATCGAATTCATCATTTTTCTCGTGGATACAGCGAATATTAAATTCTTCTTTATTTTCATGGATACAGCGAATATCGAATTCGTCATTATTCTCATAGATACAGCGATTATCAACTTCTACGTTATTCTCATGGATGCAGCGATTATCGAATTCGTCATTATTCGCGTAGATACAGCGATTATCAAATTCATCATTATTCTCGTGGATACAGCGATTGTCGAGTTCATCATTATTCTCGTAAAAACAGCGATTATCAAATTCATCATTATTCTCGTGGATACAGCGATTATCGAGTTCATCATTATTTTCGTGGATACAGTGATTCTTAAATTCTTTATTATTCTCATGGATACACCGATTATCGAATTCTTCATTATTCTCGTAGATACAGTGTCTATCAACTTCTTTATTATTCTCGTGGATACAGCGATTTTTAAATTCTTTATTATTCTCATGGATACAGCGATCATCGAATTCATCATTATTCTCGTAGATACAGCGATTATCAACTTCTTCGTTATTCTCATGGATGCAGCGATTATCAAATTCGTCATTATTCGCGTAGATACAGCGATTATCAAATTCAGCATTATTCTCGTGGATACAGCGATTGTCGAGTTCATCATTATTCTCGTAAAAACAGCGATTATCAAATTCATCATTATTCTCGTGGATACAGCGATTATCGAGTTCATCATTATTCTCGTGGATACAGTGATTCTCAAATTCTTCATAATTCTCATGGATACAGTGATTATCGAATTCTTTATTATTCTCGTAGATACAGTGATTATCAACTTCTTCATTATTCTCGTGGATACAGCGATTGTCGAGTTCATCATTATTCTCGTGGATACAGCGATTATCGAATTCGTCATTATTCTCGTAGATACAGTGTATATCAACTTCTTTATTATTCTCGTGAATACAGCAATTTTTAAATTCTTTATTATTTTCATGGATACGGCGATTATCGAATATATCATTTTTCTCGTTGATACAGCGATTATTAAATTCTTCTTTATTTTCATGGATACAGCGAATATCGAATTCGTCATTATTCTCGTAGATAAGGTGATTATCAACTTCTTTATTATTCTCGTGGATACAGCAATTTTTAAATTCTTCATTATTCTCATGGATACAGCGATTATCGAATTCATCATTTTTCTCGTGGATACAGCGATTATTAAATTCTTCTTTATTTTCATGGATACAGCGAATATTTAATTCGTCATTATTCTCGTAGATACAGCGATTATCAACTTCTTCATTATTCTCGTGGATACAGCGATTGTCAAGTTCATCATTATTCTCGTTAAAACAGCGATTATCAAATTCATCATTATTCTCGTGGATACAGCGATTATCGAGTTTATCATTATTCTCGTGGATACAGTGATTCTTAAATTCTTTATTATTCTCATGCATACAGTGATTATCGAATTCTTCATTATTCTCGTCGATACAGTGATTATCAACTTCTTCATTATTCTCGTGGATACAGCGATTGTCGAGTTCATCATTATTCTTGTGGATACAGCGATTGCCGAGTTCATCATTATTCTCGTGGATACAGCGATTATTAAATTCTTCATTATTCTCATGGATACAGCGATTGTCGAGTTCATCATTATTCTCGTGGATACAGCGATTTTTAAATTCTTCATTATTCTCGTGGATACAGCGATTATCGAGTTCATCATTATTCTCGTGGATACAGTGATTCTTAAATTCTTCATTATTCTCGTGGATACAGAGATTGTCGAGTTCATCATTATTCTCGTGGATACAGTGATTGTCGAGTTCATCTATATTCTCGTGGATACAGCGATTTTTAAATTCTTCATTATTTTCGTAGATACAGTGATTATCAACTTCTTCATTATTCTCGTCAATACAGCAATTTTTTAATTCTTTATTATTCTCATGGATACAGCGATTATCGAATTCATCATTATTCTCGTGGATACAGCGATTTTTAATTTCTTTATTATTCTCGTAGATACAGTGATTATCAACTTCTTCTCTTTTTTCGTCAATACAGCAAGTTTAAAATTCTTTATTATTCTCATGGATACAGCGATTATCGAATTCATCCTTATTCTCGTGGATACAGCGATTTTTAAATTCTTTATTATTCTCATTGATACAGCGATTGTCGAGTTCATCATTATTCTCGTGGGTACAGCGATTATGAAATTCTTCGTTATTCTCATGGATACAGCGATTTTTAAATTCTTCTTTATTCTCGTGGATATAGCGATTATCAAGTTCATCATTATTCTCGTGGATACAGTGATTCTTAAATTCTTCATTATTCTCATGGATACAGCGATTATCGAATTCGTCATTATTCTCGTAAATAGAGTGATTATCAACTTCTTTATTATTCTCGTGGATACAGCAATCTTTAAATTCTTCATTATTCTCATTGATACAGCGATTATCGACTTCATCATTATTCTCGTGGATACAGCGATTTTTAAATTCTTAATTATTCTCATGGATACAGCGATTGTCGAGTTCATCAATATACTCGTGGATACAGCGATTATCAAATTCTTCGTTATTCTCATGGATACAGCGATTATCGAATTCGTTATTTATCTCGTAGATACAGTGATTATCAACTTCTTCATTATTCTCGTGGATACAGCAATTTTTTAATTCTTTATTATTCTCATGGATACAGCGATTATCGAATTCGTCATTATTTTCGTAGATACAGTGATTATCAACATCTTTATTATTCTCGTGAATACAGCGATTGTCGAGTTCATCATTATTCTCGTGGATACAGTGATTGTCGAGTTCATCATTGTTCTCGTGGATACAGCGATTTTTAAATTCTTCATTATTCTCGTGGAAACAGCGAGTATCGAGTTCATCATTATTCTCGTGGATACAGTGATTCTTAAATTCTTCATTATTTTCGTGGATACAGCGATTGTCGAGTTCATCATTATTCTCGTGGATACAGTGATTGTCGAGTTCATCATTATTCTCGTGGATACAGCGATTTTCAAATTCTTCATTATTTTCGTAGATACAGTGATTATCAACTTCTTCATTATTCTCGTCAATACAGCAATTTTTAAATTCTTCATTATTCTCATGGATACAGCGATTATCGAATTCATCATTATTCTTCGGGATAAAGCGATTGTTAAATTCTTCATTATTCTCATGGATACAGCGATTGTCGAGTTCATCATTATTTTCATGGGTACAGCGATTATCAAATTCTTCGTTATTCTCATGGATACAGCGATTTTTAAATTCTTCATTATTCTCGTAGATACAGTGATTATCAACTTCTTCATTATTCTCGTCAATACAGCAATTTTTTAATTCGTCATTATTCTCATGGATACAGCGATTATTGAATTTATCATTATTCTCGTGGATACAGGGATTTTCAAATTCCTCATTATTCTCATGGATACAGCGATTGTCGAGTTCATCATTTATTTCGTGGGTACAGCGATTATCAAAATCTTCGTTATTCTCATGAATACAGCGATTTTAAAATTCTTCATTATTCTCATTGATACAGCGATTATCAAGTTCATCATTATTCTCGTGGATACAGTGATTCTTAAGATCTTCATTATTCTCATGGATACAGCGATTATCGAATTCGTTATTATTCTCGTAGATACAGTGATTATCAACTTCTTCATTATTCTCGTGGATACAGCAATTTTTAAATTCTTTATTATTCTCATGGATACGGCGATTATCGAATTCGTCGTTATTCTCGTAGATACAGTGATTATCAACTTCTTCATTATTCTTGTTGATACTGCAATTTTTGAATTCTTAATTATTCTTATGGATACAGCGATTATCGAATTCATCATTATTCTCGTGGATACAGCGATTTTTAAATTCTTTATTATTCTCATGGATACAGCGATTATCGAATTCGTCATTATTCTCGTAGATACAGTGATTATCAACTTCTTTATTATTCTCGTGGATACAGCAATTTTTTAATTCTTTATTATTCTCATGGATACAGCGATTATCGCATTCTTAATTTTTCTCGTGGATACAGCGATTATGAAATTCTGCTTTATTTTCATGGATACGGCGAATATCGAATTCGTCATTATTCTCGTAGATACAGCGATTATCAACTTCTTCGTTATTCTCATGGATGCAGCGATTATCGAATTCGTCATTATTCGCGTAGATACAGCGATTATCAAATTCATCATTATTCTCGTGGATACAGCGATTGTCGAGTTCATCATTATTCTCGTAAAAACAGCGATTATCAAATTCATCATTATTCTCGTGGATACAGCGATTATCGAGTTCATCATTATTCTCGTGGATACAGTGATTCTTAAATTCGTCATTATTCTCGTAGATGCAGTGATTATCGAATTCATCATTATTCTCGTAGATACAGTAATTAACAACTTCTTCATTATTCTCGTGGATACAGCGATAGTCGAGTTCATCATTATTCTCGTGGATACAGCGATTTTTAAATTCTTTATTATTCTCATGGATACAGCGATTATCGAATTCGTCATTATTCTCGTAGATACAGCGATTATCAACTTCTTCGTTATTCTCATGGATGATGCGATTATCGAATTCGTCATTATTCGCGTAGATACGGCGATTATGAAATTCATCATTATTCTCGTGGATACAGCAATTGTCGAGTTCATCATTATTCTCGTAAAAACAGCGATTACCAAATTCATCATTATTCTCGTGGATACAGCGATTATCGAGTTCATCATTATTCTCGTGGATACAGTGATTCTCAAATTCTTCATTATTCTCATGGATACAGTGATTATCGAATTCTTCATTATTCTCGTAGATACAGTGATTATCAACTTCTTCATTATTCTCGTGGATACAGCGATTGTCGAGTTCATCATTATTCTCGTGGATACAGCGATTGTCGAGTTCATCATTATTCTCGTGAATACAGCGATTATTAAATTCTTTATTATTCTCATGGATACAGCGATTATCGAATTCGTCGTTATTCTCGTAGATAGAGTGATTATCAACTTCTTCATTATTCTCGATGATACAGCATTTTTTAAATTCTTCATTATTCTTATGGATACAGCGATTATCGAATTCATCATTATTCTCGTGGATACAGCGATCTTTAAATTCTTTATTATTCTCATGGATACAGCGATTATCGAATTCGTCATTATTCTCGTAGATACAGTGAATATCAACTTCTTTATTATTCTCGTGGATACAGCAATTTTTAAATTCTTCATTATTCTCATGGATACAGCGATTATCGAATTCATCATTTTTCTCGTGGATACAGCGAATATTAAATTCTTCTTTATTTTCATGGATACAGCGAATATCGAATTCGTCATTATTCTCATAGATACAGCGATTATCAACTTCTACGTTATTCTCATGGATGCAGCGATTATCGAATTCGTCATTACTCGCGTAGATACAAAGAGCATCAAATTCATCATTATTCTCGTGGATACAGCGATTGTCGAGTTCATCATTATTCTCGTAAAAACAGCGATTATCAAATTCATCATTATTCTCGTGGATACAGCGATTATCGAGTTTATCATTATTTTCGTGGATACAGTGATTCTTAAATTCTTTATTATTCTCATGGATACACCGATTATCGAATTCTTCATTATTCTCGTAGATACAGTGTCTATCAACTTCTTTATTATTCTCGTGGATACAGCGATTTTTAAATTCTTTATTATTCTCATGGATACGGCGAATATCGAATTCGTCATTATTCTCGTAGATACAGCGATTATCAACTTCTTCGTTATTCTCATGGATGCAGCGATTGTCGAATTCGTCATTATTCTCGTGGATACAGTGATTCTCAAATTCTTCATAATTCTCATGGATACAGTGATTATCGAATTCTTTATTATTCTCGTAGATACAGTGATTATCAACTTCTTCATTATTCTCGTGGATACAGCGATTGTCGAGTTCATCATTATTCTCGTGGATACAGCGATTGTCGAGTTCATCATTATTCTCGTGGATACAGCGATTATTGAATTCGTCATTATTCTCGTAGATACAGTGTATATCAACTTCTTTATTATTCTCGTGGATACAGCAATTTTTAAATTCTTTATTATTTTCATGGATACGGCGATTATCGAATATATCATTTTTCTCGTTGATACAGCGATTATTAAATTCTTCTTTATTTTCATGGATACAGCGAATATCGAATTCGTCATTATTCTCGTAGATAAGGTGATTATCAACTTCTTTATTATTCTCGTGGATACAGCAATTTTTAAATTCTTCATTATTCTCATGGATACAGCGATTATCGAATTCATCATTTTTCTCGTGGATACAGCGATTATTAAATTCTTCTTTATTTTCATGGATACAGCGAATATTTAATTCGTCATTATTCCCGTAGATACAGCGATTATCAACTTCTTCATTATTGTCATGGATGCAGCGATTATCGAATTCGTCATTCTTCGCGTAGATACAGCGATTATCAAATTCATCATTATTCTCGTGGATACAGCGATTGTCGAGTTCATCATTATTCTCGTTAAAACAGCGATTATCGAATTCATCATTATTCTCGTGGATACAGCGATTATCGAGTTTATCATTATTCTCGTGGATACGGTGATTCTCAAATTCTTTATTATTCTCATGCATACAGTGATTATCGAATTCTTCATTATTCTCGTCGATACAGTGATTATCAACTTCTTCATTATTCTCGTGGATACAGCGATTGTCGAGTTCATCATTATTCTTGTGGATACAGCGATTGTCGAGTTCATCATTATTCTCGTGGATACAGCGATTATTGCATTCTTCATTATTCTCATGGATACAGCGATTGTCGAGTTCATCATTATTCTCGTGGATACAGCGATTTTTAAATTATTCATTATTCTCGTGGATACAGCGATTATCGAGTTCATCATTATTCTCGTGGATACAGTGATTCTTAAATTCTTCATTATTCTCGTGGATACAGAGATTGTCGAGTTTATCATTATTCTCGTGGATACAGTGATTGTCGAGTTCATCTATATTCTCGTGGATACAGCGATTTTTAAATTCTTCATTATTTTCGTAGATACAGTGATTATCAACTTCTTCATTATTCTCGTCAATACAGCAATTTTTTAATTCTTTATTATTCTCATGGATACAGCGATTATCGAATTCATCATTATTCTCGTGGATACAGCGATTTTTAATTTCTTTATTATTCTCGTAGATACAGTGATTATCAACTTCTTCTCTTTTTTCGTCAATACAGCAAGTTTAAAATTCTTCATTATTCTCATGGATACAGCGATTATCGAATTCATCCTTATTCTCGTGGATACAGCGATTTTTAAATTCTTTATTATTCTCATTGATACAGCGATTGTCGAGTTCATCATTATTCTCGTGGGTACAGCGATTATGAAATTCTTCGTTATTCTCATGGATACAGCGATTTTTAAATTCTTCTTTATTCTCGTGGATATAGCGATTATCAAGTTCATCATTATTCTCGTGGATACAGTGATTCTTAAATTCTTCATTATTCTCATGGATACAGCGATTATCGAATTCGTCATTATTCTCGTAAATAGAGTGATTATCAACTTCTTCATTATTCTCGTGGATACAGCAATCTTCAAATTCTTCATTATTCTCATTGATACAGCGATTATCGACTTCATCATTATTCTCGTGGATACAGCGATTTTTAAATTCTTCATTATTCTCATGGATACAGCGATTGTCGAGTTCTTAAATATTCTCGTGGATACAGCGATTATCAAATTCTTCGTTATTCTCATGGATACAGCGATTATCGAATTCGTTATTTATCTCGTAGATACAGTGATTATCAACTTCTTCATTATTCTCGTGGATACAGCAATTTTTTAATTCTTTATTATTCTCATGGATACAGCGATTATCGAATTCGTCATTATTTTCGTAGATACAGTGATTATCAACATCTTTATTATTCTCGTGAATACAGCGATTGTCGAGTTCATCATTATTCTCGTGGATACAGTGATTGTCGAGTTCATCATTGTTCTCGTGGATACAGCGATTTTTAAATTCTTCATTATTCTCGTGGAAACAGCAAGTATCGAGTTCATCATTATTCTCGTGGATACAGTGATTCTTAAATTCTTCATTATTTTCGTGGATACAGCGATTGTCGAGTTCATTATTATTCTCGTGGATACAGTGATTGTCGAGTTCATCATTATTCTCGTGAATACAGCGATTTTCAAATTCTTCATTATTTTCGTAGATACAGTGATTATCAACTTCTTCATTATTCTCGTCAATACAGCAATTTTAAAATTCTTCATTATTCTCATGGATACAGCGATTATCGAATTCATCATTATTCTTCGGGATAAAGCGATTGTTAAATTCTTCATTATTCTCATGGATACAACGATTGTCGAGTTCATCATTATTTTCATGGGTACAGCGATTATCAAATTCTTCGTTATTCTCATGGATACAGCGATTTTTAAATTCTTCATTATTCTCGTAGATACAGTGATTATCAACTTCTTCATTATTCTCGTCAATACAGCAAATTTTTAATTCTTCATTATTCTCATGGATACAGCGATTATTGAATTTATCATTATTCTCGTGGATACAGGGATTTTTAAATTCCTCATTATTCTCATGGATACAGCGATTGTCGAGTTCATCATTTATTTCGTGGGTACAGCGATTATCAAAATCTTCGTTATTCTCATGAATACAGCGATTTTAAAATTCTTCATTATTCTCGTTGATACAGCGATTATCAAGTTCATCATTATTCTCGTGGATACAGTGATTCTTAGGATCTTCATTATTCTCATGGATACAGCGATTATCGAATTCGTTATTATTCTCGTAGATACAGTGATTATCAACTTCTTCATTATTCTCGTGGATACAGCAATTTTTAAATTCTTTATTATTCTCATGGATACAGCGATTATCGAATTCGTCGTTATTCTCGTAGATACAGTGATTATCAACTTTTTCATTATTCTTGTTGATACTGCAATTTTTGAATTCTTAATTATTCTTATGGATACAGCGATTATCGAATTCATCATTATTCTCGTGGATACATCGATTTTTAAATACTTTATTATTCTCATGGATGCAGCGAATATCGAATTCGTCATTATTCTCGTAGATACAGTGATTATCAACTTCTTTATTATTCTCGTGGATACAGCAATTTTTTAATTCTTCATTATTCTCATGGATACAGCGATTATCGCATTCTTAATTTTTCTCGTGGATACAGCGATTATGAAATTCTGCTTTATTTTCATGGATACGGCGAATATCGAATTCGTCATTATTCTCGTAGATACAGCGATTATCAACTTCTTCGTTATTCTCATGGATGCAGCGATTGTCGAATTCGTCATTATTCGCGTAGATACAGCGATTATCAAATTCATCATTATTCTCGTGGATACAGCGATTGTCGAGTTCATCATTATTCTCGTAAAAACAGCGATTATCAAATTCATCATTATTCTCGTGGATACAGCGATTATCGAGTTCATCATTATTCTCGTGGATACAGTGATTCTTAAATTCGTCATTATTCTCGTAGATGCAGTGATTATCGAATTCATCATTATTCTCGTAGATACAGTGATTAACAACTTCTTCATTATTCTCGTGGATACAGCGATTGTCGAGTTCATCATTATTCTCGTGGATACAGCGATTTTTAAATTCTTTATTATTCTCATGGATACAGCGATTATCGAATTCGTCATTATTCTCGTAGATACAGCGATTATCAACTTCTTCGTTATTCTCATGGATGATGCGATTATCGAATTCGTCATTATTCGCGTAGATACGGCGATTATGAAATTCATCATTATTCTCGTGGATACAGCAATTGTCGAGTTCATCATTATTCTCGTAAAAACAGCGATTATCAAATTCATCATTATTCTCGTGGATACAGCGATTATCGAGTTCATCATTATTCTCGTGGATACAGTGATTCTCAAATTCTTCATTATTCTCATGGATACAGTGATTATCGAATTCTTCATTATTCTCGTAGATACAGTGATTATCAACTTCTTCATTATTCTCGTGGATACAGCGATTGTCGAGTTCATCATTATTCTCGTGGATACAGCGATTGTCGAGTTCATCATTATTCTCGTGAATACAGCGATTATTAAATTCTTTATTATTCTCATGGATACAGCGATTGTCGAGTTCATCATTATTCTCGTGGATACAGCGATTTTTAAATTCTTCATTATTCTCGTGGATACAGCGATTATCGAGTTCATCATTATTCTCGTGGATACAGTGATTCTTAAATTCTTCATTATTCTCGTAGATACAGTGATTATCAACTTCTTTATTATTCTCGTCAATACAGCAATTTTTAAATCATTTATTATTCTCATGGGTACAGCGATTATCGAATTCATCATTATTCTCGTGGATACAGCGATTTTTAAATTCTTCATTATTCTCATCGATACAGCGATTGTCGAGTTCATCATTATTCTCGTGGGTACAGCGATTATAAAATTCTTTGTTATTCTCATGGATACAGCGATTATCGAATTCGTCATTATTCTCGTAGATACAGTGATTATCAACTTCTTCATTATTCTCATGGATACAGCAATCTTTAAATTTTTCATTATTCTCATTGATACAGCGATTATCGAATTCATCATTATTCTCGTGGATACAGCGATTTTTAAATTCTTCATTATTCTCATGGATAGAGCGATTGTCGAGTTCATCAATATTCTCGTGGATACAGCGATTATCAAATTCTTCGTTATTCTCATGGATACAGCGAATATCGAATTCGTCATTATTCTCGTAGATACAGTGATTATCAACTTCTTCATTATTCTCGTGGATACAGCAATTTTTTAATTCTTTATTATTCTCATGGATACAGCGATTATCGAATTCGTCATTATTCTCGTAGATACAGTGATTATCAACTTCTTTATTATTCTCGTGAATACAGCGATTGTCGAGTTTATCATTATTCTCGTGGATACAGTGATTGTCGAGTTCATCATTATTCTCGTGGATACAGCGATTTTTAAATTCTTTATTATTTTCGTGGAAACAGCGATTATCGAGTTCATCATTATTCTCGTGGATACAGTGATTCTTAAATTCTTCATTATTTTCGTGGATACAGCGATTGTCGAGTTCATCATTATTCTCGTGGATCCAGTGATTGTCGAGTTCATCATCATTCTCGTGGATACAGCGATTTTTAAATTCTTCATTATTTTCGTAGATACAGTGATTATAAATTTCTTTATTATTCTCGTGAATACAGCAATTTTTCAATTCTTTATTATTCTCATGGATACAGCGATTATCGAATTCATCATTATTCTCGTGGATACAGCGATTTTCAAATTCCTCATTATTCTCATGGATACAGCGATTGTCGAGTTCATCATTTATCTCGTGGGTACAGCGATTATCAAATTCTTCGTTATTCTCATAGATACAGCGATTTTTAAATTCTTCATTATGTTCATGGATACAGCGATTATCGAATTCATCATTATTCTCGTGGATAGAGCGATTTTTAAATTCTTTATTATTCTCATGGATACAGCGATTATCGAATTCGTCATTATTCTCGTAGATACAGTGATTATCAACTTCTTTATTATTCTCGTGGATACAGCAATTTTAAAATTCTTCATTATCCTCATGGATACAGCGATTATCGAATTCATCATTTTTCTCGTGGATACAGCGATTATTAAATTCTTCTTTATTTTCATGGATACAGCGAATATCGAATTCGTCATTATTTTCGTAGATACAGCGATTATCAACTTCTTAGTCATTCTCATGGATGCAGCGATTATCGAATTCGTCATTATTCGCGTAGATACAGCGATTATCAAATTCATCATTATTCTCGTGGATACAGCGATTGTCGAGTTCATCATTATTCTCGTAAAAACAGCGATTGTCAACCTCATCATTATTCTCGTGGATACAGCGATTATCGAGTTTATCATTATTCTCGTGGATACAGTGATTCTCAAATCCTTCATTATTCTCATGGATACAGTCATTATCGAATTCTTCATTATTCTCGTAGATACAGTGATTATCAACTTCTTCATTATTCTCGTGGATACAGCGATTGTCGAGTTCATCATTATTCTCGTGGATACAGCGATTGTCGAGTTCATCATTATTCTCGTGGATACAGCGATTATTAAGATCTTCATTATTCTCATGGATACAGCGATTGTCGAGCTCATCATTATTCTCGTGGATACAGGGATTTTTTAATTCTTCATTATTCTCGTGGATACAGCGATTATCGAGTTCATCATTATTCTCGTGGATACAGTGATTCTTAAATTCTTCATTATTCTCGTGGATACAGCGATTGTCGAGTTCATCATTATTCTCGTAGATACAGTGATTGTCGAGTTCATCATTATTCTCGTGGATACAGCGATTTTTAAATTCTTCATTATTCTCGTAGATACAGTGATTATCAACTCCTTCATTATTCTCGTCAATACAGCGATTTTTTAATTCTTCATTATTCTCATCGATACAGCGATTGTCGAGTTCATCATTATTCTCGTGGGTACAGCGATTATGAAATTCTTCGTTATTCTCATGGATACAGCGATTTTTGAATTCTTCATTATTCTCGACGATATAGCGATTATCAAGTTCGTTATTATTCTCGTGGATACAGTGATTCTTAAATTCTTCATTATTCTCATGGATACAGCGATGATCGAATTCGTCATTATTCTCGTAGATACAGTGATTATCAACTTCTTCATTATTCTCGTGGATACAGCAATCTTTAAATTCTTCATTATTCTCATTAATACAGCAATTATCGACTTCATCATTATTCTCGTGGATACAGCGATTTTTAAATTCTTCATTATTCTCATGGATACAGCGATTGTCGAGTTCATCAATATTCTCGTGGATACAGCGATTATCAAATTCTTCGTTATTCTCATGGATACAGCGATTATCGAATTCGTCATTATTCTCGTAGATACAGTGATTATCAACTTCTTTATTATTCTCGTGGATACAGCTATTTTTCAATTCTTCATTATTCTCATGGATACAGCGATTATCGAATTCGTCATTATTCTCGTAGATACAGTGATTATTAACTTCTCTATTATTCTCGTGGATACAGCGATTGTCGAGTTCATCCCTATTCTCGTGGATACAGTGATTGTCGGGTTCATCATTATTCTCGTGGATACAGCGATTTTTAAATTCTTCATTATTCTCGTGGGAACAGCGATTATGGAGTTCATCATTATTCTCGTGGATACAGTGATTCTTAAATTCTTTATTATTCTCGTGGATACAGCGATTGTCGAGTTCATCATTATTCTCGTGGATACAGTGATTGTCGAGTTCATCGATATTCTCGTGGATACAGCGATTTTTGAATTCTTTATTATTCTTGTAGATACAGTGATTATCAACTTCTTCATTATTCTCGTCAATACAGCAATTTTTTAATTCTTCATTATTCTCATGGATACAGCGATTATCGAATTCATCATTATTCTCGGGGATACAGCGATTTTCAAATTCTTCATTATTCTCATGGATACAGCGATTGTCGAGTTCATCATTATTCTCATGGGTACAGCGATTATCAAATTCTTCGTTATTTTCAACGATACAGCGATTTTTAAATTCTTTATTATTCTCGTGGATATAGCGATTATCAAGTTCATCATTATTCTCGTAGATGCAGTGATTCTTAAATTCTTCATTATTCTCATGGATACAGCGATTATCTTATTCGTCATTATTCTCGTAGATACAGTGATTATCAACTTCTTCATTATTCTCGTGGATACAGCGATTGTCGAGTTCATCATTATTCTCGTGGATACAGCGATTGTCGAGTTCATCATTATTCTCGTGGATACAGCGATTATCGAATTCGTCATTATTCTCGTAGATCCAGTGATTATCAACTTCTTCATTATTTTCGTCAATACAGCAATTTTTTAATTCTTTATTATTCTCATGGATACAGCGATTATCGAATTCATCATTATTCTCGTGGATACAGCGCTTTTTAATTTCTTTATTATTCTCGTAGATACAGTGATTATCAACTTCTTCATTATTCTCGTCAATACAGCAAGTTTAAAATTCTTCATTATTCTCATGGATACAGCGAATATCGAATTCGACATTATTCTCGTAGATAAGGTGATTATCAACTTCTTTATTATTCTCGTGGATACAGCAATTTTTAAATTCTTCATTATTCTCATGAATACAGCGATTATCGAATTCATCATTTTTCTCGTGGATACAGCGATTATTAAATTCTTCTTTATTTTCATGGATACAGCGAAGATTTAATTCGTCATTATTCTCGTAGATACAGCGATTATCAACTTCTTCGTTATTCTCATGGATGCAGCGATTATCGAATTCGTCATTATTCGCGTAGATACAGCGATTATCAAATTCATCATTATTCTCGTGGATACAGCGATTGTCGAGTTCATCATTATTCTCGTTAAAACAGCGATTATCAAATTCATCATTATTCTCGTGGATACAGCGATTATCGAGTTTATCATTATTCTCGTGGATACAGTGATTCTCAAATTCTTTATTATTCTCATGCATACAGTGATTATCGAATTCTTCATTATTCTCGTCGATACAGTGATTATCAACTTCTTCATTATTCTCGTGGATACAGCGATTGTCGAGTTCATCATTATTCTTGTGGATACAGCGATTGTCGAGTTCATCATTATTCTCGTGGATACAGCAATTATTAAATTCTTCATTATTCTCATGGATACAGCGATTGTCGAGTTCATCATTATTCTCGTGGATACAGCGATTTTTAAATTCTTCATTATTCTCGTGGATACAGCGATTATCGAGTTCATCATTATTCTCGTGGATACAGTGATTCTTAAATTCTTCATTATTCTCGTGGATACAGAGATTCTCGAGTTCATCATTATTCTCGTGGATACAGTGATTGTCGAGTTCATCTATATTCTCGTGGATACAGCGATTTTTAAATTCTTCATTATTTTCGTAGATACAGTGATTATCAACTTCTTCATTATTTTCGTCAATACAGCAATTTTTTAATTCTTCATTATTCTCATGGATACAGCGATTATCGAATTCATCATTATTCTCGTGGATACAGCGATTTTTAATTTCTTTATTATTCTCGTAGATACAGTGATTATCAACTTCTTCATTATTCTCGTCAATACAGCAAGTTTAAAATTCTTCATTATTCTCATGGATACAGCGATTATCGAATTCATCCTTATTCTCGTGGATACAGCGATTTTCAAATTCTTTATTATTCTCCTTGATACAGCGATTGTCGAGTTCATCATCGTTCTCGTGGGTACAGCGATTATGAAATTCTTCGTTATTCTCATGGATACAGCGATTTTTAAATTCTTCTTTATTCTCGTGGATATAGCGATTATCAAGTTCATCATTATTCTCGTGGATACAGTGATTCTTAAATTCTTCATTATTCTCATGGATACAGCGATTATCGAATTCGTCATTATTCTCGTAGATAGAGTGATTATCAACTTCTTCATTATTCTCGTGGATACAGCAATCTTTCAATTCTTCATTATTCTAATTGATACAGCGATTATCGAATTCATCATTATTCTCGTGGATACAGCGATTTTTAAATTCTTTATTATTTTCATGGATACAGCGATTGTCGAGTTCATCAATATTCTCGTGGATACAGCGATTATCAAATTCTTCGTTATTCTCATGGATACAGCGATTATCGAATTCGTTATTATTCTCGTAGATACAGTGATTATCAACTTCTTCATTATTCTCGTGAATACAGCAATTTTTTAATACTTTATTATTCTCATGGATACAGCGATTATCGAATTCGTCATTATTTTTGTAGATACAGTGATTATCAACTTCTTTATTATTCTCGTGAATACAGCGATTGTCGAGTTCATCATTATTCTCGTGGATACAGTGATTGTCGAGTTTATCATTGTTCTCGTGGATACAGCGATTTTTAACTTCTTCATTATTCTCGTGGAAACAGCGATTATCGAGTTCATCATTATTCTCGTGGATACAGTGATTCTTAAATTCTTCATTATTTTCGTGGATACAGCGATTGTCGAGTTCATCATTATTCTCGTGGATACAGTGATTGTCGAGTTCATCATTATTCTCGTGGATACAGCGATTTTTAAATTCTTCATTATTTTCGTAGATACAGTGATTATCAACTTCTTCATTATTCTCGTCAATACAGCAATTTTTAAATTCTTCATTATTCTCATGGATACAGCGATTATCGAATTCATCATTATTCTTCGGGATACAGCGATTGTTAAATTCTTCATTATTCTCATGGATACAGCGATTGTCGAGTTCATCATTATTTTCATGGGTACAGCGATTATCAAATTCTTCGTTATTCTCATGGATACAGCGATTTTTAAATTCTTTATTATTCTCGTAGATACAGTGATTATCAACTTCTTTATTATTCTCGTCAATACAGCAATTTTTTAATTCTTCATTATTCTCATGGATACAGCGATTATCGAATTTATCATTATTCTCGTGGATACAACGATTTTTAAATTCCTCATTATTCTCATGGATACAGCGATTGTCGAGTTCATCATTTATCTCGTGGGTACAGCGATTATCAAATTCTTCGTTATTCTCATGAATACAGCGATTTAAAAATTCTTCATTATTCTCGTTGATACAGCGATTATCAAGTTCATCATTATTCTCGTGGATACAGTGATTCTTAAGAACTTCATTATTCTCATGGATACAGCGATTATCGAATTCGTTATTATTCTTGTAGATACAGTGATTATCAACTTCTTCATTATTCTCGTGGATACAGCAATTTTAAAATTCTTTATTATTCTCATGGATACAGCGATTATTGAATTCGTCGTTATTCTCGTAGATACAGTGATTATCAACTTCTTCATTATTCTCGTTGATACTGCAATTTTTGAATTCTTCATTATTCTTATGGATACAGCGATTATCGAGTTTATCATTATTCTCGTGGATACAGTGATTCTAAAATTCTTTATTATTCTCATGGATACAGTGATTATCGAATTCTTCATTATTCTCGTAGATACAGTAATTATCAACTTCTTCATTATTCTCGTGGATACAGCAATTTTTAAATTCTTCATTATTCTCATGGATACAGCGATTATCGAATTCATCATTTTTCTCGGGGATACAGCGATTTTCAAATTCTTCATTATTCTCATGGATACAGCGATTGTCGAGTTCATCATTATTCTCATGGGTACAGCAATTATCAAATTCTTCGTTATTTTCATGGATACAGCGATTTTTAAATTCTTTATTTCTCTCGTGGATATAGCGATTATCAAGTTCATCATTATTCTCGTAGATGCAGTGATTCTTAAATTCTTCATTATTCTCATGGATACAGCGATTATCTTATTCGTCATTATTCTCGTAGATACAGTGATTATCAACTTCTTCATTATTCTCGTGGATACAGCGATTATCGAGTTCATCATTATTCTCGTGGATACAGTGATTCTCATATCCTTCATAATTCTCATGGATACAGTGATTATCGAATTCTTCATTATTCTCGTAGATACAGTGATTATCAACTTCTTCATTATTCTCGTGGATACAGCGATTGTCGAGTTCATCATTATTCTCGTGGATACAGCGATTGTCGAGTTCATCATTATTCTCGTGGATACAGCGATTATCGAATTCGTCATTATTCTCGTAGATACAGTGATTATCAACTTCTTCATTATTCTCGTGGATACAGCGATTATCGAGTTCATCATTATTCTCGTGGATACAGCGATTATCGAATTCGTCATTATTCTCGTAGATACAGCGATTATCGAATTCATCATTTTTCTCGTGGATACAGCGATTATTAAATTCTTCTTTATTTTCATGGATACAGCGAATATTTAATTCGTCATTATTCTCGTAGATACAGCGATTATCAACTTCTTCGTTATTCTCATGGATGCAGCGATTATCGAATTCGTCATTATTCGCGTAGATACAGCGATTATCAAATTCATCATTATTCTCGTGGATACAGCGATTGTCGAGTTCATCATTATTCTCGTTAAAACAGCGATTATCAAATTCATCATTATTCTAGTGGATACAGCGATTATCGAGTTTATCATTATTCTCGTGGATACGGTGATTCTCAAATTCTTTCTTATTCTCATGCATACAGTGATTATCGAATTCTTCATTATTCTCGTCGATACAGTGATTATCAATTTCTTCATTATTCTCGTGGATACAGCGATTGTCGAGTTCATCATTATTCTCGTGGATACAGCGATTATTAAATTCTTCATTATTCTCATGGATACAGCGATTATCGAATTCGTCATTATTCTCGTAGATACAGTGATTATCGAATTCATCATTATTCTCGTAGATACAGTGATTAACAACTTCTTCATTATTCTCGTGGATACAGCGATTGTCGAGTTCATCATTATTCTCGTGGATACAGCAATTTTTAAATTCTTCATTATTCTCATGGATACAGCGATTATCGAATTCGTCATTATTCTCGTAGATACAGCGGATATCAACTTCTTCGTTATTCTCATGGATGCAGCGATTATCGAATTCGTCATTATTCGCGTAGATACAGCGATTATTAAATTCATCATTATTCTCGTGAATACAGCGATTGTCGAGTTCATCATTATTCTCGTAAAAACAGCGATTATCAAATTCATCATTATTCTCGTGGATACAGCGATTATCGAATTCGTCATTATTCTCGTAGATACAGTGATTATCAACTTCTTAATTATTTTCGTGGATACAGCAATTATTAAATTCTTCTTTATTTTCATGGATACAGCGGATATCGAATTCGTCATTATTCTCGTAGATACAGTGATTATCAATTTCTTCATTATTCTCGTGGATACAGCAATTATCGAATTCATCATTATTCGCGTAGATACAGCGATTAACAACTTCTTCATTATTCTCGTGGATACAGCGATTGTCGAGTTCATCATTATTCTCGTGGATACAGCAATTTTTAAATTCTTCATTATTCTCATGGATACAGCGATTATCGAATTCGTCATTATTCTCGTAGATACAGCGGATATCAACTTCTTCGTTATTCTCATGGATGCAGCGATTATCGAATTCGTCATTATTCGCGTAGATACAGCGATTATTAAATTCATCATTATTCTCGTGAATACAGCGATTGTCGAGTTCATCATTATTCTCGTAAAAACAGCGATTATCAAATTCATCATTATTCTCGTGGATACAGCGATTATCGAATTCGTCATTATTCTCGTAGATACAGCGGATATCAACTTCTTCGTTATTCTCATGGATGCAGCGATTATCGAATTCGTCATTATTCGCGTAGATACAGCGATTATTAAATTCATCATTATTCTCGTGAATACAGCGATTGTCGAGTTCATCATTATTCTCGTAAAAACAGCGATTATCAAATTCATCATTATTCTCGTGGATACAGCGATTATCGGATTCGTCATTATTCTCGTAGATACAGTGATTATCAACTTCTTCATTATTTTCGTGGATACAGCAATTATTAAATTCTTCTTTATTTTCATGGATACAGCGAATATCGAATTCGTCATTATTCTCGTAGATACAGTGATTATCAATTTCTTCATTATTCTCGTGGATACAGCAATTATCGAATTCATCATTATTCGCGTAGATACAGCGATTATCAAATTCATCATTATTCTCGTGGATACAGCGATTGTCGAGTTTATCTTTATTCTTGTAAAAACAGCGATTATCAAATTCATCATTATTCTCGTGGATACAGCGATTATCGAGTTTATCATTATTCTCGTGGATACAGTGATTCTCAAATTCTTTATTATTCTCATGGATACAGTGATTATCGAATTCTTCATTATTCTCGTAGATACAGTAATTATCAACTTCTTCATTATTCTCGTGGATACAGCAATTTTTAAATTCTTTATTATTCTCATGGATACAGCGATTATCGAATTCATCATTTTTCTCGGGGATACAGCGATTTTCAAATTCTTCATTATTCTCATGGATACAGCGATTGTCGAGTTCATCATTATTCTCATGGGTACAGCAATTATCAAATTCTTCGTTATTTTCATGGATACAGCGATTTTTAAATTCTTTATTTCTCTCGTGGATATAGCAATTATCAAGTTCATCATTATTCTCGTAGATGCAGTGATTCTTAAATTCTTCATTATTCTCATGGATACAGCGATTATCTTATTCGTCATTATTCTCGTAGATACAGTGATTATCAACTTCTTCATTATTCTCGTGGATACAGCGATTATCGAGTTCATCATTATTCTCGTGGATACAGTGATTCTCAAATCCTTCATAATTCTCATGGATACAGTGATTATCAAATTCTTCATTATTCTCGTAGATACAGTGATTATCAACTTCTTCATTATTCTCGTGGATACAGCGATTGTCGAGTTCATCATTATTCTCGTGGATACAGCGATTGTCGAATTCATCATTATTCGCGTAGATACAGCGATTATCAAATTCATCATTATTCTCGTGGATACAGCGATTGTCGAGTTCATCTTTATTCTCGTAAAAACAGCGATTATCAAATTCATCATTATTCTCGTGGATACAGCGATTATCGAGTTTATCATTATTCTCGTGGATACAGTGATTATGAAATTCTTCATTATTCTCATGGATACAGCGATTATCGAATTCGTCATTATTCTCGTATATAGAGTGATTATCAACTTCTTCATTATTCTCGTGGATACAGCAATCTTCAAATTCTTCATTATTCTCATTGATACAGCGATTATCGACTTCATCATTATTCTCGTGGATACAGCGATTTTTAAATTCTTCATAATTCTCATGGATACAGCGATTGTCGAGTTCGACAATATTCTCGTGGATACAGCGATTATCAAATTCTTCGTTATTCTCATGGATACAGCGATTATCGAATTCGTTATTTATCTCGTAGATACAGTGATTATCAACTTCTTCATTATTCTCGTGGATACAGCAATTTTTTAATTCTTTATTATTCTCATGGATACAGCGATTATCGAATTCGTCATTATTTTCGTAGATACAGTGATTATCAACATCTTTATTATTCTCGTGAATACAGCGATTGTCGAGTTCATCATTTTTCTCGTGGATACAGTGATTGTCGAGTTCATCATTGTTCTCGTGGATACAGCGATTTTTAAATTCTTCATTATTCTCGTGGAAACAGCGAGTATCGAGTTCATCATTATTCTCGTGGATACAGTGATTCTTAAATTCTTCATTATTTTCGTGGATACAGCGATTGTCGAGTTCATCATTATTCTCGTGGATACAGTGATTGTCGAGTTCATCATTATTCTCGTGGATACAGCGATTTTCAAATTCTTCATTATTTTCGTAGATACAGTGATTATCAACTTCTTCATTATTCTCGTCAATACAGCAATTTTTAAATTCTTCATTATTCTCATGGATACAGCGATTATCGAATTCATCATTATTCTTCGGGATAAAGCGATTGTTAAATTCTTCATTATTCTCATGGATACAGCGATTGTCGAGTTCATCATTATTTTCATGGGTACAGCGATTATCAAATTCTTCGTTATTCTCATGGATACAGCGATTTTTAAATTCTTCATTATTCTCGTAGATACAGTGATTATCAACTTCTTCATTATTCTTGTCAATACAGCAATTTTTTAATTCTTCATTATTCTCATGGATACAGCGATTATTGAATTTATCATTATTCTCGTGGATACAGGGATTTTCAAATTCCTCATTATTCTCATGGATACAGCGATTGTCGAGTTCATCATTTATTTCGTGGGTACAGCGATTATCAAAATCTTCGTTATTCTCATGAATACAGCGATTTTAAAATTCTTCATTATTCTCGTTGATACAGCGATTATCAAGTTCATCATTATTCTCGTGGATACAGTGATTCTTAAGATCTTCATTATTCTCATGGATACAGCGATTATCGAATTCGTTATTATTCTCGTAGATACAGTGATTATCAACTTCTTCATTATTCTCGTGGATACAGCAATTTTTAAATTCTTTATTATTCTCATGGATACAGCGATTATCGAATTCGTCGTTATTCTCGTAGATACAGTGATTATCAACTTCTTCATTATTCTTGTTGATACTGCAATTTTTGAATTCTTAATTATTCTCGTGGATACAGCGATTGTCGAGTTCATCATTATTCTCGTGGATACAGCGATTTTTAAATTCTTTATTATTCTCATGGATACAGCGATTATCGAATTCGTCATTATTCTCGTAGATACAGCGATTATCAACTTCTTCGTTATTCTCATGGATGATGCGATTATCGAATTCGTCATTATTCGCGTAGATACGGCGATTATGAAATTCATCATTATTCTCGTGGATACAGCAATTGTCGAGTTCATCATTATTCGCGTAAAAACAGCGATTATCAAATTCATCATTATTCTCGTGGATACAGCGATTGTCGAGTTCATCATTATTCTCGTGGATACAGCGATTGTCGAGCTCATCATTATTCTCGTGAATACAGCGATTATTAAATTCTTTATTATTCTCATGGATACAGCGATTGTCGAGTTCATCATTATTCTCGTGGATACAGCGATTTTTAAATTCTTCATTATTCTCGTGGATACAGCGATTATCGAGTTCATCATTATTCTCGTGGATACAGTGATTCTTAAATTTTTCATTATTCTCGTAGATACAGTGATTATCAACTTCTTTATTATTCTCATCAATACAGCAATTTTTAAATCATTTATTATTCTCATGGGTACAGCGATTATCGAATTCATCATTATTCTCGTGGATACAGCGATTTTTAAATTCTTCATTATTCTCATCGATACAGCGATTGTCGAGTTCATCATTATTCTCGTGGGTACAGCGATTATAAAATTCTTTGTTATTCTCATGGATACAGCGATGTTTAAATTCTTCATTTTTCTCGTGGATATAGCGATTACCAAGTTCATCATTATTCTCGTCGATACAGTGATTCTTAAATTCTTCATTATTCTCATGGATACAGCGATTATCGAATTCGTCATTATTCTCGTAGATACAGTGATTATCAACTTCTTCATTATTCTCATGGATACAGCAATCTTCAAATTTTTTATTATTCTCATTGATACAGCGATTATCGAATTCATCATTATTCTCGTGGATACAGCGATTTTTAAATTCTTCATTATTCTCATGGATAGAGCGATTGTCGAGTTCATCAATATTCTCGTGGATACAGCGATTATCAAATTCTTCGTTATTCTCATAGATACAGCGAATATCGAATTCGTCATTATTCTCGTAGATACAGTGATTATCAACTTCTTCATTATTCTCGTGGATACAGCAATTTTTTAATTCTTTATTATTCTCATGGATACAGCGATTATCGAATTCGTCATTATTCTCGTAGATACAGTGATTATCAACTTCTTTATTATTCTCGTGAATACAGCGATTGTCGAGTTTATCATTATTCTCGTGGATACAGTGATTGTCGAGTTCATCATTATTCTCGTGGATACAGCGATTTTTAAATTCTTTATTATTTTCGTGGAAACAGCGATTATCGAGTTCATCATTATTCTCGTGGATACAGTGATTCTTAATATCTTCATTATTTTCGTGGATACAGCGATTGTCGAGTTCATCATTATTCTCGTGGATCCAGTGATTGTCGAGTTCATCATCATTCTCGTGGATACAGCGATTTTTAAATTCTTCATTATTTTCGTAGATACAGTGATTATAAATTTCTTTATTATTCTCGTCAATACAGCAATTTTTTAATTCTTCATTATTCTCATGGATACAGCGATTATCGAATTCATCATTATTCTCGTGGATACAGCGATTGTCGAGTTCATCATTATTCTCGTGGATACAGCGATTATTAAGATCTTCATTATTCTCATGGATACAGCGATTGTCGAGCTCATCATTATTCTCGTGGATACAGGGATTTTTTAATTCTTCATTATTCTCGTGGATACAGCGATTATCGAGTTCATCATTATTCTCGTGGATACAGTGATTCTTAAATTCTTCATTATTCTCGTGGATACAGCGATTGTCGAGTTCATCATTATTCTCGTAGATACAGTGATTGTCGAGTTCATCATTATTCTCGTGGATACAGCGATTTTTTAATTCTTCATTATTCTCATCGATACAGCGATTGTCGAGTTCATCATTATTCTCGTGGGTACAGCGATTATGAAATTCTTCGTTATTCTCATGGATACAGCGATTTTTAAATTCTTCATTATTCTCGACGATATAGCGATTATCAAGTTCGTTATTATTCTCGTGGATACAGTTATTCTTAAATTCTTTATTATTCTCATGGATACAGCGATGATCGAATTCGTCATTATTCTCGTAGATACAGTGATTATCAACTTCTTCATTATTCTCGTGGATACAGCAATCTTTAAATTCTTTATTATTCTTATGGATACAGCGATTATCAAATTCATCATTATTCTCGTGGATACAGCGATTTTTAAATTCTTTATCATTCCCATGGATACAGCGATTGTCGAGTTCATCAATATTCTCGTGGATACAGCGATTATCAAATTCTTCGTTATTCTCATGGATACAGCGATTATCGAATTCGTCATTATTCTCGTAGATACAGTGATTATCAACTTCTTCATTATTCTCGTGGATACAGCTATTTTTCAATTCTTCATTATTCTCATGGATACAGCGATTATCGAATTCGTCATTATTCTCGTAGATACAGTGATTATCAACTTCTCTATTATTCTCGTGGATACAGCGATTGTCGAGTTCATCCCTATTCTCGTGGATACAGTGATTGTCGAGTTCATCATTATTCTCGTGGATACAGCGATTTTTAAATTCTTCATTATTCTCGTGGGAACAGCGATTATGGAGTTCATCATTATTCTCGTGGATACAGTGATTCTTAAATTCTTTATTATTCTCGTGGATACAGCGATTGTCGAGTTCATCATTATTCTCGTGGATACAGTGATTGTCGAGTTCATCGATATTCTCGTGGATACAGCGATTTTTAAATTCTTTATTATTCTCGTAGATACAGTGATTATCAACTTCTTCATTATTCTCGTCAATACAGCAATTTTTTAATTCTTTATTATTCTCATGGATACAGCGATTATCGAATTCATCATTATTCTCGGGGATACAGCGATTTTCAAATTCTTCATTATTCTCATGGATACAGCGATTGTCGAGTTCATCATTATTCTCATGGGTACAGCGATTATCAAATTCTTCGTTATTTTCAACGATACAGCGATTTTCAAATTCTTTATTATTCTCGTGGATATAGCGATTATCAAGTTCATCATTATTCTCGTAGATGCAGTGATTCTTAAATTCTTCATTATTCTGATGGATACAGCGATTATCTTATTCGTCATTATTCTCGTAGATACAGTGATTATCAACTTCTTCATTATTCTCGTGAATACAGCGATTATCAAATTCATCATTATTCTCGTGGATACAGCGATTATCGAGTTCATCATTATTCTCGTGGATACAATGATTCTCAAATTCTTCATAATTCTCATGGATACAGTGATTATCGAATTCTTCATTATTCTCGTAGATACAGTGATTATCAACTTCTTCATTATTCTCGTGGATACAGCGATTGTCGAGTTCATCATTATTCTCGTGGATACAGCGATTGTCGAGTTCATCATTATTCTCGTGGATACAGCGATTATCGAATTCGTCATTATTCTCGTAGATACAGTGATTATCAACTTCTTTATTATTCTCGTGGATACAGCAATTTTTAAATTCTTTATTATTTTCATGGATACGGCGATTATCGAATATATTATTTTTCTCGTTGATACAGCGATTATTAAATTCTTCTTTATTTTCATGGATACAGCGAATATCGAATTCGACATTATTCTCGTAGATAAGGTGATTATCAACTTCTTTATTATTCTCGTGGATACAGCAATTTTTAAATTCTTCATTATTCTCGTGGATACAGTGATTCTTAAATTCTTCATTATTCTCATGGATACAGCGATTATCGAATTCGTCATTATTCTCGTAGATAGAGTGATTATCAACTTCTTCATTATTCTCGTGGATACAGCAATCTTTCAATTCTTCATTATTCTCATTGATACAGCGATTATCGAATTCATCATTATTCTCGTGGATACAGCGATTTTTAAATTCTTCATTATTTTCATGGATACAGCGATTGTCGAGTTCATCAATATTCTCGTGGATACAGCGATTATCAAATTCTTCGTTATTCTCATGGATACAGCGATTATCGAATTCGTTATTATTCTCGTAGATACAGTGATTATCAACTTCTTCATTATTCTCGTGAATACAGCAATTTTTTAATTCTTTATTATTCTCATGGATACAGCGATTATCGAATTCGTCATTATTTTTGTAGATACAGTGATTATCAACTTCTTTATTATTCTCGTGAATACAGCGATTGTCGAGTTCATTATTATTCTCGTGGATACAGTGATTGTCGAGTTTATCATTGTTCTCGTGGATACAGCGATTTTCAAATTCTTCATTATTCTCGTGGAAACAGCGATTATCGAGTTCATCATTATTCTCGTGGATACAGTGATTCTTAAATTCTTCATTATTTTCGTGGATACAGCGATTGTCGAGTTCATCATTATTCTCGTGGATACAGTGATTGTCGAGTTCATCATTATTCTCGTGGATACAGCGATTTTTAAATTCTTCATTATTTTCGTAGATACAGTGATTATCAACTTCTTCATTATTCTCGTCAATACAGCAATTTTTTAATTCTTCATTATTCTCATGGATACAGCGATTATCGAATTCATCATTATTCTTCGGGATACAGCGATTGTTAAATTCTTCATAATTCTCATGGATACAGCGATTGACGAGTTCATCATTATTTTCATGGGTACAGCGATTATCAAATTCTTCGTTATTCTCATCGACACAGCGATTTTTAAATTCTTTATTATTCTCGTAGATACAGTGATTATCAACTTCTTTATTATTCTCGTCAATACAGCAATTTTTTAATTCTTCATTATTCTCATGGATACAGCGATTATCGAATTTATCATTATTCTCGTGGATACAACGATTTTTAAATTCCTCATTATTCTCATGGATACAGCGATTGTCGAGTTTATCATTTATCTCGTGGGTACAGCGATTATCAAATTCTTCGTTATTCTCATGAATACAGCGATTTAAAAATTCTTTATTATTCTCGTTGATACAGCGATTATCAAGTTCATCATTATTCTCGTGGATACAGTGATTCTTAAGATCTTCATTATTCTCATGGATACAGCGATTATCGAATTCGTTATTATTCTCGTAGATACAGTGATTATCAACTTCTTCATTATTCTCGTGGATACAGCAATTTTTAAATTCTTTATTATTCTCGTAGATACAGTGATTATCAACTTCTTCATTATTCTCGTCAATACAGCGATTTTTAAATTCTTCATTATTCTCATCGATACAGCGATTGTCGAGTTCATCATTATTCTCGTGGGTACAGCGATTATGAAATTCTTCGTTATTCTCATGGATACAGCGATTTTTAAATTCTTCATTATTCTCGACGATATAGCGATTATCAAGTTCGTTATTATTCTCGTGGATACAGTGATTCTTAAATTCTTCATTATTCTCATGGATACAGCGATGATCGAATTCGTCATTATTCTCGTAGATACAGTGATTATCAACTTCTTCATTATTCTCGTGGATACAGCAATCTTTAAATTCTTTATTATTCTCATGGATACAGCGATTATCGAATTCATCAATATTCTCGTGGATACAGCGATTTTTAAATCCTTTATCATTCCCATGGATACAGCGATTGTCGAGTTCATAAATATTCTCGTGGATACAGCGATTATCAAATTCTTCGTTATTCTCATGGATAGAGCGATTATCGAATTCGTCATTATTCTCGTAGATACAGTGATTATCAACTTCTTCATTATTCTCGTGGATACAGCTATTTTTCAATTCTTCATTATTCTCATGGATACAGCGATTATCGAATTCGTCATTATTCTCGTAGATACAGTGATTATCGACTTCTCTATTATTCTCGTATATACAGCGATTGTCGAATTCATCCCTATTCTCGTGGATACAGTGATTGTCGAGTTCATCATTATTCTCGTGGATACAGCGATTTTTAAATTCTTCATTATTCTCGTGGAAACAGCGATTATGGAGTTCATCATTATTCTCGTGGATACAGTGATTCTCAAATTCTTTATTATTCTCGTGGATACAGCGATTGTCGAGTTCATCATTATTCTCGTGGATACAGTGATTGTCGAGTTCATCATTATTCTCGTGGATACAGCGATTTTTAAATTCTTTATTATTCTCGTAGATACAGTGATTATCAACTTCTTCATTATTCTCGTCAATATAGCAATTTTTTAATTTTTTATTATTCTCATGGATACAGCGATTATCGAATTCATCATTATTCTCGGGGATACAGCGATTTTCAAATTCTTCATTATTCTCATGGATACAGCGATTGTCGAGTTCATCATTATTCTCATGGGTACAGCGATTATCAAATTCTTCGTTATTTTCATGGATACAGCGATTTTTAAATTCTTTATTTCTCTCGTGGATATAGCGATTATCAAGTTCATCATTATTCTCGTAGATGCAGTGATTCCTAAATTCTTCATTAGTCTCATGGATACAGCGATTATCTTATTCGTCATTATTCTCGTAGATACAGTGATTATCAACTTCTTCATTATTCTCGTGGATACAGCGATTATCGAGTTCATCATTATTCTCGTGGATACAGTGATTCTCAAATTCTTCATAATTCTCATGGATACAGTGATTATCGAATTCTTCATTATTCTCGTAGATACAGTGATTATCAACTTCTTCATTATTCTCGTGGATACAGCGATTGTCGAGTTCATCATTATTCTCATGGATACAGCGATTGTCGAGTTCATCATTATTCTCGTGGATACAGCGATTTTTAAATTCTTCATTATTCTCGTGGATACAGCGATTATCGAGTTCATCATTATTCTCGTGGATACAGTGATTCTTAAATTCTTCATTATTCTCGTGGATACAGAGATTGTCGAGTTCATCATTATTCTCGTGGATACAGTGATTGTCGAGTTCATCTATATTCTCGTGGATACAGCGATTTTTAAATTCTTCATTATTTTCGTAGATACAGTGATTATCAACTTCTTCATTATTCTCGTCAATACAGCAATTTTTTAATTCTTTATTATTCTCATGGATACAGCGATTATCGAATTCATCATTATTCTCGTGGATACAGCGATTTTTAATTTCTTTATTATTCTCGTAGATACAGTGATTATCAACTTCTTCTCTTTTTTCGTCAATACAGCAAGTTTAAAATTCTTCATTATTCTCATGGATACAGCGATTATCGAATTCATCCTTATTCTCGTGGATACAGCGATTTTTAAATTCTTTATTATTCTCATTGATACAGTGGTTGTCGAGTTCATCATTATTCTCGTGGGTACAGCGATTATGAAATTCTTCGTTATTCTCATGGATACAGCGATTTTTAAATTCTTCTTTATTCTCGTGGATATAGCGATTATCAAGTTCATCAGTATTCTCGTGGATACAGTGATTCTTAAATTCTTCATTATTCTCATGGATACAGCGATTATCGAATTCGTCATTATTCTCGTAAATAGAGTGATTATCAACTTCTTCATTATTCTCGTGGATACAGCAATCTTTAAATTCTTCATTATTCTCATTGATACAGCGATTATCGACTTCATCATTATTCTCGTGGATACAGCGATTTTTAAATTCTTCATTATTCTCATGGATACAGCGATTGTCGAGTTCATCAATATTCTCGTGGATACAGCGATTATCAAATTCTTCGTTATTCTCATGGATACAGCGATTATCGAATTCGTTATTTATCTCGTAGATACAGTGATTATCAACTTCTTCATTATTCTCGTGGATACAGCAATTTTTTAATTCTTTATTATTCTCATGGATACAGCGATTATCGAATTCGTCATTATTTTCGTAGATACAGTGATTATCAACATCTTTATTATTCTCGTGAATACAGCGATTGTCGAGTTCATCATTATTCTCGTGGATACAGTGATTGTCGAGTTCATCATTGTTCTCGTGGATACAGCGATTTTTAAATTCTTCATTATTCTCGTGGAAACAGCGAGTATCGAGTTCATCATTATTCTCGTGGATACAGTGATTCTTAAATTCTTCATTATTTTCGTGGATACAGCGATTGTCGAGTTCATCATTATTCTCGTGGATACAGTGATTGTCGAGTTCATCATTATTCTCGTGGATACAGCGATTTTCAAATTCTCCATTATTTTCGTAGATACAGTGATTATCAACTTCTTCATTATTTTCGTCAATACAGCAATTTTTAAATTCTTCATTATTCTCATGGATACAGCGATTATCGAATTCATCATTATTCTTCGGGATAAAGCGATTGTTAAATTCTTCATTATTCTCATGGATACAGCGATTGTCGAGTTCATCATTATTTTCATGGGTACAGCGATTATCAAATTCTTCGTTATTCTCATGGATACAGCGATTTTTAAATTCTTCATTATTCTCGTAGATACAGTGATTATCAACTTCTTCATTATTCTCGTCAATACAGCAATTTTTTAATTCTTCATTATTCTCATGGATACAGCGATTATTGAATTTATCATTATTCTCGTGGATACAGGGATTTTTAAATTCCTCATTATTCTCATGGATACAGCGATTGTCGAGTTCATCATTTATTTCGTGGGTACAGCGATTATCAAAATCTTTGTTATTCTCATGAATACAGCGATTTTAAAATTCTTCATTATTCTCGTTGATACAGCGATTATCAAGTTCATCATTATTCTCGTGGATACAGTGATTCTTAAGATCTTCATTATTCTCATGGATACAGCGATTATCGAATTCGTTATTATTCTCGTAGATACAGTGATTATCAACTTCTTCATTATTCTCGTGGATACAGCAATTTTTAAATTCTTTATTATTCTCATGGATACAGCGATTATCGAATTCGTCGTTATTCTCGTAGATACAGTGATTATCAACTTCTTCATTATTCTTGTTGATACTGCAATTTTTGAATTCTTAATTATTCTTATGGATACAGCGATTATCGAATTCATCATTATTCTCGTGGATACAGCGATTTTTAAATTCTTTATTATTCTCATGGATACAGCGATTATCGAATTCGTTATTATTCTCGTAGATACAGTGATTATCAACTTCTTTATTATTCTCGTGGATACAGCAATTTTTTAATTCTTCATTATTCTCATGGATACAGCGATTATCGCATTCTTAATTTTTCTCGTGGATACAGCGATTATGAAATTCTGCTTTATTTTCATGGATACGGCGAATATCGAATTCGTCATTATTCTCGTAGATACAGCGATTATCAACTTCTTCGTTATTCTCATGGATGCAGCGATTATCGAATTCGTCATTATTCGCGTAGATACAGCGATTATCAAATTCATCATTATTCTCGTGGATACAGCGATTGTCGAGTTCATCATTATTCTCGTAAAAACAGCGATTATCAAATTCATCATTATTCTCGTGGATACAGCGATTATCGAGTTCATCATTATTCTCGTGGATACAGTGATTCTTAAATTCGTCATTATTCTCGTAGATGCAGTGATTATCGAATTCATCATTATTCTCGTAGATACAGTGATTAACAACTTCTTCATTATTCTCGTGGATACAGCGATTGTCGAGTTCATCATTATTCTCGTGGATACAGCGATTTTTAAATTCTTTATTATTCTCATGGATACAGCGATTATCGAATTCGTCATTATTCTCGTAGATACAGCGATTATCAACTTCTTCGTTATTCTCATGGATGATGCGATTATCGAATTCGTCATTATTCGCGTAGATACGGCGATTATGAAATTCATCATTATTCTCGTGGATACAGCAATTGTCGAGTTCATCATTATTCTCGTAAAAACAGCGATTATCAAATTCATCATTATTCTCGTGGATACAGCGATTATCGAGTTCATCATTATTCTCGTGGATACAGTGATTCTCAAATTCTTCATTATTCGCATGGATACAGTGATTATCGAATTCTTCGATATTCTCGTAGATACAGTGATTATCAACTTCTTCATTATTCTCGTGGATACAGCGATTGTCGAGTTCATCATTATTCTCGTGGATACAGCGATTGTCGAGTTCATCATTATTCTCGTGAATACAGCGATTATTAAATTTTTTATTATTCTCATGGATACAGCGATTATCGAATTCGTCGTTATTCTCGTAGATAGAGTGATTATCAACTTCTTCATTATTCTCGACGATACAGCATTTTTTAAATTCTTCATTATTCTTATGGATACAGCGATTATCGAATTCATCATTATTCTCGTGGATACAGCGATCTTCAAATTTTTTATTATTCTCATGGATACAGCGATTATCGAATTCGTCATTATTCTCATAGATACAGTGATTATCAACTTCTTTATTATTCTCGTGGATACAGCAATTTTTAAATTCTTCATTATTCTCATGGATACAGCGATTATCGAATTCATCATTTTTCTCGTGGATACAGCGAATATTAAATTCTTCTTTATTTTCATGGATACAGCGAATATCGAATTCGTCATTATTCTCATAGATACAGCGATTATCAACTTCTACGTTATTCTCATGGATGCAGCGATTATCGAATTCGTCATTATTCGCGTAGATACAGCGATTATCAAATTCATCATTATTCTCGTGGATACAGCGATTGTCGAGTTCATCATTATTCTCGTAAAAACAGCGATTATCAAATTCATCATTATTCTCGTGGATACAGCGATTATCGAGTTCATCATTATTTTCGTGGATACAGTGATTCTTAAATTCTTTATTATTCTCATGGATACACCGATTATCGAATTCTTCATTATTCTCGTAGATACAGTGTCTATCAACTTCTTTATTATTCTCGTGGATACAGCGATTTTTAAATTCTTTATTATTCTCATGGATACAGCGATCATCGAATTCATCATTATTCTCGTAGATATAGCGATTATCAACTTCTTCGTTATTCTCATGGATGCAGCGATTATCAAATTCGTCATTATTCGCGTAGATACAGCGATTATCAAATTCAGCATTATTCTCGTGGATACAGCGATTGTCGAGTTCATCATTATTCTCGTAAAAACAGCGATTATCAAATTCATCATTATTCTCGTGGATACAGCGATTATCGAGTTCATCATTATTCTCGTGGATACAGTGATTCTCAAATTCTTCATAATTCTCATGGATACAGTGATTATCGAATTCTTTATTATTCTCGTAGATACAGTGATTATCAACTTCTTCATTATTCTCGTGGATACAGCGATTGTCGAGTTCATCATTATTCTCGTGGATACAGCGATTATCGAATTCGTCATTATTCTCGTAGATACAGTGTATATCAACTTCTTTATTATTCTCGTGAATACAGCAATTTTTAAATTCTTTATTATTTTCATGGATACGGCGATTATCGAATATATCATTTTTCTCGTTGATACAGCGATTATTAAATTCTTCTTTATTTTCATGGATACAGCGAATATCGAATTCGTCATTATTCTCGTAGATAAGGTGATTATCAACTTCTTTATTATTCTCGTGGATACAGCAATTTTTAAATTCTTCATTATTCTCATGGATACAGCGATTATCGAATTCATCATTTTTCTCGTGGATACAGCGATTATTAAATTCTTCTTTATTTTCATGGATACAGCGAATATTTAATTCGTCATTATTCTCGTAGATACAGCGATTATCAACTTCTTCATTATTCTCATGGATGCAGCGATTATCGAATTCGTCATTCTTCGCGTAGATACAGCGATTATCAAATTCATCATTATTCTCGTGGATACAGCGATTGTCAAGTTCATCATTATTCTCGTTAAAACAGCGATTATCAAATTCATCATTATTCTCGTGGATACAGCGATTATCGAGTTTATCATTATTCTCGTGGATACAGTGATTCTTAAATTCTTTATTATTCTCATGCATACAGTGATTATCGAATTCTTCATTATTCTCGTCGATACAGTGATTATCAACTTCTTCATTATTCTCGTGGATACAGCGATTGTCGAGTTCATCATTATTCTTGTGGATACAGCGATTGCCGAGTTCATCATTATTCTCGTGGATACAGCGATTATTAAATTCTTCATTATTCTCATGGATACAGCGATTGTCGAGTTCATCATTATTCTCGTGGATACAGCGATTTTTAAATTCTTCATTATTCTCGTGGATACAGCGATTATCGAGTTCATCATTATTCTCGTGGATACAGTGATTCTTAAATTCTTCATTATTCTCGTGGATACAGAGATTGTCGAGTTCATCATTATTCTCGTGGATACAGTGATTGTCGAGTTCATCTATATTCTCGTGGATACAGCGATTTTTAAATTCTTCATTATTTTCGTAGATACAGTGATTATCAACTTCTTCATTATTCTCGTCAATACAGCAATTTTTTAATTCTTTATTATTCTCGTGGATACAGCGATTATCGAATTCATCATTATTCTCGTGGATACAGCGATTTTTAATTTCTTTATTATTCTCGTAGATACAGTGATTATCAACTTCTTCTCTTTTTTCGTCAATACAGCAAGTTTAAAATTCTTTATTATTCTCATGGATACAGCGATTATCGAATTCATCCTTATTCTCGTGGATACAGCGATTTTTAAATTCTTTATTATTCTCATTGATACAGCGATTGTCGAGTTCATCATTATTCTCGTGGGTACAGCGATTATGAAATTCTTCGTTATTCTCATGGATACAGCGATTTTTAAATTCTTCTTTATTCTCGTGGATATAGCGATTATCAAGTTCATCATTATTCTCGTGGATACAGTGATTCTTAAATTCTTCATTATTCTCATGGATACAGCGATTATCGAATTCGTCATTATTCTCGTAAATAGAGTGATTATCAACTTCTTTATTATTCTCGTGGATACAGCAATCTTTAAATTCTTCATTATTCTCATTGATACAGCGATTATCGACTTCATCATTATTCTCGTGGATACAGCGATTGTCGAGTTCATCATTATTCTCGTGGATACAGCGATTATCGAATTCGTCATTATTCTCGTAGATACAGTGATTATCAACTTCTTCATTATTCTCGTGGATACAGCGATTATCGAGTTCATCATTATTCTCGTGGATACAGCGATTATCGAATTCGTCATTATTCTCGTAGATACAGCGATTATCGAATTCATCATTTTTCTCGTGGATACAGCGATTATTAAATTCTTCTTTATTTTCATGGATACAGCGAATATTTAATTCGTCATTATTCTCGTAGATACAGCGATTATCAACTTCTTCGTTATTCTCATGGATGCAGCGATTATCGAATTCGTCATTATTCGCGTAGATACAGCGATTATCAAATTCATCATTATTCTCGTGGATACAGCGATTGTCGAGTTCATCATTATTCTCGTTAAAACAGCGATTATCAAATTCATCATTATTCTAGTGGATACAGCGATTATCGAGTTTATCATTATTCTCGTGGATACGGTGATTCTCAAATTCTTTCTTATTCTCATGCATACAGTGATTATCGAATTCTTCATTATTCTCGTCGATACAGTGATTATCAACTTCTTCATTATTCTCGTGGATACAGCGATTGTCGAGTTCATCATTATTCTCGTGGATACAGCGATTATTAAATTCTTCATTATTCTCATGGATACAGCGATTATCGAATTCGTCATTATTCTCGTAGATACAGTGATTATCGAATTCATCATTATTCTCGTAGATACAGTGATTAACAACTTCTTCATTATTCTCGTGGATACAGCGATTGTCGAGTTCATCATTATTCTCGTGGATACAGCAATTTTTAAATTCTTCATTATTCTCATGGATACAGCGATTATCGAATTCGTCATTATTCTCGTAGATACAGCGGATATCAACTTCTTCGTTATTCTCATGGATGCAGCGATTATCGAATTCGTCATTATTCGCGTAGATACAGCGATTATTAAATTCATCATTATTCTCGTGAATACAGCGATTGTCGAGTTCATCATTATTCTCGTAAAAACAGCGATTATCAAATTCATCATTATTCTCGTGGATACAGCGATTATCGAATTCGTCATTATTCTCGTAGATACAGTGATTATCAACTTCTTAATTATTTTCGTGGATACAGCAATTATTAAATTCTTCTTTATTTTCATGGATACAGCGGATATCGAATTCGTCATTATTCTCGTAGATACAGTGATTATCAATTTCTTCATTATTCTCGTGGATACAGCAATTATCGAATTCATCATTATTCGCGTAGATACAGCGATTAACAACTTCTTCATTATTCTCGTGGATACAGCGATTGTCGAGTTCATCATTATTCTCGTGGATACAGCAATTTTTAAATTCTTCATTATTCTCATGGATACAGCGATTATCGAATTCGTCATTATTCTCGTAGATACAGCGGATATCAACTTCTTCGTTATTCTCATGGATGCAGCGATTATCGAATTCGTCATTATTCGCGTAGATACAGCGATTATTAAATTCATCATTATTCTCGTGAATACAGCGATTGTCGAGTTCATCATTATTCTCGTAAAAACAGCGATTATCAAATTCATCATTATTCTCGTGGATACAGCGATTATCGAATTCGTCATTATTCTCGTAGATACAGCGGATATCAACTTCTTCGTTATTCTCATGGATGCAGCGATTATCGAATTCGTCATTATTCGCGTAGATACAGCGATTATTAAATTCATCATTATTCTCGTGAATACAGCGATTGTCGAGTTCATCATTATTCTCGTAAAAACAGCGATTATCAAATTCATCATTATTCTCGTGGATACAGCGATTATCGGATTCGTCATTATTCTCGTAGATACAGTGATTATCAACTTCTTCATTATTTTCGTGGATACAGCAATTATTAAATTCTTCTTTATTTTCATGGATACAGCGAATATCGAATTCGTCATTATTCTCGTAGATACAGTGATTATCAAATTCTTCATTATTCTCATGGATACAGCGATTGTCGAGTTTATCATTATTCTCGTGGATACAGTGATTGTCGAGTTCATCATTATTCTCGTGGATACAGCGATTTTTAAATTCTTTATTATTTTCGTGGAAACAGCGATTATCGAGTTCATCATTATTCTCGTGGATACAGTGATTCTTAATATCTTCATTATTTTCGTGGATACAGCGATTGTCGAGTTCATCATTATTCTCGTGGATCCAGTGATTGTCGAGTTCATCATCATTCTCGTGGATACAGCGATTTTTAAATTCTTCATTATTTTCGTAGATACAGTGATTATAAATTTCTTTATTATTCTCGTCAATACAGCAATTTTTTAATTCTTCATTATTCTCATGGATACAGCGATTATCGAATTCATCATTATTCTCGTGGATACAGCGATTGTCGAGTTCATCATTATTCTCGTGGATACAGCGATTATTAAGATCTTCATTATTCTCATGGATACAGCGATTGTCGAGCTCATCATTATTCTCGTGGATACAGGGATTTTTTAATTCTTCATTATTCTCGTGGATACAGCGATTATCGAGTTCATCATTATTCTCGTGGATACAGTGATTCTTAAATTCTTCATTATTCTCGTGGATACAGCGATTGTCGAGTTCATCATTATTCTCGTAGATACAGTGATTGTCGAGTTCATCATTATTCTCGTGGATACAGCGATTTTTTAATTCTTCATTATTCTCATCGATACAGCGATTGTCGAGTTCATCATTATTCTCGTGGGTACAGCGATTATGAAATTCTTCGTTATTCTCATGGATACAGCGATTTTTAAATTCTTCATTATTCTCGACGATATAGCGATTATCAAGTTCGTTATTATTCTCGTGGATACAGTTATTCTTAAATTCTTTATTATTCTCATGGATACAGCGATGATCGAATTCGTCATTATTCTCGTAGATACAGTGATTATCAACTTCTTCATTATTCTCGTGGATACAGCAATCTTTAAATTCTTTATTATTCTTATGGATACAGCGATTATCAAATTCATCATTATTCTCGTGGATACAGCGATTTTTAAATTCTTTATCATTCCCATGGATACAGCGATTGTCGAGTTCATCAATATTCTCGTGGATACAGCGATTATCAAATTCTTCGTTATTCTCATGGATACAGCGATTATCGAATTCGTCATTATTCTCGTAGATACAGTGATTATCAACTTCTTCATTATTCTCGTGGATACAGCTATTTTTCAATTCTTCATTATTCTCATGGATACAGCGATTATCGAATTCGTCATTATTCTCGTAGATACAGTGATTATCAACTTCTCTATTATTCTCGTGGATACAGCGATTGTCGAGTTCATCCCTATTCTCGTGGATACAGTGATTGTCGAGTTCATCATTATTCTCGTGGATACAGCGATTTTTAAATTCTTCATTATTCTCGTGGGAACAGCGATTATGGAGTTCATCATTATTCTCGTGGATACAGTGATTCTTAAATTCTTTATTATTCTCGTGGATACAGCGATTGTCGAGTTCATCATTATTCTCGTGGATACAGTGATTGTCGAGTTCATCGATATTCTCGTGGATACAGCGATTTTTAAATTCTTTATTATTCTCGTAGATACAGTGATTATCAACTTCTTCATTATTCTCGTCAATACAGCAATTTTTTAATTCTTTATTATTCTCATGGATACAGCGATTATCGAATTCATCATTATTCTCGGGGATACAGCGATTTTCAAATTCTTCATTATTCTCATGGATACAGCGATTGTCGAGTTCATCATTATTCTCATGGGTACAGCGATTATCAAATTCTTCGTTATTTTCAACGATACAGCGATTTTCAAATTCTTTATTATTCTCGTGGATATAGCGATTATCAAGTTCATCATTATTCTCGTAGATGCAGTGATTCTTAAATTCTTCATTATTCTGATGGATACAGCGATTATCTTATTCGTCATTATTCTCGTAGATACAGTGATTATCAACTTCTTCATTATTCTCGTGAATACAGCGATTATCAAATTCATCATTATTCTCGTGGATACAGCGATTATCGAGTTCATCATTATTCTCGTGGATACAATGATTCTCAAATTCTTCATAATTCTCATGGATACAGTGATTATCGAATTCTTCATTATTCTCGTAGATACAGTGATTATCAACTTCTTCATTATTCTCGTGGATACAGCGATTGTCGAGTTCATCATTATTCTCGTGGATACAGCGATTGTCGAGTTCATCATTATTCTCGTGGATACAGCGATTATCGAATTCGTCATTATTCTCGTAGATACAGTGATTATCAACTTCTTTATTATTCTCGTGGATACAGCAATTTTTAAATTCTTTATTATTTTCATGGATACGGCGATTATCGAATATATTATTTTTCTCGTTGATACAGCGATTATTAAATTCTTCTTTATTTTCATGGATACAGCGAATATCGAATTCGACATTATTCTCGTAGATAAGGTGATTATCAACTTCTTTATTATTCTCGTGGATACAGCAATTTTTAAATTCTTCATTATTCTCGTGGATACAGTGATTCTTAAATTCTTCATTATTCTCATGGATACAGCGATTATCGAATTCGTCATTATTCTCGTAGATAGAGTGATTATCAACTTCTTCATTATTCTCGTGGATACAGCAATCTTTCAATTCTTCATTATTCTCATTGATACAGCGATTATCGAATTCATCATTATTCTCGTGGATACAGCGATTTTTAAATTCTTCATTATTTTCATGGATACAGCGATTGTCGAGTTCATCAATATTCTCGTGGATACAGCGATTATCAAATTCTTCGTTATTCTCATGGATACAGCGATTATCGAATTCGTTATTATTCTCGTAGATACAGTGATTATCAACTTCTTCATTATTCTCGTGAATACAGCAATTTTTTAATTCTTTATTATTCTCATGGATACAGCGATTATCGAATTCGTCATTATTTTTGTAGATACAGTGATTATCAACTTCTTTATTATTCTCGTGAATACAGCGATTGTCGAGTTCATTATTATTCTCGTGGATACAGTGATTGTCGAGTTTATCATTGTTCTCGTGGATACAGCGATTTTCAAATTCTTCATTATTCTCGTGGAAACAGCGATTATCGAGTTCATCATTATTCTCGTGGATACAGTGATTCTTAAATTCTTCATTATTTTCGTGGATACAGCGATTGTCGAGTTCATCATTATTCTCGTGGATACAGTGATTGTCGAGTTCATCATTATTCTCGTGGATACAGCGATTTTTAAATTCTTCATTATTTTCGTAGATACAGTGATTATCAACTTCTTCATTATTCTCGTCAATACAGCAATTTTTTAATTCTTCATTATTCTCATGGATACAGCGATTATCGAATTCATCATTATTCTTCGGGATACAGCGATTGTTAAATTCTTCATAATTCTCATGGATACAGCGATTGACGAGTTCATCATTATTTTCATGGGTACAGCGATTATCAAATTCTTCGTTATTCTCATCGACACAGCGATTTTTAAATTCTTTATTATTCTCGTAGATACAGTGATTATCAACTTCTTTATTATTCTCGTCAATACAGCAATTTTTTAATTCTTCATTATTCTCATGGATACAGCGATTATCGAATTTATCATTATTCTCGTGGATACAACGATTTTTAAATTCCTCATTATTCTCATGGATACAGCGATTGTCGAGTTTATCATTTATCTCGTGGGTACAGCGATTATCAAATTCTTCGTTATTCTCATGAATACAGCGATTTAAAAATTCTTTATTATTCTCGTTGATACAGCGATTATCAAGTTCATCATTATTCTCGTGGATACAGTGATTCTTAAGATCTTCATTATTCTCATGGATACAGCGATTATCGAATTCGTTATTATTCTCGTAGATACAGTGATTATCAACTTCTTCATTATTCTCGTGGATACAGCAATTTTTAAATTCTTTATTATTCTCGTAGATACAGTGATTATCAACTTCTTCATTATTCTCGTCAATACAGCGATTTTTAAATTCTTCATTATTCTCATCGATACAGCGATTGTCGAGTTCATCATTATTCTCGTGGGTACAGCGATTATGAAATTCTTCGTTATTCTCATGGATACAGCGATTTTTAAATTCTTCATTATTCTCGACGATATAGCGATTATCAAGTTCGTTATTATTCTCGTGGATACAGTGATTCTTAAATTCTTCATTATTCTCATGGATACAGCGATGATCGAATTCGTCATTATTCTCGTAGATACAGTGATTATCAACTTCTTCATTATTCTCGTGGATACAGCAATCTTTAAATTCTTTATTATTCTCATGGATACAGCGATTATCGAATTCATCAATATTCTCGTGGATACAGCGATTTTTAAATCCTTTATCATTCCCATGGATACAGCGATTGTCGAGTTCATAAATATTCTCGTGGATACAGCGATTATCAAATTCTTCGTTATTCTCATGGATAGAGCGATTATCGAATTCGTCATTATTCTCGTAGATACAGTGATTATCAACTTCTTCATTATTCTCGTGGATACAGCTATTTTTCAATTCTTCATTATTCTCATGGATACAGCGATTATCGAATTCGTCATTATTCTCGTAGATACAGTGATTATCGACTTCTCTATTATTCTCGTATATACAGCGATTGTCGAATTCATCCCTATTCTCGTGGATACAGTGATTGTCGAGTTCATCATTATTCTCGTGGATACAGCGATTTTTAAATTCTTCATTATTCTCGTGGAAACAGCGATTATGGAGTTCATCATTATTCTCGTGGATACAGTGATTCTCAAATTCTTTATTATTCTCGTGGATACAGCGATTGTCGAGTTCATCATTATTCTCGTGGATACAGTGATTGTCGAGTTCATCATTATTCTCGTGGATACAGCGATTTTTAAATTCTTTATTATTCTCGTAGATACAGTGATTATCAACTTCTTCATTATTCTCGTCAATATAGCAATTTTTTAATTTTTTATTATTCTCATGGATACAGCGATTATCGAATTCATCATTATTCTCGGGGATACAGCGATTTTCAAATTCTTCATTATTCTCATGGATACAGCGATTGTCGAGTTCATCATTATTCTCATGGGTACAGCGATTATCAAATTCTTCGTTATTTTCATGGATACAGCGATTTTTAAATTCTTTATTTCTCTCGTGGATATAGCGATTATCAAGTTCATCATTATTCTCGTAGATGCAGTGATTCCTAAATTCTTCATTAGTCTCATGGATACAGCGATTATCTTATTCGTCATTATTCTCGTAGATACAGTGATTATCAACTTCTTCATTATTCTCGTGGATACAGCGATTATCGAGTTCATCATTATTCTCGTGGATACAGTGATTCTCAAATTCTTCATAATTCTCATGGATACAGTGATTATCGAATTCTTCATTATTCTCGTAGATACAGTGATTATCAACTTCTTCATTATTCTCGTGGATACAGCGATTGTCGAGTTCATCATTATTCTCATGGATACAGCGATTGTCGAGTTCATCATTATTCTCGTGGATACAGCGATTTTTAAATTCTTCATTATTCTCGTGGATACAGCGATTATCGAGTTCATCATTATTCTCGTGGATACAGTGATTCTTAAATTCTTCATTATTCTCGTGGATACAGAGATTGTCGAGTTCATCATTATTCTCGTGGATACAGTGATTGTCGAGTTCATCTATATTCTCGTGGATACAGCGATTTTTAAATTCTTCATTATTTTCGTAGATACAGTGATTATCAACTTCTTCATTATTCTCGTCAATACAGCAATTTTTTAATTCTTTATTATTCTCATGGATACAGCGATTATCGAATTCATCATTATTCTCGTGGATACAGCGATTTTTAATTTCTTTATTATTCTCGTAGATACAGTGATTATCAACTTCTTCTCTTTTTTCGTCAATACAGCAAGTTTAAAATTCTTCATTATTCTCATGGATACAGCGATTATCGAATTCATCCTTATTCTCGTGGATACAGCGATTTTTAAATTCTTTATTATTCTCATTGATACAGTGGTTGTCGAGTTCATCATTATTCTCGTGGGTACAGCGATTATGAAATTCTTCGTTATTCTCATGGATACAGCGATTTTTAAATTCTTCTTTATTCTCGTGGATATAGCGATTATCAAGTTCATCAGTATTCTCGTGGATACAGTGATTCTTAAATTCTTCATTATTCTCATGGATACAGCGATTATCGAATTCGTCATTATTCTCGTAAATAGAGTGATTATCAACTTCTTCATTATTCTCGTGGATACAGCAATCTTTAAATTCTTCATTATTCTCATTGATACAGCGATTATCGACTTCATCATTATTCTCGTGGATACAGCGATTTTTAAATTCTTCATTATTCTCATGGATACAGCGATTGTCGAGTTCATCAATATTCTCGTGGATACAGCGATTATCAAATTCTTCGTTATTCTCATGGATACAGCGATTATCGAATTCGTTATTTATCTCGTAGATACAGTGATTATCAACTTCTTCATTATTCTCGTGGATACAGCAATTTTTTAATTCTTTATTATTCTCATGGATACAGCGATTATCGAATTCGTCATTATTTTCGTAGATACAGTGATTATCAACATCTTTATTATTCTCGTGAATACAGCGATTGTCGAGTTCATCATTATTCTCGTGGATACAGTGATTGTCGAGTTCATCATTGTTCTCGTGGATACAGCGATTTTTAAATTCTTCATTATTCTCGTGGAAACAGCGAGTATCGAGTTCATCATTATTCTCGTGGATACAGTGATTCTTAAATTCTTCATTATTTTCGTGGATACAGCGATTGTCGAGTTCATCATTATTCTCGTGGATACAGTGATTGTCGAGTTCATCATTATTCTCGTGGATACAGCGATTTTCAAATTCTCCATTATTTTCGTAGATACAGTGATTATCAACTTCTTCATTATTTTCGTCAATACAGCAATTTTTAAATTCTTCATTATTCTCATGGATACAGCGATTATCGAATTCATCATTATTCTTCGGGATAAAGCGATTGTTAAATTCTTCATTATTCTCATGGATACAGCGATTGTCGAGTTCATCATTATTTTCATGGGTACAGCGATTATCAAATTCTTCGTTATTCTCATGGATACAGCGATTTTTAAATTCTTCATTATTCTCGTAGATACAGTGATTATCAACTTCTTCATTATTCTCGTCAATACAGCAATTTTTTAATTCTTCATTATTCTCATGGATACAGCGATTATTGAATTTATCATTATTCTCGTGGATACAGGGATTTTTAAATTCCTCATTATTCTCATGGATACAGCGATTGTCGAGTTCATCATTTATTTCGTGGGTACAGCGATTATCAAAATCTTTGTTATTCTCATGAATACAGCGATTTTAAAATTCTTCATTATTCTCGTTGATACAGCGATTATCAAGTTCATCATTATTCTCGTGGATACAGTGATTCTTAAGATCTTCATTATTCTCATGGATACAGCGATTATCGAATTCGTTATTATTCTCGTAGATACAGTGATTATCAACTTCTTCATTATTCTCGTGGATACAGCAATTTTTAAATTCTTTATTATTCTCATGGATACAGCGATTATCGAATTCGTCGTTATTCTCGTAGATACAGTGATTATCAACTTCTTCATTATTCTTGTTGATACTGCAATTTTTGAATTCTTAATTATTCTTATGGATACAGCGATTATCGAATTCATCATTATTCTCGTGGATACAGCGATTTTTAAATTCTTTATTATTCTCATGGATACAGCGATTATCGAATTCGTTATTATTCTCGTAGATACAGTGATTATCAACTTCTTTATTATTCTCGTGGATACAGCAATTTTTTAATTCTTCATTATTCTCATGGATACAGCGATTATCGCATTCTTAATTTTTCTCGTGGATACAGCGATTATGAAATTCTGCTTTATTTTCATGGATACGGCGAATATCGAATTCGTCATTATTCTCGTAGATACAGCGATTATCAACTTCTTCGTTATTCTCATGGATGCAGCGATTATCGAATTCGTCATTATTCGCGTAGATACAGCGATTATCAAATTCATCATTATTCTCGTGGATACAGCGATTGTCGAGTTCATCATTATTCTCGTAAAAACAGCGATTATCAAATTCATCATTATTCTCGTGGATACAGCGATTATCGAGTTCATCATTATTCTCGTGGATACAGTGATTCTTAAATTCGTCATTATTCTCGTAGATGCAGTGATTATCGAATTCATCATTATTCTCGTAGATACAGTGATTAACAACTTCTTCATTATTCTCGTGGATACAGCGATTGTCGAGTTCATCATTATTCTCGTGGATACAGCGATTTTTAAATTCTTTATTATTCTCATGGATACAGCGATTATCGAATTCGTCATTATTCTCGTAGATACAGCGATTATCAACTTCTTCGTTATTCTCATGGATGATGCGATTATCGAATTCGTCATTATTCGCGTAGATACGGCGATTATGAAATTCATCATTATTCTCGTGGATACAGCAATTGTCGAGTTCATCATTATTCTCGTAAAAACAGCGATTATCAAATTCATCATTATTCTCGTGGATACAGCGATTATCGAGTTCATCATTATTCTCGTGGATACAGTGATTCTCAAATTCTTCATTATTCGCATGGATACAGTGATTATCGAATTCTTCGATATTCTCGTAGATACAGTGATTATCAACTTCTTCATTATTCTCGTGGATACAGCGATTGTCGAGTTCATCATTATTCTCGTGGATACAGCGATTGTCGAGTTCATCATTATTCTCGTGAATACAGCGATTATTAAATTTTTTATTATTCTCATGGATACAGCGATTATCGAATTCGTCGTTATTCTCGTAGATAGAGTGATTATCAACTTCTTCATTATTCTCGACGATACAGCATTTTTTAAATTCTTCATTATTCTTATGGATACAGCGATTATCGAATTCATCATTATTCTCGTGGATACAGCGATCTTCAAATTTTTTATTATTCTCATGGATACAGCGATTATCGAATTCGTCATTATTCTCGTAGATACAGTGATTATCAACTTCTTTATTATTCTCGTGGATACAGCAATTTTTAAATTCTTCATTATTCTCATGGATACAGCGATTATCGAATTCATCATTTTTCTCGTGGATACAGCGAATATTAAATTCTTCTTTATTTTCATGGATACAGCGAATATCGAATTCGTCATTATTCTCATAGATACAGCGATTATCAACTTCTACGTTATTCTCATGGATGCAGCGATTATCGAATTCGTCATTATTCGCGTAGATACAGCGATTATCAAATTCATCATTATTCTCGTGGATACAGCGATTGTCGAGTTCATCATTATTCTCGTAAAAACAGCGATTATCAAATTCATCATTATTCTCGTGGATACAGCGATTATCGAGTTCATCATTATTTTCGTGGATACAGTGATTCTTAAATTCTTTATTATTCTCATGGATACACCGATTATCGAATTCTTCATTATTCTCGTAGATACAGTGTCTATCAACTTCTTTATTATTCTCGTGGATACAGCGATTTTTAAATTCTTTATTATTCTCATGGATACAGCGATCATCGAATTCATCATTATTCTCGTAGATATAGCGATTATCAACTTCTTCGTTATTCTCATGGATGCAGCGATTATCAAATTCGTCATTATTCGCGTAGATACAGCGATTATCAAATTCAGCATTATTCTCGTGGATACAGCGATTGTCGAGTTCATCATTATTCTCGTAAAAACAGCGATTATCAAATTCATCATTATTCTCGTGGATACAGCGATTATCGAGTTCATCATTATTCTCGTGGATACAGTGATTCTCAAATTCTTCATAATTCTCATGGATACAGTGATTATCGAATTCTTTATTATTCTCGTAGATACAGTGATTATCAACTTCTTCATTATTCTCGTGGATACAGCGATTGTCGAGTTCATCATTATTCTCGTGGATACAGCGATTATCGAATTCGTCATTATTCTCGTAGATACAGTGTATATCAACTTCTTTATTATTCTCGTGAATACAGCAATTTTTAAATTCTTTATTATTTTCATGGATACGGCGATTATCGAATATATCATTTTTCTCGTTGATACAGCGATTATTAAATTCTTCTTTATTTTCATGGATACAGCGAATATCGAATTCGTCATTATTCTCGTAGATAAGGTGATTATCAACTTCTTTATTATTCTCGTGGATACAGCAATTTTTAAATTCTTCATTATTCTCATGGATACAGCGATTATCGAATTCATCATTTTTCTCGTGGATACAGCGATTATTAAATTCTTCTTTATTTTCATGGATACAGCGAATATTTAATTCGTCATTATTCTCGTAGATACAGCGATTATCAACTTCTTCATTATTCTCATGGATGCAGCGATTATCGAATTCGTCATTCTTCGCGTAGATACAGCGATTATCAAATTCATCATTATTCTCGTGGATACAGCGATTGTCAAGTTCATCATTATTCTCGTTAAAACAGCGATTATCAAATTCATCATTATTCTCGTGGATACAGCGATTATCGAGTTTATCATTATTCTCGTGGATACAGTGATTCTTAAATTCTTTATTATTCTCATGCATACAGTGATTATCGAATTCTTCATTATTCTCGTCGATACAGTGATTATCAACTTCTTCATTATTCTCGTGGATACAGCGATTGTCGAGTTCATCATTATTCTTGTGGATACAGCGATTGCCGAGTTCATCATTATTCTCGTGGATACAGCGATTATTAAATTCTTCATTATTCTCATGGATACAGCGATTGTCGAGTTCATCATTATTCTCGTGGATACAGCGATTTTTAAATTCTTCATTATTCTCGTGGATACAGCGATTATCGAGTTCATCATTATTCTCGTGGATACAGTGATTCTTAAATTCTTCATTATTCTCGTGGATACAGAGATTGTCGAGTTCATCATTATTCTCGTGGATACAGTGATTGTCGAGTTCATCTATATTCTCGTGGATACAGCGATTTTTAAATTCTTCATTATTTTCGTAGATACAGTGATTATCAACTTCTTCATTATTCTCGTCAATACAGCAATTTTTTAATTCTTTATTATTCTCGTGGATACAGCGATTATCGAATTCATCATTATTCTCGTGGATACAGCGATTTTTAATTTCTTTATTATTCTCGTAGATACAGTGATTATCAACTTCTTCTCTTTTTTCGTCAATACAGCAAGTTTAAAATTCTTTATTATTCTCATGGATACAGCGATTATCGAATTCATCCTTATTCTCGTGGATACAGCGATTTTTAAATTCTTTATTATTCTCATTGATACAGCGATTGTCGAGTTCATCATTATTCTCGTGGGTACAGCGATTATGAAATTCTTCGTTATTCTCATGGATACAGCGATTTTTAAATTCTTCTTTATTCTCGTGGATATAGCGATTATCAAGTTCATCATTATTCTCGTGGATACAGTGATTCTTAAATTCTTCATTATTCTCATGGATACAGCGATTATCGAATTCGTCATTATTCTCGTAAATAGAGTGATTATCAACTTCTTTATTATTCTCGTGGATACAGCAATCTTTAAATTCTTCATTATTCTCATTGATACAGCGATTATCGACTTCATCATTATTCTCGTGGATACAGCGATTGTCGAGTTCATCATTATTCTCGTGGATACAGCGATTATCGAATTCGTCATTATTCTCGTAGATACAGTGATTATCAACTTCTTCATTATTCTCGTGGATACAGCGATTATCGAGTTCATCATTATTCTCGTGGATACAGCGATTATCGAATTCGTCATTATTCTCGTAGATACAGCGATTATCGAATTCATCATTTTTCTCGTGGATACAGCGATTATTAAATTCTTCTTTATTTTCATGGATACAGCGAATATTTAATTCGTCATTATTCTCGTAGATACAGCGATTATCAACTTCTTCGTTATTCTCATGGATGCAGCGATTATCGAATTCGTCATTATTCGCGTAGATACAGCGATTATCAAATTCATCATTATTCTCGTGGATACAGCGATTGTCGAGTTCATCATTATTCTCGTTAAAACAGCGATTATCAAATTCATCATTATTCTAGTGGATACAGCGATTATCGAGTTTATCATTATTCTCGTGGATACGGTGATTCTCAAATTCTTTCTTATTCTCATGCATACAGTGATTATCGAATTCTTCATTATTCTCGTCGATACAGTGATTATCAACTTCTTCATTATTCTCGTGGATACAGCGATTGTCGAGTTCATCATTATTCTCGTGGATACAGCGATTATTAAATTCTTCATTATTCTCATGGATACAGCGATTATCGAATTCGTCATTATTCTCGTAGATACAGTGATTATCGAATTCATCATTATTCTCGTAGATACAGTGATTAACAACTTCTTCATTATTCTCGTGGATACAGCGATTGTCGAGTTCATCATTATTCTCGTGGATACAGCAATTTTTAAATTCTTCATTATTCTCATGGATACAGCGATTATCGAATTCGTCATTATTCTCGTAGATACAGCGGATATCAACTTCTTCGTTATTCTCATGGATGCAGCGATTATCGAATTCGTCATTATTCGCGTAGATACAGCGATTATTAAATTCATCATTATTCTCGTGAATAAAGCGATTGTCGAGTTCATCATTATTCTCGTAAAAACAGCGATTATCAAATTCATCATTATTCTCGTGGATACAGCGATTATCGAATTCGTCATTATTCTCGTAGATACAGTGATTATCAACTTCTTAATTATTTTCGTGGATACAGCAATTATTAAATTCTTCTTTATTTTCATGGATACAGCGGATATCGAATTCGTCATTATTCTCGTAGATACAGTGATTATCAATTTCTTCATTATTCTCGTGGATACAGCAATTATCGAATTCATCATTATTCGCGTAGATACAGCGATTAACAACTTCTTCATTATTCTCGTGGATACAGCGATTGTCGAGTTCATCATTATTCTCGTGGATACAGCAATTTTTAAATTCTTCATTATTCTCATGGATACAGCGATTATCGAATTCGTCATTATTCTCGTAGATACAGCGGATATCAACTTCTTCGTTATTCTCATGGATGCAGCGATTATCGAATTCGTCATTATTCGCGTAGATACAGCGATTATTAAATTCATCATTATTCTCGTGAATACAGCGATTGTCGAGTTCATCATTATTCTCGTAAAAACAGCGATTATCAAATTCATCATTATTCTCGTGGATACAGCGATTATCGAATTCGTCATTATTCTCGTAGATACAGCGGATATCAACTTCTTCGTTATTCTCATGGATGCAGCGATTATCGAATTCGTCATTATTCGCGTAGATACAGCGATTATTAAATTCATCATTATTCTCGTGAATACAGCGATTGTCGAGTTCATCATTATTCTCGTAAAAACAGCGATTATCAAATTCATCATTATTCTCGTGGATACAGCGATTATCGGATTCGTCATTATTCTCGTAGATACAGTGATTATCAACTTCTTCATTATTTTCGTGGATACAGCAATTATTAAATTCTTCTTTATTTTCATGGATACAGCGAATATCGAATTCGTCATTATTCTCGTAGATACAGTGATTATCAATTTCTTCATTATTCTCGTGGATACAGCAATTATCGAATTCATCATTATTCGCGTAGATACAGCGATTATCAAATTCATCATTATTCTCGTGGATACAGCGATTGTCGAGTTTATCTTTATTCTTGTAAAAACAGCGATTATCAAATTCATCATTATTCTCGTGGATACAGCGATTATCGAGTTTATCATTATTCTCGTGGATACAGTGATTCTCAAATTCTTTATTATTCTCATGGATACAGTGATTATCGAATTCTTCATTATTCTCGTAGATACAGTAATTATCAACTTCTTCATTATTCTCGTGGATACAGCAATTTTTAAATTCTTTATTATTCTCATGGATACAGCGATTATCGAATTCATCATTTTTCTCGGGGATACAGCGATTTTCAAATTCTTCATTATTCTCATGGATACAGCGATTGTCGAGTTCATCATTATTCTCATGGGTACAGCAATTATCAAATTCTTCGTTATTTTCATGGATACAGCGATTTTTAAATTCTTTATTTCTCTCGTGGATATAGCAATTATCAAGTTCATCATTATTCTCGTAGATGCAGTGATTCTTAAATTCTTCATTATTCTCATGGATACAGCGATTATCTTATTCGTCATTATTCTCGTAGATACAGTGATTATCAACTTCTTCATTATTCTCGTGGATACAGCGATTATCGAGTTCATCATTATTCTCGTGGATACAGTGATTCTCAAATCCTTCATAATTCTCATGGATACAGTGATTATCAAATTCTTCATTATTCTCGTAGATACAGTGATTATCAACTTCTTCATTATTCTCGTGGATACAGCGATTGTCGAGTTCATCATTATTCTCGTGGATACAGCGATTGTCGAATTCATCATTATTCGCGTAGATACAGCGATTATCAAATTCATCATTATTCTCGTGGATACAGCGATTGTCGAGTTCATCTTTATTCTCGTAAAAACAGCGATTATCAAATTCATCATTATTCTCGTGGATACAGCGATTATCGAGTTTATCATTATTCTCGTGGATACAGTGATTATGAAATTCTTCATTATTCTCATGGATACAGCGATTATCGAATTCGTCATTATTCTCGTATATAGAGTGATTATCAACTTCTTCATTATTCTCGTGGATACAGCGATTTTTAAATTCTTCATAATTCTCATGGATACAGCGATTGTCGAGTTCGACAATATTCTCGTGGATACAGCGATTATCAAATTCTTCGTTATTCTCATGGATACAGCGATTATCGAATTCGTTATTTATCTCGTAGATACAGTGATTATCAACTTCTTCATTATTCTCGTGGATACAGCAATTTTTTAATTCTTTATTATTCTCATGGATACAGCGATTATCGAATTCGTCATTATTTTCGTAGATACAGTGATTATCAACATCTTTATTATTCTCGTGAATACAGCGATTGTCGAGTTCATCATTTTTCTCGTGGATACAGTGATTGTCGAGTTCATCATTGTTCTCGTGGATACAGCGATTTTTAAATTCTTCATTATTCTCGTGGAAACAGCGAGTATCGAGTTCATCATTATTCTCGTGGATACAGTGATTCTTAAATTCTTCATTATTTTCGTGGATACAGCGATTGTCGAGTTCATCATTATTCTCGTGGATACAGTGATTGTCGAGTTCATCATTATTCTCGTGGATACAGCGATTTTCAAATTCTTCATTATTTTCGTAGATACAGTGATTATCAACTTCTTCATTATTCTCGTCAATACAGCAATTTTTAAATTCTTCATTATTCTCATGGATACAGCGATTATCGAATTCATCATTATTCTTCGGGATAAAGCGATTGTTAAATTCTTCATTATTCTCATGGATACAGCGATTGTCGAGTTCATCATTATTTTCATGGGTACAGCGATTATCAAATTCTTCGTTATTCTCATGGATACAGCGATTTTTAAATTCTTCATTATTCTCGTAGATACAGTGATTATCAACTTCTTCATTATTCTTGTCAATACAGCAATTTTTTAATTCTTCATTATTCTCATGGATACAGCGATTATTGAATTTATCATTATTCTCGTGGATACAGGGATTTTCAAATTCCTCATTATTCTCATGGATACAGCGATTGTCGAGTTCATCATTTATTTCGTGGGTACAGCGATTATCAAAATCTTCGTTATTCTCATGAATACAGCGATTTTAAAATTCTTCATTATTCTCGTTGATACAGCGATTATCAAGTTCATCATTATTCTCGTGGATACAGTGATTCTTAAGATCTTCATTATTCTCATGGATACAGCGATTATCGAATTCGTTATTATTCTCGTAGATACAGTGATTATCAACTTCTTCATTATTCTCGTGGATACAGCAATTTTTAAATTCTTTATTATTCTCATGGATACAGCGATTATCGAATTCGTCGTTATTCTCGTAGATACAGTGATTATCAACTTCTTCATTATTCTTGTTGATACTGCAATTTTTGAATTCTTAATTATTCTCGTGGATACAGCGATTGTCGAGTTCATCATTATTCTCGTGGATACAGCGATTTTTAAATTCTTTATTATTCTCATGGATACAGCGATTATCGAATTCGTCATTATTCTCGTAGATACAGCGATTATCAACTTCTTCGTTATTCTCATGGATGATGCGATTATCGAATTCGTCATTATTCGCGTAGATACGGCGATTATGAAATTCATCATTATTCTCGTGGATACAGCAATTGTCGAGTTCATCATTATTCGCGTAAAAACAGCGATTATCAAATTCATCATTATTCTCGTGGATACAGCGATTGTCGAGTTCATCATTATTCTCGTGGATACAGCGATTGTCGAGCTCATCATTATTCTCGTGAATACAGCGATTATTAAATTCTTTATTATTCTCATGGATACAGCGATTGTCGAGTTCATCATTATTCTCGTGGATACAGCGATTTTTAAATTCTTCATTATTCTCGTGGATACAGCGATTATCGAGTTCATCATTATTCTCGTGGATACAGTGATTCTAAAATTTTTCATTATTCTCGTAGATACAGTGATTATCAACTTCTTTATTATTCTCATCAATACAGCAATTTTTAAATCATTTATTATTCTCATGGGTACAGCGATTATCGAATTCATCATTATTCTCGTGGATACAGCGATTTTTAAATTCTTCATTATTCTCATCGATACAGCGATTGTCGAGTTCATCATTATTCTCGTGGGTACAGCGATTATAAAATTCTTTGTTATTCTCATGGATACAGCGATGTTTAAATTCTTCATTTTTCTCGTGGATATAGCGATTACCAAGTTCATCATTATTCTCGTCGATACAGTGATTCTTAAATTCTTCATTATTCTCATGGATACAGCGATTATCGAATTCGTCATTATTCTCGTAGATACAGTGATTATCAACTTCTTCATTATTCTCATGGATACAGCAATCTTCAAATTTTTTATTATTCTCATTGATACAGCGATTATCGAATTCATCATTATTCTCGTGGATACAGCGATTTTTAAATTCTTCATTATTCTCATGGATAGAGCGATTGTCGAGTTCATCAATATTCTCGTGGATACAGCGATTATCAAATTCTTCGTTATTCTCATAGATACAGCGAATATCGAATTCGTCATTATTCTCGTAGATACAGTGATTATCAACTTCTTCATTATTCTCGTGGATACAGCAATTTTTTAATTCTTTATTATTCTCATGGATACAGCGATTATCGAATTCGTCATTATTCTCGTAGATACAGTGATTATCAACTTCTTTATTATTCTCGTGAATACAGCGATTGTCGAGTTTATCATTATTCTCGTGGATACAGTGATTGTCGAGTTCATCATTATTCTCGTGGATACAGCGATTTTTAAATTCTTTATTATTTTCGTGGAAACAGCGATTATCGAGTTCATCATTATTCTCGTGGATACAGTGATTCTTAATATCTTCATTATTTTCGTGGATACAGCGATTGTCGAGTTCATCATTATTCTCGTGGATCCAGTGATTGTCGAGTTCATCATCATTCTCGTGGATACAGCGATTTTTAAATTCTTCATTATTTTCGTAGATACAGTGATTATAAATTTCTTTATTATTCTCGTCAATACAGCAATTTTTTAATTCTTCATTATTCTCATGGATACAGCGATTATCGAATTCATCATTATTCTCGTGGATACAGCGATTGTCGAGTTCATCATTATTCTCGTGGATACAGCGATTATTAAGATCTTCATTATTCTCATGGATACAGCGATTGTCGAGCTCATCATTATTCTCGTGGATACAGGGATTTTTTAATTCTTCATTATTCTCGTGGATACAGCGATTATCGAGTTCATCATTATTCTCGTGGATACAGTGATTCTTAAATTCTTCATTATTCTCGTGGATACAGCGATTGTCGAGTTCATCATTATTCTCGTAGATACAGTGATTGTCGAGTTCATCATTATTCTCGTGGATACAGCGATTTTTTAATTCTTCATTATTCTCATCGATACAGCGATTGTCGAGTTCATCATTATTCTCGTGGGTACAGCGATTATGAAATTCTTCGTTATTCTCATGGATACAGCGATTTTTAAATTCTTCATTATTCTCGACGATATAGCGATTATCAAGTTCGTTATTATTCTCGTGGATACAGTTATTCTTAAATTCTTTATTATTCTCATGGATACAGCGATGATCGAATTCGTCATTATTCTCGTAGATACAGTGATTATCAACTTCTTCATTATTCTCGTGGATACAGCAATCTTTAAATTCTTTATTATTCTTATGGATACAGCGATTATCAAATTCATCATTATTCTCGTGGATACAGCGATTTTTAAATTCTTTATCATTCCCATGGATACAGCGATTGTCGAGTTCATCAATATTCTCGTGGATACAGCGATTATCAAATTCTTCGTTATTCTCATGGATACAGCGATTATCGAATTCGTCATTATTCTCGTAGATACAGTGATTATCAACTTCTTCATTATTCTCGTGGATACAGCTATTTTTCAATTCTTCATTATTCTCATGGATACAGCGATTATCGAATTCGTCATTATTCTCGTAGATACAGTGATTATCAACTTCTCTATTATTCTCGTGGATACAGCGATTGTCGAGTTCATCCCTATTCTCGTGGATACAGTGATTGTCGAGTTCATCATTATTCTCGTGGATACAGCGATTTTTAAATTCTTCATTATTCTCGTGGGAACAGCGATTATGGAGTTCATCATTATTCTCGTGGATACAGTGATTCTTAAATTCTTTATTATTCTCGTGGATACAGCGATTGTCGAGTTCATCATTATTCTCGTGGATACAGTGATTGTCGAGTTCATCGATATTCTCGTGGATACAGCGATTTTTAAATTCTTTATTATTCTCGTAGATACAGTGATTATCAACTTCTTCATTATTCTCGTCAATACAGCAATTTTTTAATTCTTTATTATTCTCATGGATACAGCGATTATCGAATTCATCATTATTCTCGGGGATACAGCGATTTTCAAATTCTTCATTATTCTCATGGATACAGCGATTGTCGAGTTCATCATTATTCTCATGGGTACAGCGATTATCAAATTCTTCGTTATTTTCAACGATACAGCGATTTTCAAATTCTTTATTATTCTCGTGGATATAGCGATTATCAAGTTCATCATTATTCTCGTAGATGCAGTGATTCTTAAATTCTTCATTATTCTGATGGATACAGCGATTATCTTATTCGTCATTATTCTCGTAGATACAGTGATTATCAACTTCTTCATTATTCTCGTGAATACAGCGATTATCAAATTCATCATTATTCTCGTGGATACAGCGATTATCGAGTTCATCATTATTCTCGTGGATACAATGATTCTCAAATTCTTCATAATTCTCATGGATACAGTGATTATCGAATTCTTCATTATTCTCGTAGATACAGTGATTATCAACTTCTTCATTATTCTCGTGGATACAGCGATTGTCGAGTTCATCATTATTCTCGTGGATACAGCGATTGTCGAGTTCATCATTATTCTCGTGGATACAGCGATTATCGAATTCGTCATTATTCTCGTAGATACAGTGATTATCAACTTCTTTATTATTCTCGTGGATACAGCAATTTTTAAATTCTTTATTATTTTCATGGATACGGCGATTATCGAATATATTATTTTTCTCGTTGATACAGCGATTATTAAATTCTTCTTTATTTTCATGGATACAGCGAATATCGAATTCGACATTATTCTCGTAGATAAGGTGATTATCAACTTCTTTATTATTCTCGTGGATACAGCAATTTTTAAATTCTTCATTATTCTCGTGGATACAGTGATTCTTAAATTCTTCATTATTCTCATGGATACAGCGATTATCGAATTCGTCATTATTCTCGTAGATAGAGTGATTATCAACTTCTTCATTATTCTCGTGGATACAGCAATCTTTCAATTCTTCATTATTCTCATTGATACAGCGATTATCGAATTCATCATTATTCTCGTGGATACAGCGATTTTTAAATTCTTCATTATTTTCATGGATACAGCGATTGTCGAGTTCATCAATATTCTCGTGGATACAGCGATTATCAAATTCTTCGTTATTCTCATGGATACAGCGATTATCGAATTCGTTATTATTCTCGTAGATACAGTGATTATCAACTTCTTCATTATTCTCGTGAATACAGCAATTTTTTAATTCTTTATTATTCTCATGGATACAGCGATTATCGAATTCGTCATTATTTTTGTAGATACAGTGATTATCAACTTCTTTATTATTCTCGTGAATACAGCGATTGTCGAGTTCATTATTATTCTCGTGGATACAGTGATTGTCGAGTTTATCATTGTTCTCGTGGATACAGCGATTTTCAAATTCTTCATTATTCTCGTGGAAACAGCGATTATCGAGTTCATCATTATTCTCGTGGATACAGTGATTCTTAAATTCTTCATTATTTTCGTGGATACAGCGATTGTCGAGTTCATCATTATTCTCGTGGATACAGTGATTGTCGAGTTCATCATTATTCTCGTGGATACAGCGATTTTTAAATTCTTCATTATTTTCGTAGATACAGTGATTATCAACTTCTTCATTATTCTCGTCAATACAGCAATTTTTTAATTCTTCATTATTCTCATGGATACAGCGATTATCGAATTCATCATTATTCTTCGGGATACAGCGATTGTTAAATTCTTCATAATTCTCATGGATACAGCGATTGACGAGTTCATCATTATTTTCATGGGTACAGCGATTATCAAATTCTTCGTTATTCTCATCGACACAGCGATTTTTAAATTCTTTATTATTCTCGTAGATACAGTGATTATCAACTTCTTTATTATTCTCGTCAATACAGCAATTTTTTAATTCTTCATTATTCTCATGGATACAGCGATTATCGAATTTATCATTATTCTCGTGGATACAACGATTTTTAAATTCCTCATTATTCTCATGGATACAGCGATTGTCGAGTTTATCATTTATCTCGTGGGTACAGCGATTATCAAATTCTTCGTTATTCTCATGAATACAGCGATTTAAAAATTCTTTATTATTCTCGTTGATACAGCGATTATCAAGTTCATCATTATTCTCGTGGATACAGTGATTCTTAAGATCTTCATTATTCTCATGGATACAGCGATTATCGAATTCGTTATTATTCTCGTAGATACAGTGATTATCAACTTCTTCATTATTCTCGTGGATACAGCAATTTTTAAATTCTTTATTATTCTCGTAGATACAGTGATTATCAACTTCTTCATTATTCTCGTCAATACAGCGATTTTTAAATTCTTCATTATTCTCATCGATACAGCGATTGTCGAGTTCATCATTATTCTCGTGGGTACAGCGATTATGAAATTCTTCGTTATTCTCATGGATACAGCGATTTTTAAATTCTTCATTATTCTCGACGATATAGCGATTATCAAGTTCGTTATTATTCTCGTGGATACAGTGATTCTTAAATTCTTCATTATTCTCATGGATACAGCGATGATCGAATTCGTCATTATTCTCGTAGATACAGTGATTATCAACTTCTTCATTATTCTCGTGGATACAGCAATCTTTAAATTCTTTATTATTCTCATGGATACAGCGATTATCGAATTCATCAATATTCTCGTGGATACAGCGATTTTTAAATCCTTTATCATTCCCATGGATACAGCGATTGTCGAGTTCATCAATATTCTCGTGGATACAGCGATTATCAAATTCTTCGTTATTCTCATGGATAGAGCGATTATCGAATTCGTCATTATTCTCGTAGATACAGTGATTATCAACTTCTTCATTATTCTCGTGGATACAGCTATTTTTCAATTCTTCATTATTCTCATGGATACAGCGATTATCGAATTCGTCATTATTCTCGTAGATACAGTGATTATCGACTTCTCTATTATTCTCGTATATACAGCGATTGTCGAATTCATCCCTATTCTCGTGGATACAGTGATTGTCGAGTTCATCATTATTCTCGTGGATACAGCGATTTTTAAATTCTTCATTATTCTCGTGGAAACAGCGATTATGGAGTTCATCATTATTCTCGTGGATACAGTGATTCTCAAATTCTTTATTATTCTCGTGGATACAGCGATTGTCGAGTTCATCATTATTCTCGTGGATACAGTGATTGTCGAGTTCATCATTATTCTCGTGGATACAGCGATTTTTAAATTCTTTATTATTCTCGTAGATACAGTGATTATCAACTTCTTCATTATTCTCGTCAATATAGCAATTTTTTAATTTTTTATTATTCTCATGGATACAGCGATTATCGAATTCATCATTATTCTCGGGGATACAGCGATTTTCAAATTCTTCATTATTCTCATGGATACAGCGATTGTCGAGTTCATCATTATTCTCATGGGTACAGCGATTATCAAATTCTTCGTTATTTTCATGGATACAGCGATTTTTAAATTCTTTATTTCTCTCGTGGATATAGCGATTATCAAGTTCATCATTATTCTCGTAGATGCAGTGATTCCTAAATTCTTCATTAGTCTCATGGATACAGCGATTATCTTATTCGTCATTATTCTCGTAGATACAGTGATTATCAACTTCTTCATTATTCTCGTGGATACAGCGATTATCGAGTTCATCATTATTCTCGTGGATACAGTGATTCTCAAATTCTTCATAATTCTCATGGATACAGTGATTATCGAATTCTTCATTATTCTCGTAGATACAGTGATTATCAACTTCTTCATTATTCTCGTGGATACAGCGATTGTCGAGTTCATCATTATTCTCATGGATACAGCGATTGTCGAGTTCATCATTATTCTCGTGGATACAGCGATTTTTAAATTCTTCATTATTCTCGTGGATACAGCGATTATCGAGTTCATCATTATTCTCGTGGATACAGTGATTCTTAAATTCTTCATTATTCTCGTGGATACAGAGATTGTCGAGTTCATCATTATTCTCGTGGATACAGTGATTGTCGAGTTCATCTATATTCTCGTGGATACAGCGATTTTTAAATTCTTCATTATTTTCGTAGATACAGTGATTATCAACTTCTTCATTATTCTCGTCAATACAGCAATTTTTTAATTCTTTATTATTCTCATGGATACAGCGATTATCGAATTCATCATTATTCTCGTGGATACAGCGATTTTTAATTTCTTTATTATTCTCGTAGATACAGTGATTATCAACTTCTTCTCTTTTTTCGTCAATACAGCAAGTTTAAAATTCTTCATTATTCTCATGGATACAGCGATTATCGAATTCATCCTTATTCTCGTGGATACAGCGATTTTTAAATTCTTTATTATTCTCATTGATACAGTGGTTGTCGAGTTCATCATTATTCTCGTGGGTACAGCGATTATGAAATTCTTCGTTATTCTCATGGATACAGCGATTTTTAAATTCTTCTTTATTCTCGTGGATATAGCGATTATCAAGTTCATCAGTATTCTCGTGGATACAGTGATTCTTAAATTCTTCATTATTCTCATGGATACAGCGATTATCGAATTCGTCATTATTCTCGTAAATAGAGTGATTATCAACTTCTTCATTATTCTCGTGGATACAGCAATCTTTAAATTCTTCATTATTCTCATTGATACAGCGATTATCGACTTCATCATTATTCTCGTGGATACAGCGATTTTTAAATTCTTCATTATTCTCATGGATACAGCGATTGTCGAGTTCATCAATATTCTCGTGGATACAGCGATTATCAAATTCTTCGTTATTCTCATGGATACAGCGATTATCGAATTCGTTATTTATCTCGTAGATACAGTGATTATCAACTTCTTCATTATTCTCGTGGATACAGCAATTTTTTAATTCTTTATTATTCTCATGGATACAGCGATTATCGAATTCGTCATTATTTTCGTAGATACAGTGATTATCAACATCTTTATTATTCTCGTGAATACAGCGATTGTCGAGTTCATCATTATTCTCGTGGATACAGTGATTGTCGAGTTCATCATTGTTCTCGTGGATACAGCGATTTTTAAATTCTTCATTATTCTCATGGATACAGCGATTGTCGAGTTCATCAATATTCTCGTGGATACAGCGATTATCAAATTCTTCGTTATTCTCATGGATACAGCGATTATCGAATTCGTTATTATTCTCGTAGATACAGTGATTATCAACTTCTTCATTATTCTCGTGGATACAGCAATTTTTAAATTCTTTATTATTCTCATGGATACAGCGATTATCGAATTCGTCGTTATTCTCGTAGATACAGTGATTATCAACTTCTTCATTATTCTTGTTGATACTGCAATTTTTGAATTCTTAATTATTCTTATGGATACAGCGATTATCGAATTCATCATTATTCTCGTGGATACAGCGATTTTTAAATTCTTTATTATTCTCATGGATACAGCGATTATCGAATTCGTTATTATTCTCGTAGATACAGTGATTATCAACTTCTTTATTATTCTCGTGGATACAGCAATTTTTTAATTCTTCATTATTCTCATGGATACAGCGATTATCGCATTCTTAATTTTTCTCGTGGATACAGCGATTATGAAATTCTGCTTTATTTTCATGGATACGGCGAATATCGAATTCGTCATTATTCTCGTAGATACAGCGATTATCAATTTCTTCATTATTCTCGTGGATACAGCAATTATCGAATTCATCATTATTCGCGTAGATACAGCGATTATCAAATTCATCATTATTCTCGTGGATACAGCGATTGTCGAGTTTATCTTTATTCTTGTAAAAACAGCGATTATCAAATTCATCATTATTCTCGTGGATACAGCGATTATCGAGTTTATCATTATTCTCGTGGATACAGTGATTCTCAAATTCTTTATTATTCTCATGGATACAGTGATTATCGAATTCTTCATTATTCTCGTAGATACAGTAATTATCAACTTCTTCATTATTCTCGTGGATACAGCAATTTTTAAATTCTTTATTATTCTCATGGATACAGCGATTATCGAATTCATCATTTTTCTCGGGGATACAGCGATTTTCAAATTCTTCATTATTCTCATGGATACAGCGATTGTCGAGTTCATCATTATTCTCATGGGTACAGCAATTATCAAATTCTTCGTTATTTTCATGGATACAGCGATTTTTAAATTCTTTATTTCTCTCGTGGATATAGCAATTATCAAGTTCATCATTATTCTCGTAGATGCAGTGATTCTTAAATTCTTCATTATTCTCATGGATACAGCGATTATCTTATTCGTCATTATTCTCGTAGATACAGTGATTATCAACTTCTTCATTATTCTCGTGGATACAGCGATTATCGAGTTCATCATTATTCTCGTGGATACAGTGATTCTCAAATCCTTCATAATTCTCATGGATACAGTGATTATCAAATTCTTCATTATTCTCGTAGATACAGTGATTATCAACTTCTTCATTATTCTCGTGGATACAGCGATTGTCGAGTTCATCATTATTCTCGTGGATACAGCGATTGTCGAATTCATCATTATTCGCGTAGATACAGCGATTATCAAATTCATCATTATTCTCGTGGATACAGCGATTGTCGAGTTCATCTTTATTCTCGTAAAAACAGCGATTATCAAATTCATCATTATTCTCGTGGATACAGCGATTATCGAGTTTATCATTATTCTCGTGGATACAGTGATTATGAAATTCTTCATTATTCTCATGGATACAGCGATTATCGAATTCGTCATTATTCTCGTATATAGAGTGATTATCAACTTCTTCATTATTCTCGTGGATACAGCAATCTTCAAATTCTTCATTATTCTCATTGATACAGCGATTATCGACTTCATCATTATTCTCGTGGATACAGCGATTTTTAAATTCTTCATAATTCTCATGGATACAGCGATTGTCGAGTTCGACAATATTCTCGTGGATACAGCGATTATCAAATTCTTCGTTATTCTCATGGATACAGCGATTATCGAATTCGTTATTTATCTCGTAGATACAGTGATTATCAACTTCTTCATTATTCTCGTGGATACAGCAATTTTTTAATTCTTTATTATTCTCATGGATACAGCGATTATCGAATTCGTCATTATTTTCGTAGATACAGTGATTATCAACATCTTTATTATTCTCGTGAATACAGCGATTGTCGAGTTCATCATTTTTCTCGTGGATACAGTGATTGTCGAGTTCATCATTGTTCTCGTGGATACAGCGATTTTTAAATTCTTCATTATTCTCGTGGAAACAGCGAGTATCGAGTTCATCATTATTCTCGTGGATACAGTGATTCTTAAATTCTTCATTATTTTCGTGGATACAGCGATTGTCGAGTTCATCATTATTCTCGTGGATACAGTGATTGTCGAGTTCATCATTATTCTCGTGGATACAGCGATTTTCAAATTCTTCATTATTTTCGTAGATACAGTGATTATCAACTTCTTCATTATTCTCGTCAATACAGCAATTTTTAAATTCTTCATTATTCTCATGGATACAGCGATTATCGAATTCATCATTATTCTTCGGGATAAAGCGATTGTTAAATTCTTCATTATTCTCATGGATACAGCGATTGTCGAGTTCATCATTATTTTCATGGGTACAGCGATTATCAAATTCTTCGTTATTCTCATGGATACAGCGATTTTTAAATTCTTCATTATTCTCGTAGATACAGTGATTATCAACTTCTTCATTATTCTTGTCAATACAGCAATTTTTTAATTCTTCATTATTCTCATGGATACAGCGATTATTGAATTTATCATTATTCTCGTGGATACAGGGATTTTCAAATTCCTCATTATTCTCATGGATACAGCGATTGTCGAGTTCATCATTTATTTCGTGGGTACAGCGATTATCAAAATCTTCGTTATTCTCATGAATACAGCGATTTTAAAATTCTTCATTATTCTCGTTGATACAGCGATTATCAAGTTCATCATTATTCTCGTGGATACAGTGATTCTTAAGATCTTCATTATTCTCATGGATACAGCGATTATCGAATTCGTTATTATTCTCGTAGATACAGTGATTATCAACTTCTTCATTATTCTCGTGGATACAGCAATTTTTAAATTCTTTATTATTCTCATGGATACAGCGATTATCGAATTCGTCGTTATTCTCGTAGATACAGTGATTATCAACTTCTTCATTATTCTTGTTGATACTGCAATTTTTGAATTCTTAATTATTCTCGTGGATACAGCGATTGTCGAGTTCATCATTATTCTCGTGGATACAGCGATTTTTAAATTCTTTATTATTCTCATGGATACAGCGATTATCGAATTCGTCATTATTCTCGTAGATACAGCGATTATCAACTTCTTCGTTATTCTCATGGATGATGCGATTATCGAATTCGTCATTATTCGCGTAGATACGGCGATTATGAAATTCATCATTATTCTCGTGGATACAGCAATTGTCGAGTTCATCATTATTCGCGTAAAAACAGCGATTATCAAATTCATCATTATTCTCGTGGATACAGCGATTGTCGAGTTCATCATTATTCTCGTGGATACAGCGATTGTCGAGCTCATCATTATTCTCGTGAATACAGCGATTATTAAATTCTTTATTATTCTCATGGATACAGCGATTGTCGAGTTCATCATTATTCTCGTGGATACAGCGATTTTTAAATTCTTCATTATTCTCGTGGATACAGCGATTATCGAGTTCATCATTATTCTCGTGGATACAGTGATTCTTAAATTTTTCATTATTCTCGTAGATACAGTGATTATCAACTTCTTTATTATTCTCATCAATACAGCAATTTTTAAATCATTTATTATTCTCATGGGTACAGCGATTATCGAATTCATCATTATTCTCGTGGATACAGCGATTTTTAAATTCTTCATTATTCTCATCGATACAGCGATTGTCGAGTTCATCATTATTCTCGTGGGTACAGCGATTATAAAATTCTTTGTTATTCTCATGGATACAGCGATGTTTAAATTCTTCATTTTTCTCGTGGATATAGCGATTACCAAGTTCATCATTATTCTCGTCGATACAGTGATTCTTAAATTCTTCATTATTCTCATGGATACAGCGATTATCGAATTCGTCATTATTCTCGTAGATACAGTGATTATCAACTTCTTCATTATTCTCATGGATACAGCAATCTTCAAATTTTTTATTATTCTCATTGATACAGCGATTATCGAATTCATCATTATTCTCGTGGATACAGCGATTTTTAAATTCTTCATTATTCTCATGGATAGAGCGATTGTCGAGTTCATCAATATTCTCGTGGATACAGCGATTATCAAATTCTTCGTTATTCTCATAGATACAGCGAATATCGAATTCGTCATTATTCTCGTAGATACAGTGATTATCAACTTCTTCATTATTCTCGTGGATACAGCAATTTTTTAATTCTTTATTATTCTCATGGATACAGCGATTATCGAATTCGTCATTATTCTCGTAGATACAGTGATTATCAACTTCTTTATTATTCTCGTGAATACAGCGATTGTCGAGTTTATCATTATTCTCGTGGATACAGTGATTGTCGAGTTCATCATTATTCTCGTGGATACAGCGATTTTTAAATTCTTTATTATTTTCGTGGAAACAGCGATTATCGAGTTCATCATTATTCTCGTGGATACAGTGATTCTTAATATCTTCATTATTTTCGTGGATACAGCGATTGTCGAGTTCATCATTATTCTCGTGGATCCAGTGATTGTCGAGTTCATCATCATTCTCGTGGATACAGCGATTTTTAAATTCTTCATTATTTTCGTAGATACAGTGATTATAAATTTCTTTATTATTCTCGTCAATACAGCAATTTTTTAATTCTTCATTATTCTCATGGATACAGCGATTATCGAATTCATCATTATTCTCGTGGATACAGCGATTGTCGAGTTCATCATTATTCTCGTGGATACAGCGATTATTAAGATCTTCATTATTCTCATGGATACAGCGATTGTCGAGCTCATCATTATTCTCGTGGATACAGGGATTTTTTAATTCTTCATTATTCTCGTGGATACAGCGATTATCGAGTTCATCATTATTCTCGTGGATACAGTGATTCTTAAATTCTTCATTATTCTCGTGGATACAGCGATTGTCGAGTTCATCATTATTCTCGTAGATACAGTGATTGTCGAGTTCATCATTATTCTCGTGGATACAGCGATTTTTTAATTCTTCATTATTCTCATCGATACAGCGATTGTCGAGTTCATCATTATTCTCGTGGGTACAGCGATTATGAAATTCTTCGTTATTCTCATGGATACAGCGATTTTTAAATTCTTCATTATTCTCGACGATATAGCGATTATCAAGTTCGTTATTATTCTCGTGGATACAGTTATTCTTAAATTCTTTATTATTCTCATGGATACAGCGATGATCGAATTCGTCATTATTCTCGTAGATACAGTGATTATCAACTTCTTCATTATTCTCGTGGATACAGCAATCTTTAAATTCTTTATTATTCTTATGGATACAGCGATTATCAAATTCATCATTATTCTCGTGGATACAGCGATTTTTAAATTCTTTATCATTCCCATGGATACAGCGATTGTCGAGTTCATCAATATTCTCGTGGATACAGCGATTATCAAATTCTTCGTTATTCTCATGGATACAGCGATTATCGAATTCGTCATTATTCTCGTAGATACAGTGATTATCAACTTCTTCATTATTCTCGTGGATACAGCTATTTTTCAATTCTTCATTATTCTCATGGATACAGCGATTATCGAATTCGTCATTATTCTCGTAGATACAGTGATTATCAACTTCTCTATTATTCTCGTGGATACAGCGATTGTCGAGTTCATCCCTATTCTCGTGGATACAGTGATTGTCGAGTTCATCATTATTCTCGTGGATACAGCGATTTTTAAATTCTTCATTATTCTCGTGGGAACAGCGATTATGGAGTTCATCATTATTCTCGTGGATACAGTGATTCTTAAATTCTTTATTATTCTCGTGGATACAGCGATTGTCGAGTTCATCATTATTCTCGTGGATACAGTGATTGTCGAGTTCATCGATATTCTCGTGGATACAGCGATTTTTAAATTCTTTATTATTCTCGTAGATACAGTGATTATCAACTTCTTCATTATTCTCGTCAATACAGCAATTTTTTAATTCTTTATTATTCTCATGGATACAGCGATTATCGAATTCATCATTATTCTCGGGGATACAGCGATTTTCAAATTCTTCATTATTCTCATGGATACAGCGATTGTCGAGTTCATCATTATTCTCATGGGTACAGCGATTATCAAATTCTTCGTTATTTTCAACGATACAGCGATTTTCAAATTCTTTATTATTCTCGTGGATATAGCGATTATCAAGTTCATCATTATTCTCGTAGATACAGTGATTAACAACTTCTTCATTATTCTCGTGGATACAGCGATTGTCGAGTTCATCATTATTCTCGTGGATACAGCGATTTTTAAATTCTTTATTATTCTCATGGATACAGCGATTATCGAATTCGTCATTATTCTCGTAGATACAGCGATTATCAACTTCTTCGTTATTCTCATGGATGATGCGATTATCGAATTCGTCATTATTCGCGTAGATACGGCGATTATGAAATTCATCATTATTCTCGTGGATACAGCAATTGTCGAGTTCATCATTATTCTCGTAAAAACAGCGATTATCAAATTCATCATTATTCTCGTGGATACAGCGATTATCGAGTTCATCATTATTCTCGTGGATACAGTGATTCTCAAATTCTTCATTATTCGCATGGATACAGTGATTATCGAATTCTTCGATATTCTCGTAGATACAGTGATTATCAACTTCTTCATTATTCTCGTGGATACAGCGATTGTCGAGTTCATCATTATTCTCGTGGATACAGCGATTGTCGAGTTCATCATTATTCTCGTGAATACAGCGATTATTAAATTTTTTATTATTCTCATGGATACAGCGATTATCGAATTCGTCGTTATTCTCGTAGATAGAGTGATTATCAACTTCTTCATTATTCTCGACGATACAGCATTTTTTAAATTCTTCATTATTCTTATGGATACAGCGATTATCGAATTCATCATTATTCTCGTGGATACAGCGATCTTCAAATTTTTTATTATTCTCATGGATACAGCGATTATCGAATTCGTCATTATTCTCGTAGATACAGTGATTATCAACTTCTTTATTATTCTCGTGGATACAGCAATTTTTAAATTCTTCATTATTCTCATGGATACAGCGATTATCGAATTCATCATTTTTCTCGTGGATACAGCGAATATTAAATTCTTCTTTATTTTCATGGATACAGCGAATATCGAATTCGTCATTATTCTCATAGATACAGCGATTATCAACTTCTACGTTATTCTCATGGATGCAGCGATTATCGAATTCGTCATTATTCGCGTAGATACAGCGATTATCAAATTCATCATTATTCTCGTGGATACAGCGATTGTCGAGTTCATCATTATTCTCGTAAAAACAGCGATTATCAAATTCATCATTATTCTCGTGGATACAGCGATTATCGAGTTCATCATTATTTTCGTGGATACAGTGATTCTTAAATTCTTTATTATTCTCATGGATACACCGATTATCGAATTCTTCATTATTCTCGTAGATACAGTGTCTATCAACTTCTTTATTATTCTCGTGGATACAGCGATTTTTAAATTCTTTATTATTCTCATGGATACAGCGATCATCGAATTCATCATTATTCTCGTAGATATAGCGATTATCAACTTCTTCGTTATTCTCATGGATGCAGCGATTATCAAATTCGTCATTATTCGCGTAGATACAGCGATTATCAAATTCAGCATTATTCTCGTGGATACAGCGATTGTCGAGTTCATCATTATTCTCGTAAAAACAGCGATTATCAAATTCATCATTATTCTCGTGGATACAGCGATTATCGAGTTCATCATTATTCTCGTGGAAACAGTGATTCTCAAATTCTTCATAATTCTCATGGATACAGTGATTATCGAATTCTTTATTATTCTCGTAGATACAGTGATTATCAACTTCTTCATTATTCTCGTGGATACAGCGATTGTCGAGTTCATCATTATTCTCGTGGATACAGCGATTATCGAATTCGTCATTATTCTCGTAGATACAGTGTATATCAACTTCTTTATTATTCTCGTGAATACAGCAATTTTTAAATTCTTTATTATTTTCATGGATACGGCGATTATCGAATATATCATTTTTCTCGTTGATACAGCGATTATTAAATTCTTCTTTATTTTCATGGATACAGCGAATATCGAATTCGTCATTATTCTCGTAGATAAGGTGATTATCAACTTCTTTATTATTCTCGTGGATACAGCAATTTTTAAATTCTTCATTATTCTCATGGATACAGCGATTATCGAATTCATCATTTTTCTCGTGGATACAGCGATTATTAAATTCTTCTTTATTTTCATGGATACAGCGAATATTTAATTCGTCATTATTCTCGTAGATACAGCGATTATCAACTTCTTCATTATTCTCATGGATGCAGCGATTATCGAATTCGTCATTCTTCGCGTAGATACAGCGATTATCAAATTCATCATTATTCTCGTGGATACAGCGATTGTCAAGTTCATCATTATTCTCGTTAAAACAGCGATTATCAAATTCATCATTATTCTCGTGGATACAGCGATTATCGAGTTTATCATTATTCTCGTGGATACAGTGATTCTTAAATTCTTTATTATTCTCATGCATACAGTGATTATCGAATTCTTCATTATTCTCGTCGATACAGTGATTATCAACTTCTTCATTATTCTCGTGGATACAGCGATTGTCGAGTTCATCATTATTCTTGTGGATACAGCGATTGCCGAGTTCATCATTATTCTCGTGGATACAGCGATTATTAAATTCTTCATTATTCTCATGGATACAGCGATTGTCGAGTTCATCATTATTCTCGTGGATACAGCGATTTTTAAATTCTTCATTATTCTCGTGGATACAGCGATTATCGAGTTCATCATTATTCTCGTGGATACAGTGATTCTTAAATTCTTCATTATTCTCGTGGATACAGAGATTGTCGAGTTCATCATTATTCTCGTGGATACAGTGATTGTCGAGTTCATCTATATTCTCGTGGATACAGCGATTTTTAAATTCTTCATTATTTTCGTAGATACAGTGATTATCAACTTCTTCATTATTCTCGTCAATACAGCAATTTTTTAATTCTTTATTATTCTCGTGGATACAGCGATTATCGAATTCATCATTATTCTCGTGGATACAGCGATTTTTAATTTCTTTATTATTCTCGTAGATACAGTGATTATCAACTTCTTCTCTTTTTTCGTCAATACAGCAAGTTTAAAATTCTTTATTATTCTCATGGATACAGCGATTATCGAATTCATCCTTATTCTCGTGGATACAGCGATTTTTAAATTCTTTATTATTCTCATTGATACAGCGATTGTCGAGTTCATCATTATTCTCGTGGGTACAGCGATTATGAAATTCTTCGTTATTCTCATGGATACAGCGATTTTTAAATTCTTCTTTATTCTCGTGGATATAGCGATTATCAAGTTCATCATTATTCTCGTGGATACAGTGATTCTTAAATTCTTCATTATTCTCATGGATACAGCGATTATCGAATTCGTCATTATTCTCGTAAATAGAGTGATTATCAACTTCTTTATTATTCTCGTGGATACAGCAATCTTTAAATTCTTCATTATTCTCATTGATACAGCGATTATCGACTTCATCATTATTCTCGTGGATACAGCGATTTTTAAATTCTTAATTATTCTCATGGATACAGCGATTGTCGAGTTCATCAATATACTCGTGGATACAGCGATTATCAAATTCTTCGTTATTCTCATGGATACAGCGATTATCGAATTCGTTATTTATCTCGTAGATACAGTGATTATCAACTTCTTCATTATTCTCGTGGATACAGCAATTTTTTAATTCTTTATTATTCTCATGGATACAGCGATTATCGAATTCGTCATTATTTTCGTAGATACAGTGATTATCAACATCTTTATTATTCTCGTGAATACAGCGATTGTCGAGTTCATCATTATTCTCGTGGATACAGTGATTGTCGAGTTCATCATTGTTCTCGTGGATACAGCGATTTTTAAATTCTTCATTATTCTCGTGGAAACAGCGAGTATCGAGTTCATCATTATTCTCGTGGATACAGTGATTCTTAAATTCTTCATTATTTTCGTGGATACAGCGATTGTCGAGTTCATCATTATTCTCGTGGATACAGTGATTGTCGAGTTCATCATTATTCTCGTGGATACAGCGATTTTCAAATTCTTCATTATTTTCGTAGATACAGTGATTATCAACTTCTTCATTATTCTCGTCAATACAGCAATTTTTAAATTCTTCATTATTCTCATGGATACAGCGATTATCGAATTCATCATTATTCTTCGGGATAAAGCGATTGTTAAATTCTTCATTATTCTCATGGATACAGCGATTGTCGAGTTCATCATTATTTTCATGGGTACAGCGATTATCAAATTCTTCGTTATTCTCATGGATACAGCGATTTTTAAATTCTTCATTATTCTCGTAGATACAGTGATTATCAACTTCTTCATTATTCTCGTCAATACAGCAATTTTTTAATTCGTCATTATTCTCATGGATACAGCGATTATTGAATTTATCATTATTCTCGTGGATACAGGGATTTTCAAATTCCTCATTATTCTCATGGATACAGCGATTGTCGAGTTCATCATTTATTTCGTGGGTACAGCGATTATCAAAATCTTCGTTATTCTCATGAATACAGCGATTTTAAAATTCTTCATTATTCTCATTGATACAGCGATTATCAAGTTCATCATTATTCTCGTGGATACAGTGATTCTTAAGATCTTCATTATTCTCATGGATACAGCGATTATCGAATTCGTTATTATTCTCGTAGATACAGTGATTATCAACTTCTTCATTATTCTCGTGGATACAGCAATTTTTAAATTCTTTATTATTCTCATGGATACGGCGATTATCGAATTCGTCGTTATTCTCGTAGATACAGTGATTATCAACTTCTTCATTATTCTTGTTGATACTGCAATTTTTGAATTCTTAATTATTCTTATGGATACAGCGATTATCGAATTCATCATTATTCTCGTGGATACAGCGATTTTTAAATTCTTTATTATTCTCATGGATACAGCGATTATCGAATTCGTCATTATTCTCGTAGATACAGTGATTATCAACTTCTTTATTATTCTCGTGGATACAGCAATTTTTTAATTCTTTATTATTCTCATGGATACAGCGATTATCGCATTCTTAATTTTTCTCGTGGATACAGCGATTATGAAATTCTGCTTTATTTTCATGGATACGGCGAATATCGAATTCGTCATTATTCTCGTAGATACAGCGATTATCAACTTCTTCGTTATTCTCATGGATGCAGCGATTATCGAATTCGTCATTATTCGCGTAGATACAGCGATTATCAAATTCATCATTATTCTCGTGGATACAGCGATTGTCGAGTTCATCATTATTCTCGTAAAAACAGCGATTATCAAATTCATCATTATTCTCGTGGATACAGCGATTATCGAGTTTATCATTATTCTCGTGGATACAGTGATTCTTAAATTCGTCATTATTCTCGTAGATGCAGTGATTATCGAATTCATCATTATTCTCGTAGATACAGTGATTAACAACTTCTTCATTATTCTCGTAGATACAGCGATAGTCGAGTTCATCATTATTCTCGTGGATACAGCGATTTTTAAATTCTTTATTATTCTCATGGATACAGCGATTATCGAATTCGTCATTATTCTCGTAGATACAGCGATTATCAACTTCTTCGTTATTCTCATGGATGATGCGATTATCGAATTCGTCATTATTCGCGTAGATACGGCGATTATGAAATTCATCATTATTCTCGTGGATACAGCAATTGTCGAGTTCATCATTATTCTCGTAAAAACAGCGATTACCAAATTCATCATTATTCTCGTGGATACAGCGATTATCGAGTTCATCATTATTCTCGTGGATACAGTGATTCTCAAATTCTTCATTATTCTCATGGATACAGTGATTATCGAATTCTTCATTATTCTCGTAGATACAGTGATTATCAACTTCTTCATTATTCTCGTGGATACAGCGATTGTCGAGTTCATCATTATTCTCGTGGATACAGCGATTGTCGAGTTCATCATTATTCTCGTGAATACAGCGATTATTAAATTCTTTATTATTCTCATGGATACAGCGATTATCGAATTCGTCGTTATTCTCGTAGATAGAGTGATTATCAACTTCTTCATTATTCTCGATGATACAGCATTTTTTAAATTCTTCATTATTCTTATGGATACAGCGATTATCGAATTCATCATCATTCTCGTGGATACAGCGATCTTTAAATTCTTTATTATTCTCATGGATACAGCGATTATCGAATTCGTCATTATTCTCGTAGATACAGTGATTATCAACTTCTTTATTATTCTCGTGGATACAGCAATTTTTAAATTCTTCATTATTCTCATGGATACAGCGATTATCGAATTCATCATTTTTCTCGTGGATACAGCGAATATTAAATTCTTCTTTATTTTCATGGATACAGCGAATATCGAATTCGTCATTATTCTCATAGATACAGCGATTATCAACTTCTACGTTATTCTCATGGATGCAGCGATTATCGAATTCGTCATTACTCGCGTAGATACAGCGAGCATCAAATTCATCATTATTCTCGTGGATACAGCGATTGTCGAGTTCATCATTATTCTCGTAAAAACAGCGATTATCAAATTCATCATTATTCTCGTGGATACAGCGATTATCGAGTTTATCATTATTTTCGTGGATACAGTGATTCTTAAATTCTTTATTATTCTCATGGATACACCGATTATCGAATTCTTCATTATTCTCGTAGATACAGTGTCTATCAACTTCTTTATTATTCTCGTGGATACAGCGATTTTTAAATTCTTTATTATTCTCATGGATACAGCGATTATCGAATTCGTCATTATTCTCGTAGATACAGCGATTATCAACTTCTTCGTTATTCTCATGGATGCAGCGATTATCGAATTCGTCATTATTCGCGTAGATACAGCGATTATCAAATTCAGCATTATTCTCGTGGATACAGCGATTGTCGAGTTCATCATTATTCTCGTAAAAACAGCGATTATCAAATTCATCATTATTCTCGTGGATACAGCGATTATCGAGTTCATCATTATTCTCGTGGATACAGTGATTCTCAAATTCTTCATAATTCTCATGGATACAGTGATTATCGAATTCTTTATTATTCTCGTAGATACAGTGATTATCAACTTCTTCATTATTCTCGTGGATACAGCGATTGTCGAGTTCATCATTATTCTCGTGGATACAGCGATTGTCGAGTTCATCATTATTCTCGTGGATACAGCGATTATTGAATTCGTCATTATTCTCGTAGATACAGTGTATATCAACTTCTTTATTATTCTCGTGGATACAGCAATTTTTAAATTCTTTATTATTTTCATGGATACGGCGATTATCGAATATATCATTTTTCTCGTTGATACAGCGATTATTAAATTCTTCTTTATTTTCATGGATACAGCGAATATCGAATTCGTCATTATTCTCGTAGATAAGGTGATTATCAACTTCTTTATTATTCTCGTGGATACAGCAATTTTTAAATTCTTCATTATTCTCATGGATACAGCGATTATCGAATTCATCATTTTTCTCGTGGATACAGCGATTATTAAATTCTTTATTATTTTCATGGATACGGCGATTATCGAATATATCATTTTTCTCGTTGATACAGCGATTATTAAATTCTTCTTTATTTTCATGGATACAGCGAATATCGAATTCGTCATTATTCTCGTAGATAAGGTGATTATCAACTTCTTTATTATTCTCGTGGATACAGCAATTTTTAAATTCTTCATTATTCTCATGGATACAGCGATTATCGAATTCATCATTTTTCTCGTGGATACAGCGATTATTAAATTCTTCTTTATTTTCATGGATACAGCGAATATTTAATTCGTCATTATTCCCGTAGATACAGCGATTATCAACTTCTTCATTATTGTCATGGATGCAGCGATTATCGAATTCGTCATTCTTCGCGTAGATACAGCGATTATCAAATTCATCATTATTCTCGTGGATACAGCGATTGTCGAGTTCATCATTATTCTCGTTAAAACAGCGATTATCGAATTCATCATTATTCTCGTGGATACAGCGATTATCGAGTTTATCATTATTCTCGTGGATACGGTGATTCTCAAATTCTTTATTATTCTCATGCATACAGTGATTATCGAATTCTTCATTATTCTCGTCGATACAGTGATTATCAACTTCTTCATTATTCTCGTGGATACAGCGATTGTCGAGTTCATCATTATTCTTGTGGATACAGCGATTGTCGAGTTCATCATTATTCTCGTGGATACAGCGATTATTGCATTCTTCATTATTCTCATGGATACAGCGATTGTCGAGTTCATCATTATTCTCGTGGATACAGCGATTTTTAAATTATTCATTATTCTCGTGGATACAGCGATTATCGAGTTCATCATTATTCTCGTGGATACAGTGATTCTTAAATTCTTCATTATTCTCGTGGATACAGAGATTGTCGAGTTTATCATTATTCTCGTGGATACAGTGATTGTCGAGTTCATCTATATTCTCGTGGATACAGCGATTTTTAAATTCTTCATTATTTTCGTAGATACAGTGATTATCAACTTCTTCATTATTCTCGTCAATACAGCAATTTTTTAATTCTTTATTATTCTCATGGATACAGCGATTATCGAATTCATCATTATTCTCGTGGATACAGCGATTTTTAATTTCTTTATTATTCTCGTAGATACAGTGATTATCAACTTCTTCTCTTTTTTCGTCAATACAGCAAGTTTAAAATTCTTCATTATTCTCATGGATACAGCGATTATCGAATTCATCCTTATTCTCGTGGATACAGCGATTTTTAAATTCTTTATTATTCTCATTGATACAGCGATTGTCGAGTTCATCATTATTCTCGTGGGTACAGCGATTATGAAATTCTTCGTTATTCTCATGGATACAGCGATTTTTAAATTCTTCTTTATTCTCGTGGATATAGCGATTATCAAGTTCATCATTATTCTCGTGGATACAGTGATTCTTAAATTCTTCATTATTCTCATGGATACAGCGATTATCGAATTCGTCATTATTCTCGTAAATAGAGTGATTATCAACTTCTTCATTATTCTCGTGGATACAGCAATCTTCAAATTCTTCATTATTCTCATTGATACAGCGATTATCGACTTCATCATTATTCTCGTGGATACAGCGATTTTTAAATTCTTCATTATTCTCATGGATACAGCGATTGTCGAGTTCTTAAATATTCTCGTGGATACAGCGATTATCAAATTCTTCGTTATTCTCATGGATACAGCGATTATCGAATTCGTTATTTATCTCGTAGATACAGTGATTATCAACTTCTTCATTATTCTCGTGGATACAGCAATTTTTTAATTCTTTATTATTCTCATGGATACAGCGATTATCGAATTCGTCATTATTTTCGTAGATACAGTGATTATCAACATCTTTATTATTCTCGTGAATACAGCGATTGTCGAGTTCATCATTATTCTCGTGGATACAGTGATTGTCGAGTTCATCATTGTTCTCGTGGATACAGCGATTTTTAAATTCTTCATTATTCTCGTGGAAACAGCAAGTATCGAGTTCATCATTATTCTCGTGGATACAGTGATTCTTAAATTCTTCATTATTTTCGTGGATACAGCGATTGTCGAGTTCATTATTATTCTCGTGGATACAGTGATTGTCGAGTTCATCATTATTCTCGTGAATACAGCGATTTTCAAATTCTTCATTATTTTCGTAGATACAGTGATTATCAACTTCTTCATTATTCTCGTCAATACAGCAATTTTTAAATTCTTCATTATTCTCATGGATACAGCGATTATCGAATTCATCATTATTCTTCGGGATAAAGCGATTGTTAAATTCTTCGATATTCTCATGGATACAACGATTGTCGAGTTCATCATTATTTTCATGGGTACAGCGATTATCAAATTCTTCGTTATTCTCATGGATACAGCGATTTTTAAATTCTTCATTATTCTCGTAGATACAGTGATTATCAACTTCTTCATTATTCTCGTCAATACAGCAAATTTTTAATTCTTCATTATTCTCATGGATACAGCGATTATTGAATTTATCATTATTCTCGTGGATACAGGGATTTTTAAATTCCTCATTATTCTCATGGATACAGCGATTGTCGAGTTCATCATTTATTTCGTGGGTACAGCGATTATCAAAATCTTCGTTATTCTCATGAATACAGCGATTTTAAAATTCTTCATTATTCTCGTTGATACAGCGATTATCAAGTTCATCATTATTCTCGTGGATACAGTGATTCTTAGGATCTTCATTATTCTCATGGATACAGCGATTATCGAATTCGTTATTATTCTCGTAGATACAGTGATTATCAACTTCTTCATTATTCTCGTGGATACAGCAATTTTTAAATTCTTTATTATTCTCATGGATACAGCGATTATCGAATTCGTCGTTATTCTCGTAGATACAGTGATTATCAACTTTTTCATTATTCTTGTTGATACTGCAATTTTTGAATTCTTAATTATTCTTATGGATACAGCGATTATCGAATTCATCATTATTCTCGTGGATACATCGATTTTTAAATACTTTATTATTCTCATGGATACAGCGAATATCGAATTCGTCATTATTCTCGTAGATACAGTGATTATCAACTTCTTTATTATTCTCGTGGATACAGCAATTTTTTAATTCTTCATTATTCTCATGGATACAGCGATTATCGCATTCTTAATTTTTCTCGTGGATACAGCGATTATGAAATTCTGCTTTATTTTTATGGATACGGCGAATATCGAATTCGTCATTATTCTCGTAGATACAGCGATTATCAACTTCTTCGTTATTCTCATGGATGCAGCGATTGTCGAATTCGTCATTATTCGCGTAGATACAGCGATTATCAAATTCATCATTATTCTCGTGGATACAGCGATTGTCGAGTTCATCATTATTCTCGTAAAAACAGCGATTATCAAATTCATCATTATTCTCGTGGATACAGCGATTATCGAGTTCATCATTATTCTCGTGGATACAGTGATTCTTAAATTCGTCATTATTCTCGTAGATGCAGTGATTATCGAATTCATCATTATTCTCGTAGATACAGTGATTAACAACTTCTTCATTATTCTCGTGGATACAGCGATTGTCGAGTTCATCATTATTCTCGTGGATACAGCGATTTTTAAATTCTTTATTATTCTCATGGATACAGCGATTATCGAATTCGTCATTATTCTCGTAGATACAGCGATTATCAACTTCTTCGTTATTCTCATGGATGATGCGATTATCGAATTCGTCATTATTCGCGTAGATACGGCGATTATGAAATTCATCATTATTCTCGTGGATACAGCAATTGTCGAGTTCATCATTATTCTCGTAAAAACAGCGATTATCAAATTCATCATTATTCTCGTGGATACAGCGATTATCGAGTTCATCATTATTCTCGTGGATACAGTGATTCTCAAATTCTTCATTATTCTCATGGATACAGTGATTATCGAATTCTTCATTATTCTCGTAGATACAGTGATTATCAACTTCTTCATTATTCTCGTGGATACAGCGATTGTCGAGTTCATCATTATTCTCGTGGATACAGCGATTGTCGAGTTCATCATTATTCTCGTGAATACAGCGATTATTAAATTCTTTATTATTCTCATGGATACAGCGATTGTCGAGTTCATCATTATTCTCGTGGATACAGCGATTTTTAAATTCTTCATTATTCTCGTGGATACAGCGATTATCGAGTTCATCATTATTCTCGTGGATACAGTGATTCTTAAATTCTTCATTATTCTCGTAGATACAGTGATTATCAACTTCTTTATTATTCTCGTCAATACAGCAATTTTTAAATCATTTATTATTCTCATGGGTACAGCGATTATCGAATTCATCATTATTCTCGTGGATACAGCGATTTTTAAATTCTTCATTATTCTCATCGATACAGCGATTGTCGAGTTCATCATTATTCTCGTGGGTACAGCGATTATAAAATTCTTTGTTATTCTCATGGATACAGCGATTATCGTATTCGTCATTATTCTCGTAGATACAGTGATTATCAACTTCTTCATTATTCTCATGGATACAGCAATCTTTAAATTTTTCATTATTCTCATTGATACAGCGATTATCGAATTCATCATTATTCTCGTGGATACAGCGATTTTTAAATTCTTCATTATTCTCATGGATAGAGCGATTGTCGAGTTCATCAATATTCTCGTGGATACAGCGATTATCAAATTCTTCGTTATTCTCATGGATACAGCGAATATCGAATTCGTCATTATTCTCGTAGATACAGTGATTATCAACTTCTTCATTATTCTCGTGGATACAGCAATTTTTTAATTCTTTATTATTCTCATGGATACAGCGATTATCGAATTCGTCATTATTCTCGTAGATACAGTGATTATCAACTTCTTTATTATTCTCGTGAATACAGCGATTGTCGAGTTTATCATTATTCTCGTGGATACAGTGATTGTCGAGTTCATCATTATTCTCGTGGATACAGCGATTTTTAAATTCTTTATTATTTTCGTGGAAACAGCGATTATCGAGTTCATCATTATTCTCGTGGATACAGTGATTCTTAAATTCTTCATTATTTTCGTGGATACAGCGATTGTCGAGTTCATCATTATTCTCGTGGATCCAGTGATTGTCGAGTTCATCATCATTCTCGTGGATACAGCGATTTTTAAATTCTTCATTATTTTCGTAGATACAGTGATTATAAATTTCTTTATTATTCTCGTGAATACAGCAATTTTTCAATTCTTTATTATTCTCATGGATACAGCGATTATCGAATTCATCATTATTCTCGTGGATACAGCGATTTTCAAATTCCTCATTATTCTCATGGATACAGCGATTGTCGAGTTCATCATTTATCTCGTGGGTACAGCGATTATCAAATTCTTCGTTATTCTCATAGATACAGCGATTTTTAAATTCTTCATTATGTTCATGGATACAGCGATTATCGAATTCATCATTATTCTCGTGGATAGAGCGATTTTTAAATTCTTTATTATTCTCATGGATACAGCGATTATCGAATTCGTCATTATTCTCGTAGATACAGTGATTATCAACTTCTTTATTATTCTCGTGGATACAGCAATTTTAAAATTCTTCATTATCCTCATGGATACAGCGATTATCGAATTCATCATTTTTCTCGTGGATACAGCGATTATTAAATTCTTCTTTATTTTCATGGATACAGCGAATATCGAATTCGTCATTATTTTCGTAGATACAGCGATTATCAACTTCTTCGTCATTCTCATGGATGCAGCGATTATCGAATTCGTCATTATTCGCGTAGATACAGCGATTATCAAATTCATCATTATTCTCGTGGATACAGCGATTGTCGAGTTCATCATTATTCTCGTAAAAACAGCGATTGTCAACCTCATCATTATTCTCGTGGATACAGCGATTATCGAGTTTATCATTATTCTCGTGGATACAGTGATTCTCAAATCCTTCATTATTCTCATGGATACAGTCATTATCGAATTCTTCATTATTCTCGTAGATACAGTGATTATCAACTTCTTCATTATTCTCGTGGATACAGCGATTGTCGAGTTCATCATTATTCTCGTGGATACAGCGATTGTCGAGTTCATCATTATTCTCGTGGATACAGCGATTATTAAGATCTTCATTATTCTCATGGATACAGCGATTGTCGAGCTCATCATTATTCTCGTGGATACAGGGATTTTTTAATTCTTCATTATTCTCGTGGATACAGCGATTATCGAGTTCATCATTATTCTCGTGGATACAGTGATTCTTAAATTCTTCATTATTCTCGTGGATACAGCGATTGTCGAGTTCATCATTATTCTCGTAGATACAGTGATTGTCGAGTTCATCATTATTCTCGTGGATACAGCGATTTTTAAATTCTTCATTATTCTCGTAGATACAGTGATTATCAACTCCTTCATTATTCTCGTCAATACAGCGATTTTTTAATTCTTCATTATTCTCATCGATACAGCGATTGTCGAGTTCATCATTATTCTCGTGGGTACAGCGATTATGAAATTCTTCGTTATTCTCATGGATACAGCGATTTTTGAATTCTTCATTATTCTCGACGATATAGCGATTATCAAGTTCGTTATTATTCTCGTGGATACAGTGATTCTTAAATTCTTCATTATTCTCATGGATACAGCGATGATCGAATTCGTCATTATTCTCGTAGATACAGTGATTATCAACTTCTTCATTATTCTCGTGGATACAGCAATCTTTAAATTCTTCATTATTCTCATTAATACAGCGATTATCGACTTCATCATTATTCTCGTGGATACAGCGATTTTTAAATTCTTCATTATTCTCATGGATACAGCGATTGTCGAGTTCATCAATATTCTCGTGGATACAGCGATTATCAAATTCTTCGTTATTCTCATGGATACAGCGATTATCGAATTCGTCATTATTCTCGTAGATACAGTGATTATCAACTTCTTTATTATTCTCGTGGATACAGCTATTTTTCAATTCTTCATTATTCTCATGGATACAGCGATTATCGAATTCGTCATTATTCTCGTAGATACAGTGATTATTAACTTCTCTATTATTCTCGTGGATACAGCGATTGTCGAGTTCATCCCTATTCTCGTGGATACAGTGATTGTCGGGTTCATCATTATTCTCGTGGATACAGCGATTTTTAAATTCTTCATTATTCTCGTGGGAACAGCGATTATGGAGTTCATCATTATTCTCGTGGATACAGTGATTCTTAAATTCTTTATTATTCTCGTGGATACAGCGATTGTCGAGTTCATCATTATTCTCGTGGATACAGTGATTGTCGAGTTCATCGATATTCTCGTGGATACAGCGATTTTTGAATTCTTTATTATTCTTGTAGATACAGTGATTATCAACTTCTTCATTATTCTCGTCAATACAGCAATTTTTTAATTCTTCATTATTCTCATGGATACAGCGATTATCGAATTCATCATTATTCTCGGGGATACAGCGATTTTCAAATTCTTCATTATTCTCATGGATACAGCGATTGTCGAGTTCATCATTATTCTCATGGGTACAGCGATTATCAAATTCTTCGTTATTTTCAACGATACAGCGATTTTTAAATTCTTTATTATTCTCGTGGATATAGCGATTATCAAGTTCATCATTATTCTCGTAGATGCAGTGATTCTTAAATTCTTCATTATTCTCATGGATACAGCGATTATCTTATTCGTCATTATTCTCGTAGATACAGTGATTATCAACTTCTTCATTATTCTCGTGGATACAGCGATTGTCGAGTTCATCATTATTCTCGTGGATACAGCGATTGTCGAGTTCATCATTATTCTCGTGGATACAGCGATTATCGAATTCGTCATTATTCTCGTAGATCCAGTGATTATCAACTTCTTCATTATTTTCGTCAATACAGCAATTTTTTAATTCTTCATTATTCTCATGGATACAGCGATTATCGAATTCATCATTATTCTCGTGGATACAGCGCTTTTTAATTTCTTTATTATTCTCGTAGATACAGTGATTATCAACTTCTTCATTATTCTCGTCAATACAGCAAGTTTAAAATTCTTCATTATTCTCATGGATACAGCGAATATCGAATTCGACATTATTCTCGTAGATAAGGTGATTATCAACTTCTTTATTATTCTCGTGGATACAGCAATTTTTAAATTCTTCATTATTCTCATGAATACAGCGATTATCGAATTCATCATTTTTCTCGTGGATACAGCGATTATTAAATTCTTCTTTATTTTCATGGATACAGCGAAGATTTAATTCGTCATTATTCTCGTAGATACAGCGATTATCAACTTCTTCGTTATTCTCATGGATGCAGCGATTATCGAATTCGTCATTATTCGCGTAGATACAGCGATTATCAAATTCATCATTATTCTCGTGGATACAGCGATTGTCGAGTTCATCATTATTCTCGTTAAAACAGCGATTATCAAATTCATCATTATTCTCGTGGATACAGCGATTATCGAGTTTATCATTATTCTCGTGGATACAGTGATTCTCAAATTCTTTATTATTCTCATGCATACAGTGATTATCGAATTCTTCATTATTCTCGTCGATACAGTGATTATCAACTTCTTCATTATTCTCGTGGATACAGCGATTGTCGAGTTCATCATTATTCTTGTGGATACAGCGATTGTCGAGTTCATCATTATTCTCGTGGATACAGCAATTATTAAATTCTTCATTATTCTCATGGATACAGCGATTGTCGAGTTCATCATTATTCTCGTGGATACAGCGATTTTTAAATTCTTCATTATTCTCGTGGATACAGCGATTATCGAGTTCATCATTATTCTCGTGGATACAGTGATTGTCGAGTTCATCTATATTCTCGTGGATACAGCGATTTTTAAATTCTTCATTATTTTCGTAGATACAGTGATTATCAACTTCTTCATTATTTTCGTCAATACAGCAATTTTTTAATTCTTCATTATTCTCATGGATACAGCGATTATCGAATTCATCATTATTCTCGTGGATACGGCGATTTTTAATTTCTTTATTATTCTCGTAGATACAGTGATTATCAACTTCTTCATTATTCTCGTCAATACAGCAAGTTTAAAATTCTTCATTATTCTCATGGATACAGCGATTATCGAATTCATCCTTATTCTCGTGGATACAGCGATTTTTAAATTCTTTATTATTCTCCTTGATACAGCGATTGTCGAGTTCATCATCGTTCTCGTGGGTACAGCGATTATGAAATTCTTCGTTATTCTCATGGATACAGCGATTTTTAAATTCTTCTTTATTCTCGTGGATATAGCGATTATCAAGTTCATCATTATTCTCGTGGATACAGTGATTCTTAAATTCTTCATTATTCTCATGGATACAGCGATTATCGAATTCGTCATTATTCTCGTAGATAGAGTGATTATCAACTTCTTCATTATTCTCGTGGATACAGCAATCTTTCAATTCTTCATTATTCTAATTGATACAGCGATTATCGAATTCATCATTATTCTCGTGGATACAGCGATTTTTAAATTCTTTATTATTTTCATGGATACAGCGATTGTCGAGTTCATCAATATTCTCGTGGATACAGCGATTATCAAATTCTTCGTTATTCTCATGGATACAGCGATTATCGAATTCGTTATTATTCTCGTAGATACAGTGATTATCAACTTCTTCATTATTCTCGTGAATACAGCAATTTTTTAATACTTTATTATTCTCATGGATACAGCGATTATCGAATTCGTCATTATTTTTGTAGATACAGTGATTATCAACTTCTTTATTATTCTCGTGAATACAGCGATTGTCGAGTTCATCATTATTCTCGTGGATACAGTGATTGTCGAGTTTATCATTGTTCTCGTGGATACAGCGATTTTTAACTTCTTCATTATTCTCGTGGAAACAGCGATTATCGAGTTCATCATTATTCTCGTGGATACAGTGATTCTTAAATTCTTCATTATTTTCGTGGATACAGCGATTGTCGAGTTCATCATTATTCTCGTGGATACAGTGATTGTCGAGTTCATCATTATTCTCGTGGATACAGCGATTTTTAAATTCTTCATTATTTTCGTAGATACAGTGATTATCAACTTCTTCATTATTCTCGTCAATACAGCAATTTTTAAATTCTTCATTATTCTCATGGATACAGCGATTATCGAATTCATCATTATTCTTCGGGATACAGCGATTGTTAAATTCTTCATTATTCTCATGGATACAGCGATTGTCGAGTTCATCATTATTTTCATGGGTACAGCGATTATCAAATTCTTCGTTATTCTCATGGATACAGCGATTTTTAAATTCTTTATTATTCTCGTAGATACAGTGATTATCAACTTCTTTATTATTCTCGTCAATACAGCAATTTTTTAATTCTTCATTATTCTCATGGATACAGCGATTATCGAATTTATCATTATTCTCGTGGATACAACGATTTTTAAATTCCTCATTATTCTCATGGATACAGCGATTGTCGAGTTCATCATTTATCTCGTGGGTACAGCGATTATCAAATTCTTCGTTATTCTCATGAATACAGCGATTTAAAAATTCTTCATTATTCTCGTTGATACAGCGATTATCAAGTTCATCATTATTCTCGTGGATACAGTGATTCTTAAGAACTTCATTATTCTCATGGATACAGCGATTATCGAATTCGTTATTATTCTTGTAGATACAGTGATTATCAACTTCTTCATTATTCTCGTGGATACAGCAATTTTGAAATTCTTTATTATTCTCATGGATACAGCGATTATTGAATTCGTCGTTATTCTCGTAGATACAGTGATTATCAACTTCTTCATTATTCTCGTTGATACTGCAATTTTTGAATTCTTCATTATTCTTATGGATACAGCGATTATCGAATTCATCATCATTCTCGTGGATACAGCGATTTTTAAATTCTTTATTATTCTCATGGAAACAGTGATTATCGAATTCGTCATTATTCTCGTAGATTCAGTGATTATCAACTTCTTTATTATTCTCGTGGATACAGCAATTTTTTAATTCTTCATTATTCTCATGGATACAGCGATTATCGCATTCATCATTTTTCTCGTGGATACAGCGATTATGAAATTCTCCTTTATTTTCATGGATACGGCGAATATCGAATTCGTCATTATTCTCGTAGATACAGCGATAATGAACTTCTTCGTTATTCTCATGGATGCAGCGATTATCGAATTCGTCATTATTCGCGTAGATACAGCGATGATCAAATTCATCATTATTCTCGTGGATACAGCGATTGTCGAGTTCATCATTATTCTCGTAAAAACAGCGATTATCAAATTCATCATTATTCTCGTGGATACAGCGATTATCGAGTTCATCATTATTCTCGTGGATACAGTGATTCTTAAATTCTTCATTATTCTCATAAATACAGTGATTATCGAATTCTTCATTATTCTCGTAGATACAGTGATTATCAACTTCTTCATTATTCTCGTGGATACAGCGATTGTCGAGTTCATCATTATTCTCGTGGATACAGCGATTTTTAAATTCTTTATTATTCTCATGGATACAGCAATTATCGAATTCGTCATTATTCTCGTAGATACAGTGATTATCGAATTCATCATTATTCTCGTAGATACAGTGATCAACAACTTCTTCATTATTCTCGTGGATACAGCGATTGTCGAGTTCATCATTATTCTCGTGGATACAGCGATTTTTAAATTCTTCATTATTCTCATGGATACAGCGATTATCGAATTCATCATTATTCTCGTAGATACAGCGATTATCAACTTCTTCGTTATTCTCATGGATGCAGCGATTATCGAATTCGTCATTATTCTCGTAGATACGGTGATTATCAACTTCTTCATTATTCTCGTGGATACAGCGATTGTCGAGTTCATCATTTATCTCGTGGGTACAGCGATTATCAAATTCTTCGTTATTCTTATGGATACAGCGATTTTTAAATTCTTCATTATTCTCGTTGATACAGCGATTATCAAGTTCATCATTATTCTCGTGGATACAGTGATTCTTAAATTCTTCATTATTCTCATGGATACAGTGATTATCGAATTTGTCATTATTCTCGTAGATACAGTGATTATCAACTTCTTCATTATTCTCGTTGATACAGCAATTTTTAAATTCTTCATTATTCTCATGGATACAGCGATTATCGAATTCATCATTATTCTCGTGGATACAGCGATTTTTAAATTCTTTATTATTCTCATGGATACAGCGATTATCGAATTCGTCATTATTTTCGTAGATACAGTGATTATCAACTTCTTTATTATTCTCGTGGATACAGCAATTTTTAAATTCTTTATTATTCTCATGGATACAGCGATTATCGAATTCATCATTTTTCTCGTGGATACAGCGATTATTAAATTCTTCTTTATTTTCATGGATACAGCGAATATCGAATTCGTCATTATTCTCGTAGATACAGCGATTATCAACTTCTTCGTCATTCTCATGGATGCAGCGATTATCGAATTCGTCATTATTCGCGTAGATACAGCGATTATCAAATTCATCATTATTCTCGTGGATACAGCGATTGTCGAGTTCATCATTATTCTCGTAAAAACAGCGATTATCAACCTCATCATTATTCTCGTGGATACAGCGATTATCGAGTTCATCATTATTCTCGTGGATACAGTGATTCTTAAATTCGTCATTATTCTCGTAGATGCAGTGATTATCGAATTCATCATTATTCTCGTAGATACAGTGATTAACAACTTCTTCATTATTCTCGTGGATACAGCGATTGTCGAGTTCATCATTATTCTCGTGGATACAGCGATTTTTGAATTTTTTATTATTCTCATGGATACAGCGATTATCGAATTCGTCATTATTCTCGTAGATACAGCGATTATCAACTTCTTCGTTATTCTCATGGATGATGCGATTATCGAATTCGTCGATATTCGCGTAGATACGGCGATTATGAAATTCATCATTATTCTCGTGGATACAGCAATTGTCGAGTTCATCATTATTCTCGTAAAAACAGCGATTACCAAATTCATCATTATTCTCGTGGATACAGCGATTATCGAGTTCATCATTATTCTCGTGGATACAGTGATTCTCAAATTCTTCATTATTCTCATGGATACAGTGATTATCGAATTCTTCATTATTCTCGTAGATACAGTGATTATCAACTTCTTCATTATTCTCGTGGATACAGCGATTGTCGAGTTCATCATTATTCTCGTGGATACAGCGATTGTCGAGTTCATCATTATTCTCGTGAATACAGCGATTATTAAATTCTTTATTATTCTCATGGATACAGCGATTATCGAATTCGTCGTTATTCTCGTAGATAGAGTGATTATCAACTTCTTCATTATTCTCGATGATACAGCATTTTTTAAATTCTTCATTATTCTTATGGATACAGCGATTATCGAATTCATCATTATTCTCGTGGATACAGCGATCTTTAAATTCTTTATTATTCTCATGGATACAGCGATTATCGAATTCGTCATTATTCTCGTAGATACAGTGATTATCAACTTCTTTATTATTCTCGTGGATACAGCAATTTTTAAATTCTTCATTATTCTCATGGATACAGCGATTATCGAATTCATCATTTTTCTCGTGGATACAGCGAATATTAAATTCTTCTTTATTTTCATGGATACAGCGAATATCGAATTCGTCATTATTCTCATAGATACAGCGATTATCAACTTCTACGTTATTCTCATGGATGCAGCGATTATCGAATTCGTCATTACTCGCGTAGATACAGCGATTATCAAATTCATCATTATTCTCGTGGATACAGCGATTGTCGAGTTCATCATTATTCTCGTAAAAACAGCGATTATCAAATTCATCATTATTCTCGTGGATACAGCGATTATCGAGTTTATCATTATTTTCGTGGATACAGTGATTCTTAAATTCTTTATTATTCTCATGGATACACCGATTATCGAATTCTTCATTATTCTCGTAGATACAGTGTCTATCAACTTCTTTATTATTCTCGTGGATACAGCGATTTTTAAATTCTTTATTATTCTCATGGATACAGCGATTATCGAATTCGTCATTATTCTCGTAGATACAGCGATTATCAACTTCTTCGTTATTCTCATGGATGCAGCGATTATCGAATTCGTCATTATTCGCGTAGATACAGCGATTATCAAATTCAGCATTATTCTCGTGGATACAGCGATTGTCGAGTTCATCATTATTCTCGTAAAAACAGCGATTATCAAATTCATCATTATTCTCGTGGATACAGCGATTATCGAGTTCATCATTATTCTCGTGGATACAGTGATTCTCAAATTCTTCATAATTCTCATGGATACAGTGATTATCGAATTCTTTATTATTCTCGTAGATACAGTGATTATCAACTTCTTCATTATTCTCGTGGATACAGCGATTGTCGAGTTCATCATTATTCTCGTGGATACAGCGATTGTCGAGTTCATCATTATTCTCGTGGATACAGCGATTATTGAATTCGTCATTATTCTCGTAGATACAGTGTATATCAACTTCTTTATTATTCTCGTGGATACAGCAATTTTTAAATTCTTTATTATTTTCATGGATACGGCGATTATCGAATATATCATTTTTCTCGTTGATACAGCGATTATTAAATTCTTTTTTATTTTCATGGATACAGCGAATATCTAATTCGTCATTATTCTCGTAGATAAGGTGATTATCAACTTCTTTATTATTCTCGTGGATACAGCAATTTTTAAATTCTTCATTATTCTCATGGATACAGCGATTATCGAATTCATCATTTTTCTCGTGGATACAGCGATTATTAAATTCTTCTTTATTTTCATGGATACAGCGAATATTTAATTCGTCATTATTCCCGTAGATACAGCGATTATCAACTTCTTCATTATTGTCATGGATGCAGCGATTATCGAATTCGTCATTCTTCGCGTAGATACAGCGATTATCAAATTCATCATTATTCTCGTGGATACAGCGATTGTCGAGTTCATCATTATTCTCGTTAAAACAGCGATTATCGAATTCATCATTATTCTCGTGGATACAGCGATTATCGAGTTTATCATTATTCTCGTGGATACGGTGATTCTCAAATTCTTTATTATTCTCATGCATACAGTGATTATCGAATTCTTCATTATTCTCGTCGATACAGTGATTATCAACTTCTTCATTATTCTCGTGGATACAGCGATTGTCGAGTTCATCATTATTCTTGTGGATACAGCGATTGTCGAGTTCATCATTATTCTCGTGGATACAGCGATTATTGCATTCTTCATTATTCTCATGGATACAGCGATTGTCGAGTTCATCATTATTCTCGTGGATACAGCGATTTTTAAATTATTCATTATTCTCGTGGATACAGCGATTATCGAGTTCATCATTATTCTCGTGGATACAGTGATTCTTAAATTCTTCATTATTCTCGTGGATACAGAGATTGTCGAGTTTATCATTATTCTCGTGGATACAGTGATTCTTAAATTCTTCATTATTCTCATGGATACAGCGATTATCGAATTCGTCATTATTCTCGTAAATAGAGTGATTATCAACTTCTTCATTATTCTCGTGGATACAGCAATCTTTAAATTCTTCATTATTCTCATTGATACAGCGATTATCGACTTCATCATTATTCTCGTGGATACAGCGATTTTTAAATTCTTCATTATTCTCATGGATACAGCGATTGTCGAGTTCTTAAATATTCTCGTGGATACAGCGATTATCAAATTCTTCGTTATTCTCATGGATACAGCGATTATCGAATTCGTTATTTATCTCGTAGATACAGTGATTATCAACTTCTTCATTATTCTCGTGGATACAGCAATTTTTTAATTCTTTATTATTCTCATGGATACAGCGATTATCGAATTCGTCATTATTTTCGTAGATACAGTGATTATCAACATCTTTATTATTCTCGTGAATACAGCGATTGTCGAGTTCATCATTATTCTCGTGGATACAGTGATTGTCGAGTTCATCATTGTTCTCGTGGATACAGCGATTTTTAAATTCTTCATTATTCTCGTGGAAACAGCAAGTATCGAGTTCATCATTATTCTCGTGGATACAGTGATTCTTAAATTCTTCATTATTTTCGTGGATACAGCGATTGTCGAGTTCATTATTATTCTCGTGGATACAGTGATTGTCGAGTTCATCATTATTCTCGTGAATACAGCGATTTTCAAATTCTTCATTATTTTCGTAGATACAGTGATTATCAACTTCTTCATTATTCTCGTCAATACAGCAATTTTTAAATTCTTCATTATTCTCATGGATACAGCGATTATCGAATTCATCATTATTCTTCGGGATAAAGCGATTGTTAAATTCTTCATTATTCTCATGGATACAACGATTGTCGAGTTCATCATTATTTTCATGGGTACAGCGATTATCAAATTCTTCGTTATTCTCATGGATACAGCGATTTTTAAATTCTTCATTATTCTCGTAGATACAGTGATTATCAACTTCTTCATTATTCTCGTCAATACAGCAATTTTTTAATTCTCCATTATTCTCATGGATACAGCGATTATTGAATTTATCATTATTCTCGTGGATACAGGGATTTTTAAATTCCTCATTATTCTCATGGATACAGCGATTGTCGAGTTCATCATTTATTTCGTGGGTACAGCGATTATCAAAATCTTCGTTATTCTCATGAATACAGCGATTTTAAAATTCTTCGTTATTCTCGTTGATACAGCGATTATCAAGTTCATCATTATTCTCGTGGATACAGTGATTCTTAGGATCTTTATTATTCTCATGGATACAGCGATTATCGAATTCGTTATTATTCTCGTAGATACAGTGATTATCAACTTCTTCATTATTCTCGTGGATACAGCAATTTTCAAATTCTTTATTATTCTCATGGATACAGCGATTATCGAATTCGTCGTTATTCTCGTAGATACAGTGATTATCAGCTTTTTCATTATTCTTGTTGATACTGCAATTTTTGAATTCTTAATTATTCTTATGGATACAGCGATTATCGAATTCATCATTATTCTCGTGGATACATCGATTTTTAAATACTTTATTATTCTCATGGATACAGCGAATATCGAATTCGTCATTATTCTCGTAGATACAGTGATTATCAACTTCTTTATTATTCTCGTGGATACAGCAATTTTTTAATTCTTCATTATTCTCATGGATACAGCGATTATCGCATTCTTAATTTTTCTCGTGGATACAGCGATTATGAAATTCTGCTTTATTTTCATGGATACAGCGAATATCGAATTCGTCATTATTCTCGTAGATACAGCGATTATCAACTTCTTCGTTATTCTCATGGATGCAGCGATTGTCGAATTCGTCATTATTCGCGTAGATACAGCGATTATCAAATTCATCATTATTCTCGTGGATACAGCGATTGTCGAGTTCATCATTATTCTCGTAAAAACAGCGATTATCAAATTCATCATTATTCTCGTGGATACAGCGATTATCGAGTTCATCATTATTCTCGTGGATACAGTGATTCTTAAATTCGTCATTATTCTCGTAGATGCAGTGATTATCGAATTCATCATTATTCTCGTAGATACAGTGATTAACAACTTCTTCATTATTCTCGTGGATACAGCGATTGTCGAGTTCATCATTATTCTCGTGGATACAGCGATTTTTAAATTCTTTATTATTCTCATGGATACAGCGATTATCGAATTCGTCATTATTCTCGTAGATACAGCGATTATCAACTTCTTCGTTATTCTCATGGATGATGCGATTATCGAATTCGTCATTATTCGCGTAGATACGGCGATTATGAAATTCATCATTATTCTCGTGGATACAGCAATTGTCGAGTTCATCATTATTCTCGTAAAAACAGCGATTATCAAATTCATCATTATTCTCGTGGATACAGCGATTATCGAGTTCATCATTATTCTCGTGGATACAGTGATTCTCAAATTCTTCATTATTCTCATGGATACAGTGATTATCGAATTCTTCATTATTCTCGTAGATACAGTGATTATCAACTTCTTCATTATTCTCGTGGATACAGCGATTGTCGAGTTCATCATTATTCTCGTGGATACAGCGATTGTCGAGTTCATCATTATTCTCGTGAATACAGCGATTATTAAATTCTTTATTATTCTCATGGATACAGCGATTGTCGAGTTCATCATTATTCTCGTGGATACAGCGATTTTTAAATTCTTCATTATTCTCGTGGATACAGCGATTATCGAGTTCATCATTATTCTCGTGGATACAGTGATTCTTAAATTCTTCATTATTCTCGTAGATACAGTGATTATCAACTTCTTTATTATTCTCGTCAATACAGCAATTTTTAAATCATTTATTATTCTCATGGGTACAGCGATTATCGAATTCATCATTATTCTCGTGGATACAGCGATTTTTAAATTCTTCATTATTCTCATCGATACAGCGATTGTCGAGTTCATCATTATTCTCGTGGGTACAGCGATTATAAAATTCTTTGTTATTCTCATGGATACAGCGATGTTTAAATTCTTCATTTTTCTCGTGGATATAGCGATTACCAAGTTCATCATTATTCTCGTCGATACAGTGATTCTTGAATTCTTCATTATTCTCATGGATACAGCGATTATCGAATTCGTCATTATTCTCGTAGATACAGTGATTATCAACTTCTTCATTATTCTCATGGATACAGCAATCTTTAAATTTTTCATTATTCTCATTGATACAGCGATTATCGAATTCATCATTATTCTCGTGGATACAGCGATTTTCAAATTCTTCATTATTCTCATGGATAGAGCGATTGTCGAGTTCATCAATATTCTCGTGGATACAGCGATTATCAAATTCTTCGTTATTCTCATGGATACAGCGAATATCGAATTCGTCATTATTCTCGTAGATACAGTGATTATCAACTTCTTCATTATTCTCGTGGATACAGCAATTTTTCAATTCTTTATTATTCTCATGGATACAGCGATTATCGAATTCGTCATTATTCTCGTAGATACAGTGATTATCAACTTCTTTATTATTCTCGTGAATACAGCGATTGTCGAGTTTATCATTATTCTCGTGGATACAGTGATTGTCGAGTTCATCATTATTCTCGTGGATACAGCGATTTTTAAATTCTTTATTATTTTCGTGGAAACAGCGATTATCGAGTTCATCATTATTCTCGTGGATACAGTGATTCTTAAATTCTTCATTATTTTCGTGGATACAGCGATTGTCGAGTTCATCATTATTCTCGTGGATCCAGTGATTGTCGAGTTCATCATCATTCTCGTGGATACAGCGATTTTTAAATTCTTCATTATTTTCGTAGATACAGTGATTATAAATTTCTTTATTATTCTCGTGAATACAGCAATTTTTCAATTCTTTATTATTCTCATGGATACAGCGATTATCGAATTCATCATTATTCTCGTGGATACAGCGATTTTCAAATTCCTCATTATTCTCATGGATACAGCGATTGTCGAGTTCATCATTTATCTCGTGGGTACAGCGATTATCAAATTCTTCGTTATTCTCATAGATACAGCGATTTTTAAATTCTTCATTATGTTCATGGATACAGCGATTATCGAATTCATCATTATTCTCGTGGATAGAGCGATTTTTAAATTCTTTATTATTCTCATGGATACAGCGATTATCGAATTCGTCATTATTCTCGTAGATACAGTGATTATCAACTTCTTTATTATTCTCGTGGATACAGCAATTTTAAAATTCTTCATTATCCTCATGGATACAGCGATTATCGAATTCATCATTTTTCTCGTGGATACAGCGATTATTAAATTCTTCTTTATTTTCATGGATACAGCGAATATCGAATTCGTCATTATTTTCGTAGATACAGCGATTATCAACTTCTTCGTCATTCTCATGGATGCAGCGATTATCGAATTCGTCATTTCTCGCGTAGATACAGCGATTATCAAATTCATCATTATTCTCGTGGATACAGCGATTGTCGAGTTCATCATTATTCTCGTAAAAACAGCGATTGTCAACCTCATCATTATTCTCGTGGATACAGCGATTATCGAGTTTATCATTATTCTCGTGGATACAGTGATTCTCAAATCCTTCATTATTCTCATGGATACAGTGATTATCGAATTCTTCATTATTCTCGTAGATACAGTGATTATCAACTTCTTCATTATTCTCGTGGATACAGCGATTGTCGAGTTCATCATTATTCTCGTGGATACAGCGATTGTCGAGTTCATCATTATTCTCGTGGATACAGCGATTATTAAGATCTTCATTATTCTCATGGATACAGCGATTGTCGAGCTCATCATTATTCTCGTGGATACAGGGATTTTTTAATTCTTCATTATTCTCGTGGATACAGCGATTATCGAGTTCATCATTATTCTCGTGGATACAGTGATTCTTAAATTCTTCATTATTCTCGTGGATACAGCGATTGTCGAGTTCATCATTATTCTCGTAGATACAGTGATTGTCGAGTTCATCATTATTCTCGTGGATACAGCGATTTTTAAATTCTTCATTATTCTCGTAGATACAGTGATTATCAACTCCTTCATTATTCTCGTCAATACAGCGATTTTTTAATTCTTCATTATTCTCATCGATACAGCGATTGTCGAGTTCATCATTATTCTCGTGGGTACAGCGATTATGAAATTCTTCGTTATTCTCATGGATACAGCGATTTTTGAATTCTTCATTATTCTCGACGATATAGCGATTATCAAGTTCGTTATTATTCTCGTGGATACAGTGATTCTTAAATTCTTCATTATTCTCATGGATACAGCGATGATCGAATTCGTCATTATTCTCGTAGATACAGTGATTATCAACTTCTTCATTATTCTCGTGGATACAGCAATCTTTAAATTCTTCATTATTCTCATTAATACAGCGATTATCGACTTCATCATTATTCTCGTGGATACAGCGATTTTTAAATTCTTCATTATTCTCATGGATACAGCGATTGTCGAGTTCATCAATATTCTCGTGGATACAGCGATTATCAAATTCTTCGTTATTCTCATGGATACAGCGATTATCGAATTCGTCATTATTCTCGTAGATACAGTGATTATCAACTTCTTCATTATTCTCGTGGATACAGCTATTTTTCAATTCTTCATTATTCTCATGGATACAGCGATTATCGAATTCGTCATTATTCTCGTAGATACAGTGATTATCAACTTCTCTATTATTCTCGTGGATACAGCGATTGTCGAGTTCATCCCTATTCTCGTGGATACAGTGATTGTCGGGTTCATCATTATTCTCGTGGATACAGCGATTTTCAAATTCTTCATTATTCTCGTGGGAACAGCGATTATGGAGTTCATCATTATTCTCGTGGATACAGTGATTCTTAAATTCTTTATTATTCTCGTGGATACAGCGATTGTCGAGTTCATCATTATTCTCGTGGATACAGTGATTGTCGAGTTCATCGATATTCTCGTGGATACAGCGATTTTTAAATTCTTTATTATTCTTGTAGATACAGTGATTATCAACTTCTTCATTATTCTCGTCAATACAGCAATTTTTTAATTCTTCATTATTCTCATGGATACAGCGATTATCGAATTCATCATTATTCTCGGGGATACAGCGATTTTCAAATTCTTCATTATTCTCATGGATACAGCGATTGTCGAGTTCATCATTATTCTCATGGGTACAGCGATTATCAAATTCTTCGTTATTTTCAACGATACAGCGATTTTTAAATTCTTTATTATTCTCGTGGATATAGCGATTATCAAGTTCATCATTATTCTCGTAGATGCAGTGATTCTTAAATTCTTCATTATTCTCATGGATACAGCGATTATCTTATTCGTCATTATTCTCGTAGATACAGTGATTATCAACTTCTTCATTATTCTCGTGAATACAGCGATTGTCGAGTTCATCATTATTCTCGTAAAAACAGCGATTATCAAATTCATCATTATTCTCGTGGATACAGCGATTATCGAGTTCATCATTATTCTCGTGGATACAGTGATTCTCAAATTCTTCATAATTCTCATGGATACAGTGATTATCGAATTCTTCATTATTCTCGTAGATACAGTGATTATCAACTTCTTCATTATTCTCGTGGATACAGCGATTGTCGAGTTCATCATTATTCTCGTGGATACAGCGATTGTCGAGTTCATCATTATTCTCGTGGATACAGCGATTATCGAATTCGTCATTATTCTCGTAGATCCAGTGATTATCAACTTCTTCATTATTTTCGTCAATACAGCAATTTTTCAATTCTTCATTATTCTCATGGATACAGCGATTATCGAATTCATCATTATTCTCGTGGATACAGCGCTTTTTAATTTCTTTATTATTCTCGTAGATACAGTGATTATCAACTTCTTCATTATTCTCGTCAATACAGCAAGTTTAAAATTCTTCATTATTCTCATGGATACAGCGAATATCGAATTCGACATTATTCTCGTAGATAAGGTGATTATCAACTTCTTTATTATTCTCGTGGATACAGCAATTCTTAAATTCTTCATTATTCTCATGAATACAGCGATTATCGAATTCATCATTTTTCTCGTGGATACAGCGATTATTAAATTCTTCTTTATTTTCATGGATACAGCGAAGATTTAATTCGTCATTATTCTCGTAGATACAGCGATTATCAACTTCTTCGTTATTCTCATGGATGCAGCGATTATCGAATTCGTCATTATTCGCGTAGATACAGCGATTATCAAATTCATCATTATTCTCGTGGATACAGCGATTGTCGAGTTCATCATTATTCTCGTTAAAACAGCGATTATCAAATTCATCATTATTCTCGTGGATACAGCGATTATCGAGTTTATCATTATTCTCGTGGATACAGTGATTCTCAAATTCTTCATTATTCTCATGCATACAGTGATTATCGAATTCTTCATTATTCTCGTCGATACAGTGATTATCAACTTCTTCATTATTCTCGTGGATACAGCGATTGTCGAGTTCATCATTATTCTTGTGGATACAGCGATTGTCGAGTTCATCATTATTCTCGTGGATACAGCGATTATTAAATTCTTCATTATTCTCATGGATACAGCGATTGTCGAGTTCATCATTATTCTCGTGGATACAGCGATTTTTAAATTCTTCATTATTCTCGTGGATACAGCGATTATCGAGTTCATCATTATTCTCGTGGATACAGTGATTCTTAAATTCTTCATTATTCTCGTGGATACAGAGATTCTCGAGTTCATCATTATTCTCGTGGATACAGTGATTGTCGAGTTCATCTATATTCTCGTGGATACAGCGATTTTTAAATTCTTCATTATTTTCGTAGATACAGTGATTATCAACTTCTTCATTATTTTCGTCAATACAGCAATTTTTTAATTCTTCATTATTCTCATGGATACAGCGATTATCGAATTCATCATTATTCTCGTGGATACAGCGATTTTTAATTTCTTTATTATTCTCGTAGATACAGTGATTATCAACTTCTTCATTATTCTCGTCAATACAGCAAGTTTAAAATTCTTCATTATTCTCATGGATACAGCGATTATCGAATTCATCCTTATTCTCGTGGATACAGCGATTTTTAAATTCTTTATTATTCTCCTTGATACAGCGATTGTCGAGTTCATCATCGTTCTCGTGGGTACAGCGATTATGAAATTCTTCGTTATTCTCATGGATACAGCGATTTTTAAATTCTTCTTTATTCTCGTGGATATAGCGATTATCAAGTTCATCATTATTCTCGTGGATACAGTGATTCTTAAATTCTTCATTATTCTCATGGATACAGCGATTATCGAATTCGTCATTATTCTCGTAGATAGAGTGATTATCAACTTCTTCATTATTCTCGTGGATACAGCAATCTTTCAATTCTTCATTATTCTCATTGATACAGCGATTATCGAATTCATCATTATTCTCGTGGATACAGCGATTTTTAAATTCTTCATTATTTTCATGGATACAGCGATTGTCGAGTTCATCAATATTCTCGTGGATACAGCGATTATCAAATTCTTCGTTATTCTCATGGATACAGCGATTATCGAATTCGTTATTATTCTCGTAGATACAGTGATTATCAACTTCTTCATTATTCTCGTGAATACAGCAATTTTTTAATACTTTATTATTCTCATGGATACAGCGATTATCGAATTCGTCATTATTTTCGTAGATACAGTGATTATCAACTTCTTTATTATTCTCGTGAATACAGCGATTGTCGAGTTCATCATTATTCTTGTGGATACAGTGATTGTCGAGTTTATCATTGTTCTCGTGGATACAGCGATTTTTAACTTCTTCATTATTCTCGTGGAAACAGCGATTATCGAGTTCATCATTATTCTCGTGGATACAGTGATTCTTAAATTCTTCATTATTTTCGTGGATACAGCGATTGTCGAGTTCATCATTATTCTCGTGGATACAGTGATTGTCGAGTTCATCATTATTCTCGTGGATACAGCGATTTTTAAATTCTTCATTATTTTCGTAGATACAGTGATTATCAACTTCTTCATTATTCTCGTCAATACAGCAATTTTTAAATTCTTCATTATTCTCATGGATACAGCGATTATCGAATTCATCATTATTCTTCGGGATACAGCGATTGTTAAATTCTTCATTATTCTCATGGATACAGCGATTGTCGAGTTCATCATTATTTTCATGGGTACAGCGATTATCAAATTCTTCGTTATTCTCATGGATACAGCGATTTTTAAATTCTTTATTATTCTCGTAGATACAGTGATTATCAACTTCTTTATTATTCTCGTCAATACAGCAATTTTTTAATTCTTCATTATTCTCATGGATACAGCGATTATCGAATTTATCATTATTCTCGTGGATACAACGATTTTTAAATTCCTCATTATTCTCATGGATACAGCGATTGTCGAGTTCATCATTTATCTCGTGGGTACAGCGATTATCAAATTCTTCGTTATTCTCATGAATACAGCGATTTAAAAATTCTTCATTATTCTCGTTGATACAGCGATTATCAAGTTCATCATTATTCTCGTGGATACAGTGATTCTTAAGAACTTCATTATTCTCATGGATACAGCGATTATCGAATTCGTTATTATTCTTGTAGATACAGTGATTATCAACTTCTTCATTATTCTCGTGGATACAGCAATTTTGAAATTCTTTATTATTCTCATGGATACAGCGATTATTGAATTCGTCGTTATTCTCGTAGATACAGTGATTATCAACTTCTTCATTATTCTCGTTGATACTGCAATTTTTGAATTCTTCATTATTCTTATGGATACAGCGATTATCGAATTCATCATCATTCTCGTGGATACAGCGATTTTTAAATTCTTTATTATTCTCATGGAAACAGTGATTATCGAATTCGTCATTATTCTCGTAGATTCAGTGATTATCAACTTCTTTATTATTCTCGTGGATACAGCAATTTTTTAATTCTTCATTATTCTCATGGATACAGCGATTATCGCATTCATCATTTTTCTCGTGGATACAGCGATTATGAAATTCTCCTTTATTTTCATGGATACGGCGAATATCGAATTCGTCATTATTCTCGTAGATACAGCGATAATGAACTTCTTCGTTATTCTCATGGATGCAGCGATTATCGAATTCGTCATTATTCGCGTAGATACAGCGATGATCAAATTCATCATTATTCTCGTGGATACAGCGATTGTCGAGTTCATCATTATTCTCGTAAAAACAGCGATTATCAAATTCATCATTATTCTCGTGGATACAGCGATTATCGAGTTCATCATTATTCTCGTGGATACAGTGATTCTTAAATTCTTCATTATTCTCATGGATACAGTGATTATCGAATTCTTCATTATTCTCGTAGATACAGTGATTATCAACTTCTTCATTATTCTCGTGGATACAGCGATTGTCGAGTTCATCATTATTCTCGTGGATACAGCGATTTTTAAATTCTTTATTATTCTCATGGATACAGCAATTATCGAATTCGTCATTATTCTCGTAGATACAGTGATTATCGAATTCATCATTATTCTCGTAGATACAGTGATCAACAACTTCTTCATTATTCTCGTGGATACAGCGATTGTCGAGTTCATCATTATTCTCGTGGATACAGCGATTTTTAAATTCTTCATTATTCTCATGGATACAGCGATTATCGAATTCATCATTATTCTCGTAGATACAGCGATTATCAACTTCTTCGTTATTCTCATGGATGCAGCGATTATCGAATTCGTCATTATTCTCGTAGATACGGTGATTATCAACTTCTTCATTATTCTCGTGGATACAGCGATTGTCGAGTTCATCATTTATCTCGTGGGTACAGCGATTATCAAATTCTTCGTTATTCTTATGGATACAGCGATTTTTAAATTCTTCATTATTCTCGTTGATACAGCGATTATCAAGTTCATCATTATTCTCGTGGATACAGTGATTCTTAAATTCTTCATTATTCTCATGGATACAGTGATTATCGAATTTGTCATTATTCTCGTAGATACAGTGATTATCAACTTCTTCATTATTCTCGTTGATACAGCAATTTTTAAATTCTTCATTATTCTCATGGATACAGCGATTATCGAATTCATCATTATTCTCGTGGATACAGCGATTTTTAAATTCTTTATTATTCTCATGGATACAGCGATTATCGAATTCGTCATTATTCTCGTAGATACAGTGATTATCAACTTCTTTATTATTCTCGTGGATACAGCAATTTTTAAATTCTTTATTATTCTCATGGATACAGCGATTATCGAATTCATCATTTTTCTCGTGGATACAGCGATTATTAAATTCTTCTTTATTTTCATGGATACAGCGAATATCGAATTCGTCATTATTCTCGTAGATACAGCGATTATCAACTTCTTCGTCATTCTCATGGATGCAGCGATTATCGAATTCGTCATTATTCGCGTAGATACAGCGATTATCAAATTCATCATTATTCTCGTGGATACAGCGATTGTCGAGTTCATCATTATTCTCGTAAAAACAGCGATTATCAACCTCATCATTATTCTCGTGGATACAGCGATTATCGAGTTCATCATTATTCTCGTGGATACAGTGATTCTCAAATCCTTCATTATTCTCATGGATACAGTGATTATCGAATTCTTCATTATTCTTGTAGATACAGTGATTATCAACTTCTTCATTATTCTCGTGGATACAGCGATTGTCGAGTTCATCATTATTCTCGTGGATACAGCGATTGTTGAGTTCATCATTATTCTCGTGGATACAGCGATTATTAAGATCTTCATTATTCTCATGGATACAGCGATTGTCGAGCTCATCATTATTCTCGTGGATACAGAGATTTTTTAATTCTTCATTATTCTCGTGGATACAGCGATTATCGAGTTCATCATTATTCTCGTGGATACAGTGATTCTTAAATTCTTCATTATTCTCGTGGATACAGCGATTGTCGATTTCATCATTATTCTCGTAGATACAGTGATTGTCGAGTTCATCATTATTCTCGTGGATACAGCGATTTTTAAATTCTTCATTATTCTCGTAGATACAGTGATTATCAACTTCTTCATTATTCTCGTCAATACAGCGATTTTTAAATTCTTCATTATTCTCATGGATACAGCGATTGTCGAGTTCATCATTATTCTCGTGGGTACAGCGATTATCAAATTCTTCGTTATTCTCATGGATACAGCGATTTTTTAATTCTTTATTATTCTCGTGGATACAGATATTATCGAGTTCATCATTATTCTGGTGGATACAGTGATTCTTAAATTCTTCATTATTCTCATGGATACAGCGATTATCGAATTCGTTATTATTCTCGTAGATACAGTGATTATCAACTTCTTCATTATTCTCGTGGATACAGCGATTGTCGAGTTCATCATTATTCTCGTGGATACAGTGATTGTCGAGTTCATCATTATTCTCGTGGATACAGCGATTTTTAAATTCTTCATTATTCTCATGGATACAGCGATTGTCGAGTTCATTATTATTTTCGTGGATACAGCGATTTTTAAATTCTTCTTTATTCTCATGGATACAGCGATTATCGAATTCGTCATTATTCTCGTAGATACACTGATTATCAACTTCTTCATTATTCTCGTGGATACAGCAATTTTTTAATTCTTCATTATTTTCATGGATATAGCGATTATCGAATTCATCATTATTCTCGTGGATACAGCGATTTTTAAATTCTTTATTATTCTCATGGATACAGCGATTATCGAATTCGTCATTATTCTCGTAGATACAGTGATTATCAACTTCTTTATTATTCTCGTGGATACAGCAATTTTTTAATTCTTCATTATTCTCATGGATACAGCGATTATCGCATTCTTAATTTTTCTCGTGGATACAGCGATTATGAAATTCTCCTTTATTTTCATGGATACGGCGAATATCGAATTCGTCATTATTTTCGTAGATACAGCGATTATCAACTTCTTCGTTATTCTCATGGATGCAGCGATTATCGAATTCGTCATTATTCGCGTAGATACAGCGATTATCAAATTCATCATTATTCTCGTGGATACAGCGATTGTCGAGTTCATCATTATTCTCGTAAAAACAGCGATTATAAAATTCATCATTATTCTCGTGGATACAGCGATTGTCGAGTTCATCATTATTCTCGTGGATACAGTGATTGTCGAGTTCATCATTATTCTCGTAGATACAGCGATTTTTAAATTCTTTATTATTCTCATGGATACAGCGATTGTCGAGTTCATTATTATTTTCGTGGATACAGCGATTTTTAAATTCTTCATTATTCTCATGGATACAGCGATTATCGAATTCGTCATTATTCTCGTAGATACAGTGATTATCAACTTCTTCATTATTCTCGTGGATACAGCAATTTTTTAATTCTTCATTATTTTCATGGATATAGCGATTATCGAATTCATCATTATTCTCGTGGATACAGCGATTTTTAAATTCTTTATTATTCTCATGGATACAGCGATTGTCGCGTTCATCATTATTCTCGTGGATACAGCGATTATCGAATTCATCATTATTCTCGTGGATACAGCGATTTTTAAATTCTTCATTATTCTCATGGATACAGCGATTGTCGAGTTCATCATTATTCTCGTGGATACAGCGATTATCAAATTCTTCGTTATTCTCATGGATACAGCGATTATCGAATTCGTTATTATTCTCGTAGATACAGCGATTGTCGAGTTCATCATTATTTTCGTGGATACAGCGATTTTTAAATTCTTCATTATTCTCATGGATACAGCGATTTTCGAATTCGTCATTATTCTCGTAGATACAGTGATTATCAACTTCTTCATTATTCTCGTGGATACAGCAATTTTTTAATTTTTCATTATTTTCATGGATACAGCGATTATCGAATTCATCATTATTCTCGTGGATACAGCGATTTTTAAATTCTTCATTATTTTCATGGATGCAGCGATTGTCGAGTTCATCATTATTTTCGTGGATACAGCGATTATCGAATTCATCATTATTCTCTTGGATACAGCGATTTTTAAATTCTTCATTATTCTCATGGATACAGCGATTGTCGAGTTCATCATTATTCTCGTGGATACAGCGATTATCAAATTCTTCGTTATTCTCATGGATACAGCGATTATCGAATTCGTTATTATTCTCGTAGATACAGCGTTTATCAAATTCATCATTATTCTCGTGGATACAGCGATTTTTAAATTCTTCATTATTCTCGTGGATACAGCGATTATCGAGTTCATCATTATTCTCGTGGATACAGTGATTCTTAAATTCTTCATTATTCTCATGGATACAGCGATTATCGAATTTGTCATTATTCTCGTAGATACAGTGATTATCAACTCCTTCATTATTCTCGTGGGCACAGTGATTATTGAATTCATCGTTATTCTCGTGGAACCTTGGTACTTGTCTATCGATAAATTCATTTCCTCCGTTGATTTTACACATTTGCCAATTCTCGATTCCATTATATTTTTCGTCGGTTTTCGGTACCTGTTGGTTAAAAATTTGTGACTCATTGATAGGCCCTTCGTAGGGTTGCACGTCATATTGATAATATAAATAGTCTTGGTCAAGGTCGTAGTCTTCTTGATCTAAATCGTAAAACCTATTTCCGCGGTTGTTTGCATCTGGTACTTCGTCGTGAATATTTTGTTCCTTGTAATATAATAAGGCAGGCTCTTCTGTACGCGGGGATTCTCCGTACTCTGACTCCCTCTCGTCTGTTGAACTTGTATTTCTTTTTATAATCGTCGCTGGTATCCTTATTTGTATGTTCCTCGCGACACTGAGATTTTCTTCTGATTTCTCCCACAGAGTTTCTACGCCAATATTTTTTTCAGGATATTTATAAGAAGCCACTTCGCATGGTTGTAATTTTACTGTTGGGACTGCTATCTGGACATCCTTCTCGGTGGTATTAGTAAAATTCAGGTAGGCTTTACCGTCGTTATTCGAGACAGCTTCCCCGAGGTATATTCCTTCGCCAACTGGTATTCGGGGGATATATCCTTGTTATATTTCGGGATTTCCAATTTGCACAAAGAAATTAGTTTTGGTGCTGGCAGGTATCGATATTAAATCTAATTCTTGAAATGGAATTTCGTTCGCTCCCCATTGCAAACTTTTGTTCGAATAAGATATACTTGCATTATGAGACTCGAAAAATTTAGTGCCGATCAACCCATCCTCTTCGATAGGGAAATCGCTGTCGACTAAATGGAATGCGACCTTTGTGTCAAGAATTTGGATTTCGACTATTCCAAGAGTGGTGGAAGCACCTCCCGTTACACCACATATCTCTATCACTTTTCTCTTGTCTATTTGAATCTTAGGTAAAACAACTTTAGTTTTTATCAAATTTAGTGATGAACCAGTATCGATCATTAGTGATACTGGTCTTACAAAATCCTCCGAATTCAGTCTGATGATAGATGGAACTATAGATACTCTTTTTACGCGATTATTTGTTTCTGGTGGTTCTAAACGTCTAACCGTTTGTTGGTTAGAAGTGCCGGTTGGTGGAGCAGTAGTGGGACTGTTCTGTTGGGATGGCTGTGGATATGATGGTTGGCGGTTAGAAGAATTATAATAATCTCTCTTGCGACATTCTTCTATCGTGTGACCGATAGCTTTACAATAGCGACAGGTGAGCAGTACATTCCGCGCAGAATTAAGTCGTGAATCATGATTTTGAAAATCACTCGTATAATCGTCTTGAGGATGTTGATATCGTTGATTTTGGTACCATTGTCGCGGTCTAGAGTCATTATTCTCTGAAAATCTATTGGTTCCGTATGACTTGGTAAATGTGTTGTTTCGGTTGAATCGTTGGAAACACCGATCGGCCGTGTGACCTGGTTTGTTACAGATTTGACATATTTGGGGCTGTGAATTTACAGCATGAATTTTTTCCTTTCCGTAGTTACGTAATTCGGTATAGTCGTTATTTCTAGAAGTCCGGTTATTCCGTAGGTTTTCTCTTGCACGTAGTTGGCGTTCGATTTCAATTGCTTTTTTTATCGTGTTTTTGAAATTTTGATCGCATCCTATTTTATTTTCTATTTCAGGTCTTAGACCACGAATAAAACAATCCACCAATTCGAGATCTAACCTAACTTTTTCATCTTCACTCAACTCTGCTTGTTGGTTCGATTGATGAATTTCGAAAATTTTATTTCCAAGATCCTTGGCACGATTTGCATATGACAACGTACCCTCATTGTCCCTTTGGAAAATTCTTCCTAATTCACCTTGTAATTGATATATGGACTTAGCTGGGGCATATAGCGATTTCAAGAAATCGGTGAATTCTGTAATGGTGGTGAATTTTACGCCCTGTATAGCCCGTCGAGCTTCTCCTCCAAGTTTATTTCGCAAAATCAGTGCAAGACTATGCTGGGCATCCCGAGGCATCATTTGCTCTGCCTCTTAACATCCTTCCAGAAAGTGTGACAAAGGGACATTATACCCGTCTAATATGGGTACCGCTTCAAGAGCGTATTTAATTGATACTGGTACAACAGCTGCGGCTTGACGTGGTTCATTTATTGGGTTCATGATTTCAATGTTACTAATTTGTTGAATTATATCATCATCTTGATTTGTTAGTCCAGAGGAACTTGACTCGACTATTACTCTGGCGTTGCTGGTATCTATGTTAGATGGTGATTCTTCCGCGTTGGAGTTTAATGGGGGAGTCTGTGCTGAGCTAATACAAGGATCAACTACTGGCGGTACTTTATCGCCTTCTGTTTTCTTTGAAGGAGTTCTACCAAGCGTCATTCTCCATTCCTAATGTGAGGGCGTTATATCCCACTTCTGACACCAAATTTTTATCTGTGTTACGTCGGGCCCAAGATTTAGGGTCTGGCGAACACGGTCGGTCTCGCTTATGCGTCAAGGCTTGGCAGCTCTTCACAGCGGGGACGGAGACCTCGCCTTTTTCAATTAGAAATAGGAGAATTTTACCTGGTGAGCTTCGGATAGAGTTAGGCTCGAAGGTGTATTGTTGACACTTGTCCTCTTTGTAGTAATTCTTCTTCCTTGTCGCGTTCCCGATCTCCGTTGCAGGTGGTTCTCTTTGACTCGTACTTCTTTGTTGGTGATGGAAGGAGAAATATTTGTTGATCGTAATTGATTAGTTGATTGTAATATTTATTCCAAAGCGTATCGTACGCAACCCATGAAACACAAATTAAATATACACAAAGTATTACACAATGTCAAAAGAAAAGGCAACTTGGCCTATTACAGTTCCGAAGAATGGCTCATTCGCGGCACACGTTAGTTTATATATTGCCAGACAATTACACCGTACGCAATCCACAAAACACAAGTTATAGATATACAATATTCAGAACGGTATCGTAGGCGAGGCAACTTGGCCTGTTGCGGTTAAATAGAATCGTTTATTCGCGCTAATACGTTACGCGACGTGACCGCGGGCAATAGTGATGGAAAACTGAGCACTCGTGCAGTGAAAACTCTTCCTTATATATCCTAGATTGTAATAGAAATATTGATTAGGAAAACCCCGTGAACTAGGATGAAACGCTATCCTGGGTTATGAACCCCTTTCTTCAAAGGTTGGTTCTCCCCACCATGTTAGTATGACTCAGTTTATTTACCTTCGTAAAAGGTGATTCCCTTTTCCGAGAGACGTGAGTCATTGGTCTAGTTCTATGACTAAATATTCTCCCCTCTATATTAGCATGACTCAACTTATTTACCTTTGTTAACGAGTTTTCCTTTTGAGCCTATTCCTTATCATATCTCTATTCACCCTTAGTGCCGAATGTCGCGATTAGGGAGTTCGCAGACCAGGTGCAGAGGCAATCGTAGAGTTTATCTATTATGACTAATGCCAGTTAGGCGCCACCCGCCGCAAAGAGGGGTCGGGTCTGCCTCCTTGCTGTCAAACACAAGGATGACTCAAATAGAAAGGATAGCTACCCTGGCTACTTCGCTCACTCATCGTGACCGGCTTATACCTGCAGAATAATAAAGTAAAAGAGAAGGATCTCGCAGGACGTAACACCTTTTTACATCAAATTCACAACGGGACGACGTACCAACGCGCGCACGACCTTCCAAATCGAAACAAAAGAAAACTCAAACAAAATCATGTAAATCTAAAACCCATAATTCGTTAAAATTCATGACGCGGTCTATCCCGTTCCAATCCCACACAAACCAACACACTCCGGGATAACGGCCTAACTCGCGCACGATTTAATTAAAAAAATAATTAATTAAGTGACTTTTCCCCGGTTTCTAGGCGTTCCACGATCTCGAGTTAACTGTTATAGACGCCGCGATTCCCAACGCAAATCTATACTCTGCACGCAGTGTGGTAGAGTCGCAGGTGTGACCAAGCTCGAAGATAACAATAGTCCACAAGTTCAATAATCAAATCATAAAATATTAGCGAAAGACTGTAGAAAGGATAAGAGCTCACCGGGACGATGACGAAGCGATGTTCTCATGATCCGTGAATTCTCGAGAGGACGTGGAAATAGTTATTCCTCGATTTCTTCCTTCCTGTACGATGGTGGACAGTAACAGGCCCGTACGCGTGATGCCTCAGAATAGAGCGGGACACAGATATAAGAAACGCTACGTCTGTCTCGCTCAACGGTCACCGGGAAAAAGCCCCGAGGTCCTGCCGGCACGCGGGCCCGTGAACTATGATCCCCACTTAACCCGCTAAACTCGGTTAATTGGGAGAACCGGTGTCGCACGATGACCGCGACTAGCGCCTCAGCTGGACAATGTATTACTTAGCGACAGACAATCCCAACGTTGCGTAGCCCAGCAGATGACTCTCGGAGATACATAGATTTCCGTGAGTCGACGGCAGCTAAGGATCGAAGGCCGCGTACTATTTGGTGCGTCGTCGGGAACATGGCATATTCCGACCAAGAAAAACATAAAATATCGGTCCGAAGTTCCCGAAATTGTCACATTACTCTCCTCTCCCTCGTACTCCCTCTCCATCCCACGGTCGTATCGAACGCATTATATATAAAAAAAACACAACAAAAAAAATAAAAATAAAGAATAAATAAAATACGAAAATTATCCCCTACAGCCCCGAGCGATCGTGCTGGTAGCCGTCGAGCGAGGAGGACGCAGCCCGAATATTCTGCCACGTTACAGGTTATACCAACACGCGAATCACAATACAACGCGACACCCATTAATATCTTCCTGCATAGCCTTTTCAATAAGGTGAACGTATATCTTAACCAGAAACTCGTGGCACCGCCAGACAAGACATATCCGTACAGAGCATATATTGAGACGTTACTCAATATGCCTTGGACTTGCAGCTAAAAATTCTCACTTAACGACTATACTATGGGATGCTAACAGCCCTGGCACGTTTGTTACTCTACCAGGCACATCGAATAGTACCAATGTCGGTCTGAATAATTGTGAAAAGTACATAAAGAATGGTCAGACTCTGGATATGATTGAGCATTTACACTGTGACATTTTTAATCAGGATAAATTTCTGCTGAATGGCGTAGTAGTAGGATTACGGCTTGTACATTCGAAATACGACTTTTGTCTTATGGAGACTCCTACGGCCGGTGTCACGCATAAACTATATTAACCGAAGCTATATTACTAGTACGTCGAGCTAAAATTGCACCCGGCGTACTGCTAGCTCATGTCAAAATACTTGCAAAGGCAATCGCAAAGTATCCTAAAGGGTGGTTAAATTTTAAGGGCCGATGTTGATTTTGAATAAAACACAAATTATTTAGGAAATTATTGTCAATTCTTTTTATTATGATAATATGGTATGGTTCAATTATGTATGGAACAAAATATCGGCCAAATGGCCGCCGCGGCCTCGGCGGCACACCTCCATCCGATGGTCCAAATTTTCGATGACGCTTAGGCATAATTGAGGTTCTATGCCGTTAATGTGCCGAATTATCTCATTCTTTAGCTCTTGAATTGTTGCTGGCTTATCGACGTACACCTTTTCTTTCAAATAACCCCAAAGAAAGAAGTCCAACGGTGTCAAATCACATGATCTTGGCAGCCAATTGACATCGCCACCACGTGAGATAACACGGCCATTGAATTTGTCGCGCAAAAGAGCCATTGTTTCGTTAGCTGTGTGGCAAGTGGCACCGTCCTGTTGAAACCACATATCGCCCACATCCATATCTTCCAATTCGGGCCATAAAAAGTTCGTTATCATCTCACGATAGCGAACACCATTCACAGTAACTGCCTGACCGGCCTCATTTTGGAAAAAATACGGCCCGATGATGCCGCCAGCCCATAAACCGCACCAAACAGTCACTCTTGGTTTTTCGACGATCACTCTTGGATTATGATTCGCCCAAATGCGGCAATTCTGCTTATTGACGAATCTACTGAGGTGAAAATGTGCCTCATCACTGAAGATGATTTTCTTCGAAAATTGATCATCCACTGTTGCCATTTCTTGCCACCATTCTGACCATTGACGACGTTTGGAACGGTCAAGAGGCTTTAGTTCTTGAGTCAATTGCATCTTATAAACGTGTAAATGCAAGTCTTTATGCATAATGTTCATCAACGACGAGCGTGAGAGGTGCAATTGTTGGGCACGACGACGAATTGAGGTGGACGGCTCTTCAGCCACACTATCGCGAACAGCAGCAATATTTTCTGCAGTACGAGCTGTACGAGCATGCACTGGTGTTTTAATATCTCCTACAGACCCGGTTTGCTCAAATTTTTGCACGATTTTTCCGATTGTACGCACATTTGGACGATTAAATTGACCGAAAAAATCACGAAGTGCACGATATGCATTTTGATTTGAACGCCCATTTTCATAATAAGCCTGAATAACTTTAACGCGTTGCTCGATTGTGTATCTTTGCATGGTTCAAATTGAGTTAGTCTGAAATTGAGAAATGTCAAATGAAATGCAAAAAAAAACTTGACGTTTAGGTGTGGTTCACATTCAACATCGGCCCTTACAATTTAACCACCCTTTATAACGAGCGTCGACATTAAAGCTTTTACGATGCATAGTGCGATCAGTGGTTATACTTAGGATAATGAGGTTCTAGGCCAATTACCCAAATGAACCATTCTTGGGCTTGTGAATAACCATGCATTCAACGACAGTACAACGTTAAATCCGTTTAATTTTAATAATTATTTGATAAATTTCCTCTCTCTATACGTGGATGGTCAGCAAATACCTAGCAAACCTCTTCAACCAGTGTTTACTGGTCACGAAAATTGGATACAGAGTTATTACACGCTCTTTAGCGGTACCAGTATAGACTTTCAGAATAAGGGTATAGATATTGGCAGGGCTGGCTATCCAAAAGGCTACTGTCTGTATGCCTTTGATTTGACGCCCGACTTATCAGCAAGTTGCTTCAGTTACTGGAATCTTGTAAGATATGGCAGTGTAATAGTCGAAGTACGTTTTGCAACCCCTTTGAGATCTACATTAAACTGTGTGACATGTGCCACGTATGATAATATAATAGAAATTAATTCCACACGTCAGGTTATTACGAATTTTAGTGCGTGGGAGGGAGCCACACATGTCCTCCTCTGCACTATTTAAACGCCTTTACGCAGTCACATCTGGTATCAGTCTACATCCAACCATCATAATGAACGTTATAGTAGATATTCAAGCACTCTACGATGCAAACAACAGTTTTCCACCAAAGGACATAGCTGGGACCACCATTTAAGAAGAACATTATCGTCACTGACTTGTCGCACCACCATACGGCTTTGGTGATCTGCCTAAGAGAGTAAGTACGAGCAACAATAAACTAACGTGTTTTTATCATGGGTTCTAATGGCTTATCGGAGATACACCATTGAAAAACATATACGCTAATCTACGCTTGCTGTGTCATTACGCCTTACGTACTTACACAAGAGGCTTGCAGAAACCAGAGCTTTTACGTCATGTTCTAGGCCGTAAAATGATCAGTCCGGAATAATATGCAGGTCCAACGTTTAAAAATATGCCCGTCAATAACGTTTACTGTATCCATCATGTTATTTCGAAAGAAGACGATGTGAAGTATGCTTTAAGTCACGTGGCAAAAATACGATCTTGGCTCCTCTTCAAAGAACTCGACGCAGTGAGTCCCGTTTATTCGCAACCTCTCAATAAATCAACGCCGATTAAAAATCAGCAAACATCACTGTTCGAGAATTCAGTTGTTGGAGAGAAGTGGACTGTACAATTGTAGCAGGTGAATTAATAGGCAGTACACAGATGTGGTTTACAGTGGCATTTATTGCTCCACCTGTCAAATGCCGGGACTCAGCTCGCCTCAATTTATTAAATCTTTTTTACGCTCATTTTTCAATACACAAATAAAACAAGTGAAATATAGAAAAAAATATATCAAAATGAGCGTAAAAAAAGATTTAATAAATTGAGATGAGCTTGTTACCACACACGATTATATTAATCGGTGTAAGTGATGAGATGTGCTGTCACGATCGGGCCTCTTGGTGAAGCTGAAGCCGGGTGCACGACACGATCAGCCAATATGTTGATGTACTAGTAGGTCGACGTCAATATATCAATACTGATATGATGGATGAGTTTTGTAGTGGCTGTAGGTCGGCAGGGTAGAACGATGAGAATTATTAAGATGCACTGAACTAAATTGTGAGCACACGAGTCATGGAAACGGTAAAAACCGTGCAAGAGCAAAGCGCAAGATGGCTGCGATAAACCAAGCAGCCGTTGTCCCGCCAAGCAGTCGTCGAGCATGTGCGCGCAATGGCCTGTTGCTTGGCACGCTGACCCAGTGCGAGTTTACTGCTCCTGTGAGGTGCTGCCGCTAAGCAGCAACAGCAAGCAGTTGCCCACGCTAGCCTGCAGTGCGCAGTCCAGCAACGCGTAGCAGAATGCTCAAGCATTCTCAAACAATCACCGAACGACGAAACATCGAATAAAGTAAGTGCTCTAAATAAATGTTTAAGCGTGGAGTATAAATTCAACAATATTCCGCCGTCATGTGCCAGTGACGAGGCACCATCGTACGGTGGAACTGTGCAGGTTCACGATGAAATAACGGTGCTTTTCCGAAGCAGAGACCAACAAGTAGTCGCGCCGCTTGCTAAACCGCCATCGCCACCACCACGTTACGCACACAACTAGTAACCAGCGCAACTACCATGCAACTATCATTATCGTCAACAGAGGCGACGCTAATCGCAGCCCAAGCGTCAACAGCAACTGCTCAAGTAGTATAAGCAGCCTACAGATATTCGATGCTCTACAACGAGTATCTGCTCAGACGAAAGGAGTATTCCCTGCCGATCAAGTACCGAGTCGCTGGTCTAGAACTGCAGCATTAGTACTAAACACAGACGACACGATCTACCGAGCCGACACTGCGTGGCTGCTTACGTCGATGAAAATGGCCATGGAATGTTTTGCGATAACTATAGATTGCCCCACTCATCAAGCAACACCATAACGGTCTACGCCGAAACTGTCGAAGCTACGAGTGGATCACACAGCACCTTCAATCACTTAAGTCTAATGTATGTGGTGAATACTGCATTATATTTCTTGATTTTCTGGTTCGTGGTTATACTTTGGATGCTTTTACCAAACATTTTACGACAAACAGGCTGAGAAGTGATGGCATAACTGCACAATACTAAAAACGACTAAAATATTCGAACCGTAAAAAGAAACGTATGAAAAATGTGAAACGCAATAATATATGGTAAAGGGTTACGGATGTAATAGAAATGCCTGTATACAAACTTGTACAGAACGATTTGAATGCTACTTGTCAAATACTATGAATAAATTCTAAACTTTATATTTTCTTTATATTTTCACATACCTGACGACGCTATATAATTAGGAACGCATCATTGAAAGAGATCAGTTGACACTGGAGGATACGCTAGCCAGTATTTGTATACGGTGAGAGAAATACCTGTGAATACTGTAACGATATTTATTTTAACATTAAATTCTTGTTACCCTAAAGGGGTTGAGTACGGACTCGAGCAGGAAGGAAATTAATATAAGCTTCAATGGTAGGTAAAAGTAGGACTAATTCAAAAAGACATAATAGAAAATATAACGATACAAAAAAAACGATAGGATATTATTTATATGCATAATTCTTGACCCTTTTCTTTGGTTTTTGGCAACCACGCGCTTCACAGATGGAATGACCGCACTCACGCACGCCTATATAATAGTGTCTGTAAAGATGTACGATTTAAATAAGTAAGATGCATAATCGCTCAAATTCTGAATTGACATAAATGTGGGTATGATACCGTCCCGATTCTTGAAAAGTGTGATCATTGCTGGTGGTAACAATCATTATTGTGTTACCCGCCCTGCTCTCCGGATACCTTATCCTAGTATGGTCGTTCGCACCTTGAGTCGTCTATATCACTCGCCGACAACTATACGATGAGCAACCGTGGGTCTATATCCACTTTTCGATCTTTCAATCGCCAATCAATAGTGTTCCCTGCCTACGTCACGAGGCTCTGTGGTGGATGGAGCTCCCGCTTGAGATTCCCGTGGTTGCCATGTCGATCGCTCACCCGACCGTCGCTGCGGTTTGGCGTCAGTGGGATGCACTTTTAGTGTATTTGCATATGCTCATAGTGACAGAGCCGTACCTAATATTACGCTGGAAATATTATACAATATTTTCTTAGTGGCCCGCTGCCATGAATTATTTCCCTCTCTCATAATTCTATTTCCCTACGTTCTATAGTCGCATACTTATGTTCGATTTCTCTCCAAATACTTGGGGTTTTTTAATTTACTCAATTTCGCCTGGTTCTACTGCTGTTGGATAAGTCTTCACTTAGCTACTGCTGTAAATCGCCTTTGTGATTGTTTTGGCTGACGCGCTGTCTGGCAAGATGCAGCGAGGGTTCAGCTGCTAGACGTCCAGTGTGGCATCTGACGTCACAGCTCGGTCCCTTCTATAGCAGATAGGATGCATGGTACCATGGTCCATCCATTCTTTCTTCCCGGTATCCGGGCTTCGGGATCCCCTCTGTTCTTCCTGTATTTTCAGTATAACTATATCTAGCGATAATCCTTTAGCCCATCTCATCTAGCCCATCGATAGCCTTGAACTTTAAAAAAAATTACCACCGTTTGTCTAACGATCAGTCTTTAAATTCTCTCCTTGTCTCAGATGGCGCTTCTACTGTCGCGCTTCCCTCGCTTGAGTCACGATAGTCAGCTCTTGACGCGCCATCCTACTTCGTGTGAGTGACGTGCGGCGGCGGTGCTTCAGCGTGTGCACCGCGCGTGCATGAGACGAACTTGTCGTCTCAATACCCGTATTTCCATGACAACACGTGCGCGCCATAAATACAATGGCATGTCAAACCACAGAGAATTTACAGAAGCTATCTATCGTCAAACCTACAATTGATGATGAAGAGACGACCAAATTTTTCATTGTAACGTTCACCAAACATCCTGGCAAATATAGAAATAAAGTTCGACGAAAATGTTCCAAAGAAATATATGGAGATTATTAATAGAAAAAAAGTTTTGATATATCGCAGTTGCAATTACAACTACCATATTTCTGATTGTAGGCATATAACACTATCAAGCCCGATTGATCATGGATTATTACATGGTTTGGACGAAATCGATATAAAAGTCTATCCAGTGATATAATATAATGCCATTATTACGCAGATTATTGTTGCTATTGTGCGTGAATCAAAACATGAAAGCTATTCAAAACTGAAAGAATATATCGGTGCTAATGTACCCCAAAGTCTCTCATTTTTCAAACCTTCTGAATTTTATATGATTGTGTGCATTGAAGGGGGTAAGCTCAGAGAAAAAATTGCTACATCTATTGTAACGGAACGCAATTACGGCGATCCGCTACTAGAACCAAAAACCTGAATTCAACTAAAAAAGACTAACCAAGCCAACTAAATCAAAGACACAGAACATACCAAAACCAGACAAAGGAGACAAGTAGTTATCCGTAGACAAAACAATCTATAACATCTCAAAGAAGCACCCACCGGACGAGGAGAACAGAAGAAATAAGTAGGTACACACATAGAGTCGTAAAGTACACACCTTAAAAATGATGGCGTAAATAGAACGCCCGCCTAGCCTAAAGACCACCCCGTAAACAAAGCAGAGCACGCGAGGGGAACCCCTCCCGAACGAGGCCAACTGGACAGGAGGCGGGACGGCAAGCACATGCCGGATCTACTAGACCAGCGCAATAGCCCCCGCCCTATACGAAGACCGGGCAAAGGAAAACGCAGGCGGCCCTAGCCCCAATAGGCCTTAGTACTCAAAAAGCGAAAACACCAAGAACGCCACAGTACGGAGAAAAGAGAAAAGAATTTGTGGAACTCTCGAGATTCCACGAAGCCTTGAGACAAATCAATACGGTACCTTCACATGAAGCTTCGCCACGTACCCCCACCCATAGATAAAACAATAACATTAAGAAAAACACATAAAACAAACCTATCTCTTACAAAATCTAATAAACAAATAGAGAACAAGATAGTCCTTACACAGGAGAATGCATGGAAACGAGAATAACATAAAAATCAGTCAGAAATCTGTAAAAAAAAACTCACAAAGAAAGACATAATTAACAATAATTAATTATCCTCGGCAAACAGTTATCAATAAAACAAACAAGCAACTGCACACGAGGCAGGAAAGGACACATATAGGCCCAAATCATAGAAAAACCATGACCAAACCACAAAAAACATCGGTAAAGAGTTTAAACCTACAACAGGTAAGAATATAACGTTATCTGACGAAACTCAACCTCGCTGGAACCTCGGTTCAAACCCTGAAAAGACAAAGCACGGCTAAATATAGAAATTTAAGACATAAACGGAATACCTACACGACACCCCGCACCTCCCTCACCTAGTGATTGAAGTGCGACAAACATCACGTGACCTACCACAAAACACCCCCCCCGGGGTCCATCCGCTAACCTATATAAACCGCGACAGGACAAGCCTCCAGGCTCTTGTCTAAATTCATACGTCAAGACGAAGTGCTGCTCGACAGCCTAGTAGATAAGATCACTCGTAAAATTCATACGGAAAGATACGTGTTCTTTCGATCAATCGATTCCCCTGCATTACACTTGGCCGTCGTTTGACCGAACGAACCGATAACCAACGATAATTAACAGTTTGGGACACACCATGATAGAACTAGTGTTCTTTTTCTCAACTGATTCCCCTGCATTGCGCTTGGCCATCAGTTGAGCAAACGAACTCATCAGGATACTCTGTGAGGAGTAAGGCTCCCCTGCACTGCGCTTGGCCGCCCCTACTCACAGCGTCAGGGCACACTCCACTAACGGGTCCCCACGCACGGCGTCGTGGCTATCCGTCTCTTGGAATATGAAGAAGCACGAGTGACACAAGGTCAAGGGAGTGGCATCCCGACTAATAGTAAGTGCACCGCGCACTAGACTTGTAGGGTGTACCTGCGTGGGTGGGACCACGTCAGGGCCAGCACCTGCTACCACCTGCCACTTACGAGTACCTCGGCACGATCATTAAGAAACCGAATCGTAAGCCTCTTAATGGCACGATAAGGTGGCTTAATTGATCGTGAATAAAGGCCTCAGTATCCGGGGTACAGGAAGAGTTAGTTGGTCATAGCTGCGAACCCGGTGTCTTGTGCGAACAGCGAGCTATAGCTAGGGACCCAAACAATAACAAAGACGAGTAAGATAGGTAGGTAAACTCACACACTCTACCTCACAGTACGACACTCGCGATCCCACTATAAGCTCACCGCGTAAACATCAGTAGAGCGGAGCCTCGAAAAGCAAACCACACGGTTACTCCTATCTATGAAATGTCAAAATAGTAAATCACCAGCTAAACGTCCGATTATTTAAAACAAAGGCCGCCCGGTACGTCTTACGACGGTATCACGGAACGCCCCATATGAGGACAAGCGCAGGCAGTAATAACTAAGCAGGCCTCACCCCCTGTAAAATCGAATAGACGCAGGAGGAAATAAATACACCAATGAAAGAAAAGCTCTGCATAGAATGTATCCTGAACGCACACGGTTAGTCGATCAAATCCACATATGTAATTATAAGCATCGCGTACAAACAAACGCGACAACCCAAAATTAGATAAATTGAGTGTCAAGTTCCGTATAGGCGATATCTCATCACCATACGAATGATAGAGTCACGACCCGAAATAACCGGAAATAAATCCGCATATATAATTATAAGCATCGCGTAAAAGCAAACGCGACCACCCAAAAATAGATAAATTAAGTGTTAAGCTCCGTATAGGCAACTGTGACGGTAAATTTGTGCCTCAACGCACCACGTTACCTATGACTGGTCCAAGTTATTTTTTCCTTCCTTTTTATTTTCTCTTTCGAGATGGGCGCCAGGCGCTTTCGCGCCGGAAGGAACAAATACCGAGTTGGATGACCAGCCTCGACCCAGGCCAGCTACAGCTGTTCAAGGCAGAGTGGGTGGTTCGGGCTGTCAAGCTACTCATTAGTCAAAAAAAAGAAATAAAATACGGATAAAATCAATTAAGTAAAATAATTCCTTAAAATCCACGAACCAAGTCGCATAATAAAATATTGTCAATAACTACGACCAAACGAGAACAATCCATGGAGTCAGCTAAATAAATAATAGATAAATAAATAAAATAATGACAGTAAATAATTTAGACAACCACAGCAAGTACGGGACTTACAAACTTCTTTATTTCTGGCGATCTGATGGTAATTTCCAATAAACAACAACTTAGAATTTAAATAAAATGTCCCGTAAAATCAGTCTCTCGTGTTAACAATTTTCTAAATTTAGTTAGGTATCTTAGTTTTAATCTTTAATTCAACGGCAGCAGTTATCCCACGCTCTCACTCACTCCCATACTGTGCCTATGTCGTGTAGAACGGTCTCGCTCGCCTCTAATTTCGAATAAAATTTATCTATACGTTCTCAACGTCTGGTAGTCATGGTTCACCGTCTGCGATACGGCCTATCCCGAGCTAATCCCACATACTTTTCAACAAAACCAAAAGAACGGGACGTCGAGAGGTCACGTACGCGAAGCGACCCACGGCTGGCTAATACAATTTCGAATAAAATATGCCGTGTAAAAGTCCGACCACCGGGATTTCCTGCGATACGTATGATACCAAATACCGAATAAATAATCGTCGATAATTCGATAATAATAAAGAATAATAATAGTACTAAAATAATCAATGTGAGAGTAATACTCTCGATCGGTACCTCGTGGCTTCAATAAAATATAATGAATAAAATATAACAAAGAAAATATAACGAATAAACTATAACGAATAAACTATAACAAATAAAATATAACCAATAATAAAGAAAGAATAATAAATAAGAAACGAATAAATAATAAACAAATAAAGAAAGAATAATAAATAAGAAACAAATAAATAATAAATCAAATTAGGAATCAAAAAGTAAAACCGAGAAACGCCGATTGATTCGAAGGCTTCGCGACGCGGTCCATAACGTGCAAGTCCCTTCAATATGAAATTCCCAACGGGACGACGTACTAACACGCGCACGACCTTCTCAATCCAAACACAAAGACACTCAAGTTAAATTATCCCGATCAAAATCTATAATCTAGTCACAATCCGTGACACGGTCTATTCCGTTCAAATCCCACACCAATTCATTAACAAATTCTAAAGCACTCCGGGATAACGGCTTAACGCGCGCACGGTTCCATTGACAATAGTAACAATCAATTAATACATTCACTTTTCCCCGGCCTCTATCCGTTACACGATTTCGAGATTACATGCGACCGACGCCGCAGTTCCCGATACAAATTAATACTCTGCACGTAGTGTACGAGAGCCGCAGGTGTGACTAAGCTCGAATAGCATTTCTCACAGAATTACAAAAAAAGAAAGATAATAATCCAATAATGGCGAAAGACCGTAGAAGGGAAGAGAGCTCACCGGGACGGTGACGATGTGTCATTCCTTGAAATCCGGTACGAAGATGATGATATTAATTCGAGTCCCTCCTCGATTAGCTATCGGGTGCGGCTTCTCGTTTGAATCCTCCACTCGACTAAGTGTTTGATCCGGCGATAATTACGTGTACAGAAGAGCGGGACAATGATACTTTTCACGCTACGTCCTCCTTGCTCGACGATAACCGGGAAAAAGCCCCGAGGTCCGTTTAGCCCGCGTGCCCGCGGACTATGACCCCCTCTTAGCGAGCCGAACTCGGTTAATTGGGGGAACCGGTGTCGCACGATGACAGCGTCTAGCGCCTCAGCTGGACGACGCAAATATTAATAACAGATAATAACAAGGTGTAGTCCAGTCCGGCAGATGAGCCCCGTGAGATAGACTGGTCATTGCTAGTAGACCAGATGACCGAGAATAGATAATAGCCTATCGGTCGGAGATGAATGTCAAGCGGGACGGCTGTAGATCCCGACCACGAGAACTGGAAAATGTCTGTATCCTCTCTCTCTCTTCCTCCCCGTTTCTCGGTCGTACGATCGCGTGTAATATATATATATATATAAAATACAACAAAAAAAAAGAAATAAATAAAGAATAAATAAATTACAAAAATCCCCCTTACAACCCTGAGATATCGTGCTGGTAGTCGTCGAGAGAGGAGGACGTAGCTCGAATATTCTGCCACGTTACACAACATATCATCGCCATACGAATAATCAAGTCAAAACCCCAAATACCGGAAACAATTCCGCATATGGAAGTTTAAGATCGATCGCAAACGCAAAAGAACCCATCAGATAAATTGAGTGTCAAGCTCCGTATGCACGAGATCTCATCGACATACGAATATTAGAATCAAAACCTAAACATACTGGAATTTATTCCATCTCTGGAATTACAGTTGAGAGTAGTATAACGGTAGGACGCGATTTTAGGTTAGAATCTGTACAAACAATACGAAATCGTCCTCCTAAACCATCAATCTTCCAGTCTCCTCACAAAATAGTACAAATAATCAATGCCTTAAGCACAACAAAAATAGAAAATTACCCTACAAATACAAAAAGACCGATGGTGAAAGGGTAACGAACCGCATGTCCACCACGGACCGATGCAACTCAACAAATCCAAACTGAGGTCTCTTAACAAACAATAAAAAGGAAAACCAATAATAGAATCGATCACATACACTCATGAACCAATAAACACAACTCATCCCATCCAGCCCAGAGCACGAACCTATCTCGAGCTACCAATCCTCACCCGATGGTTTAGGATAACCCATGCTCAAAACAAAATCAAAAACCTACGCGATTTAAACAAAACCGCTCAGAAGACGTGCATCGAAGCGATAAAATTCAAGTGCATCACGAAGGAGTGAAATCGCGAAACGTTTCACTATATGCAGATGTGTTGAAGCCCCTACTGTTGAAATATTGGCGAGCAAGAATATCTATTCTGTGCGACATACTACCTGAGCACCTCAAGAATGACTACTAGGTCTCCTCGTAACTACCGTGCTGTTTACATCACAATAAACTAGGTTCGAGAACACATATTGATGGTTCAGCACCAGCTCGCAGGAACTGTACAGGATGTCGATGCAAATTATTGAAAGATTCGAAACATTTCATTTTTAATTAATGTTAAATAGTGAAAAGTAAAAACTTGGATATGTTGGACCCAAATCTCTTTATCGGTAATAGGAGACGTGGACAATTATCGACTGCAGAACTCAAACCTACTTAACAACGTTAATGGAGTGCTTCGGTCGTGTATATAATAGGTGTGGCGGGAGCTTCCGCACTGAACGATCCCCCCACATCTACTTAACAACGGGAGACGCAAATCTTTTTTTACCCATAACAAGCTACTTTTATCTTCTTTTCCGATGGTAGGACCCACTATGTAGTATCGTCTGTAGAACCCATTTTTACCATCGTCGGTAGGGCACAATTTTTTCTTGGTAGTAGGACTCAATTCACTTTATCGATAGCTGGACCAAATCTACACCACCGAACATCCAACAGTCACTCTGTTTTACCTACCGTCCACAGCTCTCGCAATCTTGGGCCTATTCTACTATCAGCTCACGAAGTTTGAGCCAGCCGTGGATCCCATGGCTTTTCACGACGTTCTCGTCCTATCTAAGAGTGATCATTTCATCCATGGTGATTAATTTAAGTCGATCCTGGATCGGCAGTACCGAGAAACGCGCCCAAACTTCCATTGAGACGAATCGACTGACAAGGAAAGGTACTTTGGTGTCCCTCTCCGATTTCAATGCAACTCACGTATGTTGTAGAGCATCGAAAACTAAAAGACACGTGTTTTTTTTTATCGGCGGAAAAACATTTTTAAGGGGTGAAATCGCCCTTCAAAAATAGCATGTCGAAGGGTGATTTTGCAGTTTCACCCAGAAGGCGTCAACCGATTTTAATAAAACAAAAACCAAAATACTCCTTATTGAAGACAATAAAAATTCCACGTGAAGTTGAAGAAAAAAATTCATTTTCAGGGGTGAAACTGCATAATCACCCCTAACTTTGGAGGGCGATTTCACCCCCTAAAAATGTTTTTCCGCCGATAAAAAAAAAATACGTGTCTTTTAGTTTTCGATGCTCTACAACATACGTGAGTTGCATTAAAATCGGAGGGGGACACCAAAGTACCTTTCCTTGTGAGTTATCTTTCATCTAATTTTTCTTTATTCGCAACGTGTGCTGCATCACTTACTCTCACTTACTCATTTCTGCATCACTTACTCTACCCACCTGGACCTGCCTAAGCCCGAAAGCAGCGTAAATTGAGGGGTATCTCGGGTGGGTGATCGTACCCCCCCCCCCCCCCCCCCCCAATAAAAACAATGGATGTGGACTTACCACTACTCTCAAGATGATAAAGGACACCTCCGAGTATCACCAAAAATCCGGCACCCCACATGACATCGAAAAATTTGTGAAATGAAACGCTTACACACCAAAGCGCCGACCTATGGAAATGTGAGAAACGATAAATCGATGAAGACGAAAGCGGACGCATGGAGAGCACTATCTTCGAGAGCACTATCTCCTCCCTGTTTCCTATTCTATGCCTGTGTGACTCGACAATTAACTTGAAGTCTTTCCTCCCCTCTCCATTGCGATGGTCGCAAAACAGCGTTTGTTTTTCGAGTTTGGTAGTCATAATATCCATTACTTCGAACACCGATTATTTTTTGCAGTTTAAATTAATTATTTTTCGTTGTATTAGCCATCGATTATTTCTTTTGATTTCATTGTTATCATTTTCCATCATTGTGGCCATCGATTGTTTCTTTTTTATTTGTTTGTTACTATTCCATTATTTTGGCCAGCGTTTACTTTTTTGATTTGATTGTATTGTTTTTCGACATTCCAGCCAGTGATTACTTTCTGTGCTTGAAATCTCCAATCTTCTTCTAAGTTTTGCAATCTGCAAGCGCTTCTTAGAAACGAAAGTTTCTTTCGGACACTTGTGCCAAATTAGGCTGTGAACGATTAGGCTTTGGCATTGTGGTTCAACACTGTGCACACCTAGTTGATAACGTACAATTATGCGATATTGAATATACTCATATATAAGCAAAAATTACGTCGTGACTCAGATGAAATTCTTAAAAATCAAGTATTGCAATGCCATAAAGATAATCTTCGAGAATTATCGAAGGTTGAGATAATGTACATTCATAAAGAAGCTACGTCCCAAACAATGATATACTCGTATGTGTGCGTATTTATGTTAGTATGTGTAAATTGAGTTACTTGATGACCAAAAACTTGAATGGAAGAACTGTTAGAGTCTCCACCGGCGATTCAACAAATAAAATTGAGAAGCATCGTGATGAAAGGAAGACAAGATGTAGGTAAGTTCGAAGCAATAAAGTATTAAAAAAAATTTACGTGCAAACAAAGTGACTGAATGAAAAACGGAGTAAAACTTCCAAGAAGCCGAAGGCATGCATTTATATTTATACCTATGTACAGTACAAATATATTTTTAAAAATACAGGTAACAATTGCTATCACTGCGCATGATTGATAATTTATGTCAGTACCTTTCACAAGCAAAAAATGCATTATTGTAATTTTTTAATCGCCACTGGTAGTTAAACATCGGTTCTTTTCACCGAGAGTTACAAGAAAAATCATGAACTTTTTAGTTTTGTGCGTAGATGAGAGATAGTCTCTGAGATTGGTCAGAAAAATCTTGTTTTTTGAGTATAAGTAGGAACTTACCAGAGCCAAGGAGGAAGTAAGTTGAACAGGATCCTGTAAGAAGAACCTTTACTACCCATTTGGGGATGAATATTAGAAGGTTATTTGGGACTATGGGCACACATTGAAACTCCACAAGTCCACTCTATCTCTTTTATCTAGTAAATCATTTTGTTTATTAATAATAGCTCTGAAACGATTGTTATGTACAGAATGCGATGTTGTAGCTTGATGAATGAGACTGACAGTCTGAATTTAAACAATCCGCGGATAAGAATACACGCGGAATTCTTTAAAAAAATTGTATACAACGATCGTCAATAATTAATCACGAAATTACTTTCAGTGACCTCTGAAGACGCTAACTAGGGACAGTGAACAGGAGGCCAACAAAAGATAGGACATTAATGTGTTTTCAAATGCACACTTCTTCCCGCAACTCGGCATTATTAGTTCGATTTCGACGGCCCTTAGGTCTTAATCGTGGTCTCGAGTCTGTATAAATTATTAAGCTATCGGTTCGACAATTTCCATTTTATACAATCCTAGTTACTAACTAATTCAATTTGTCTATACTTTTTACGGAGATTACTGACAGAATCTTTGAATAGCACGGGATCCAGCCTCATGTTGGAACGTAATAGCGGCATGTAGCCAAACACAGCAACGAAAGTGTTCATGCAGGTTTGCCGCTGTATAAAGTGATCAGGGTCGGTCCATGGAGATCTGAAAGTGCACGAAATAAAAATTAGAACATGTTATTCGATAACTATCGTAAGATCGCAAGGAGGAACATGCATGCTTCCGAGAATTAAGTATACCTGATTCCCGTTCCTGTAGTTTCTTTGTAGAGTTTGCGCTGGGTAACCTTGATCGGTGGCCTACGGGTAACGTGGCTCACCAGGAAGTTCATAAGAATATCCTCGCAATTCTGCGACTGTGCTACGGTCTTGTGTAGCGTCGAGCTCAGCAGCTCCGTATAAAGTGTATTGTAGTAACGGTGATAGAATGCAGCACCCGTAAGAACAATACTGTAATCGTTTGTCCATTTGCTCGTGTAACCCCAGGATCGCTAAAAGTTATAATGAGTTCGAGACGCACCGAAAATAATTTACTTGATCGATCGTTTAGTCAACGTATATAAGACGATGTAAAATACGTAGCAGGGGGGGGGGGGAAGACACCGGAATGTTCCTATCTCAAATTGCTCCGTCATGGTTGATCTTTGAGTTAAAAGAAGAGAATAGTGAACTGTAGAATTGTGAGAGACAGTTCATGGTTCTCTTCTTTTATTCGAAAGATTAGTCATGGCGGCTTATTACCGACCGACCACCACCATTGGAACCTGCAAGTAGTAGAAGAACGAAGCTAATTCATTTTGTCGGAATTTATTACAAACAATATATGGTATTTGAGAATCTGTGAAGGAGTCTAGATTTAGTAACGACCTGAGTTTTTCGAAAAATGCCTGTTTGCGCTCTGCTTATGGAAATATCCATCATTTGGACTTAAATTTAAGGAAAAATGAGTATCGAGACAATTTTCGACGTCGAGGCCACTGTTAATTCTGCTACCTTTTTCGATACCCTCTCTAAATTGTTAAGACTTTAAGCTTAAGATTGCAAAAAATATAAAAGAACAATTCCTTCAAACGTAAAACAAAGTTGCGAGGAGAACCTTTCACATTGCTTCCTCATTTTTCAACACTAAGCTTTATTAGCCGAGCTGCCTCCGTTTGTTACAATTGACGCAATAATTAAACACCGTTCGGATTTTATAACTTTATTTTTCGAAAAAAAGTTTGTGCATGTTCTAGCTGCTACAGTTTTTTAGCTATCCAGCTAAATGGTTCTTTTTAAATAAAGTAAAGTTAATTATTTTTTTCAACTTCCATTTTTCCGAAAAGTTAATGTTATCACTCTAATTAACGTCATCTTTAACCTCTTCAACTCAACTTTTCTACAGGATCGAATTAAAACTCAACGGTGCTGCATATTCAATATAGTGGAGGTCGATAGGGTTTAGGAAGGCGGATTTGGGTTGCATATTAATTTGAATTTGTTAAGTTTCAACTGCTTCTACTTTCGAAACATTTTACAAAATCAGCTAAAATTGCAGATATGTAACATTCAAGAACATTTGGTACTAAATTTAATAAAAATTGACAGATACATTTGGATTTTATAGAATATGGCATTTATTTAAACAAGGATGCAAAGTTAAAACTTGCACATGGCTTCTTCATTATTTCCTATTTTTCATAGATTACTCTGTGAGGAAACCGAAATTGATCAACATACTTTCTGTTGGAGGTGTTTTTGTGAAAAAAGCAAAATCTTTTTTCCAACCTTCGTTGACCCTACTTTTTTCAGTGACTATCAGAAAACTTAAATCTAATGAACAAAAATTTTAATTACTCGCATGATTTTCCACTATTTTTGTATAAGCATTAAACTATCAGACAATTTCCAGGCGGACACGGTTCTCGCTGAAAAAGTCATTCAAAAACATTCAGATTCTACTGATACAACAAGTTGTACTCAAAGATCAACATATTAAATTTCAAACGATACGCGCCCACGTGTATCGATTACTACGTGCAAATTAAGGCACATGATATACTGAAAACCATAGTTCGATTAATAGCACGAAATCGTTAAACGATTGGTGATAAGCTGCTTAGAGTCTACCAAAACCTGGAAATACTCCGAGAATGATAAACAACAATACACAGAGGTGAAAAGCATGTAATAAGGTTCTAGATGCAAAGAAATAAATATACAGAAAATATATAAGATGCTCGATCTCGAACAGCTCCAACACGCATGAATTTTAGAAAGAAATTAACAGATTTCAAGCTCGACCAGCTACCGTTACGGACTAGACCTTCCAAAGTGGTACCATTATTCTAGGCAGCTCTTTCCGCCTTGGCAAGGAACTTGCATTGACATAAAAGGTGTCCAGTACTAGGCACATAGATCAGATATCCGGGAGGAGATAATAAAAAGCTTGAGTAAATACAAAAATAGAATGTCGCAGGGATTGGAAACGAGTTTTTAAAAAACCTACTCGAAAAATGTTGCACGGCCAATTAGCTCTTTACAACAGTCGATATGCCCCCCCCCCAACATACAGTTATATACTAATATAATAGTTATTTTCGAACTATTATATACATTATATATATATAGTAACGTGACAGAATACTCATGCGCTACGTCCTCCTCGCACGACGGCTTCCAGCACGATCTCGCAGGGCCCGGTAGGATTACGCAGGATATTTAATAATTCTTTTTTTTGTATTTTATTTTTCTTCGAATTATGTGATCGGACGGACAGAGGGAGAGAGTGAAGGAGAAAAAGAAAGAAGAGACGCATCGCATCCACGAATTTGGTCGGCTTCGAGATCCGGGAACTCTCCTTAAATCAAGAAGATACAAAGAGAATATACTTCTACCTCTCACTGTCGGGATACAGAGCCGTCTCGCTCGATAATCGTCTGCCGCATTCATCTAATATGGTTCACCGGCCGGACGGGGCTACACATTTCTATCTGCCGTTGATTTATGCATTGTCCCACTGAGGCACTAGTCGCAGTTATCTAGCGACACCGATTCCCACAATTAACCAAGTTTGGCTCGGTAGAAGGGGATCATAGTTCATGGGCACGCGTGCCGGCAGGTCCTCGGAGATTCTTTCCCGGTTACCGTCGAACGAACAGGACGTAGCAGCGAATATTATATCGTCCCGGTCTACGGTTGGTTTCGTCAAAATCTATCACCACCTATCGTGGGTACCAAGGCATATCTTCTGAAACAACGAGGAATAAATCGAGGAGAAAATCTTGCGGCCCTATTTTGAGGGATTGGAACGTTATATACCATGTCGCGGATTGTTCGACCTAACTGACGTTTATTGATTTATTTAATTTAATTTATTTGATTATATTAGACTGTATTTTATTGTAACTGTTCGTTTATTGTAAAGCCGTGCGCGCGTTAGTACGTCATCCTGTTGTGTGTTCGAGTGTGAGAGATCGGAACGTTATAGACCGTGTCGCGGATTACTCAGACTAACTGGCGGTTAGTGAGTTATTTTATTTTATTTATCTAATTATATTGGACTGTATTTTATTATTTTCGTTACCATACGCAGTGCCTGTTCGACCGCCGTCCCGTGTTTTGTACGTTTGGGTAAGGGATTAGAACGGTCCGCGGTGTATCTCGCGTCGCGGGACTGTCCATTATTTTCTTTTTTTTATTCGTTTCGTTTTGACGGTAGTATACGACGGTTCCGTTACCGAGGAACAATTTATAGTTGATCATTGTTTTGTGTGACGTTAGTCATTCTATTATTATTTCTTTTCCCGGTACTTATCTATTTTAATTTATTTTATTGGTACTCGTTATTTATTGATTCGTTTGTGATTTATGCTCGGTTGTGCCTTTTATACGTTCCAAGATTTTCAAGTTGGAAGGATCGAATAATTCAAAGCTTCGCGTGCGTGACCTACGGCGGCTCGTGATTATTGAGTAATTCTGGGGTAGGGGGGATTGGTCCGGTATCGGCTGTATCGCGGGCTGAATTTCGAGGCGACTTGTAATTTGACTTTGTCTGATCGAGTGTTGTCGATTCCTGCGAATATTAAAAATTCGAGTTGAGTGGTGTAGTCAATCGAGCATGGATAATGTATGGGAATGTGAGGGCCGATGCGACTGCCAGAAAAATTAAGTTTACGAATTGTTAGAAAACCAGAGCAAGTTTACGGGATCTTTTATTTGGATATTTCTTTGTTCTTTTTGTTGAAAAACCAGCAGTCGTTTAAAATAAATAAATAAAGAATTTGCCCCAGTGGCATTTGTGAATCCTGTACTCGTATCGTTGTCCCAGTTATTTATTGTTTTATATATTGAATAATCTGTTGACTTTATTTATGAATTTTATTTGTTAACTTTATTTCGGAATTTTATTTATTGACTTAATTTATTGAATTTATTTATGACCACCTTGACAGTCCGAACCACCCACTGTGACTTAAACAGCTGTAGCTAGTCTGGGTTGAGTCTGGTCAACCACCTCGTTATTTTTCCTCCCGGTGCGTAAGCGCCTGGCGCCCAACTCGAAAGAGAAAAAAATAAAGGTAGGAAAAATAGCTCCGACCAGCCATAGGTAACGTGGATGAAAATTTACATTACAATATATATTGGGTCTGGGAAAAAGTTCGTGGCGTTTTTTTTTAGTAAAATTCAACTGGTTTTCTTATAGTATGAAAATGAATTTATTCAAACCAAATATGCTCCATTATTATCGACAATGTTTCGCCATTTTTTGGGGAGAGCTATGATGCCATCGGTGAAGAACTTCTGTGGTTTCTGATTGAAAAACTGAATCAAGTGGTTTTCACAGGCTTCTCTTGGAAACAGCTTAATTCCATTGAGAGCATTCTGCAGAGATCAGAATAAGTGATAGTCAGAGGGTGCTATGTCTGGACTATACAGTGGATGCATCAAAACTTCCCAACCAAGCTCTCGCAATTTTTGACGGGTCATCAAAGAAGTGTGTGGTCGGTCGTTATCACGATGGAAGACAACACCTTTCCTTTTAATCAATTGGGGGCCGTTTTCTTTCAATTGCTTGGCGTAATCTTTCTAGTTGTCCGCAGTAGAGTTGATAATCAATCGTATGACCAACTGGAGTAGCTCATGGTGGACGATTCCCTTCCAGTCGCACCACACACATAGCATCACCTTTTTCGCCGTCAATCCTGGCTTCGCGAACGATTGTGACATCCCTCGTCCACGATCTTTGACGCTTCCGATTGTCGTACGTGATCCATTTTTCATCACCGGTTATGACACGTTTCAGAAATGGCTCGATTTCATTGCGTTTCAACAGCGCATCGCAGATGTTAATTCGGTCTATCATGTTTTTCGCGGTCAACTCATGAGGAACCTATACATCGAGCTTCTTTTTGTAGCCAGCTTTGTGTGAATGGTTCAAAACAGTTTTGTGGTCAATGCCTAGCTCCATACCAATATCAACACTGCTGATATGCTTATCTTGCTAGACTTTTTCAACAATTTCATCAGCTTTTTCAGTAACTGGACGACCAGAGTTTGACTCATCTTTCACATCAAAATCACCAGAACGAAAGCGAGTGAACCTCGTGAAATGAAAGCGAATGAAGAAAAAATCATGGGTAGACCCAGGCGCACCATCCCCATCGACCGCAAGACCGAATCGCTTTGGCAGAAAGACGATGTCTGGTGGGACCAGAGGGGCGTGGTCTATTATGAGCTGTTAAAACCTGGGGAAACGGTTAATATTAAACGTTACTAACAACAATTGACGGATTTAAACCGTTCGCTGCTTGAAAAAAGGTGTTATGCCGGTACCGCGTAATTGGATTATTTGGTATTCGGTATAACATTAAAAAGTTATTCTTTGTTGGGATCGTTTGCCGATTAGGAGATGGATCTCGAGTAATTGATGAAAACACGAAATTATGTAAAAGGAAGTATTTATTATAGGCAACGGTAACTTTCCGTTGTCTATTTAAAAGTCAATGTAAGAATGTACAATAATATGTTGTTTCGAGTATTTGACGAGGAACCAACCGTTCTCTGCTGAGTCTAGTTTAACACTGATTTTCGTACGGTAGTTAGCAACTGCGTTTGCGAAAATCCCTTAGTTGGCAGCTTTAACTTTAGCCTATCGTAGATAGCCTAGCGAGTCGCCTCATGCTGCATCGGCGTCTACCTCGCATCCTATCTTGAACGAATTCTATATTTTAGAATTCTATATCTAGCTGTGTCAGCTAAGGAATATTCCAGAGCATACCGCGAGAAGAATATTCCGCGTCGTCGTCTACCTTGTATCCTATCTTGAATGACACCTAAGGAATATTCCTGAGAATACGTGAAGTGGAATATTCCGCGACACAACATCCCTCCCCCCTTTCGAGAAAAAATTTTTCTAAAAAAATTTTGCTAAAAAAATTTTTTCTTCAGTTAGTTTCCCGTACCTTTACAATCTTATACAATTTTACAGTTTATTTTCGTTTGTTAATGTCGTTCGGGCCGAGCGAGTCGTTCTCGGTTGGGGGGACGAGTAAATATCCTGGCCAGCTCGGTTCGCAGTCGTTCCTCTGGCTGTTGTCGTCCGAGTGGCTTGAGGTTGATGGTTACCACGGCGGCTGCCGGGGTTTTTGCCTCGCCAGTCCTCGTTGGTGTTCTGTTTCTGTGGTACCTGTAACATTTAACCAGAACGTAGCCAAGCAAGGCTATCGGTGCTATGGCACCCAATGAGTAGAAGCTCAGGTTGTGGATATGCTGCATCCCGTCTCCGGCAGTCTCGAGGGTTTCCATGATATGGTTGGCTCGAGCTCCGAGCTTCCAAAGCTCTTCGGGGTCTCGCAGCACGCTCTGTAGTCAGATGGTCTTCTCGGTCTACGTCGGGGGCGCCTGAGCTTCGATCTCCGTTAATGTCAAATTAAACGACGGAAGGTAGTTTTCCCGTATGATCTGCGACGTTCGCCCGATGGTTCTGATACTAAAATCTCGGGCGGTTACTATGCATATGCCTACCAAAGCCAGTATTCCCGAATTGTTTAGTATTTCGTGCTAAGTGGGATTTTTTCCACAATTTATTTCGACGGGTTCTGGGGTTGGCGCAAGGTATAGCCATCGTCCTTGCTGTTGCATTGGAACGATTAGAGGATGGGTGATTTTGATAACCCTTTTTGCGCATTTTTCGCAGTTACCTTTTTTCTGATTTTGTTCTTTTGGCAGGATTCGCAGGACAATATGTACTTTTTAAAATCCCTTCTTATGCCGGGCCAGTCGTACTTGGTCCGGATCCGATGTATCGTACGCCTGATACCAAGTTTCTTTGCTCGATGTGCCCACCGGGGGCTCCGCCGTTGCGTCGCTCTCTGTCTCAAGCAGCCTTGCAATGTTTTCCTTTTTCGGCCTACAGCGCCTTACGGGTCGGCCATGCTCTGCTGCGCTCGCTCTGTCCTTTTCGGCGATGCTCGCAGTCTTACTCGTGCTTGTCTGTACTAGATTGCGTGGTCTGCCCCTTCCAGGACCGCTCGGCTTCGCGGCGGGGCTGTGGGGATCAGTAAAGCGACTTGCATCCACGCTGCGGATCTCTCTGTCTTTATCTGAAGCGTTGGCTGGCGCTGCCTCTCGCTCTGTCCCGTTGCTGGGCTGGCTTGGGGTATTCTCGGCTCTCCGCTTTGTGCGGTTGTCCGTACTCGGGCTCTAGCCGTCCTTCAATGTGTCTGGGGCGAGCTCAACCTCTCGCTCCGACGAGCTACCATGGCTATTGTTGAAATATGGTACATTTATCCTGTATTCGTATCGAAAATTCCACTTATATTAAACAGTGCGCTAACGAGTGTGAGAGGAGACGCACACACGATAAATCTCCCCTCTTCCTTTGGTGTACGTAAGAAACATGCGACAGCTAGTAGAGTTGGAAACTGTGCGTCGCTCTCGCGACTACTTACTTGGGCCTGAGCCGTCTCTGTATACACACTTATATATCACGTAAATTTAGTTTATTTGTAAAGTATACATCTTTTTCTTTTCCACACTTTAACAGCTATACGGGGTATATTCGGCCCTCCGCTTTGTCCGGTCGCTCGTTGTGCCTACTTGCCCCGTAGTGCTGTCCTCTTCTGACTCACAGACTACGTTCTCTGCTCTCGTTTGGGTCCTCGTAGTAAGGAATATATGGCTTAGCGCATCTGCATTTGTGTTGCGCTTACCTGCCTAGTATTCTACATTAAACTCATGTTCCGCTAATTTAATTTTCCAACGCATCAATCTCGAATCTGGGTCCTTCACTCCGAACAGCCAGGTGAGCGGTTGGTGGTCCGTCACTACAGTGAAACGGGTACCATAAACATATGGCCGAAATTAAGCAAGAGCCCAAACTATTGCGAGTAATTCCTTTTCCGTAGTTGTGGAATTCAGCTCGGCCTTCTTCATGGTGCGGCTAGCGTAGCATATGAGCAAATCGTCCCCGATCTTGCCTTGCGAGAGGATAGCGCCGAGTGCCCTGTCTGAGGCATCCGTTGTTACAACGAAAGGCTTCGTGAAGTCAGGATACTGCAGTATCGGTGCTGTGGTAAGTGCCGTCTTCAGTTCTTCGAATGCGGCATCCCTTACTGCGGTCCACTCGAATTAAACCCCTTTCTGAGTTAATTATGTGAGTGGCTTATCGGTTTTCGAGAAATCTCTGATGAATTTCTGGTAATAACCAGCTAGTCCGAGGAAGAATTGTACTCCTTTTACGTCTCTCGGCACCGGGAATTCCCTTACCGCTGCCAGCTTTTTCGGATCGGCTCGTACACCCTCTTCGGAGATGATGTGGTCGAGGTACTGCGTTTCTGTGCGCAGGAACTGGCACTTGCTCGGTTGCACTGCCAATCTGGCTTCTCTTAGCCGCTGCAGTACCTTTTGTAGCCTGTCATTGTGCTCCTTTGAGGTTTTTCCGTGGATTACTATGTCGTCTAGGTACATATAGCATTTAACTCCCTGCAGTCCAGCCAGCGCGGAGTTCATCAGCCTCTGGAAAGTCGGCGGCGCGTTTTTCAGTCCAAATGGCATGCGGTTATATTCAAAATGGCCCTGTGGTGTAGGAAAAGCGGTTTTTTCTTTGTCTTGCTGCGCCATCGGGATTTGGTGAAATCCAGAGGTGAGATCCAAAGTCGTAAAATATTGGGTCCGTCCCAACTGGTCCAATATTTCGGTGATATTGGGCAGTGGGTATGAGTCTCCGATGGTGGTTTCATTCAACTTCAACGGTCACGGCCAACGGTGCGACGATATCGAAATCACTGGCAGTGGCACTCGACGCCGGCAGCGTCACTTGTAGTAGTTGTAGGGTCTTTCGCTTTAGCTGGCGTGCAGGTCTTTGCTGGACCGTTAGAGTATTCAGTCTCATCGTTCCCAGTTGGCGGGTGTCTGTATTCGCTCTACTAGTTCCTGCTGTTACAGTTGCTTTTTCCGTCTTGCCCCCTGCGTCCCTTTGACGTTGGGGCTGCTGTGACGTCTGACCTGGCTCGCTCTTGTTTTGCGATAACCTCTTTCTGCAGTCCTTCCACACGTGGCTCTTCTTCTGACAGTAATTGCACACGATGTCTACGTTGTGTATGGATTTGTTTTCACTGGGCATCGGCAAGCTCACTCTTCCCGATCTCCGGGTGCAGTCCCGTGCCATGTGTCCAGCTTTTCCGCAGGTAAAACAATTTTTTCCCTGCCGTAGTGGTGCGTCTTGGGACCTTCTGGGATGGCGTAATACTCCGCCTGCCCCTCCCTTTGGCTGCACCATGTTGGTGACCTCTATGGCCCCTGCCACAGAGTCGTGCAGCGTTTGGTAATTTCTCGCACGTACCAGCACTTGCACCTCGCCATGCAGGCCGTTTTCGAAGTTGGCCTGTGCGCTTTGTCGGGTGACATTCTCGACGGTGATCTTCTGATCCTCTGTTTTCAACGGTTCGCAGAGTATTTCGGCGATGTCTACCGTAATTCTCTCCGTTCTTGCCGTGTAGGCGGCGATGTCCTCGTTCTGTCCCTGCCGGAGGGAGCTGAACCCCATTTGCAACGCGGCCAGGGACTTCCATTGTCCCTACAACGCTTCCAACTCGCTCTTGAATTGCGCCATGGTATTGATGTATTTGTGCTGCAGTTGTCTTACTGCCGCACCTTCTAATTTGCTCATGACAATTAATTCAAGGAGAGTGTCATGCTCCTCCTTGGCTACCCTGTGAAAAATCGTCTCGCAGGACTTTAAAAAGAGCGGCAATGCCTTTGCGTCTTTGCCGTCGAACGTTTTCACCATTTTTATTCCGAGGCTGAGGCTGAGCATATTTGAGGGCCTCTACGTCTCCTCAAACCGCGTGCGTCTCGGGGGCTGTACGGGGGGCGGATGGTCTTCCATCCCTGCTCCTCCTAACCATCGCTGGAGCTCAGCTATTTGCTCTCTTAAGGAGCGGATGAGCTCGTATTCGTCCGCACCTACCTCGTTTAACGTATCCACCAAGTTTCGTCTTACCGACGGCGTTTCAGCCCCCCGGAGATCGCGATCGAGTTCGCGCTGACCTCGCTCATGCTCGCGCTGCAGCCTTTCGCACTGCCGTCAAGCTCTTACCAATTCACGGTGGCTCCGGTCGATCACCTCTAACCGATCTCGTACTCTTGAAGGAACCGACCGTGCTGTCGTACCGGTAGCTGTTTGGGATACCTACGCGATCTATCGTTTGCATGTTTTCCAATTCCCGCTCGTCCATGTCCTCGTCTAGGCGTTCGGGCGTTCGTCCGCCAGTAGTTATAGTGAACACGTCGTTGCTACCTATACTACTGTTATCGCGAAACGCCGCATCCCTGAGTGGGTTTACGCCGAACTCAGCGTCCAATCGGCCTACGACGGCCTTTTGCCTGTCAGCAGGGATTCGACCCAGCGGCGAGAGCTCTGATAACGCCCTGCGCGTTTCGAACACGATGTCCCCTACGGCAGTAGCTAATCCGGCTGTGGAGTCTACCCCTTCGCCGGGAATCGTAGTTTCTAACGAATTGACTCTACGTTTCGGTTTCGCTTCCTTAAATCCCGGCATTCGCGGTGAACGATACTCTAAATATACCCACGAAATCTCGAAAGAAATATCTCTAGTGGAATATATATATTTTGAAATTTTTCAAATATCTGTCCTAACTGGCTTTGGTTTATTTCGGCAATATGTATTAGTATAACGTAACCGCCACTTGCAGAAGGATGATCTGGTAGATGGTCCTCTCCATGGCGATGTTCTCGGATGCTGTCGACTTGGTGTCCTCCAGCTCTTTTCTGTTGATGGTCTAAGACGACATACTCATCTTATAATTAAATCTACCGCCTAAATGACTAGCCTAAACGAGACCCACACACACAAACACACAGATCCATACCACGCAGCACGCACACCTATAAAGATCAACTACCGTTACTCAAGTTCTAGTTATACTGCCAAGCAGTAGGACTATAGTCTCAAGAAACGTATGAAGAACAATCTAAAAGGAACACTAAATCATCATAACCAAGACGAAGAAATTAACGGGATAAATGGGTTACAGGAGATGGGCTACGGGACAACTAGAAGATATAGTAATACCCTGCTATACCGGCAGAACGGGAAGAAGAGCGGGGAAGTCGGTATAAAAGGGCACGACAAACCACAGTCAGAGAGCATTCTGTTCACAGACTTTCGCCAACATCCGGAATCTACCAAAAGAGGACCAGCTAACCAACCAAAGGAAGACCAGCTAATAGACCAAAGGAGGACCAGCTGACCAACCAAAGAGAGGACCAGCCATCCAGCTAAAGAAGGACCAACTAGTGAACCCCAGGAGAAGCATTTTCAACCACACCACTCCAAGGACCAGGCCTGATACCTCTGGCCCAGGGAAAACGAACATCTTCCAAGGTCAACTATTGAGCCACCAGACATCCAAGTAGCAGAGTACTCAAGCCAACGAGATATCACCTCAGAAAGACACCAGTGTGGTATGGAGAAAATTATACTAAACCCATAAGGGACTTAAAAAACCCCTAAAAATTAGCTAGGGACGCTCCTGTAGCATTTCCGATGCGCCGATGCACCGAGGATGCACCGCGCTGACGCCTCCACCGGAACAGCGGCGGGACCAGCGAGTAGATCGCGTAGCCAGGAGAGCTCGAGCGAGAGCTCTGTCCCCACTACAGTCCACTCAATATAGGTATAGAATAGGCTACCTCCGAAGGCGAGGAATAATAACAGAACCGATATAGATATATTAACGATGGCAAGCCCAGCAGGCTCTTTCTATATGTAGAAACTATACTTACCATATAACTACAGAAAATAATTCAGTATTTCAATATAAGACCTCCTACTTCTTGCGGACGCGATTATATAGGCATGCGTAAGCCCGGGACAAGTTCTTTTTGTAAGGTGCATAACCACCAAAATTAAAGAAAAAGGAGTACATTTAATTCTCACACAAATTATTTAACTTTTACCTGTATAATTTATTTAATGTGTCTAATAAACCATACTTCTACCCAATACTGAAGCCTATATTAATTTCCTCCCTGCTCGAGTCCGAACTAAAACTCTTTAAGGGTGATGATAACGTAAAATACCGTTACAGGTCCTTGGCGTCCTTCCTGACGCTGTTGGCCCGTTTTTTCGCTGGTTTCTGGGTTCGTCCTTAGCGCGTCGCTAATTGTTGCACGACGGCTTCTTCTCAAGTAGCTGCTGCGAGCACTTGGTTGCACACTTTGTGCGTTTTTTCCGCGACTTGACGTAACACCGTCAATCGGGATTTTAAACGGTTGACCAATATGTCTCACCGCACCGACGTACACTTCGCGCTTTCTCGTTAGCTTAGTCGAGTTTTCAAGAACTACACTGGCGTCCCTTGTACGATTCGTAGTCGTCACTTCAGAGTCACTCTTATTTACTTTGTCCAAAACACTTTTTGTCCAAATAAATAACGTATCACTTAACTTCGGTAGATCCCACCGTTGCCACCAAATGTTATGCCGGTACCGCGTAATTGGATTATTCGGTATTCGGTATAATATTAAAAAGTTATTATTTGTGGGATCGTTTGCCGATTAGGAGATGGATCTCGAGTAATTGATGAAAATGCGAATTTATATAAAAGAAAGTATTTATTATAGGCAACGGTAACTTTCCGTTGTCTATTTAAAAGTCAATGTAAGAATGTACAATAGTATGTTGTTTCGAGTATTTGACGAGGAACCAACCATTCTCTGTTGAGTCTAGTTTAACACTGATTTTCGTAAAGCAGTTAGCAACTGCGTTTGCGAAAATCCTTTAGTTGGCAGCTTTAGCTTTAGCCTATCGTAGATCGCCTAGCGAGTCGCCTCATGCTGCGTCGACGTCTACCTCGCATCCTGTCTTGAACGAATTCTATATTTTAGAATTCTATATCTAGGTGTGTCAGCTAAGGAATATTCGAGAGGATACCGCGAGAGGAATATTCCGGGTCGGCGTCTACCGTGTATCCTGTCTTGAATGACAGCTAAGGAATATTCCTGAGAATACGTGAGGTGGAATATTCCGCGACACAACAAAGGCCATAATACAAAGAGAGGCAATACAAGGTCATTTTTCTTCATGAAAATGCTCTATCACATACGGCAAAACCGGTTCGCGACACGTTGGAAACACTCAGCTGGGAGGTTCTACCCCATGCGGCTTAGTCACTAGACTTGGCTCCTTCCGATTACCACTTGTTTGCATCGATGGGTCACGCACTTGCTGAGCAGCAATTTGGTTCTTACGAAGATGTGAAAAAATGGCTCGATGAATGGTTCGCAGGAAAAGGGGAAGATTTTTGCTGGCGTGCTATGGGAAAGGTGGGAAAAATGTATAACAAGCGATTGAGCATACTTTGAATACAGCACTTTTTATCATTCTTCCGAATTTAACATGTTTTTTTAGAAAAAAAAATCCGCATTTCATACTTGTACACCTGGTATATTCGTTTACTCACGTTCCATTATACTGGACAACGATTTTTTTAAATCAATCCGACGATGAATTTGAGAACAGAAATATTCAGTAGCGACTTGTTAAAAGGTATATCCGCGATATAAACAACCCTATACAATTTTTCGAAGATGTTCCTTTTCTAAAAAGGTACAGATTTAATAAGGTAGCTGTGGTCGACATTTTATTACCTATGGTAAATGCGCAATTAAGAAAATTGCATAATCGAGTTCTGCCCGTCTCTCCATTGATGCATCTGTTAATAACACTACAATTCTATGCAACAAGCAGTTTTCAGATTCGTAGAATTTTAACACAATAGACAATAAACTTGCATGATTCATATTAATTATATTTGTGTACTTTGTTCATGCAAATCGTTATCGGAGATTTGTGAGGATACAGTCAAGCATCAGTGCTAAGAATTCTCACTCGAATTTCCAAAATTTTAGCGTCCTACTCGAGTGTCTATATTAATTTTTCCACTGAACAAGTACGTTCAAATGATAAAAACCCATTTTATACAGTGGGTAACTTTCCATCTGCAATAGGATGTATTGATTGCACCCATATACGGACTGCAAACCCTAGAGGCGATCGTCGAGAGATGTTTCGAAATCGAAAAAGCTGGTTCACTCTGAATGTAAGGTATATATTGAACAAAGTTACGCGCCGTGACAAATGTAGCATATTCAAAAAAATTATAAAGAGTTCATGTTTACTATGTGGTTACAGGTTGTGTTGAGTCCTCAACAAGAAATTCTAGACTTACAATTAGTAGTCAGGCATCTCGGTTCAACTCACGACGCTGTAAGATTTGACCGAAATGGTCTGCGCTATCGTTTCGGGTTAGGTCAACTAAATGGGATCCTGCTTAGAGATAGCGGATATGCATGTCGAAGCGATCTACTGATGCCTGTTTTAAAACCGAAGACAGCTGCAGATGTTCGATATAACATCGCGCATAAAAAAACTTCGAGCAACTTTTTGGTGTTCTAAAACGTTGATTCCCATGCCTACATTTTATGGCTTACGGACAAAATTAAGCACAACGTCTCAATTGTCTGTGCCATCGCTGTTTTACACAACCTGTGTGTTCAGAATAATCTGGATGGAGTGTTTGAAAGAGAGCTGAACCAAAATATTTTTAAGGAAGTTGTGAATCCCCAACAAAATGACATAGGACTCGCGCACATGAATGTCTTGATTATAACACATTCTACGTAAGTGAGGAAGTTGTACGTGAAATTGGGAGTAAAATTTTATTCCAACCGATACTCCAAAAACGTTTTTAATTGGATATTAATTTTATGTATATTATTTATAATATGTATATTAATTTTATGTTCATGCGTGTAATTCTGATGTATGTACTTGTATGTTTGTGTGTGTTGGCGACCATAAATTTGTAAATGACGATCATATTTATATTTTTTTGTTGCGCTGTTTACACATCGATGTTTAATCGTTTTCTATACTTAATTTATTCATACGCAGTTGCTCTCAATTAAAATATCTGAGATCTTGAAATTTATGTTATATGCGCAGCGATTTATTCTTTTCTTGATTTGTTTTATACGACATCCGAAATGTAGAGTCCTTCAGTTTTTTCTCCATTCTTAGTATTTAATACATCTTTTTCTTTCTCGAAAAGCGACTATTTCTGGAAATCTAAGAGAGGGTCAGTTTCGAAACATTACAAGGACGAATAAAGCGTAACAAATTTCTTCAATAACTTCAGAGTATCCTTTTACGGTAGTTTATTTATTTCGTAGCTTTGCGTTTACAATTTTTATACAAACGAGTTGTTTCTCTGCCTCTGCGATTTCCACTTTTATTGCATGAAGCTCCCGCAGCTGCAAAATTGATTTTTGTAATCGTATCAATCGTAGCTGTTTTTCATCTCGAATGTTCTGAAAATGAATTCAACAAATTCAAATTACTGTAGTCTTATTATTTGCAAATTCAACAAGTTATACGATTAAGATTATGATTATATTAGATTATATTAAAACTAATATGGATTCGTTTTAACAGAACGCTATTGAAGTGACGATAAAATTTAATTATTTCTTTCGAACGTTTTATTAAGAACTAATTTATTATTTCTCGGATATACAATTTTAAGCAAATTATTAAACTTTCTCATTACCTCTATAGTTTCATCATTTGAAGAAGGCCTTTTTTCGGGGATAAGTGATGATGAAAAGTAGATGGAATGGCTTTTTCCATGTTACTACTGGAAGGCATTCTTTTTTCGGCAGTGAATGGAGAGAAGTAGATGAAATCGATGCTGCAGGGTCAAATTCTCCACATAAATACTCTTCTAGTAAACAGTCGTCATCATCATTTCCCACATTAATAATGTCTAAAAAGGAAGAAAATAATGATTATTGCAACAGGTAAGAATGGTACATTTAGTATACATATGCAACGCTTTACTTTCTTTTTCAAATGCGGCTGTACCGTCGAATGGGCAATGAAGCTCAATATCCACATTTCGACTAGTTGCGTCTCTGAAAATCAAGATTGGGTCATCAGAAGCTACTAGCGCAGGAACCCCACCAGTCATGAGTGATTTGTATTTTTGAACAGTGGTTATTTTTTGTTTTCTGAAATCACCATCTATATTAGTTTAAATGTTAAAAGTTTTAGAGATTATTGAAATCATCATGAGCATCTTATAATTTTTAATACAGCAAAAGACTACAATAAATAAAATGACCAGCAAGTTAATTTTTATTTACCTTTGTTTCATATTATCCCAGTACGTCTTTGGCTGTTTGCAGGAACGAGGCCTGCAGCCTTCGCTTATATATTTCTTAGTTAGGCGATCCCAGGCCTCAACTTGTTGAATGTGATCCGTTGCCCCAGTTTTTTTTAATTTTCGATGGTTCTTTCTTTAGAAACGAGTTGAGCCAAGAGTAATTTTTCTCGTTCTGTGTAATGAACATTTTTTCCCGTATCCATCGTTTTGAAAACTAACCTCACAAAGTGATCACAAGTTCAAAATTCCAAAAGGAATGAGTTCTGATCGCCACCGAGAGAGTTGTGTAAAATTAGTCCAAGACCACAGAAATTGAGGGATTTACCAGGTCTATAAATATGAAACCGGAATTTTTGTATAGAAAATACGCGTTTATTGTATGAAAATGATAAAAAATATTTTATTCGAAGTATTGCCCATCGCTAGCTATACATTTTTCCCACCTGTCTGACAATTTGTGGATGCCACGCCAAAAAAACTGTTGCTTTTTTGAGGCAAACCAGTCATCGAGCCATTTTAGTAGTATGTGTACACCTTTGCTCCATCCCACTCCTATGCCCATTCCTTCCCCCCACCACGCGGCTACCCCCACCACCACGCTACCCACGCTGCTTGACCAGTGTCGGTAACGTGGAGATGGTAAAGTGAGGTGGTGTGGGTACCTTGGTGAACAAGGAAGAGTAGAGATAAGAGTAGGATGGAGCATAGGTGTACACATACTTGGAATAAAATATTTAACTCACCATTGTGTTGGCGGCATCTACGACGACTCTCCAGGGTGACGGGCACAATATTTACATCGTGGCTCTCTCTCTCTCTCTCTCTCTCTCTCACACACACACACACACACACATGCACGCATGCACATTCTCTCACTCACTCACTCATTCACCCACGCATCAAAATCTACAGCTACGCGTCCGTGTAATATGGACTACCCGCACCCACGGAGCGTAGGCACAGTCAGGGGTACGCATCCGTAACCCGATCAGTACATTGTTACCGCACGCTTCCTCGATCCGATGTAGATCTCCGTCCTCATCAATTAAATGTTCGAGGCCGAATACTGTACACTTCACAAGCAACACCAGTAACATACTAATAGGCGGCTCGGGGTGAAATAGGTGAGGCCAGTCGACGTATATCGATTCCTCGAAATCGACCAGCAACACCTCGCAGCACCCGTCATCACTCACGTCGACGATCTCCCCGCGCATAGCCCTTTGATGCCGCACAACTACACAACCCACTCCAACTCGCAAGTCCTCGACCACAAAAGGACTCCTCCCAATGAACTCCTGAATGTACATTCTGTCCAAATTATCCTCCAGTTCGGATAATGCTACGCACATTTTGCCCGTCCGCAGACACACGGTATTATCGCTGCTACCACATATTACCCGACACACAAAAGCTACCGAAAGCTCCTCGTCTAGATACCTCGGAAACATTTTCTTTTCGCGATTTAAACTTTCGTCGTGCACTGCTAAAGACAGACTGAATGTTCCGGATGATGCTGGCGGTGATCACAGCGTTTGAAGATAACAAACACCCCTCTGAATCATACCTAGGTGTGCAGCGCTTTGAATGCAATGTCAGCGGTTTTAGACGTGCGTACCGCTTTGCGCTGTGCTTCTCGTAAAGCGAATGCTCTGCAGTAAAAGACGCAGAATATGATACCGTACCGCGAGAGACCTCGATCATAATTTATATATAATTATAAAATAAGAGACAGTAAACCGATGTATTTGTTTTTAATTAATCAATATTTTATTTAAATCACTTTACAGATATTTACCGTCGTATGCAACATCCCTGCAAACACGGTAATCTTCGCTCGGAGACTCCTCCGCCGTTAAATTTATTTTTATCACTGTCTGATCGTCGAAAGGCAAAAGCATTGTAATATTCACGCACTAATCTGTCGTTTTTCGTTACATTATCGCTAAAGAGATTATTAAATCGCGACATGGTGAAGCCGCACGAAATAAGATGTAGGAATACAATGCAAAATTGTCCACACACATCCGACGTATTACTCTGTAGCTGTTTGAGGCCGTACCGATAGAACTTGCAGTTTCTTCATAGTCATGCGAGATGTTGTGGTATAACCGGTAGTAGCCCGTAGCTAGCAAAGTACATTCCTTTTACATGATGGTTAACGTACATGGCGATCCAATGCTCTCCACGTCCGTCGTGGTTATCCGTGTTAACTACGAGTCCGGCAGGTAACGACCATACACGAGGAATTTTGTCAGCCGGGTATACGCCAATGGTTGAAAGTGGTAGATACTACAGGCTCTCGTAGATTTGTCTAGTGTTTATGCTGAACACATAGTCAATGATTAAATGATGACCGATACGCTTTGAAAGACGTATTTATATGCAAAATTTATTTCACAGCGTCGTCGATCGTGTCACGACCACATGATGAAGATTTCTCCTCTTTTTTATTCTCTTCCTCTTCGTCTGCTGACCAAACATCCATGTATGATTCTCCTTTAAATGGATGCTCGCGAAGCCAATTTTTTATTTGGAAAGCCTGGCGCATTGCACAATGCGAAGACGCTGTATCGTTTATCATAGCGTGTCTGAAGCATTTTCGCAAAGATTTCGGCATAAATGTGTACGATGGGGCGCCCTCCTCATCCTCTAGGTTGGAAATTTCACGACTCGTGATATCGCAAAGAAGTGTAGCCTTCTCGTGACCGCGAGTATAGATACGTCTTGATTTTCGCGAAATTTCACGCAAGTTAGCGTATGCTTGTTTACAGCTCACATCGCCCTCGTACCATTCCAGACTGTGAAAATATTTTGAGAGAAAATTATTCTGGCTTCTCGAATGCTTTGGTAATTCGGCAAAGTGACACGGCGGTGCGACGATCCAATGAGCAGAGTACGGTCTATCCACTGCTACCACGGCAATTTCTTTCGGAATAAATTCCGAGTCTTTGCCACGCATTGCCTGTATATCCATGACGATATCCATTTTCACGTCTAATCCATACAGATGCTCGAGTTCGACTGATTAGTTACTCACAGACATGCTTCTACGTCTCTTAACACGAAATAATTTTATGCGGACATCAGCACATTTTTCGCTTATCCGGTAAAATCCACCATTACTTGCCGAGAGGCATCAATTTCAAGGACGTTATCATATTCCGCGTAGACTACACAATTTATCGTTGAAGCAAGCGCATCCTCAAATCGTACCTCTATTCTCACACTACCGTGCTTTATTAAATTCCAATGTGTATTGCTGTTCGCCGAAAGATCGGGTGGCAAATCGAAAGCAAACAGACAGTATCCATCGCGATAATTATTGTCGACCGTCGTTCAAGAAATGTATTCCAGTTCCCGAAAACAACGTTTAAAAAGCATCCACATATAGATGATTTTTCGTGAAATCAGGTTGTAACGGTTTCGAAGGTATTTGAGCACCATCTACATACAACGAGAGATAATTTATGTTGTAATTTTGGAAATTGAATGGATTCATACTGAAGTCGCCGTTAAACGCCTTGTTATCGACAAAACCGATAATTCTACGCTTCGGCAATTGACCTAACACAATATTATCGATAGTCTCTCCATGAACACCAGAGTGTATTGAAACGGCTTTTACCTCGACTCTCGTAAGAGGATATTTAGTCGTAGAATTTGCCAGAGTTCTAGCATGCGAGAGCAGCACACCAGGAGCTATTTTTGTTCTACGAACGAGAAGCGATGCCTCGAGAATCTTTGAGCCGCATTGACCATTCTTTGTATCCCCCACACGACAAAATGAATCTCTAGATAGCACCAACCGTAGTCACATCTCGACGCCGTTTAATAGGAACCGCTCCTGATTGAATATATTGCAATGCAGATGATCGAGCAAGTCTACAGTTTTTTCGACATTGAAAAATTGTTTTCTCTTCACAAGACCCGTATTTTCCGATGTTATATCATCCATTTTTCCAGGGGTATCGTCGTACCAGACAACGCTCGTGAGATGCGAATTTTTTGCTGCTGGATCGTAATTCAAAAGTGTTTCTATGTAAGCTAAGTAAAAATTTTGCGCTTTATATAACCAGACCCCCGCATGAGAGTGTCAATTTTTCAGAGGCTTTGCGTTTGAAATTACTGCCTGATTCTTTCGAACTCTCGCGAATAGCATCTTTCACAGCTATATTTCTATCGAGGATATCACCGGCTACGTTAACACCAGCGCGCAACGCCTCTTTTCCAACTGCTTTAGCGCCCTTCTTTAAAAGTGGTAACACTCGACGATAGTCTCGTTTTTCAGATCGTGTAAAATATACACGAATGATTCTCGATTCACTGATATTCGTTGAATCTTGAATAATTCGTTACTCCAACCACGCTCATATCCTTTCACGAAAGCTGCTTTAGCTGTACTGATACGTACCAAGTCACCGACGCTGTATTTAGGCTTTTTAATTTTTTTCGCGTTACACTCGTAACGCCGTGCTAAATTATCTCGGGCTATAGAGGCGTTTTCGAGGGTTACTTCGCTCGGAGGCATACGCGTTCCGCTGTGTCTAGTGGCATTATAAGCATATAAAAAATTTTGTGAATCATCGATGTAACGCTTATTTCGCGTGTATGTAAAGTAGCGCCACATTCGCTCTTTTATTGTTCGATTAAAGCGTTCAGCAATCGAGGCTTTTATATCAGGGTTACAAGCAGCGCGAAAATCGATATTCTTTTTCTTGAGAATTTGCTGAAACAGAGCGCCGATAAATGCTTTGCCTCGATCAGTTTGCAATTGCTGTGGGCGACGATTGTTACTGCGTGCGAGTATGCATGTGAGACCGCGGGCAACGTTTATACTTTGTATACTTTGTATTTATACTTTCTACATAATACACTGTAACGACCAATGGTCAGAGTGCGAAGCGATAAGTCAAAAGCCGAAGGTGGGTGTTTTCCTTAAAGGTTGGTGTTGAGAATCCGTCCGGATGAAGCTTGACTGATCTGTGGATATATTGAAAAAATGTGAGAACTCACTCGAGGCAAGAGGAAAATAAACCAGACCAAGTAGATGTTATCGTGAGGAAGCAGTTTATTCTACCTTCCAAAAACGTGGTACAAAGTACAATTTTAATACAAAATGCGTGGACACTACAATTGAAAATTATTGCCAAAATAATTTAATTTAGAAAATCAGTCAAAAATATCAATTTAGAAAAAAGGTACAAATTATAATAATAAATAAACAAATTGAATTTTGAATATTATTTGAACAGCACACAATTATGAATTGTGTGCTGAGTGCGATTGAGCTTGAGATTGAGAGCATAAAATAAACATAAACATAAAATCTTTCGCACTCGTTATTCACAGCGTGTCGTGCTACGCAGTACTGACTGCGGTGCACGACACGCTGTGAATAACGAGTGCGAAAGATTTTATGTTTGATTCACTGCAAGCCCTCAGCAAATTGTTGAAGAGAGATTGCAGTGGCTCAATGAGAGCACTTGCAATGAACATTGCTTGAGTGCTAAGCCTGTGTGTGAAACCAGCTACGCAGTCAGCACTGCATAGCACAATACAACATAGAATGAGGATGCACGATTGAGCAGAAAGTATTCGCTGTACTTTCCCAGCAGATTTACTGGGGGAAAATACAGCGAATATAAAGCACATGCTTAAATATATTAATTAAGCTAGCAACATACAGTGAGGAGAACGTGGTGCAGCATGTGCTGCAGCGCACGCCACAGAGTGAAACAAAAATGTGGATGTACCGCTATTTTCTACTCCTCACCGACATTGAATTGCACTGAATTGTGACGGTGTACTCTTACCGTGTATTTGAGTCCTGTTGAGCTTGAAAGTTGAGCGAATCCGGTGAATTGCGACAGAGAAAAAGGTCCGAGAGTCCGAGAGTCCTGTTGTGTGTGCTGTTCAATGGATGTGTGTCGCAAAAGTGCCAAATTCTCAAGATGGCTGCGAGTATGAACTTTCCGTTGAGCGCTGGAGTCAGTTGAGCGAGATAGCCGGTGAGCGAAACCGAAGTCAAGCGAGAGAGACATCCTCTCGCTCGACGCGGCGTGCCAACGAGGCACATCCTCGGCTTCGCGAAGCCCATGCCTCGGCTATCTTCGACTCAACCGAACAACGCGTGCTAGAGCAGCGCAACAGGTAGGCGCACGACGATTATCGATCGCCGTGCGCCAGCTGATTTTCCAACAGTTGGCCAAATCGAAACGGTTCCGCCAAAGGGCGCAAACTACAAAATGCAAAATAGACAATGGAGCCACGAATCGGATATTGAAATTTTTTATTTTTCAATTATATCTTCTTGCTGCGACACTGAGTTCTTCGCTTATATCCGCTTGTTTAACCCATTTTAATTATATTATGTTTCCTCTTGCATATTGTGCATATCCCGTTATCTCTCATTTCTTTTCTATTCTGCTTTCAGAATAGAAAAGATTCTTGGTCCATTTCCCGTCAGTAGGTAGACCGCGTATTTACTGACGGGAAATGGACCAATAAATGAGCCACTCTTTATTTGCATCCTCATTAATCAGTTTCTTTTCGCTTTTCAGATCTGGCAGCTCTTCTTCTGGCTGCTCCTCATTGAATCCCCTGAGTAACTTTTCAAACTCTTGCCACTTAATGTGTTCATTTTTTTGTACCTTATACCATAACCTTTTTTTGACGGTTTCAAGATCAAAGGGGAGACATCCCTTTACCACCTGCAAGACCGCTGTTGATGTGGTCCTGTATGCTCACCAGTCTGATGACGGGAGCCACAAAGAAGGAGGCAACGGGCATTTGTATAAAGCCAGCGGAGAAAGGGGAGGCCGGGTCAGTCAAGCAAGCAAGCCGCCAACGGTCGGTGGGGATCGACATTTATACGAGCGGAAAGATAAAGACAACGCGTCAACAAACAATGAGATATGTTTGAATAGACGACTGTAGATGCGAGAGCTCGGAAAACAAATTTGTATTATAGATCGTAGAATGCTAAAAGTGCCAGATGAGCAATTACGGCAAAGATTAGCTGACTAGGGATTTTAACAGCATGTATCGAAATTCTCTACATATTTTCTCTACGATTAAACCCTACTTATGCCTACTACAGAAGTCACAATCAATTTCCTCCCAGTTTGAGCCCGAACCCTGGGCTCTCTAGTATAATAAAATTGATGAAATACCATTACAGTACATTGAATTTATCAACTATAATGTCTCCCACCGTGCCATCCATTGGTTCTCCTCTAATTATTTGCTTTAAGGTTTTCACATTTGTATTGAGTCTTTCATACTACAAGCTATCATATTTTAATAATATTCTTTCTTCCTTTTCCGTATCAATTTAGCTACAGCATTCCGTTCTACTTTAATTTACTGCCAATGATCCTCCGTATCAATGAACACTGCTTCCCTATACGCGTTGTCCCTTCTATTTGCTGCTACCTTTATGACATCTGAAAACCATTTTTTTTCTTTCCATACCTTTGGAATCTCAACTACTTTTTAGGAGCGAACCTGTGTAGCGTGCCTACTATGTTATCAACAAAAATCTTCAATAATCTGTACGCCTCGTCCCGATATTTTCACATCTTCGTATGAACCAAAGCGCTGCTCACCAAGTGCGTGTCCCATCGATGCAAACAAGTGGTATTCGGAAGGAGCCAAGTCTAGTGAGTAAGCCGCATGGGGTAGAACTTCCCAGCTGAGTGCTTCCAACGTGTCGCGAACCGGTTTTGCCGTATGTGATGGAGCATTGTCATGAAGAAAAATGACTTTGTGTTGCCTCTTTCGGTATTCTGGCCTTTTTTCAAGCAGCAAACGGTTCAAATTGGTCAACTGTTGTTGGTAACGTTTAGTATTAACCGTTTCCCCAGGTTTTAACAGGTCATAATAGACCACGCCCCTCTGGACCCACTAAACACAGATCATCGTCTCACTGCCAAAGCGATTCGGTCTTGCAGTCGATGTGGATGGTGCGTCTGGGTTTACCCATGATTCCTTATGCTTGGGATTCTAAAAAGAAATCCACTTTTCGTCGCTTGTAACTATACGATGCAAAAACGACTTCCTTTTGTACCGAGCGAGCAAAATGTCACATGTATTTTTGCGCTTTTCCATTTGCCTGTCGTTCAACTCATGTGGTACCCATCTACCGGTCTTCTGAATATTTCCCATCTCTCGTAGCCGATTGGAAACAGCTTGTTGACTAACGCCCAATTGTTCGGTGAGTTGTTTTTGTGTTTGCGAATCATCTTCGTCCAACAATGCTTGCAATTCCACATCTTCGTATTGTTTTGGCGGCTTTCTACGTTCTTTGTCTGCAACATCGAAGTCACCACTTTTGAAACGCCGAAACCATCGTTCACACGTATCTTGCGATGGAGCATATTCAGCATAAGCTTTTCGAAGTAATCAGTATGACTCAGCAGCAGATTTCTTCAAATGAAAACAAAAAATTAATGCAGTACGCGAGTGCTCTTTGTTCGGTATAAATTTCCACATATTGAAAACAACAACACAACACTATGCATACACTTTTCCAATTTATCACTCGTGCGCTTCTGACACTTGTTGATGACACAACAAAATGGCGCAGTGTCAAATTTTTATAGCATAAACTGCATTCGTGCGCCATCTGTTGTCTGAAATCCGCATTTCATACTTTTACACCTGGTATGTTTGCTTTCACATCCTGGGTGTTTCATCATACTTCATGTATATTACTACTTAGCTTTTTATTGGCTACTTCCATGCCAAACATTTAATTCCGCGTAACCATTGTCCATACCGATCATTATTGCGGGCCGAAACCGATAATATCAGTATGAGTGTTCAGTTACTTTCATTCCATTTACATACGTCTTCCTCATGCACTCGCATATACACCCACCCATCCACACAGGCACGCACACACACACACTTTATACTCGCTAGCACATACACACATGGACGCACGCATGCCTCATTACGCTCTCCAATAAAATCACTCATATTGAAGACGTATATTGTTCAGTTTTCGCACCTATCACGCATACACTCAACCCGTGCACGCTATACTATCAATCATCTGACGCATCGCGTCATATGTTATAGCTCGCAGGTATGCTATATCGATTTATCGACTGCGCACTCAAGCACATTGTCCATCAGCTCACATCCTCGATCGAAGCTCACTCAAGCGGCCAACGCTGCTAGCGTGGCCCCAGCGGCAAGACCACTCACAAGGCTCACTTTCCATCGCTGGCGGCGAATCACAACTCAAGCAAGCTGTGACGCACGTTCGCCCTCTTGATACTCTGCCTCGTGGTCGACGGATGTGGCCATTGTTCTCACTCGAGTCGTTCGCGCTAGACGTTCTCGCGTAAACTCACGTAGATATTCATTAGTTCCACTCACGTTTGTGTGCACTCAGTATTGTAACGTATTACTTTCTTGGCCAAATCACCCGTGTTTCAATTCAGCGTCAGTGCGAATCACCACAAATCAACACAACTATTGTAACATTCACATAAACGTGGTTCGTCGTTGGCAGCAGAGATGCCATCCAGCCTCGCATCGCACATTGGCTTTAGCACACTCATCAGCCTGCCGTGTGGCTTCAATAGAGCTCTACAACAAGACCACATCACCAGGATCATCCACACGGGATCAACAAGTCAACTCAACGGCCTAAGATCCCACTCACAGCCAGTACATCATCAACCAGGCCAGACAAATCACATTACATATTTTTTGTATTCACCGGGTATTTTATTTTTCTCAAACGACTGTGAATTAATTAAATAAACATTGAATTATTATTGTTAATTACTGAGTGCATTTCATTATTTATACCTGTCACCAGGATCCTTAATCTTACTATTCGCATCCGTCACTCGACGTGCTACGTGTGAATGCATCGACCTGCTACCCGTCGACAGATTAAAAATATTTCAAACTCACTTTCAATCATTTTCATACATGGTTTGGACTTTCGAGCTAATTCCAACTCACTCACACTCATTATCGTACAGTGCATTTCGCTCCAGATATGATAAAGTTACGCTGAGGACAGTCATAGAGATAAGAAAAAAATGTGAGCTGTCGCAATCCTAAAACCGAAGCATCAGCAAAGGTCTGCGACAGAACGAAGAAGGAGTTCTTGTCTTTGTTTCATTAACACAGCAGATCATGGAATACGTGCCGTTGTCAATTAGCGGAACTTAGTAAGTAAAAAATTAAAAATAATTTGAAAATCGTAATTTAAAGGGATGTAATATTTATTTTTGATTGTAAAAAATAAGTTATTGCAGAATAATCAGCCCCTGCATATAAACCGATATGGAGGGCTCGTTATTCATGTTATGGAGTGCGAGAAAAGGATACATAAACTGTACAGCTAGATCTAACTTCGGGAAAGGAAGATTGCAAAATACGAAGATGTGGAATTGCAAGCATTGTTGGACGAAGATGATTCGCGAACACAAAAACAACTCGCTGAGCAATAGGGCGTTAGTCAACAAGCAGTTTCCAATCGGCTACGAGAGATGGGAAAGATTCAGAAGACCGGTAGATGAGTACCACATGCGTTGAACGACAGGGAAATGGAAAAGCGCAAAAACACATGTGACACTTTGCTCATTCGGTACAAAAGGAAGTCGTTTTTGCATCGTATAGTTACAGGGGATGAAAAGTGGATTTATTTTGAGAATCCCAAGCGTAAAAAATCATGGGTAAACCCAGACGCACCATCCACATCGACCGCAAGACCGAATCGCTTCGGCAGAAATACGATGCTCTGCGTTTGGTGGGACCAGAGGGGCGTGGTCTATTATGAGCTGTCAAAACCTGGAGAAACGGTTAATACTAAACGTTACCAACAACAATTGACCGATTGAACCGTTCGCTGGTTGAAAAAAGGCCAAAATGCCGAAAGAGGCAACACAAAGTCAATTTTCTTCATGACAATGCTCCATCACATGCGGCAAAACCGGTTCGTGACACGTTGGAAGCACTCAGCTGGGAAGTTGTACCCCATGCAGCTTACTCACCAGACTTGGCTCCTTCCGATTACCACTTGTTTGCATCGATGGGTGACGCACTTGCTGAGCAGCGCTTTGGTTTGTACGAAGATGTAAAAAAATGGCTCGATGAATGGTTCGCAGCAAAAGGGGGAAATTTTTACTGCTGTGGTATTTACAAATTGACCGAAACATGGAAAAAATGTATAACTAGCGATGAAGCATACTTTAAATAAAGCACTTTTTATCATTCTTCCGAATTTAACATATTTTTTTAGGAAAAAAATGCGCATTTCATCCTTGTACACCTGGTATATCGATGTCGCGCATACCATGCTAAGCCTGAGAGTGAAAATAACATCTTCTTCTACGGAAATTGCTACGGCGTAAGTTTCCGGCTTTTTTAAGAAAAACACATGTTTCGAAGCACAAGAAAATTTATTTCTCGACGTAGTCTCCCTGCAACTCGATACATTTGGTCCAACGTTTGTCCCGTCCTTTTAAACCGTCAGAAAAAAATTGATTATCTAAACTTGAAAAATACTGGTTTACAGCATTTTCCACCTCAGCATTTGACTTATATTTTTTCTCCTGAGGAATTTTCAAAAATTAGGAAACAGGAAAAAGTTGCTGGGAACTAGATGTGGCGAATAGGGTGGGTGTGGAAGTAATTCAAACTTCAATTCGTTTAATTTTGACATAGCGACCATGAACGTGTTAACCCGAGCATTATCCTAGTGAAACAGGATTTTTTCTTGTCTAAATCCGGACGTTTTTTTAAATGATGGCCTTCAATTTATCCAGCAATGCAGCGTAGTACTGTCCGATGAGTGTTTCACCCGTTACGAGGTGATCGATAAGAATTATTCCACGGCTATCCCAAAAAACTGTCGCAATCACTTTTCCTGCAGAGAGAAGGACTTTTGCCTTCTTTGGAGTTGGTTCCCCCCACCGCAATCCACTGCATTGACTGTTGTTTGGTCTCAGGCGTATGGCGGTGTACCCAGGTTTCATGGACGGTTATCATTCGCCGCAAAAATTCTGCTGCGCTTTTTTTATACAGGCTAAGACACTCGCGCGACATGTCCGTCCAAATGCGCGCGGATAATTTTCTCATATCCAAATCTTGATGTAAAATCTTGTGCACCCGTTCAGATGATATTACACAAGCCGCATCAATATCCTTAACAGTCAATCGACGATCCCCCATCATAGTTTGATGCACTAAATGGAACATTTCGTCAGTTGTAGCGGTTTTGGGCGCACAGAACGTTCCTCTTCTAAAATGCTCGTACGACCACGTTTGTACTCGGCCACCCAATGTTTGACTGTTGTAAATAAAGGGGAGACTTCAGCGTATACAGAGTCTATCTCTGTATATATTTCATTTACTGAGTCTTTTTCTTTTTCAAATGTAGGAATTTTATAACTGCGCGATTCCTAATTTTCTCCATCGTTGAGAGACAATGTCAGCTGAAATATTTGGAAGAGTGCTATAGACAAAATAATGATCAAAGTGACTTGAAATTTGTATGGTTTACATATGTCAAAGCCATCTATCTGACAGCGAACGATATTTGTTTCTACGGTTACTTTATGTCGATGAGGCCGGAAATTTTTCAAATGGCCCTCGTATCATCGATAAATATGGGTCTTCTAAAGAGAAGCCAATTTTTAAATGTTGGAAAAACTGTAGACTTGTTCGGCCATCTGCATTGCGATATATTCAATCAGGAGCAGTACCTATTAAACCGTGTCGAGGATGCGTGTACGGCTGGTGCAGTCTAGAGTTTTATTTTGTCTTGTGGGAGATACAAAGAATAGTCAATATGGCTTAAAGTTCTCGAAGCATTGCTTCTCGTTCGTAGAACAAAAATTGCTCCTGGTATGCTGCTCTCGTATGCTACAACTCTGGCGAAATCTACGGTACTATATCTCTAGTCTTACGAGAGTCGAGGTGAAAGCCGTTTTAATATACTCCGGTGTTCATGGAGAGACGATCGACAATATTGTGATAGGGCAATTGCCGAAGCGTATAATTACCGGTTTTCATCAATAACAAAGCATTTTATGACGACTTCAGTATGAATCCATTCAATTTCCAAAATTACAAGATAAATTATCTCTCGTTGTATGTAGATGATGCTCAAATACCTTCTAAACCGTTACAACCGGAGTTCACGAGAAATTATCTGTATGTGGATGCTCTTCAAATGCTGTTTTCGGGAACTAGAGTACATTTCTTGAACGATGGTAATTCGATCGATCGTGATAATTATCGCGATGGATACTGTCTATTTGCTTTCGATTTGACATCCGATATTTCGGCGAACAGCAATTCACATTAGAATTTAATAAAGCAAGGTAGTGTGAGAATAGAGGTACGATTTGAGGATGCGCTTGCTTCAAAGGTAAATTGTGTAGTCTACGCGGAATATGATAAGGCCCTTGAAATCGATGCCTCTCGGCAGGTAATGATGGATTTCACCGGATAAGCGAAAAAATGTGCTGATGCCGGAATAAAATTGTTTCGTGTTAAGAGACGTAGAAGCGTCCTTGTGAGTAACTAATCAGTCGAACTTGAGCATCTGTACAGATTAGACGTGAAAATGGATATCGTCGTGGATACACAGGGAATGGGACGTCATAAGGACGCCGAATTTATTCCGAAGGAAATTACCGTGGTAGCGGTAGATAGACCGTACTCTGCTTATTGGATCGTCGCACCATCGTGCCACTTAGCCGAATGGCCACACAGTTCGAGAAGCCAGACATATTTAAGAAAAGGGTTTTATCGACGAGAGAAGAGATCTCGAGTCTCCATAGTCGTCAGACTAGAAGGCTGTAGCCACAACTCTGACGTCAGCATTCTCGCAGAGAGGACCACGTCTGAGATCATCCCAGCATCATCTCATGGGGACCGGAAGATGCGATCGTCCGTGGCGGCATTTGAATTCTCACTGCGCTGCTGAGTCTCTTCCGTTTCGTTCGCTTCATGCTGCTGCTACGTAGGAGGCATCGAGGCTCTCGCGAGAGCCGTTGCTGACTCGGATATTAACCTCAATCGCAAGTACCGTTACAATGCTTTCAATTTTATTGGTGGCTAAGATTCTAAGGGAGGGAATTATTCGGCCCAAACAATGAGAGCCAACGTATTATCGAGGACTCTTGTGCCGTATTTTGTACGACGAGGACGTGTATACCGGGTCTGCTGCCGTGTCTGTCCGACGAGAACAGACGCCTGCCTCTGCGATTCTGGACCGCTGCGAGATTATTTCTCGAGCGGCTCCCGATATTGCAACCTTTCGGGAAGGCCGTCGTTCGTCTCTGGTTCGAGAACGGGAGTTAGCTCCAGTAATTTTAGTGAGAAAATCCGATATTTCATGACGGCACGCTGTCGTGCCGGAAATCTAACGTCTTGTCGATTACAGCGTTCAAACAGCTTCTGCCCGGTATTTTAACTTTGCAATAACTCGCTTCCCGAGAATTAAAGGATCGCCGAAGGGGTTCCATCTATTGACAATTTAAATATTTTATTATTGTAAAGTTGAGTACGTTTATGTATGTGATGTAAGGGTGATTCGAAACAAGAGCATTATTGTGTGTAAGAGCGGTGCGTCGATGACTTTGAGCTTACCGTTGGGAGAGTCGTTCCCGGTTTGAATATGGAGAACTTGGAAGCTCAGCTATTTGTTCAGACTTATTTATTCTGTTCTATTTCTTCCGTTGCAATTATTCTGTTTTATTTCTTTCGCTTCATTTATGTTGTTTCATTTAGATTTATTTATGTGGACTTCATCATTTTGTTTATCTATTACCTAATTATTCTGTTTTATTTAGTTAGTTTCCTTTATTTTGACTTAGATATTTCGTTTTGTTTCGTCCGATTTATTTATTCTGCGTTATTTAATTAGTTTTGTTTATACCGACTTATCTGTTCTAACCGATCGTCTGATTATCTTTTATTTTATTCTGATTCCGCGCGTACCCGATAAGGCTGTGTTTGTGTATATGGGGACCGATGCCAATGTTTTACTGTTGTCACCAGTCCGAAATTTATTGTTAACCAGTGTGGAAGAATAGGATTGACGGGAATCCAGCACGTTAACATTTGTAGCTTCCCGACCGTGGTTCCGCGATGGTTCCGACCACCTTGGCTCTTGACTAATCATTTTGTCTACCAACTACAATAAATTGTGTATTAGATTTTTGATTTCCTAACTGCGGTGTTGAGATTTTCTTCGCGAGACACCTCTGCCTAACTCATCCCCTCTGTCCATCACCAAAATTGCAGCGAAGCCGAGCCGGCCCCGTATATTCCGCGTGCAAATGAAATTTGCCGCGTGAAATAATTTATTTCTCGGGACTGGCGCACAGCACGCGGGAACACGGGCCTTCATGACTATCCGAGTGAGCTGGAAGTGGTTGAGTTGGAAATATTATATACAAAACAAATACCTGATCTAACTGTGTCTGTTATTTTATGGTGCAATAATTAGAGAATTATAATTGGAGTCTCTCTCTCTCTCTTTTTCCATCTCTTTCTTGTTGCGCGAGAGAGGTATATATGGCGACTCCAAAAACATTTGAATTTTTATCGAACTGTACTGAAAGTCCTCAGCATCATATTCTACGCCTTTTACCGCAGAGCAAGCGTACCACGAAGAAAATAGCTCAAAGCAATACACACGTGCCAAACGGATGTCGATGCGTTCAAAGCGCTGGACACCTCGTTATGATTCAGTGGAGGTCGTTATTTTTAAGTCCATGTTACCCTCTAGCAGCATCCTGCCTGAGCATTCAGCCTGTCTTTGACATCCTACTCGCAAATATTAAAAGCAAAATGTATCCGCGATAAGGCAAAGAGATTTTGAGCGACGCCTTTTGGTGTCGAATGATTTTGGTCGAGAGTGTGATGAATGTATTTCGGCGCACCCAGGAAATGTACGATGCGTACGATGAAATGGAGGAACTTCTTCGCAGAGTGTTTTTAGTGAAGCGTCAAGGAAGGCCTGTTGGAATGTCCACCTCTGTCGTGCCTCGTTATAATTGTGTTGTCCGCGGCGAAGTAATTTTCCCAGACTTTAATAGGTACTGGGAGGTGTTTTTAATCGATTTCGGTGACACCGTTTATATCGACTGATCTCACATATTTCGTTCTGAGCCTCTATTAAGTATATTGCCGGTGCTTGTCGTGGAGTGCTCGATATACGAGATCAAGCGCATCGATGTCGGAGGCGTTGGGCAACTTCTCGAAGAAGTGTGGGGCAGTGATGCTTTGATCGCTGTCATGTTGCCATCTCTTAACGGTGATAACGCTCCGCGGATTCGTTCAACGAACGGGGAGCACGCAGATGTGGCAGTGGGCGTTATAGAAGCCCTCGGGCACGAAATAGACATCGGTTATGACACCGATGCCGTTAACGAGGGGTTTGACGAAGTGACCCTCTTGGACATGGACGAAGGTGAAAACTAAAGACACGGCAGTGTGTTTGTGTATCTGGTGTAACGCAAATTTTCGTTCTATCGTACTACGTTACCGATAGTCGGTAGGGACTATTTTTCTTTCCTTAATTTTTTCCTGTTTCGAGTTAGGCGCCAGGCACTTACAAACCGGGAGAAAAAATAACGAGGTTGGTGACCAGCCTCATCCCAGGCTAGCTACAGCTGTTCAAGGCAGACTGGATGGTTCGGAATGTCAAAGTGGTAATAAATAAATTCAATAAATAAAATCCATAAATAAGGTCAATAAATAAATCAATAAATAACTCAGACAACAATATAAATACGGGATTCACAAATGTCACTAGGGCAGATCATTCATTTATTTAAAACGACTCCTGATGTTTTAACAAAAAGAACAAAGGAAAATATAAAGAAGATATTCCGTAAATTAGCTCTGGCTTTTTTAACAATTCGTAAACTTTATTATTTCGGCGGTACAAGTTATCCTGGTATCCGCGTCTGCTCTCACACTCTTATCCGTTATCTACGCTCGATTCGCAACGCAATTTAACTTGGATTTCAAATATTCGCAGGAACCGACAAAACAAGATCAGACAAAGTCAAATAAGCCGACTCCTCGAAAATCTAGCTCGTGATATGGCCGATGCCGGGTCCATCCCCCCACACACAAATAAACTCGACAATCAGGGGACGCCGGAAGGTCACGTACACGAAGCTTCTAATTGTTCGATCCTTCCCACTTGAAAATCTTCTGACGTATAAAAGGAAAACCCGAGCATAAATATGTTATGCCAGTACCGCGTAATTGGATTATTCGGTATTCGGTATAATATTAAAAAGTTATTATTTTTTGGGATCGTTTGCCGATTAGGAGATGGATCTCGAGTAATTGGTGAAAACGCGAATTTATATAAATGGAAGTATTTATTATAGGCAACGGTAACTTTCCATTGTCTATTTAAAAGTCAATAAATAGAATGTACAATAATTCTTTTGTTTCGAGTAATTGACGAGGCACCAACCCGTTCTTTTTGAGTCTACTTTTAGAACTGATTTTCGTAAAACAGTTGCTAACTGCGTTTACGAAAATCCCTTAGTTGGCAGCTTTTGCTTTAGCGTATCGTAGATCGCCTAGCGAGTCGCCTCATGCTGCGTCGGCGTCTACCTTGTTTCCTGTCTTGAACGAATTCTCTGTCAGGGAAGGAATATTCCAGAGAATACCGCGAAGTGGAATATTCCACTGCACAACATCTCTCCCCCCTTAAAAGGAAAAATTTTCTCTAAAAAATTTTTTCTTCGGCTGGTTTCTCGTACCCTTATAATTTTATACAATTTTACAGTTTGATAATAATACAATAAAATGTTTTATTTTTCATTTGTTAACGTCGTTCAGGCCGAGCGAGTCATTCTCGGTTGGGGGGACGATTGCATACCGTGGCCAGCTCAGTTCGCAGTCGCTCCACTGGCTGTTGTCGTCCGAGTGGCTCGAGGTTGATGGTTACCTCGGCGGCTGCCGAGGTCGTTGACTCATGTGTCCTTGTCGGTGTTTAGTTTCGTTGATACCTGTAATATTTAAACAGAACGTAGCCGACCAAGGCTATTGGTGCTATGGCACCCAGTGAGTAGAAACTCAGGTTGTGGATGTGCTGCATCCCGTCTCCAGCAGTATCGAGGGTTTCCATGATTTGGTCTGCTCGAGCTCCAAGCTTTCGAAACTCTTCTGGGTCTCGCAGCACGCTCTGTAGTAGAATGGTCCTCTCGGTCCGCGTCGGGGGCGCCTGAGCTTCAATCTCCGTTAATTTGAAATTAAACGACGGAAGATAGTTCTCTCGGGTGACCTGCGATGTTCGCCCTGTTGTTTTCACGCTGAAATCTGGGGCGGTTACAATACATACGCCTATCAAAGCCAGTATTCCGGTTATTTGTGTCCAGTTTCGCGTATTTTAGGACTTCGCAGGGTGCGTTGTTTGTAATCAAAATTGTAGGGTGTGTCGGCGGACAAATGTATAATTTGCTCAGTACCTTGCAATTTTTAAAGTCATCGGTTGTTATCCTCAGGCATTTACGATTGGTGTCAATGACTACGTGACTCCTAGTCGTGTCTACGTAGTCGTACCCGCCGTTGCTTGCTCGCGTGTGTATAGGGTATACTGTACTGTTGCTGCCTGATCAGCGGTATGTCGAGTACGAGCATAATTGCGTCACATTCGCTGTAGGCCTTTAGGTCAGCTAGTCGCATAAGTGCTGACGCTTGGCTGTGCTCTATTCAGCTTTCGGACTAGATTGTTCACGCGTACCTTCTTCCTCATTCTGAGGCTTAACCAGTGTGATATTATAATTTTTTTTTTTTCATATCTCTTAATATTGTCTTGCAATATGGAAATGATTTGGCATATTTCACTGTCATTTATGGAAATCGAATTACCAATTGACATGTGTATATCAACCGAATAGAGTGTGCACATTGACTTATTCTTTCCAAACTTAAGTAGGCTCTTAGAGGCTTCATTTCTTCAATTTACTCTATATATTCTTTTCGGAATCTACGCTTAACATTATCCTGCGTCAGCATTAATATTCTATACATGTTTCGAGGTGGTTTTCAAGCATGGTCGCAGTATTCCGTCCCCTCTGGATTCCGTAATTAAAGTGCAATTTCTTCTCAATTGTTTTGTTCAATATATTTTTTCCATATGTATATTTATCATGTATTTTCATCTCGGTATGACGCTCTATTTTCTGTTGATGAAATTAGGTCTCCTAAGACCTCTTCTACTTTATTATAGCTCCGTACATTGTGTCCCGAGGGGCTCCTTCCCACATTTATTTTCTACCTGATATTTAGTTTTGACTAGCTATAAGTATGCGAATTCTCCAATTCTTGAGCTATTAGTGCTCGATGAAGAGCTTCAGGCGGTTTGCGTGCACCGCCTGAGTTTTCCGTCCTTTCCGGACTACGTAATTGATGGGGGGCATCATTTCTACTATCTCGTGAGGTCCCGTTCACTTAGGGGTCAGCTTGGCCGACCGCCCCCTGTGCACCGTCTCATCGTGGAGGAGTACACGTTCGCCGACGCGGTACTCCTGCACCTGTGAGACGTGGTCATAGGTATTCATCAACCGTCTTTTTGCGCCTTCTAGGTTGACGCGTGCAGTCCATGCAGCGTGTAGACCGTCGTTTGTACAGGGTGCGCCATCTCAATCTGGTCGATGGAAGTATCGAATAACTTAGAGAATTTTCAACAGATTTCACAAAGTCGTATTTTTTTATTAAATTTGATTCATTACAATTTATTTTGATTAGTTTCCAAAAACCACATCGATCAAATGGCCGCCTTTATTACTGAGACAAAAATGAGCTCTTTTTTCGGCATTTTCCATTGTATTTGCCAGCGTCTCGGGCGATATCGCTGCGATTTCGGCTCGAATGTTGTTTTTTAGCTCCTCTATGATCTTCGGCTTGTTGGCATAGACTTTACTTTTCAAAAATCCCCACAAGAAGAAGTCCGGTGCAGTCAAATCCGGCGATCTTGGTGGCCAGTCAATATTACCTTTCTTTGATATCACACGTCCTGGGAACTTCCGACGCAAATAGTCCATTGTTGAGCGCGCAGTGTGACATGTCGCACCATCTTGTTGGAACCAAAATTCCTTAAGACCTTTTTCACGCATTTGTGGTAAAACAAAGTGTGCCAACATCCACCGATATCGATCCCCATTGACAGTTTCACCAGCTCTGAAGAAAAATGGTCCAATGGTGGTTTTTGAGCAAACACCGGCCCAAACTGTCACTTTCTCATCGTGCAATGGAGTTTCGTGAATAATATGAGGATTATCGGTGCCCCACATGCGACAGTTTTGTTTGTTGACAGCGCCAGAGAGGGTGAAATGAGCCTCGTCGGTCATCAGAATTCGCTCCCAAAAATCCGGCTCAGCTTCCTTCATTCGACTAACGTTATTAGCGTAAGCCAAGCGCGTTCTTTCGGCGTATAGCGATACATGATTGAAATTGTACTGAAATAACCTATACGAAACGTGTTGTACGACGCTGGTCGGTTAAAATCTGTCAGAGTTATTCAATACTTCCATCGACCAGATTGAGATGGCGCACCCTGTATTTTCTTAATTCTCAACAATCGACACATCTCCTTGAAAGTCAAGCTGAGGAAGTTGGTACCTTGGTCCGATAGTATCGTTTCCGGCGTTCCGTACCGGCAAATTAATTCTTCGACCAGCGCCCTTGCTACTGTCGAAGCCTCCTGGTTCGGCAGGGGGATCGCTGCGCTGTATTTCGTAAGAGTGTCCTGGAACGTAAATATATATTTTTTCCCGGAAGCGCTTTCCTGTAGCGGTCCTACGATGTCGACCGCAACTTTTTCGAATGACCGTGATGGGGTATCTGTTACCACCATCGGCACTCGTTCCCTTTTCCTGATTTTGTTCCTTTGACAGGTCTCGCAGGACGATATGTATTCTTCCAAGTCCCTTCTTATGCCGGACCAGTCGTACTTGGTCCGGATCCGATGTAATGTACGCCTTATACCCTGGTGCCCTCCTATGGGGGTGTCGTGATATTCTCTTATTATTTTTAAGCGGTCATCGACAGAAGGGCTGGTTACGCCACTGTGACAGTCGCTATACTTCTTTATAGCGCTGTCTTCGTTCGCGCCGCTGGAAGATTGCAGGCTACGGGCCCCGCCGTGCCTCGCTTCGTCAGCAGGTCTTTGCGGTGCTCTGTCCGCAGTTTCGTCGGTCGGTGTGCTCACCGGTAGCTCCGCCGTTGCGTCGCTCTCTATCTCAAGCGGCCTTGCAACGACAAGCCTCTAAGCTGCAGCTAAACCCGCTGCAGAGTCCACCTCCTCGCCAGGCATCGTTGTTTTCAACGAATTGCCTCTACGTTTACGTTTTGCTCCCATAAATCCCGGCATGTTGCTAACTTCGCGGTAAAAAATACTCTAAAATATACCCACGAAATCTCGAAAGAAATATCTCTAGTGGAATATATACAGTGTGGCCAATTTATCTGAAGACATTGAAATATTTCGAAAACTACGCATCGGATCAAAAAAAGTTCTAAATAAAATTTGTTCGCCTCGAAAGGGGTCATCCAATGCTACTAAAGTCGAACCCTCACCCATACCCCCTGGGGTAGGGGTGGGGGCAACTTTGAAATCGTAAGAGGGAACCCCTATTTTTTATTGCAGATTCGGATTCCCCATAAAAAAATAAGTAACTTTTATCTGAAACATTTTTTTTCGATTCGTGATAGATGGCGCTGTAATCGGAAGGGACCTGCTTTTTGCGAATATCTCGAGAAATTACACATCGGATCGAAAAAAGAAAAAACACGTGTCATTTCTCAAAAAGCTATTCAGCGATACAAAACTCGGTCCACCCTACCCCCCCCCCCCATCCCTACCCCCTGTGGTGAGGGTGGGGGCAACTTTAAAATCGTAAATGGGAACCCCTATTTTTTATTGAAGATTCGGATTACCCATAAAAAAATAAGTAACTTTTATCTGAAACTTTTTTTTTCGATTCGTGATAGATGGCGCTGTAATCGGAAGCGACCTGATCTTTGCGAATATCTCGAGAAATTACACATCGGATCGAAAAAAGAAAAAAACACATATTTCATTCTTCAAAAAGCTATTCAGCGATATGAAACTCGGTCCACCCCCCCCCCCCCATCCCTACCCCCTGGGGTGGGGGTGGGGGCAACTTTGAAATCGTCAATAGGAACCCCTATTTTTTATTGCAGATTCGGATTCCCCATAAAAAAATAAGTAACTTTTATCTGAAACATTTTTTTTTCGATTCGTGGTAGATGGCGCTGTAGTCGCAAGAATCCTGATTTTTGCGAATATCTCGAGAAATTACATTTCGGATCGAAAAAAGAAATGTTTCATTTTTCAAAAAACTACTCAGCGATACGAAACTCGATCCACCCTTCCCCCATCTCTACCCCAATGTGGTGAAAATGGAAGTTGCTTCAAAATCGTGATTGGAAAACCCTATTTTTTTCCTGGTTTTCCATGATAAAATCCATTGATTTGACTTTATTGTTGATATGAAATTTTCTCACACATGGCGCTGCAATCGAAAGCATGTATTCGTTTATCAATAAGTTAACAACTACTTTTAGCGTTACCCAGGAACAACGACGTAGACGTCATAGTTTTTGTTCCCATCGGGGTGCTTGTTTTAGGTGTGTCCCCTTGCCTCTCACCATCGGGGTGCTTGTTTTACGTGAGTCCCCTTGCCTCTCACCATCGGGGTGCTTGTTTTACGTGAGTCCCCTTGCCTCTCACCATCGGGGTGCTTGTTTTAGGTGAGTCCCCTTACCTCTCACTGTTCAATAAATTAGATTAAATTTTCGAAATTGTGACCTTGAACTTCTAGACACTTATTTATTTTTTCCTCGAATAATTGTACACAGGAAAGACGCATATCTGCGGGAATTTCAGCGCAAGCGTTTCTTATGCGCTGTATCATGTTTTCACGAGTTGTTGGTGCTTATTGAAAAACCTTATCTTTTAGATGACCCCACAGAAAAAAATCCGGCGATGTCAAATCAGGCGACCTAGTAGGCCAATCAATCGGGCCACCTGTGCCGATCCATCGGCCATTGAAATCGCGGTTCAATACTTCCCGTGCTGTTATTGAGTAATGCGCTGGGCAATCGTCATGCTGAAACCACATAATTTGGCGAATGGGCAATGCAACATCCTCAAGTAGAGGTTGTAGTTCATGTTCCAGGAAATATCGATATTTGATTCCATTTAAAGTACCATCAATAAAATAAGGACCAATGAGTTTGTTACCTATAATTCCACACCAAACGTTAACCGACCAGGGACGTTGATGTTCAACATGTCGTAACCAGTGGGGATTTTGCACACTCCAGTAATGCATTGAAACGTTTCGCGATTTTTGTACACTTTTCAGCTTTTGCTGTCATGCACGTTTTATCCGGAGGCGGCGTGAAATCGCGTAGTTTTTAATTTTGTTTCGAGCGACGTCGTTCGAGATCGTATGGAAGAGGGAGCTTGCTCGAAACCAGTTCGTGCTCTGGGCTGGATGGAGTGAGAAGTGTCTGTGTTTTTATGGTTAGGTAATCAATCTATTCGGTTGTTGTTTTATTGTTGTTATTTGTGGGACCTCAGTTCAGGTTTTTGTTGCAACGCATTTGTCCGTGTAAGACATGCGGTTTTGTTACCCTCTCATCATTCGTCCTTTGACTGGTTGGGTAATTCTTTATTTTCTTTATGGTGCTGAAGGCACGGAATTGTTTGATGAATCTCTGATTGATTGTTAGTTCAGACAAGGCAGGAAGGATGTTCGTGGGATGATCTCGTTGTTTGTACGATCTTCACGTTCGCTTACAGAGTTTTTCCTAAAATCTACGCATGTGGAACTGCTTCCGGTGTGTCTGGGCTTTTGACTCTATAATTCGTAAAATAATGAGATATCACTTTACGGAGCTTAACACTCAATTTGTCTGTAAATTCGTTGTCGCATTTGCTAGAGCGCGCTTCTCCTTAATTCTACGCAAATGGAATAATTTCCAGTTTCAATTCGGGTTTTGATTCTACAATTTGTAAAGTGATTAGATATCACTTGAACGGAGCTTAACACTCAATTTATCTTTTTAATGGGTTGTCGCGTTTGCTAAAACGCACTCTTCTAAAACTACGTAAATGGAATAATTTCCAGTTTAACTTCGGGTTTTGACTCTACAATTCGTAAAGTGATTAGACATCACTTGTACGGAGCTTAACACTCAATTTATCTTTTTAATTGGTTGTCACGTTTGCTAAAACGCACTCTCCTTAATTCCACGTACATGGAATAATTTCCAGTTTCTTCCGGTAGTGAATTTAATATTCGTGAAGTGATGTAGTGTCGCTTTCACGGAGCTCAACACTCAAGTTATCTAGAGAATTTATGCTGTTGTGATTTTAAATTTTGAAATCCTAGGATATGGTTGGTCGAATCAGGGGCTTTGCGTGTCTCTATGTGAGGCGTACGGTGTGTGGCCTATCCTTATTTGCTGCCGGCTTAGTCCTCATACGGGGCGTTCCTTGGTACCTTCGTTAGAAGTACTGGTCTGCCTTGTTTTTAATCATTGTACATCTAGCTAGGTGTCATGCTAGGGGGTGTTATTGTTTTGTAGATGCCCGTACGCGTGATCTGCCGTGTAAGGCTACGCCTTTCTGATGGTTGCGCGGTGAGTGTATTGTAACAGAGTTACACTCTATAGCCTATTTTCTTATGTCGAACGGTCGTAAGAGCCGAGAGGATGTGAAAACACCTACAAAATTAGACTCGTTACAAGAGTACGGAGGTTTTGCGGGCAATAGGCCATTACCCTGACATAAAAACAGGAGCCGTTGCCGCTCCGAAATTCCCTCGCTGACCAAAACAGCAGGTCAGCGACCCACCGGCCTTGCCGGGAGGCGAGGGGAAGGCGGTAAGCGCGGCAACGGCGAACCGCGGAAATAAGGAAATGCGTCGAAATTCGAATGAAGACCGATATGATGACGTAGGGCTAGGCGGGCCGAGGGGAAGGCTATAAAAGGCCGGTGCGGGGACAGAGAAGCTCTCTTGTCTTCTAGGCAGAATAGCGAAAACTAACAAGGTATGGAAATTGTGAGAGATATTAGTCAAGTGAAAGGCTCATGAGAGCATTAAAATATCTGCGAAACGGTGAAGATCATTACGTGATCACTCATTAGGAAGTTAATAGGGATAATCGAGTGGATTGATAGATAAATTAATACATGGAATTCAGTAGTCGATAAGTATTATTAATTTAGAATAGTGCATAGGAATAAGAAAACTGGCTATATAAGAATAAATTAAACAGTGCGGTCTTTAAACGAGCGGTAATCAAGGGACCGAATTCCTTGTGTGAGTGGAAGTGAGAAAGAGCGAGAGCAGAATAAGAGCGAAAAAGAAAGAATTGTAAACAGAGTTCATACACTCTGTACACTGAGAATCTGAGGTGTGTGTGTGTGAGAAGGGAAACACCGAAGCGTAGCGACGCAACCATAGCCCGAGTACCGAAATTCCGCGAATTTATGTGCAAATAAGTGGAAATCATAATAACTAAAATCGAGGGAACTCCCTGATTTTTGAAATTAAGAAAATAGAATTAGGAATGTAGAAGATAGGATAGTTGTAATCGAATGATAATCGGTAGCATTAAATGGATAGGATAAATAAGTAATAATAAAGTGTGTATGAGCGAAAGTAAAATAAGTGCGAAAGGTAAAGAATTGTAAGTAGAGTTAATACACTCTATCTAAAGAGCGAATGCGAAGCGTAATAGCAACAAGTGTGAAATATCTGTGCACCGAGGGTACAACAACACAACGGTGCAAGAACAATAATAAGCCTACGGGAGTACCGAGAGAGGTAAACATAAAATAAATTATAATCGTCGAAATAATTGCGGAAATTACGGAATTCGATGGACATTATGTAAAATTCGAGTGACCGTAATTAAAAAGTGCCGTTTTTAAGAAATTGTTTTTCTTGGAATAAAGCCCTACTGTCAACCGCTAAGAAGTCTAAATTAATTAGTCCTGTGATCGAGCCCGAATTCCCACGAAAAATAAAAATATATGATAACGTTAAAAATTACCGTTACAGTATAGTAGGAACGCGAGTGTAGTGCGAAGGGGGGAGGTGTGTGAATTTACCTACCTATCTCTACTCGTCTTTGTTATTATTTAGGTCCTTCTCTATAGCTCGCTATTCGCAACCGATACCGGGTTTGCAGCTTGACCAACTAGCTCTTCCTGTACCCCGGATACTGGAGCCTTTAGTTGCTCTCAATTAAGCCACCTTATTGCGCCTTAGAGGCTTTACAATTAGGTTTTTTAATTGGTGCAATTGGCCTGGGTATTCGTTCGTCACAGGTGGTAGTTGGTGCTGGCCCTGACGTGGTGCCACCCACGCAGGTACACCCTACGAATCGGTTGCGCGTGGTGTTACAAGCCGGGATGCCACTCGCTAAACCCGGAGACACACGTGCTTCTCCACTCTGCAGAAGACGTATAGCCACGGCGCTATGCGTGGGGATACGTTAATGCAGAGTGCCCTAACGCTGCGATTGGGGGCGGCCAAGGCGCAATGCAGGGGAGCCCTTTCCTCGCAGTGTATCCTAGATAATTCGTTCACTCAACCGACGGCCAGGACGCGATGCCAGGGAATCGGTTAAGAGAATGAATACTGTTTCTTACAAGATTTTTCCCAAACTGTTAGTCGTTATCGAGATAGCTGCGTTCGGTCAAACGATGGCCAAGGCGCGATGCAGGGGAATCGTTTGATCGAAAGCCTGCTATTTGTGTTACATTCTGATTTTAAAATGAATTTAGTGTGGCTGTCGGGCAGCGCTTCGTCTTGAAGAACAGATTTTCAACAAGAGCCTCGAGGCTTGTCCGGTCGTGGTTTATATAGTTTAGTGGATGGGCCCCGAGAGGGTGTTTTTGGGTATGTCACGTGATGTTTGTCGCCCTTCAATCACTAGGTGAAGGAGGTGCGGGGTGGTGTAATGGTGTACCATTATTGCCATATTTAGCCGGGCTTTGTCTTCTCTGGGTTTGAACCGCGGTTCTAGCGAGATTGAATTTGTTGGCCTGTGTTAAATTTTTACCCGCAGGAGGTTCAAACTTTTCCTGAGAGCTTTTTATTGTTTAATGCATGTTTTTACTACTTATTGTCATGTGCGGTTTTGCTGATGCTTCGTATGTATTTCCTGGTTTACGTTCTGATTTGGTTTGCGCTAGACTTGTTTAATGATTGTGAGTTTGGTGTTTTACCAAGTGTTTTCTAGCTGTCTTTCCTGGTTTTTGCGTTCTTTTTGCTATAGAGTATTTTATCCGGTTAGGGCTTGCCCTAGTTTTGATTTGTTAATTGTTTGTTGTAATGTTTAGGTTTGTTTTGTGTCTTTATTTTGTTATTAATGTTTGATCATTGAGTGGGGGTAGGTGGCGAGGTTTCATATGGACTCCCCTTGTCGTTTACTCTTGAAAGTTTGTGGAATTTCAAGAGTTCCACAAATTCTTTTGTAATCTCGCCGTATCGTGGCGTTCTCCGCGCATCGTGTAGGTGTGGTGTGGTTGGCTTGAACGGGTGAATCGGGCTATATCTTCCTAGCTTGGTAAGGCGTTTGTTGTTACGCGTCGTTCCGCCTGCTTCCTACTGGGCGGGGGGTACTACGCTGAGGTTTGGTCTGTAGCGTGCTGATTTGGCCGGCCCCTCTTCTTACTTATGCGAGCCTCTTGCGAGCGGTGTTTGTTTTAATAGTGGTTTTTGTGTCTAGGTGGGGCCTGCATAGGACGCCATGCTGATTAAGGGTAGGTACTTGCGGTTGACCGTGTGTACCTATTTTTATGTTATGTTGTCCTAGTCTAGCTAGGTGTTCGTCTGTTTTGTGTAGGTTGAATGTGTGGGTGCTTTTAAGGTTATAGTAGCGGAGCGCCATGATGGCGTTCCGTTACAGCATGTTATGCCGATTAACGGCACCATGGTTTGTGAATGTGGACTCATCTGAAAATGGTACATTAGCGAAGAAATTGGAATTCATTTGTATTTGCTGAACTGCCCATTCAGAAAATTCTACTCGCAGACGAAAATCATCGCCATGAAGTTCCTGATGCAGTGAAATGTGGTATGGGTGATACTTGTGACGATGCAATATTCTGAGAATATTATTTCTAGAAATTCCGGAATCCCGATGTAATTGCCGAGTGCTTACATGAGGGTTTTGTTGAACAGCTGCTAGCACATCAATTTCATTAGCTTCTCCTGTGACAGTGATTCTTCGTTTTCTTTTTTTAGGTTGTACACTACCGTCAGATATAAAGGATTGAACAATTTTGTAAAAAAAGAACGTGAGCGAACATTATCTGGAAAACGCTCAGCATACAAGGCAACAGCATCGTCAACATTCCGCCTACATTCACCGAAAATAAGAATCATTTCAGTTTTTTCTTCTATGGTTGCAGCATTCATTTCGCACTCGTACTTAAGTTTAAGGAATGAAGGCTAAAGATAGTCAAGTGAATTAACAATGTTGGAGGTGTTTTCAGTTAAAATCGTTGATATTGATCTTGACGCGCCACTGTGACCGTATGGTGAACTACGGGCTTATAAAAGCCAGTGCAGCGTTCCCACAGATGACCATTTACGATTTCAGGGTGGGGGTGAGGGCCTCTCCTGTGTACAATCATTCGAGGAAAGAATAAATAAGTGTCTAGAAGTTCAAGGTCACAATTTCGAACATTTAATCTAATTTATTGAACAGTGAGAGGCAAGGGGACTCACCTAAAACAAGCACCCGGATGGGAACAAAAACTACTAACAAGGAAAGGTACTTTGGTGTCCCCCTCCGATTTTAATGCAACTCACGTATGTTGTAGAGCATCGAAAACTAAAAGACACGTATTCTTCTTTATCGGCGGAAAAACATTTTTAAGGGGTGCAATCGCCCTTCAAAAATAGGCATTTTGAGGGGTGATTATGCAGTTTCACCCAGAAGGCGTCAACCGATTTTTATGAAACAAAAACCAAAATACTCCTCATTGAAGACAATAAAAATTCCACGTGAAGTTGAAGAAAAAAATTCTTTTTCAGGGGTGAAACTGCATAATTACCCCTAACTTTGAAGGGCGATTTCACCCCTTAAAAATGTTTTTCCGCCGATAAAAAAAAATACGTGTCTTTTAGTTTTCGATGCTCTACAACATACGTGAGTTGCATTAAAATCGGAGGGGGACACCAAAGTACCTTTCCTTGTAAGTCCACGTCGTTGTTCCTGGATAACGCTAAAAGTAGTTGTTAACTTATTGATAAACGAATACATGCTTTCAATTGCAGCGCCATGTGTGAGAAAATTTCATATCAACAATAAAGTCAAATCAATGTATTTTGTCATGGAAAACGAGGAAAAAAATAGGGTTGTCCAATCACGATTTTGAAGCAACTTCCATTTTCACCACAATGGGGTAGGGATGGGGGGGAGGGTGGATCGAATTTCGTATCGCTGAATAGCTTTTTGAAAAATGAAACATGTCTTTTTTCTTTTTTCGATCCGATGCGTAATTTCTCGAGATATTCGCAAAATCAGGTTTCTTGCGATTACAGCGCCATCTATCACGAATCGAAAAAAAATGTTTCAGATAAAAGTTACTTATTTTTTTATGGGGAATCCGAATCTACAATAAAAAATTGGGGTTCCCATTTACGATTTCAAAGTTGCCCCTACCCCCACCCCAGGGGGTAGGGGTGAGGGGTCGACTTCGGTATCATTAGATGACCCTCTAACAGGCGAACAAATTTTATTCAGAACTTTTTTTGATCCGATGCGTAGATAAATCGGCCGCCCTGTATATATATTTCAAATATCTGATCTTACTGGCTTTAGTTTATGCGGCAATATGTATTAGTATAATGTAACCGCCACTTACAGAAGGATGATTTTGTAGATGGTCCTCTCCATGGCGATGTTCTCGGGTGCTGTCGACTTGGTGTTCTGCAGCTCCTCTCTGTAGATGAAGCTGACGCGCCGTTGACCCGTTTATTCACTAGTTCCTAAGCTCGTCCTTAGCGCATCGCCAATGGTTGCATGATGGCTTCTTCTCAAGTAGCTGCTTCGAGTACTTGGTTGCACACTTTGTGCATTTTTCCGCAACTTGACGTGACATCGTCAATCGGGATTTTAAACGGTTGAGCGATATGTCACACCGCACCGACGTAAACTTCGCACATTCGCGTTAGCTTAGTCGAGTTTTCACGAACTACACTGGCGTCCTTTGCACGAGTCGTAGTCGTCACTTCAGAGTCACTCTTATTTACTTTGTCCAAAACACTTTTTGTCCAAATAAATCACGTATCACTTAACTTCAGCAGATCCCACCACTGCCACCAAATGTTATGCCGATACCGCGTAATTGGATTATTCGGTATTCGGTATAATATTAAAAAGTTATTATTTTTTGGCATCGTTTGCCGATTAGGAGATGGATCTCGAGTAATTCGTGAAAACGCGAATTTATATAAATGGAAGTATTTATTATAGGCAACAGTAACATTCCGTTGTCCATCTAAAAGTCAATAAATAGAATGTACAATAAATCTGTTGTTTCGAGTAATTGACGAGGAACTAACCCGTTCTCTTTGAGTCTATTTCTAGAACTGGTTTTCGTAAAACAGTTGCTAACTGCGTTTGCGAAAATCCCTTAGTTGGCAGCTTTTACTTTAGCCTATCGTAGATCGCCTAGCGAGTCGCCTCATGCTGCGTCGGCGTCTACCGTGTTTCCTGTCTTGAACGAATTCTGTGTCAGCTAAAGAATATTCCAGAAAATACCGTGAAGTGGAATATTCCGCGGCACAACAAATCATAAACGAAACGATAAATAACGAACACCAATTAAATAAAATAACTAAAAGAAAATAATAATAAATGAACTAACGTCAAAAGAAATAATAATCGTCTATGAATCAGGCAAATCGAATAAAATAAAACGTAACGGATAATCTAACGACGCGAGATACGCCTCGGACCGTTCAAATCCCTCGCGTTAACTTACAAAATACGGAACGACGGCCAAATGCGCACTACGTAAATTTGCAAAAATAATGAAACAACGTCCAATAAAATAAAATGATTAAAAGAAAATGAATAAAATAATATAAATCAATAAACGTCCGTTAATCTGGACACTACGCGACACGTCCTATAACGTAACAATCCCTCTCACACGAATACATATCGGTACCTCGCACTAACGCGCGCACGGCTTTACAATAAACGAACACGGAAAAGTTACAGAAAACACAGGGTGATTTATTCCCGGCTCTAACTGCCAAACGATCTCGATAGTACATTCTACTAGATGCAGTCTGTCCCGATACGAATAATACTTTGCGCGTGGTATGCAAGAATTGCAGGATCAAGCTCTAATTAACACATAAGTCAGCAAAAATAGAAATGATGACGAAAGACCGTAGAGAGAAAGAAAGCTCACCGGGATGATGCAGCAACGATGTTCTACGTAAATCCAGGAAACCCTCCAAAATGCATCGAAATATTTTATCCTCCTTCTTCCAAATTTGCAAACGATACTGTCCGGCACCGCTAACTTGAGACTGTAGATTATAATGATAGAGCGGGACAACAAAATAATCTCTACGCCACGTCCTGTTCGCTCGATAGTAACCCGGAAAAAGTTCTGAGGTCCTGCCAGCACGCGTGCCCGTCAAATATGATCCCCTCCTAACCAGCCAAACTCGGTTAATTGGCGGAATTGATGTCGCTAGATGACCGCGACTAGCGCCTCAGCTGAACAACGCATAAATTAACAGTAGATAGTAGAGATCTTTAGCCCAGTCCGGCAGGTGAACCAAACTTGATAGATGCTGTAGATGATTGTCGAGCGGGACAGCTCTATATCCCGACAGTGAGAGGCGGAAAATGATTGTATCTTCTCGCTTTAAATAGAATTACTGGATCCCGAAGCCGACGAAATCCGTGAGTGCGATGCGTTCCTTCTTTCTCTTTTCCTCGGTATACCCGAACGTACGAATAAAAATAAAAATACAAGAAGAAAAATAATTAAATAAAGTCCTACGTACTAATCCTAGGGCCCTGCGAGATCGTGCTTAAGACCGTCGAATGAAGAGGACGTAGCGTTTGATTGCCTCCTGTTTTGCCCCGTTCCTGGAATGAATACCTGCTATCGCCAAGACAGCGTGGGTAAGAAATCAATTTTACTAATTACCCACGTTTGTGTACGCGTTTGCTCCATCTTGCTCTTATCTCTACTCTTCCTTGTTCACTAAAGTATCCACACCATTCTTCGATTTTGCGTTATTTGTATAATCGCGAGCGTTTATAGACTTAAAGTGCCCAGCGTACCCAGTGATCGCCTACCTCTATATTCATAGCTTGACTCTGCATTTGTGAAATTTGGAGTATTCCTCTCTTTGTCGACGTACTGCCAACTGTTGTTAGACTGCTGCTGCAGCTGCATTTTCCTGCACTCCTGTCAGAAGTGTCCCTTCTTCTTACAATAGTTCCAAACAATGTCAATTTTGTTTACAGTCCAGTTTCCGTTCGAAGTAGGCAGTCTTATGCGCCCGGATATGCGCGTAAAATTTTGCTCGTTTTTCACGTCTCGTTTGAGTTAGCAGGGATTTCCTTGTACTGTTTAGTGATTGTCTACCGGTTACCCCTTTCGGCTGCACCATAGTGCTAATTTCTATGGTGCCAGTCACTGACTTATGTAGCGTGGCTTACAGCCGTATTCATAGTTCGTCGAAATCTTAGGGGCTGCCTCAAGGCTTCCTTTCAGACGGAAGACATATCTTAGGAATTTTAAGTGACCTCCGATAGCAGCATCGTAAATCCCTAAATTTATGTGGTCTCGGACTAACTTCATACAACTCTCTCGGCGATCAGAATTAATTTCTTTTTAAATTTTGAACTTGTGATCACTTTGTGAGCTTAGTTTTTAAAACGATGGATACTAGAAAAATGGTTCATTACACAGAACGAGAAAAATTACTCTTGACTCAACTCGTTTCTGAAGAAAAATTAATCAAAAAAACTGGAGCAACAGATCCTATTCAAAAAGCTGAGGCCTGGGATCGCGTAAGTAAAAAATATATAAGCAAAGGCTGTACCCCTCGTTCCAGCAAACAGCTGAAGAAGTGCGGCGATAATATGAAACAAAGGTAAATAAAAATTAACTTGTTGAACATTTCATTATTGTAGACTTTTGCTGTGTTGAAAATTGCAAAATTTTCATGATTTCAATAATCTTTAAAACTTCCAACATTAAAAACACTGCAATTGGTAATTTCAGAAAACGAAAAATAACCATTGTTCGAAGACACGAAAAACTCATGCCTGGTGGGGGCCCTGCGCTAGTAGAATCTGATGACCAGTTATGAATTTCATAGACGCAATCACTACAAATGTGGATATCCAGTTACCTTCCCTATTCGACAGTACAGCCTTACTTGACAAAGAGAGTAATAAAACATTGCATATGTTTACCAATTGTACCATTCTTATCTGTTGCAATAATCATTTTTTTCTGACTTTTTAGATATCATTGTTGTGGGAAATGATGACGACGACTATAAACCAGAAGAGTATTTACGTGGAGATTTTGACCATCATCAATTTCATCTACTCCTCTCCATTCACTGCCAAAAAAAAAGCCTTCGAGTAGTAAAATGGAAGAAGCCGTTCCATCTACTTCTCTTCATCAGCGGAAAAAAAGCCTTCTTCAAATGATAAAAGTATAGAGGTAATGAGAAAGTTTAACGATTTGCTTAAAATTGTATATCCGAGAAATAATAAATTAATTCTTAACAAAACGCTCGAGAGGAATGATTTAATTTTATAATCACTTTGACAGCGTTCTATTAAAATGAATCCATAATCGTTTTAATATAATCTAATATAATCATAATCATAATCGTATAATTCGATGAATTTGCAAATAATACGATTACAGTAATTTGAATGTATTCGATTCATTTTCAGAACATTCGAGATGACAAACAGCTACGAATGATACGACTACAGGAATCAATTCTGCAACAGCAAGAGCTTAATGCAATAAAAATGGAAATCGCAGAGGCAGAGAAACAACTGGTTCTTATAAAAATTGTCAACGCAGAGTAATCAAATAAAAAAAATAATCGTAAAAAGTTACTCGGAAGTTATTGAAGAAATTTGTTACGTTTTATTCGTCGTTATAATGTATAAAAATTGGTCCTCTCTTATAATTTCTTAAAGAGACAACAGCGTGCGAATACATGAAGTACAGAAAAAGATTAAACATCGATGTGTAGACAGCACAGCAACAGAATATAAATATGATCATCATTTAAAAATGTATGGTGGTAAACTCACACAAAAAAACATACATCATAGTCACACGCATGAACATAAAATGATATAATACATTACATGAATATACATTAAATTAATGTTCAATTTTTTATTGTTTTAGAGCAGCGGTTCGAATACGCTATTTTTCTGGGGATTTACAGCTTCTTAAAAATATTTTCGTTCAGCTCTTCTTCAAACACTCCATCCAAATTATTCTGAATAAAACAGCGGTGGCACAGACAATTGCTACCGTTGTGCTTAACTTTGTTCGTAAGCCATAATGTAGGCGTGGGAATAGCCCTTTCAGAACACCAAAAAGTTGCTTGACACTTCGGTCAAATATTACAGCGTTGTGAGTTGAACCGGGATGCCTGACAACTATGTCTAGAATTTCTTGTTGAGGACAAAACCTGTAAACATAGTAGAATATTAACCCATAATACTTTTATTGAATATGTTGCATTTGTAATGTTAGGTAACCTTGTTCAATATATACCTGTACATTCAAAGAGAACCAGCCTTTTCGATTCCAAAACACCTCTCTATTATCGCCTCCAGGGTTTGCAAACCGTATACGGGTACAATCAATATACCCTATTACAGATGGAAAGTTACCCACCTCATCGCCTGGTAAGTACATCGACCTGGTCCCTCAGAGTGGTGATGAGCTCATATTTATCAGCACCCACCTCGTGTAAGGTGCTCACCAAGCATCTTTTCGCATTCGGGGTAAAAAGACTAAAACTTATCTTACCTGTCGAGTATAGATTGCTTTAGACGAGAGGGTGATCGGCGGTTTTCTCCCCTCCCCCCGCCCCATACGCTGTCCCACTAAGTAAGTACCAGGTCTATAAATATGAAATCGGAATTTGCCCATAGATGGCCCTAGCTGTCAATGTAGTTACCGTCAAACCGCGTCATTGGCGCCATTTCCTTGTTGACATCTCTGACAAAGATTTTCAACTCACAACAATACAAGTTTCATACAACAGCATAGTTTGTAATAGCGTTGCACATGTCGAATTTTGTGCCTGGAAACTACGATTTGCGGACAGCATTGATTTTCTGTTACCAATTGTAGAAAACTGCTGCAGAATCGCATCGAATGCTTGTCGAAGCTTACGGTGAGCATGCTCTTGGTAAATCACAGTGCTTTGGGTGGTTTAAAAAATTGAAAAGTGGCGATTTTGACGTGAGAAACGAAGAACGTGGAAGACCACCGAAAAAGTTTGAAGACAGCGAATTGCAAGCATTGTTGGATGAGGATGACGCTCAAACGCAACAACAACTCGCCGATCAATTAAATGTGACACAAGAAACTGTGTCTATACGTTTGAAAGCCATGGGAAAGATCCAGAAGATGGGAAAATGGGTTCCACATGAACTGAATGAAAGACAGCAGGAAAACCGAAAAACCACTTGCGAAATGCTGCTTGCCAGGTGCAAAAGAAAGTCATTTCTCCATCGAATTCTGACTGGCGGTGAAAAGTGGATATATTTTGAGAATCCTAAGCGTAAAAGATCATACTGAACGCTACCAGCAACAAATGACTGAGTTGAATCAAGCTTTGCGTGAAAAACGACCAGAATATCAAAAAAGGCAACACAAAGTGATTTTGCTTCATGATAATGCACCACCACACACAGCAAAACTGGTCAAGGAAACGATTGAGGCGTTTAGTAGGTTTGCCTCAAAAGAGCAACAGTTTTTTTGGCGTGGCATCCACAAATTGTCAGACAGATGGGAAAAATGTATAGCTAGCGATGGGCAATACTTCGAATAAAATACTTTTTATCATTTTCAAACAATAAACATGTATTTTCTATACAAAAATTCCGGTTTCATATTTATAGACCTGGTATAGCACCCAGGTTTTGAGAGAATAGCTTGTACATCGTCGTGCCCATGGCCTGCGGGTTTCGTTTGCGATTAATTGTTCGGAGTTTCTCTATTTCCTCATCCACTTTAGTTTATTTTACTTTAATGTCAATGTCACTTCACGTTACACATGTTCACTTTTGCAGATCCCACCACTGCCACCAAAATGTATATTATAGAGTTTTTGGGATCGTTATCATCCCATTTTATTTCTCATAGAAAATTCGAGCTCGATCACAGGATTAAGTAATTTTAGACTTCTAGGTAGGTGCGAATAGGGTTTATTAACAAAAGCAATTTAAATAAAAATGTCAGTGTTCGGTTTCTTGGCTCCGATAACCAGTACATGCATTTAAATTTGGTAATTTCGGCGATTATTTTTACATTATTTTCGCATATTGCGTTCACAGGTTCTCGGTACACCCACCTCGGTAGTTTGTAATGGTTCTATGCGTTGGTAGTAGGTCTGTCACTCGACGCATGCACACACCGTTAAACGCGTTGAATTCGCTCTCTTTCGATATCTCACCTATATCTATAACTCTCTCTGTCTTTCACTTATCTCACTGTCTCTTTTCAACTCGCACGCTCATACAATTCTCGTTTATATTGCCGGTTTAAAAGCTACACGACCTAATTCTATCTTCTTAAACACTACCTGCTTAATTATATTTAATCAATTTCCTACTCTTAATTTTGTACACTTAATTCTATTCACTTTTAAACTATCTAATTCTAGATCAATATCACTTTCATCAATATTCTACTGATTATTTTTCAGATTATTTAAGTGACTCGTTTGTCTCTCCTTTTTCTGTTGTCTCCGTCTTTCACTGACTCGATCTTTCTTTACTGACCGAATCCCGAATTTTCACAAAATATAATCGATTCTAACTCTTTAATATTAACTCGTAATTTTAGAGTATTTCGTTTTTTTAGATTGCTTTGTACTGCTTCAATTGTGCTATCACCGCTAAGAGAGCATTTCCCCCTGCGCAAGCACTTTTATAGCCTTTCCCCCCTATCTGGTTCCTTCTACGTCATCATCGGCTTTTATTTTTAAATCTACGCAATCTCTTAATTTCCCCGCTATTCGTTGCCGCGACAGCCGTCTTCCCCTCGCCACCAAGCGAGGCCAGCTGGTCACTGACCTGCTGTGTACGGCAGCGAAAGAATCCCGGAGGTGTGACGTAGCTTGTTTTTATGCTAGGTCCGGGTGCGATGGCCTAGTGCCCGCTGTACTTGTCGCTTCCGAACATAATTTCGGCTCTTCAGCCGTTCGAAATAAGAGAGTAGCTTCATGATTTGGAACTATATTACATTATGTGACATGCTACATAAAAATGTAATTATGTTAATAAATAAAGCATTGAAATATTTCAGCAAGAGCTGGTTTATGAAATTGCTTGCTATCGCAACTCCACATTACCAACAATTCTTATACGAAGAGAATATACTTCTATTTTTCTACGTCCCTACGTTGCCGCTGTACTTGGTATTTCCGAATATAAACTCGGCTCTTACAGCCGTTTGATACAATAAAGTGGGCTAGAGAGTGTAACCATGTTACAGTAAGAAGTTGGAACAGCGTGAATGTAGTTAATAATAGTAAGTTTATTGAACCAAGTAAACGATTAAATGGTTATTATTTGTTCATCCAATTCATTATAAAGGGTGATTTTTTAAGAGCTTGAGAACTTTTTTTTTAAAAAAAACGCATAAAATTTGCAAAATCTCATCGGTTCTTTATTTGAAACGTTAGATTGGTCCATGACATTTACTTTTTGAAGATAATTTCATTTAAATGTTGACCGCGGCTGCGTCTTAGGTGGTCCATTCGGAAAGTCCAATTTTGGGCAACTTTTTCGAGCATTTCGGCCGGAATAGCCCGAATTTCTTCGGAAATGTTGTCTTCCAAAACTGGAATAGTTGCTGGCTTATTTCTGTAGACTTTAGACTTGACGTAGCCCCACAAAAAATAGTCTAAAGGCGTCAAATCGCATGATCTTGGTGGCCAACTTACCGGGCCATTTCTTGAGATGAATTGTTCTCCGAAGTTTTCGCTCAAAATGGCCATAGAATCGCGAGCTGTGTGGCATGTAGCGCCATCTTGTTGAAACCACATGTCAACTAAGTTCAGTTCTTCCATTTTTGGCAACAAAAAGTTTGTTAGCATCGAACGATAGCGATCGCCATTCACCGTAACGTTGCGTCCAACAGCATCTTTGAAAAAATACGGTCCAATGATTCCACCAGCGTACAAACCACACCAAACAGTGCATTTTTCGGGATGCATGGGCAGTTCTTGAACGGCTTCTGGTTGCTCTTCACTCCAAATGCGGCAATTTTGCCTATTTACGTAGCCATTCAACCAGAAATGAGCCTCATCGCTGAACAAAATTTGTCGATAAAAAAGCGGATTTTCTGCCAACTTTTCTAGGGCCCATTCGCGGTCAACATTTAAATGAAATTATCTTCAAAAAGTAAATGTCATGGACCAATCTAACGTTTCAAATAAAGAACCGATGAGATTTTGCAAATTTTATGCGTTTTTTTTTAAAAAAAAGTTCTCAAGCTCTTAAAAAATCACCCTTTACAAGTAAATAAATTGAAGATTTTAGATTATGAATCTGTTTTCGAATCCCTACGCCGAGACCATCCATTCTATTCAACATTTAGTATAATACTACGTTCCGCAAATGCAGTTGCTAACTGCGTTTGTTGAAAAATGTTGAATTACATTTATTTCTCATGGCTCGTGGCCATATTAGTCGGAAACTGCGTTATTGTTCGCCAGATTCAGTCTCATCACATTCCTCTGTACCTGTGGCTGGCTTTACAATCGCGTGAGTTCGAATGAATTTAATGCAGAAAAATAAAATAAATTCATTTAAATAATATTTAAAAATAGTTCTGGGCGCAACATTTCGAACACCATTCTCATTCAGCAGAATCCTGCACTTGTCGGCGTGAGTAGTATGTGTATGGGTTTGCTCAATTCCAATCGTTCCCCCACCACTCGACTTTTCCGCCACCAGACTACCCAGTCTGCTTAAACAAGGTCGGTAACATAGAGAGGCTACAATAGGGTGCTGTGGGTATCCAGGTGAATAGAAAAAGTAAAGATAAGAACGAGATGGAGCAAACGCAAACACATACGTAAAAAAAAAGATGACAATTTTACTCTCACCCTCACAGCTGATGTCGGTGGCGATGACGGTTTTCTATACTTCGCGGTGATTGAAAACTCCTGTCCTTCGAACACACTTTCACATATATAACATAGCTTTGAAATAACTCCTTCCTCGTGTAATACTGAGAGTACGGTTGTCGCGAAATCAAGCCAACATAGATGGCAAGCCCTATAGGCTAAAGACTCTCTCATGCCTTGCATATAAAATATAAAAACTACTATACCATTTAGAGAAATATTTTAATAAAATTCATATAAAAACTCCTATTTTTGCGGACACGATTATATAAGCGTGCGTGAGCCCGGGTCTAGTTTTTGTACAGTAAATAATTCTCAGAATTTACAAAGAAAAGCAATTTTTATTAAAAAATATTAATAATAATCAATATTTCATCTGTATAAATAATAATAATTATCAAATAAACCCTACTTTTACCCGATACTGAAGTCTGTATTAATTTCCTCCCTGCTCGAGTCCGAACTAAAACCCTTCAAGGGAAATGATAACGAGAAATACCGTTACAATATACAATTATGTACTTACAACTGTGACTTTATCACAATTAGCTACACATACGGAGGATTACTGCGTCCGCAACGCAACACCCGATGCATGATCAGCGATATGACCAAGATACAGCACAACTATTTCGGACAAAATAATTTTCGTAAACTCCGTATCCTCCTTTCTTTCGTTCCTTGGAACCGATGTTCTCATACGCTGCTGCACGAGGCGCTTCACTGACAACTATAATATATATTCATGGGCATATGATACCATCTTTTCATACACCGCTGAATCGTTTCACTCTTGCTCTCTAGAGCCTGCATATGAATATCAATTCTTTTACTTATTTCGACGAGCATATCAAATGTCGGCCGCTGAAGAACAATGTTTGGAGAGTATTTTCGGAAGCGTTTCCGTTTCGATTCTCCAGATTCCTCTTGATTCTCGTATTCCTCATTAGCACTACCGCTTATTTTAGCAAATGTGACAACTCTGTGGTGGAAACACGATGTTAAAAGTGTGTAATGCGCTGTGTGTTCTACGCAGATATTACACATTTTCTCGGCATCAGCCCCACGAGCTTCGAAATATCGTTGTACGCGAGAAAAATCACTTTTAAACACTCGCCACTCGTCCGCACTGAGTGTAATTCCGGTAAAAGTATTCGACAATATTTTCACCACTGGTGTAAGACACGTAGAGTTCAACTCGAGCCCGGCTACGATTATTTTACCAAATGATTTATTTAAACCGTACATAACTGGGTTCGCTATAAATGGCGATATCGCGTGAAACGTAGCACCGTTATTTGCCATTTTTATTGCTTTCGTGTAGACTGTAACTTTTCGAATGAATCGTCGATGGTGTTCATACTCCGTTTTATACAGATTTCCCCCACCATCTATCTGCATCGCCTCTTCTTTTGATCTGCAAATCATACGACTGAAAATTGGTCAACAATATCCTTTGATATTTGTCGTATTGTTGTTAACAGCCTAGTCACAGCAGTAACAAATATATCCCAAAACTCTTGCATACTCTCGCATACGTGTGTGCATACGCACACTTTGACATACAGATAAGATCTGTCATGAAAACTAAATAATATTCGTCGATGAAGTTTGATGATTTTCCTCATGACCGAGTGCCTTAAAATTAGATGAAAACAACATGACATTTATCAGCGAAACTCGATAACTTAGTACATGACGGGCCTTACATTTACATCACCATCGGTAAATATTTCCCTAAGTCTTGCTTTTGTAAAGTGATCGTGTGCGGCCATCTTGGTTAGTCGTATTCATTACATCGCTGCAGTATATGCAGAGAGAGAAAGAGAGAAAGAGCTTATTAAAGGAATATATATAAAAGCGCGCCGCTTTGAAGAACCTCTAGTTAATTGTCTGATTTATTGTGGTTACTACTACTCTAACAGCACAAACATAAGCAGAGTGGTTAAGCGCTCATTGATAAGAAAATTGATAGAATTTATATTGAAGCGTAGACCGTCGTTGAGTTCGCAGTGGGGGAGAAGAAATTTACAAATCACTCTATGGGAACTTCCGACACGAGCGGTTGTTCGTGAAATTCGCGGTATGCTGTGCGAGTGTCATCAGCGTGATTTAGTTGACACGTATAATATTGGATCGTTTGATAATCAAATAATTTTTGATTCGGTGGTTCGTGTTATTCGTTGACGCAGTTGGCTGAATGAGCCTGCTTTGCAGCCCATACTCAGTCAAAGACGTAAGTAATATACTACGTTAATTACTTAAATTTTTTATCCTTTATTTCACAAGATTTTTATATAGTTCGACGGTATGAAAAAGTAGAAATGGGATCTGACACCTATGATTTCGATGAGGAGGGTAGAACCGATTCAGATGATCATAGCAGGGACAACGATGGTGACAGCACCGCAGGGAATCGTTGGATAAATTTTACCCAGCGGTTCTGCGGGTATAAACCAACAAACGGTCTTTTCATGGTCGGTCCTGCAATAGAACCAGATGGAGCCGTCGCAGGACCATCGCGACAATACAGTTCAAGCGATTATACCAATAGCAATACAGACAACGACGAAGAATAAGAATAAGAAGTAGAAGTAGAAGAAGATGAAGAAGAACGGGAGGAGGAGGAGCAGGAGCAGGAGGAGATCGATGACGACGCGAAGAAGGAGGAGGAAAACCCGGTAGATTCAGGTAAGTTTTTAATATTACAATTACGCAGACAAAAATATAAAAATTACGGGGATAATACTAGTAAAATGAAAAAGCAGGATACGAGTCGAACGCAAATGTTTTTCACTTTGCAAGATTCACTGTGCCGAGACCGCCGACAATCGAGTTGGTTTACGAAATGCGTCGGTGGTTCCCGGGTGCAGTCGACGGATTCGAGGACTAGAAGCAAATACAAGTTCGTAATTCTTACGTTACACAATTTATATACATAGTATATAGCTAGCGACAAACAAAAAATGTAATTAAATGAAGTAAAAATTCTAATAAATGGTTTAATTATGCTTGCAGCTGGACAGACTGGCGATGGAAGGACTGCTATACGGGGAGGTGATATTTTGCCTCCTTGTGAACCCTTCGGTATCGACAATGAGCAGAGCCGATATTTTCCACGCTTTATGATGCAGGGTCGAAAGACAGATTTTTATTTTCGTCAGCCACGGGATGGTATTGATCATCTAACTTGGTTCGAGGGCGGTGTACGAGATGTTCTCACACGTCTTACAGAATCGTGCGAAGGACATGATTATGTGGGTATGACTCTAAGCGTGCCGTCGTTCGCGCAAAGACCTGTATGCCTATCATTTCGACCAGCTCATGACATCGTTCCTGACGATATATGGCGACTAATTAATAATGTAGCTCAGAGCGCGCGCGAATTTCGAATAGACGCTGGTACATGTAGAATGACGACATGTATAGTACGAGGCGTCGAAGGCGCCGGTGAGGGCACCAGGCTTACACACGAGTCTATAGCAAAGAAGTCAATTTTACGCATAAGTGATAGCGATAATTTGTATATAATCTACAACGATCCCTTGTCACAGCCCGAGCGCATGCTGAACGCGGTCAAATTCGTACGGGCGAGCTACACAGGCGATGGTGTCAAATTCGGAACGGGCTTCGAGGAGCTCAATATACAGCAGCGATAGAGCTCACGCGTAATTCAGGGGTAACGAAACCGTCTAGAGGGTACGGTGTGCGCGAGATTCAGCTCTTTCAGAAGTACTTGGTTCACGAGAGTATAGCAATTGTTGTTTATGAATTTCTCACTTTCGGAAAACGCGTTCCGGCTCTGTACGATGGGCGAAAATCCGTACTCACTGCAACAGGTAAAATTAATGATACACTCTTTATTCTCTATTACGAACGCTCTTATCTACCAGCCAATATTAAAACTCGCTGGTGCACTAGATAACCGGGGGTTCTATACAATGTGTAATTCCAAGTATAATCAAGTACTCGAACATCGCTGTAGCTATCAATGTGCTCGATGTAAATCTACTTATTGCAACGGCAATAGAGACGTTCAGCCTGAGTATTGCACAGACTGTGATCGTTCGTTCTTTGGTGCTTTTTGCCTCGTTTATCACAAGGGTAAGGACTCCGCGGGTATTACGTCTCGTAAATATAGACGGTACAGCGTCTGTAAAGCATTGAAAATCTGTTGAGGCTGCTCGCGTAAGATTAAAAACACAAATAAAAAGATGCATGTATGTGGTATATCATTTTGTATTACATGCAGGTTAACTCGACCGACTGCGCATGCGTGTTTTATAGTATCCCCTAAGAAACCAGAGGCGCCAAAAAAGAGGAAAAAAGACAAACCTTCCTCGAGATTTTTATTTTATGATTTTGAGACGCAACAACACGAACAATTGCACGATGATATATTGACATAAATTCACGAGCCGAATTTATGTGTTACACAATGCGTATGTATAACATGTCTGGATATAATAGATATAGAGACCGATTGTTCTGACTGTGGTAAACGTGAATTCGTGTTTATCGATGATCCTGTTGGGGAGCTCGTGAAATTGGCATTATCGCAAAAATTTAAAAAGACTATTTGTATTGCTCATAATGCAAGAGGTTTAGACGCGCAATTTATTTTACGGTATTTAATCGAAGTGCAAAAAACACAGTTGCCCTCTCTGATTATGAATAGTACGAAAATTTTCTCGAAGAAGATTGGTGATGTAGTTTTTCTGGATAGTCTAAACTATTTATTCATGGCTCCTAGCGCTTTACCTAAGGCCTTTGGTTTCGCTGATGAGGTGGCAAAAGGTACATTTCCCCATGTATTAAACACACCAGAATATCGGATATACACAGGTCCTCTGCCGGCTCTGCATTTTTACTCACCCGATACCATGTTCTCGGCGGATCGCGAGCGATTTTTAAAATGGTATGAGGAAGAATCGAGTCGCGTAGATTATAAATTTGATTTTGCGACGCAATCTATGCAATATTGTCGTACAGATGTTACGGCTTTGAGACGAGCGTGTCTAGATTTTCGAGGGTTACTTATACGTTGCGGAAGCGTGTGCCCCTTTACAGAAGCATGCACGATAGCATCAGCATGTATGAGAGTATTTCGAAATAATTTTCTACAGACAGATCGCATTGCAGTGTTACCACTAGGGGGGTACCGCTGGGGCAATGAGCAGTCGCGCAAGGCCGTCGTATGGTCCGTATGGCTCGAGCGTGAGCGCAACTGCGTTATCGCTCATGCTGGACGCACGAAAGAGTATCGCCCTCCGACCGTCCAACCCGCTGTCGACGTATACTACGTGGATGCGGAGGTCCATCACGTTCTTCAATTTCACGGCTGCTTTTGGCATGGATGTCCGCGATGTTATCGCGTGAATAGAGATGCTCGAACTAAATTCGGTGATACAATGGATGAGCGATACGAGCGTACCGTTCTTATTTCCGGGCGAATCAGATCGAAAAGGTACACTCTAACCGAAATATGGGAGTGCGATTTTGACAGATTACTCGAGAATAACGAGGAAATGTCGTTATACGTGAAAAATCCCGCAATGGTCAAGCAGGCGCCTCTCGAACCACGCGATGCATTCTTTGGCGGTTGAACGGAAAATTTTGTAAGCTTGTACGAGGTCGCAAATGCGGAGCAGATACGCTATGTAGATGTGTGCTCGCTGTATCCATGGGCGTGTAAGAATGGAAAATATCCCGTTGGAAATACGAAATTGTACGTCGGTGACGAGTGTCGAGAACTCGTAGGACTTGAAAACGATCTAAGTGTTTTTGAGGGTCTCGTGAAGTGTACCGTAGTAGCAACGCGTAATTTGTATATGCCCGTACTGCCTGTTCACATGCATGGGAAACTACTGTTCCCCCTGTGTAGAACGTGTTGTACAGACATGGACACATCCGCGGGCTGCACACACGATGACATGACTGAGCGAACATTTGACGGCACATGGGTCGTGGACGAGCTGAGAAAACCTGTGTCGCTCGGATATAAGGTGACGCGTATCGATGAAATTTGGCAGTACGTTGTTACGCAGTATGACTCGACAACGCGACGAGGCGGTTATTTTGCCGAGTACATCGATATATTCCTAAAAATAACACGGGAGGCGAGTGGACCGCCAATAGAGTGCAACGATGACGAGGAAGCAATAGCGCGTTTTATAGTTTTAATTAAATAATAAAAATAAATCAAAATTTTACGCATACCTTGTTCGTAAACCCGACGGTACGATTATTGAAAAATGTAAAGTAAAGGGTATCACGCTAAACTTTGCGAATAGCCGTCACGTAAATTATAACGCATTACGATCCTTCGTAACAGGAGCTAGGAGTGTACCTATTATTTAAAAATTCGACGCGATTCGACGCACGGAATTTCATCATGTAGTAATGCGTAAAGAAACGAAATCATGCGAACTTGTTAACACGAAGCGAAAGCCGCACGGGATGTACTCTACTGTACCGTACGGCTATTGTGAAATACGCTAATTAGTATAATACAAAAAAAGTATATAGTTTTACGGTTGAATTCGCGGTATTTTAAAATAATCTTTTTGTCTAATTTCATGTGTCGTATTTACTATGTACAATACATTTAAAAAATATATATTGATTTGTTATGTATAAAACCGTTGTCTGCTCGTCCTTTTTGTGCTGCTATTCGTAGCAGTAGCTGCTATCTCTCTACCGTTCCCTTTTGTTCTAACTTTCTCATCGTTGATTCCTTTTGTCCCGTCTTTTTTATCGAGTGTTTCCTTTTGTTCTGACTTTCTGGTTCTACCTCCGTGGATATAATATTGCTGTTTAGAATTACATGATTCCTAAAATTTGCACATGGAAATGTATGCATAGTGTAATAAAAATATTGCGTTATTTGTGAGAAATATAAAAACTATCGTTATTTAATTTACATACGGTGTAAACATCAGCATATGCCGCGGGCTCGCGCCTCATCAACTAGTACAGGCGCCCGCGCCTTATCAGCTCATCAAGGCCGCGAAAATAGCTGATGCCGCGGGGTCGCAGCCGCCGCCGTCGCGGTATAAGCTTATTTAAGAGTTAGCTGACTGATATTGATAGACACTCATCGATATGGATACACGTTGGAAACATCCATGGACAGCCGTGATAAGCGGTCATAGGGATTGTGGTAAAACATGTTTTGTCAAAAAATTCTATAAATACATGGGCGAAATGACGGATGTCCCGTTCGAGCTTATACTTTTTTATTACTCAAAGTGGCAGTCCGGGTATTTAGAGTACGGTAATAAAATCGAATTTCGCGAGGGTTTACCACAAGCAGCAGATGACACGAATGATACAAGACCTAAACTTGTGGTCATTGACGATTTAATACGCGAGGCATCGAACAATAACGTGGTCGATCTTCACACCAAAGGTAGCCAATATAAAAATCTTAGTGTCATCTTCATCACGCAAAATCTCTTTCAACAGGGTCACGGGCAGCGCGATATCTCCTTAAACGCTAATTATATCGTTGTCTTCAAACATCCGCGAGATTGCGAGGAAATTCACCTAGCACGCCAGGTATGTCCCGAGAATCCGAGATTTTTCGGGGAGGTATCAGGAGTACAAATTGAAAATGCGGGATTTTTTTCTATTTTTGAACGTTTATTCTGAAAAAATGGTAACAAATGAATTATTCAAAGTATTGTCCATCGCTAGCCACAACTTTTTCCCATCTTTCTGGCAATTTACGGATACCGTCGCGAAAAAATTCGGCCGGCTTGGCTGCTATCCAGTCATCGACCCATTTTTGGGCTTCTTCGTAAGAATGGAAGCGCTGGTCAGCTAGGCCATGTGTCATCGATCGGAAAAGGTGGTAATCGGAAGGAGCAATATCTGGGCTATACGGCGGGTGGGGTAAGACTTCCCATTTCAGCGTTTGTAGGTATGTTTTGACCGGCGCTGCAACATGTGGCCGAGCGTTGTCATGTTGCAAAATTACTTTGTCGTGTCTTTGCTCGTATTGTGGCCGTTTTTCTTTGAGTGCGCGGCTCAAACGCATCAATTGAGTTCGGTATAGTGCTCCTGTGATGGTTTCGTTCGATTTCAATAGCTCATAATACACCACACCCAGCTGGTCTCACCAAATACAGAGCATGAGCTTGGCGCCGTGAATATTTGGTTTGGCCGTCGATGATGATGCATGGCCGGGGTAACCATATGATTTTTTGCGCTTCGGGTTATCGTAATGGATCCACTTTTCATCACCAGTGACAATGCGATGCAAAAAACCCTTCCGTTTTTGCCGTTCGAGCAGCAGTTCGCATGCAAAAAAACGGCGCTCGACGTCTCTCGGCTTCAGCTCATACGGCACCCAATGTCCTTGCTTTTGGATCATTCCGAGGGCTTTTATACGATGGGAAATGGCTTGTTGTGTCACTCCCAATGAATCTGCGAGCTCTTGTTGAGTTTGACACGAGTCTTCATTGAGTATTGCCTCCAATTCAGCATTCTCAAACTTTTTCACTTGGCCCGGCCGCTCTTTGTCCTCAACGTCAAAATCACCACTTCTAAACCGCACAAACCATCTCTCGCACGTTGAAACCGATGGAACATGACTCGGATAAGCCTCGGAGACCAATCGATGTGCTTCAGCAGCACTTTTCTTCAAATTAAAGAAGTAAATTAAAACTTCCCGCAAATGCTGTTTTGTTGGCACGAAACTCGACATATTGAGAGCTCAAAAAAACTATGAATTTGACACTGCGACAAATTGACACATACTGAAAATTAAAGCTATAAGACGTAGCTTTGACATGAACATAGTCACAGTACTGCCTGATGCGTATAGCGTTAGTAACGCCATCTGTTATCAAACCCGCATTTTCAATTTGTACCCCTGATATATTTCGATGCAATAGCTGCACCGCATGGCTATCTATTATTCGACTCGAAGCAGTCGACGCCTAGTAATTGTCGATTTCACGGCTGTATATTTCCCGATGACCAATACCATTGCGTTTACGTGCCTTAAAACGCAATAAAGGTTCGTGATGCGACGCGCGATCTACCAGTAATGCGCTTGTAATGGCGTTGCGCGGACCTATCGATAAAAAGCAAATAATTATATTGCAAGCGTTGTGTTATCTGAAGCAAGAGAAACGACGTGCAATTTTGCGCAAAGCAGATGTAGCGCTCGTACGGTGTTCTAGTATATGCGAGTCTGCTCTAAACGTTTTACAGGGAAACGTAAGTTTGAACAAGCTGCAAAAGAATCATCTTCAGCGGTACGCGACAATTCTTCGACGACTAGCCGTCAAAAGGGGAAATTGGAGTGGTAAGAGGAAGATTATCGATGGATGTGTCGGATTTCTCAAGTTGCTTCTTGTGCCTGTCTTGGTCTACGCGAGCGATGGAATATGCCAGAAAGTTGGTGCTTAATCCTCATGATAACATACATCGTCTCGCTGGACTCGCCACTACTACTACTACTACTACTACTGCTAATGCTACTACAGACCCATCGCCCTCCGTACAGACTACCAGTACGCCATTATCGCGGCTCGACTCTGAGCTGAGTGAAATTCTGAACTCTCACTCGTACAAGAGCGAGAGAGAGAAATAGATAGCGTATCAGCAGGTTTTACAGCGTTATCTTCATTTGGTCGAGTACGATAATACAGTACCGAATATTTCGTCAAAACGAAAAATAGCAATACTCGATAGTCACGAGAATAAAATCGATGACGTTTTAATGAACAAAGTTAAATCTCGACTCAATGACACACTTATTATCGATAGCGTACCAAAAAAAATTAAAACTAAAGCAATATCGTTGCTTCGCAATTTGCATCGCAGCGCCGTTGGAAAAAAATGGCATGGGATCGTAACGGTGTTGTTTCCATAAACGGCAGAAGAATTTTAAATTTCAATATCGTTGATCTTGTTAACGATGCTATGCGAGCTAGAAAACGCGAGAAACCCATTGGTTGATCTCACTTTGCCAAACTCCTGCAAACGATACAGATGCCACGCGAATCTATCGGCAATCCCGAGTTACTACACGAGCCTACACCTACATCATCCTCGACACCGCAGCGGCGTCTCATTTTGCCACGCGATAGTGATGGTAGCAGCAGCAGTAACAGTAGTAACAACAACAACGAGGCCGAGACCGCACACTCAAACAGAGATTTAATGCTCACGGCGAACGACATCATCGAGGGGCAGGAGAGGGAAGAAGAAGACGACGAACAATTCCAAAACATCGCACAAGTAGAGAGCCAACGACACTTCAGTGAATATCGATCCTCCACAGAGTTAGAAAAGAAAAAGAAAAAGAATCCATTTAACTGGTCATCGTTAAAATTATGAAAATTGTTCAAAAAATCTATTATGACACCGCTCATCCTGCCTCCTATTCTGGAGCAAAAGGTTTGGCCCAGGTGCATCAAAGAATAGCGCCACAAAATGTTTTACCATGGCTCGAGACACAGGATTCATATAACATGCATCGTCTCGTGCGACGACGATTTCCCCGTCGTACGTGCAACGTGAGTAATATTGACGATGTGTGAGAGGCTGATCTTCGGTCGATAGCTACGTACAACGATGGGTACGCATATCTGCTTGTTGTTATTGACGTGTTGAGCAAATACGCGTGGGTCGAGGCCTTGCGTGACAAAACGAGCCCAAACGTAGCCCGCGGCCTCCCACGCATACTCGCACGCAGTAACAATTGTGCCCCGCGAAAATTGCACACTGACCGAGGCAAAGAATTTATCGGCACTCCATTTCAGCAAATTCTCGAGAAAAAGAATATCGATTTTCTCGTTGCTCGTAACCCTGATATAATAGCCTCGATTGCCGAACGCTTTAATCGCACAATAAAAGAGCGAATGTGGCGTTACTTTACATACACGCGAAATAAGCGTTACATCGATGTTTTACACAATTTTTTATATGCATATAATCACACTAGACACAGCGGAACACATATTCCTCCGAGCGAGGTAACGCTCGAAAATGCTTCTACAGCCCGAGAATATTTAGCACGGCGTTACGAGCATAACGCGAGAAAAACTAAAAAGCCAAATATAGCGTCGGTGACTTGGTACGTATCAGTACAGCTAAAGCAGTATTCGTGAAAGGATATGTGCGTGGTTGGAGTAACGAGTTATTCAAGATTCAACGAATATCAGTGAATCGAGAACCACCGTGTATATTTTAAACGATCTAAATAACGAGACTATCAACGGTATTTTCTGCGAGGAAGAATTATCGCGAGTACGAGGCTTCCGTCATCTGAGAAGACGAACGAGGAGAAGAGAACAAAGGGGAAGAACGCTCGGAATCACCGTCCCTGATAAATATGAGCTCCAAGGAGAGCACTTTCGTTGTCGTACTACCGAGCAAAAATAGTATGCAATATTTTTCGAATAATAAGACAACGAAATTCATTACAAAACTACCGCGTCAGATATATTTGTACGGAGAATGGTCTGTTTCTCTTGTGGAAATTGCTTATCCGATGACTCTTTTACATGTTCCCACTGTAGGAAATCACGTAATTATAATCACCGTTTGAGAATGGTGATTATAATTTATCGGGTTTAAATCTTTTAACACGGAGACGCGCTGATAGAGACCAAGTTCCACCTGGTGTATATCGCTCTATAGACGCTCTTTCGGAGAGTATAAATAAGTTACCTCACGTGGCCGGTCATTTGCGCTTTAAATCGCTTTCGCACGGACAGGTCGAAGTGGCGCACGTATGCGACGATCTACGATACCACGACTTTCGCGTATCGCGCGCTATCGCAAGGCTACTAGGATTCTCGGAAGAGGCCTGTAAGTCTGTAATGATAGAACCGCATTGTGAATACACAGGGTCGAGGCCTGCATCTCTCACCGGTGCTATACCAGGCAGCATGTTTCTATACACCGATATCTGCGAGAGCTATATTACAGGCAATGTACAAACACCTCTCTTACGACTTGTTGCCATTGATGCTGATGACTGTCATTACGATTCGATAAAAATTAAATCGTTTTCAATGCCACGATATATACCTCTCTTGCGTAACAATTTACACACTATCGAGATCGATATAAAAGACGAGTTTGGAAATCCTATAACATTCGAACAGGGAACGTTGACTGTGATACTACATTTCAAAAGGTCCCACGATTGATTACGCCGCTATGGATGATATTGACAGTGTGCAGCACGGATAGGGCCGTGGCGGGTATGGCGGTATTAGCCATGTTTATATCGGAACACCTAACCAACGTGGACACGGTATCGGCAGCTTTCTCGGAGGTCTGTTTCGTCGAGTGTTACCACTTTTAAAGAAGGGCGCTAAAGCAGTTGGAAAAGAGGCATTGCGAGCTGGTGTAAACGTAGCCGGTGATATCCTCGATAGAAATATAGCTATGAAAGATGCTATTCACGAGAGAGCGCGAGAATCAGGCAGTAATCACAAATGCAAAGCCTTTGAAAAAATTGACACTCTCATGCGGGGGTCTGGTTATAAAAAGCGCAAAATTTCGCGAACTCTTCATCGAACGAACGTAAACCACGACGTATCTCCCGTAAAAATAAAAGTGTAATAAAGAGAAAAGTAATAAAGGAGAAGAAGAATAATAAGATCAATAAGAAGAAGAAGACTCGTCAACGAACGGTTGCAGGTATTTTTGGATAGCTGAAACAAGATGGCTTTTCTACATGCGCACTCGTGCGAGTGTCTTAAATCGGAACTTGAATTATTTTCACACCCATCAACGCAAACTACTATCGAAGGCTCCAATTGGGTATACTATAAGCCAATTTCTTCGTAAACCGATGACTCATCTATCGAGTTCGTTATTCCTGGACAAGGTGATGAGTATATCGATCTCGCGCATACTATGCTTAGTCTGAGAGTAAAAATAACATCTCCTTCTACGGAAATTGTCGCGGGTACAGCGCCGAAAGTAAGTACCGGTCCTGTAAACAATCTCTTGCATTCTATGTTTAATCAAGTGCATGTATACCTGAATCAAAAATTAGTTTTACCTCCAAATAATGCCTACGCTTATCGAGCGTATATAGAAACACTTTTTAATTACGGTCCAGCCAAAAATTCGGATTTCACGAGCGTTGTCTGGTGCGATGATACCCCTAGAATAATGGATGATATAACATTTGGAAATACGGGTCTTGTGAAGAGGCATCGCTTCTCGTTCGTAGAACAAAAATAGGTCCTGGTGTGATTCTCTCGCATGCTAGAACTGAGGCAAAATCTATGGCTAAATATACTCTTACGAGAGTCGAGGTAAGGGCCGTTTCAATACACTCCGGTGTTCATGGAGAGACTTTCGATAATATCGTGTGTTGGATAATCAGCTGGCGCACGGCGATCGATATTCGCCGTGCGTCGACCTGTTGCTGTGCTCAAGCACACGTCGTTCGGTTGAGCCGAAGATAGCCGAGGCAGGGCTTCGCGAAGCCGAGGATGTGCCTCGTTGGCACGCCACGTCGAGCGAGAGGATGTCTCTCTCGCTTGACTTCAGTTTCGCTCACCGGCTATCTCGCTCAACTGACTTCAGCGCTCAACGTTAATTTTATATTCCGCAGCCATATTGAAAATTCAGTCACTTTTGCGACGACATCGAGGAACAGCGCACCACTATCTTGGACTTTTCTCGTTGGCTTTTCGCTCAGGACGCTCTCATCATGCTCACCAGGACTCAAAACTCGGGTAAGAGTACACCGTTACAATTTAACGTAATTCAATGACGGTGAGGAGTGAACTACACATCGGTACATCCTCATAAAGGTCTCACACTGTGGCGTGCTCTGCGCGGGCTGCACCACGTTTTCACTCAATTATTAGCATGCTCTATTAATATAATTGTGTGTGTTTTACCAATTCACTGCACTTTCCCCCAATTAAACTTGCTGGGAAAGTGTTGTGAATTCAGTCTAATCATTTGTGCATCCTCAAGCTCACACTTCAGTGCTCTGCAGCGTAGACAGCTGTTCTCACATCCATTCACAGCACTCAAGCAATTCAATTGCAAGTGCTCTCATCTATTCACTGCAACTTCTCTTCGACAAAACTGCTGAGAGCTTGCAGTGAATAATTTACACATTCTACGCACTCTTTTTTCTCTTAGCGTGGTGTGCTACGCAGCACTGACTGCTGTACGTGCACCACTCTCAATACTCACAGCACACAATTATACTAATTGTTATACTAATTGTTGTTGTAAAACAATTATACAATTATAATAACAAAGCGTTTAACGGCGACTTCAGTATGAATCCATTCAATATCCAAAATTACAAGATAAATTATCTCTCGTTGTATGTAAATGGTGCTCAAATACCTTCGGAACCGTTACAACCTGATTTCACGAAAAATCATCTGTATGTAGATGCTTTTCAAACGTTGTTTTCGGGAACTGGAGTACATTTCTTGAACGATGGTAATTCGATCGATCGCGATAATTAACGCGGTGGATACTGTTTGTTTGCTTTTGATTTGACACCCGATCTTTCGGCGAACAGCAGTTCACATTGGAATTTAATAAAGCACGGTCGTGTGAGAATAGAGGTACAATTTGAGGATGCGCTTGCTTCAACGGTAAATTGTGTAGTCTACGCGGAATATGATAATGTCCTTGAAATCGATGCCTCTCGGCAGGTAATGGTGGATTTTACCGGATAAGCGAACCATGTGCTGATGTCGAAATAAAATTGTATCGTGTTAAAAGACGTAGAAGCTTCTCTGTGAGTAACTAATCAGACGAACTTGAGCATCTGTACGGATTAGACGTGAAAATGGATAACGTCGTAGATATACAGGGAATACGCGGTAAAGACTCGGAATTTATTCCGAAAGAAATTGCCGCCGTAGCAGTGGATAGACCGTACCCTGCTCATTGAATCGTCGCACCACCGTGTCACTTTGCCGAATTACCGCAGCATTCGAGAAGCCAGAATAATTTTCTCTCAAAATATTTTCACGGTCTTCAATGGTCGGAGGGCGATGTGAGCTGTAAAAAAGCATATGCTAACTTGCGTGAAATTTCGCGAAAATCAAGATGTATCTATACACGCGGTCACAAGAAGGCTATACTTGTTTGCGATATCACGAGTGAAATTTCCAGCCTGGAGGACGAGGAGGGCGCTCCATCATACACATTTATGCTGAAATCTTTGCGAAAATGCTTCAGACACGCATTGTGCAATGCGCCAGGCTTTCCAAATAAAAAATTGGCTTCGCGAGCATCCATTTAAAGGAGAATCATACATGGATGTTTGGTCGGCGAAGAGACGAACAGGAAGAGAATAAGAAAGAGGAGAAATCTTCACCAGGTAGTCGTGACACGATCGACGATACTGTGAAATACATTTTGCATATATATTGTAACGGAACGCAACTAGAGCGATCCACTACGAACTAGAAGAGGATTAGCCTCACGACCAAGAATTAAAATACCAATTACCACCCAACATATCCAACTCACACAAAAACAAACCAACAAAGGAAACACACCAAAAACATACTAAAGGAAGAAAATTCCATCAATAAAAGATCACTAAAGTGATTAACTATTGACAAAACGAACAAATGAGTGGCGAATAGGCGCCCACCAGACCAGGACACCAGAAAGAATAAGTAGGTACACGCGAGCGACCGCGAGTACCCACCCTAAAGAGGATAGCATAAAGCAGTAAGCACCACCTTCGCGCTAGGACCACACTCAATACAAAAGCATAGTACACGAGAGGACCAGCCCCCCCCCCCCCGAACACTGCTAGCAAGACAGCAGGTAGTGCGGCTAACGAGACCACACGCCGCGCCTGGCGGACCGAGCGCAGTAGCCCCCGCCCCTACGTTAAGACCAGGCGGAACCACCCGGAAGACCACACACCTCCCCATGCAAACACCTAGCGCAGTAGGCTCTACCTTCTAAATAAGCCACACTACACGAACAGCCCCAGGTGCCAAGACCGCCACACCACAGGAAAAGACAAAAGCAAATTGTAGAATCCACGAGGTCCCACAGACCCAAGAGACGAAAAGGGTACCATCTCATGAGTACTACACCAATTACCCCCCCAATAAGCAAAGACAATCTTCGCACAAACCTGATGAATAAACAACCATCGAAACATCACCTACACCTAGAACCTAACAAAAATCCAGAGGATCAAAAAACAAGCGAGGAACACATTAAAAAACTCCAAAAAACGCAAATTTTTGCAGAAAATTAATCAAAAATCACGACAAACCAGATATCACGAAGTAGGCAAAGACCAACATTTCACAAAAATATCAAAAAACAACGAAGCAGCAACGAAAAACCTCAGAAAAAAGTTTGAACATCCAGCAGGTAGAGAATTAGCATTGAGCATAGGAATTCGACCTCGCTAGAACCCCGGTTCAAACCCCGAGAAAGCAAAAAACCTACCAAATATAGAAACTCAAAAACATAACGGGACACCTACACACCACTCCGCACCGCTCTCACCCAGTGAATAAGGTACGACAAACATCACGTGGTCTACCACAAAACACCCCCTCGGGGCTCATCAACTAAACTATATAAACCGCGACGAGACAAGCCTCTAGGCTTTTGTAGAAATTACCTTCTACAAGTCGAAGTGCTGCTCGACAGCCCACCTAGATTTTTAATTAATTGTAAGACTAACAGTTTTTGAAAAATCATGGTAGAAACTAGTGTTACTGTGAGGAGTAAGGCTCCCACGCACAACGCAGTGGCTACTCGTCTCTTGGAAACTGAAAAAGCACGTATGTCACCAGGTCAACGGAGTGGCATCCCGACTTGCTGTACCGCGCGCGCTCGATAGATATCGGAGGGTGTACCTGCGTGGGTGGGACCACGCCAGGGCCAGCGGCCAACTACTCCCTGTCACGCACTGATACCTCGGCAGGTCTCGTTAATTAAGAACCAAGTCGCAAGCCCCCTAAAAGGCACGATAAGGCACCTTAATGTAACGCGAATGAACGCCGCAGTATCGGAAGTACAGGATGAGCAAGTTGGTTATTGCTGCGAATCCCGTGTCTTACGCGAACAGTAAGCTATAGCTAAAGAACCAAAACAATAACAAAGACGAGTACGATAGGTAGGTAAACTCACACTCCCAACCCGACATAACAAGACTCGCGACTCTATGCTAGGACGATCGAGACCAGGAACTTGCCGCTGAAACACCCAACAGGGCGGAGCCTCGAGAGGCAAAGCACACGAATAGGTCGCACGTTATAAAATGCGTTAGAGAAACATATCACCAGTAACAAGCCGCCGTCCGATGATTATACAAAGGTCAACCGGTATATCTTAAGAAAATACCATGGGAAGCCTCGTATGAGGACAAGCGAAAGCAGATAGACAGGCAGAATAAACTGCCTCGAAAAATCGCGTAACTACAAGCGCGACAATCCCTGTATTAGCGACTTAAGTGTTCAACTTCGTACTATATACGATACTATATCGTCGTACGAATAGTAGAATCAAAACCAGAAATACCGGAATTATTCGACATACGTAGTATTGAGAAAAACCGCGTGAAAGTAAGCGCGACAACCCCTACACTAGCAAATTCAGTTGTAAGCTCCGTACGCGCGGTACCATATCGTCGTACGATGAATAGAATCTAAACCCAAAACATCGGAATTTATTACGCATACGTAGTTTTAAGAAACTCGCGTAAGGCAGACGCGATAACCGTTTTTTTTGTTGTATCAATTGAGTATTGAGCTCCGTACGTACGATACCAGATCGTCGTACGAATATTAAATTCAAACCCGATCGAAACTGGAAGCCATTCCACATATAGTTAAACGATACCACATACCCACCAACCTAAGCCAATCCCTCCAAATTCCACACAACACAATAAAATCAATAAGTGCCTTAAGCACATTACAATTAAAGAATTACCCTCAAAACTAAGAGGATCGATGATGAAAGGGCAATGAAACGCGAGTCCACCACGGACAGATGCAAAATCAATAAAACCCATACTGAAGTCTCTCCACAAACAAACAAAAAAGAGATAGACAATAAACAAGTAAAACAAACACCAAGATAAGCACCAATTACAAATATTTTTGAACCAATCCGCCAATCCAGCCCAGAGCACGAACCTCTTTCGAGCTCAAAATCCCATTTCCAGTGGTATAGAGAAGGACCTTGCTCGGAAAAACATACAAACTACGCAATTTAGCTGCGACATATTAAATACATACGCGCATAAACGGCGAGGTCCATGCGGATACAAACGATGATAAGAGGATTATAGGAGCATAGTGTAAGCAGTAGAAATATAACACGGTAGAAAAAGAAACAAGAACACCGCGAAATATAAGAGACACAAGTCGACGGCCGTTAGATTCCCAGCACGAAGGAGTAACAGAGACAGTAGACTCGAGAAACACCTGAGCGTCCGAGTGAGTACAGGCGTACCGAGGCTTGCGGGCACTAGGCCATCGCACTCGGACATGAAAAAGTAGATACGTCACACCTCCAAAATTCCCTCGCTGACATAAACAGCGGGTCAGCGACCGGCTGGCCTTGCTGGGAGGCGAGGGGAAGACGGGTGAGCGCGGCAGCGGCGAACCGCAGAAGTCAGGAAATGCGTTATATTTCGAAATAAGAGTAAAATGATGACGTAGGGTTCAGCGGAGCGAGGGGAAGGCTATAAGAAGGCCTGCGCGGAGTGGGAGAGCTCTCTTGATTTTTCGCCACGACTACAGAAGGATAAGAAATAAAAAACAGTCTGAGTAAAAGTATAAAATTGAGAACTAATTCTTTTGCGATTCACTTCGTGATAAAACACGTGAATAAGTGAGTGCAAGTGCGTAAGTCAGGAAGAACAGCGGAAAAACAATAGTCTCGGTGAGATATTACGAGGAAATTAATAAGAACTGGTGATATAGTGGAGAAAATCCCAATCACAAAGTTTTAACTAGTTTATAAATTAAATAAGATAGATGCGTCGAATATAAGAATCAAATTAAGCGGATAGTATTAAGAGAACCGAATTAAGCGAGTAGAAATTAAGAGAAGGAAAGCAAATCGTGTGGTTTTTAAACCAGCCATATAGTCGGAAATTATACCTGCAAGTGAGCGAAAGAAGGAAAGAGAGAAAGTGGAACGAGAGTGAGAGAATAAAGAATTGTAAACAGAGTTAATACACTCTGTCCACGGAGAGTCTGACGCGTGTGGCTGTGTGTGTGCGGGTAACGAGACAATACCGAGGCGTTGGTACGTAACCGTAGCTCGAGCCCAAGAATACCGAGAATTTGTGTGCAAATAAGAAGAAATTATAATAAAATAATCGCAGGAATTCCCAAATTCCGATACAGAGTGGAGTATAGAATTAGGAAATGTAAAGGATAGAGATAGGTAGAATTAAATGCAGAGGATTAATAACTAGGAATAAGCAAGTCTCGTATAAGAAAATATAAATGATAGAGTGTGTTAGAGTGCAACAAGAGTAAAAGAAAAAGAATTGTACACAGGGTTAATACACTCTGTACAAAGAGCGAGTGCGATGCGAGTGACTGATAGGGTGAGGATGTCTGTGTACCGAGCGTACAGCAATACTGCTATACGGAAAGAATAATAAACCTGCGAGGATACTGAGAATAGATGCATACCGAATGAGATTATAATCGCAGAAATAGTCGCTAGAATTACGAGATTAAAAAGATCATTACGCATAATTCAAGTGAACGTAATTAAAAAGTGACGTTTTTTATGAAACTGTTTTCTCCGAATAAAGCCTTACTGTCAACCACCACGAAGTCTCAATTAATTAGTTATGTGATCGAGCCCAAATTCCCACGATAAATAAAAATATATCATATGTTAACGATAAAAATTACCGTTACAAAACATAAAATCAAACAAAATAAACAAAGCGATCGAGCGCGCAAAAATTGACTATGTGTTCAGCATGAATACTAGACTAATCTACGAGTCTGCAGTATCTCCCACTTTCAGCCGATGGCGTATACCCAGCTGACAGAACTCCTTGTGTATGGACGATACCGGCCGGACTCGTAGTTAACACTGTAAGGTATATAGTCCGTATATGGAACGAGGTATAGTGCTTACCATAAAGTCACTATACTCCATTCGTTCCGTCACCCGTGTGATCCCCGTAGTTACACCGTTCCCCTTTCGGAGTGAAACGCTATATTAACGTACTCAAATATCATTGCGCGAGGTATGGATAATAGATCACCACGCATATAATAAGAATAGGGCGTGAGGCGAAAAGTAGTGCCGAGAGCACTTGCCCGGTAGCAGTACAGCAGTAACATGTACCAACACTCGCCAAAATCAAAGTTATCATAAGAATAGCGTTCGCGCGCGAGTGCAATTACTACCATAAACTCCGTCACCCTGGACTGCCAACAGGTATTTATCCTTATTATTTTGATACATCGCTGTAAAAACGCAACGTCGAACAACAAAAAAAGATAATATCGCTCCATGGATGCCGCTATCCTCAATCGTTCGTTCAATATTACAGGGCGTCGGTGACGGGCCAAGTTATAACAACTATTCGGATAAATTCAGTAATTAAGAATTATCCAATTATCAACTACGAATACGGAAGAACCGTTACTAGATTACTAATGGTGCAATCAAAATGTACGCTGCATAATTCTCATGATCGAGACTGCCAATAGTACCTGCGAATATAATCACTCGTCAAAGGACATAGTCGTTGGCCACCTGATTCTAACGTACACGGACTTTGCTCCTTGGAACCCCCGCTCACCGCATACCCCTATGCGACATCGGAGGATGTAAACACACCCAAGATAAGTGTACCCTATCACATCTGAGATAGACTATTTGATCGTTTTACTATACGTGATAAGGCGCCTTAATATTATTTGCCCGGCGACAAGCCGGACAATCGTATCACACTAAACAATAATAACAAGAAGGAATTATTCGGAAGTCCGTCTTCAATATGATCCAAATATTTGCTTCAGTATATTGCTCTATGTACCCGCCTCGTGACATAGAAATAATTCTCGCGTAATGCCTGTTTGGGATATAAAGATGTATCTATGTATATATGTATGTGTATGAACGTATAATTCGAATAGGTTGGCTATATTTGTCTCCGGCTAGAAAGGATACTACGGGCTTAAAGTAACCGTTGTTCTGATTACGCAGTTCGCAAGATATTTCATTGTCTTCTGTCGTGCGCCCATTTATTTTGTGAAATGAATAGCTACTAAGGAAATTTCCAGGTAATAATAAATGAAAATTATTGCAACCCATAACCAAATAAAAAAGTAATATTATTGTAAGAATTGAATAAATATAACCAAACAATGAATACATTAGTCGATGATAAATCGTATCAGGAGTACAAATTGAAAATGCGGGATTTTTTTCTATTTTTGAACGTTTATTCTGAAAAAATGGTAACAAATGAATTATTCAAAGTATTGTCCATCGCTAGCCACAACTTTTTCCCATCTTTCTGGCAATTTACGGATACCGTCGCGAAAAAATTCGGCCGGCTTGGCTGCTATCCAGTCATCGACCCATTTTTGGGCTTCTTCGTAAGAATGGAAGCGCTGGTCAGCTAGGCCATGTGTCATCGATCGGAAAAGGTGGTAATCGGAAGGAGCAATATCTGGGCTATACGGCGGGTGGGGTAAGACTTCCCATTTCAGCGTTTGTAGGTATGTTTTGACCGGCGCTGCAACATGTGGCCGAGCGTTGTCATGTTGCAAAATTACTTTGTCGTGTCTTTGCTCGTATTGTGGCCGTTTTTCTTTGAGTGCGCGGCTCAAACGCATCAATTGAGTTCGGTATAGTGCTCCTGTGATGGTTTCGTTCGATTTCAATAGCTCATAATACACCACACCCAGCTGGTCCCACCAAATACAGAGCATGAGCTTGGCGCCGTGAATATTTGGTTTGGCCGTCGATGATGATGCATGGCCGGGGTAACCATATGATTTTTTGCGCTTCGGGTTATCGTAATGGATCCACTTTTCATCACCAGTGACAATGCGATGCAAAAAACCCTTCCGTTTTTGCCGTTCGAGCAGCAGTTCGCATGCAAAAAAACGGCGCTCGACGTCTCTCGGCTTCAGCTCATACGGCACCCAATGTCCTTGCTTTTGGATCATTCCGAGGGCTTTTATACGATGGGAAATGGCTTGTTGTGTCACTCCCAATGAATCTGCGAGCTCTTGTTGAGTTTGACACGAGTCTTCATTGAGTATTGCCTCCAATTCAGCATTCTCAAACTTTTTCACTTGGCCCGGCCGCTCTTTGTCCTCAACGTCAAAATCACCACTTCTAAACCGCACAAACCATCTCTCGCACGTTGAAACCGATGGAACATGACTCGGATAAGCCTCGGAGACCAATCGATGTGCTTCAGCAGCACTTTTCTTCAAATTAAAGAAGTAAATTAAAACTTCCCGCAAATGCTGTTTTGTTGGCACGAAACTCGACATATTGAGAGCTCAAAAAAACTATGAATTTGACACTGCGACAAATTGACACATACTGAAAATTAAAGCTATAAGACGTAGCTTTGACATGAACATAGTCACAGTACTGCCTGATGCGTATAGCGTTAGTAACGCCATCTGTTATCAAACCCGCATTTTCAATTTGTACCCCTGATAGAAAAAAAAAAAATTGTTACAACACGGATAACCACGACGGACCTGGAGAGCATTGGATCGCCATGTACGTTAACCATCATGGAAAAGGAATGTATTATACTTTGATAGCTACGGGCTACCACCGGTTATACCGCAACATCTCGTACGCCTACGAAGAAACTGCAAGTTCTATCGGTACGGCCTCAAGCAGCTACAGAGTAATGCGTCGGATACGTGTTGACAATTTTTATCGTATTCCTGCATGTTATGTCGTGCGGCTTCACCATGTCGCGATTTAATAATCTCTTTAGCGATAATGTAATGAAAAACGACAGAATAGTACGTGAATATTACAATACTTTTGCCTCTCGACGATCAGACAGTGATAAAAATAAATTTAACGGCGGAGGAATCTCCGAGCGAAGATTACCGTGGTTGCAAGGATGTTGCATGCAACGGTAAATATGTGTAAAGTGATTTAAATAAAATATTGATTAATTAAAAATAAATACATCGTCTTACTGTGGCTCTTATTTTATAATTATATATAAATTATAATCGAGGTCTCTCGCGGTACGGTATCATATTCTGCGTCTTTTACTGCAGAGCAAGCGCTGCACGAGGAGCACAACACAAAGCGGTACGCACGTGCAAAACCGCTGTAGTTGCATTGAGAGTTCTGGACACCTAGTTATGATTCAGAGGGGGGTTTGTTATCTTCAAATCCTGTGATCCCCGCCAGCAGCATCCTGAGCATTCAGTCTGCCTTTAGCAGTGCACAACGAAAGTCTAAATAAAAAAATCTCAAAATGCATCTGCGATATCTAGACGGCAATCTATCGGAATCTTTTGTGTATCGGGCAATATATAGTACCGATGATAATACCGTGTGTCTGCGGACGAAGCTAATGTGCGCGGCATTGTGCGAACTGGAGGACAATTTAGATAGATTATATATCGAGGAGTGCGTTGAGAGTAGGCGATTTGTGACTGAGGACTTGTGCGTTGGGGTGTCTTGTGTGGTTGTGCGGCATCAAAGGGCTGTGCGCGGGAAAATCATCGACGTGCGTGATGACGGGTGCTGCGAGGTGCTTTTGATCGATTTCAAGGAATCGATATATGTCGATTGGCCGATGCTATTTCATCCCGAGCCCCCGATTAGTACGTTACCGGTGTTTCTGGTGAAGTGCGTAGTATTCGGCCTCAAACATTTAATTGACGAGGACGGAGATCTAGATCGGATCGAGGAAACGTGCGGTAACGATACACTGATCGGGATACGCATGCGTACCCCTGACGGTGCCCATGCTCTATGGGTGCGGGTAATTCATATTACCTGGACGCGTAGCTGCGGATGTTGATGTGTCGGTGAGTGAGTGAGTAGTGAGTGCGTGTGTGTGTGCGTGCGTGCATATGTGTGTACCATGGAATAATTATTGTGTCCGTCACCCTGGAGAGCCGCCGTAGATGCCGCCACCATAAGGGTGAGTTACAAGTTTTATTCCAAGTATGTGTACACTTTTGCTCCATTCTGCTCTTATCTCTACTCTTCCTTGTTCACCAGGGTACCCACACCACTTCACTTTACCATATCTACGTCACCGACACTGGTGAAGCAGAGTGGGTAGTGTAGCGCTGGAAAAATGGGGTGGTGGGGGTAGCCGCGTAGTGGGGATAGGAGTGGGATGGAGCAAAGGTATACACATACTACTCTTTTCATTGAAGACAATAAAAATTTCACGTGAAGTTGAAGAAAAAAATTCATTTGCAGGGGTGATCACCCCTCGACATGCCTAACTTTGAAGTGCGATTTCACCCGTGTTTTTCCGCCGATAAAAAAAATACGTGTCTTTTAGTTTTCGATGCTCTACCACATACGTGAGTTTCATCAAAATCGGAGGGGGACACCAAACTATCCTTCCTTGTAAGTTTATCGAGCTAAAAGGAGACGATATTGAAAAATAAAATGAATTTTGCCCCAAAAAATGTTTTTTTTTTCTCGTCGAGGCCAGGTACTCATACAACTTTCGTAGATACGCAACTGAGGTATAAGCCATCGTAGAGTAGAGGGCAGTAGTACCTAACCTAGGTTAGCGAGAATACTTATACATAATATTCTCAGGAGGTAATGCCGGTATGACAGACATTATTTGAATTGTAATTTTGATCTGAGAAATTAAACAAAAAATGTCTCGTTGCTCCAGCTGCACTTGTATCCTTTCGTGAATGATGCTTTAGCTGTACTGATGCGCACCAAGTATCCGACACAGTATTTGGGATTTTGCTTCCTCATAGAGAAAACTTTCTTTACGTGGACATTTTTTTGTCATTTTTGATAGCAGTATACTTAACATGATCGATGACGTCAGAAATTAATATATTTAGGAAAAAATGTCCGTGCATATGTGTATAATGATCTGGAAAAATACAAATGCATATAACTTGAGAACGGATTATTGGATCTTCTTGAAACCTTGCAGACGAGCCGCGTCGCAAGCCCCCCGCTACATTTTTTGCTACATTTTCACCAAAATCGCTAACGGATGTTTTAATTTATTAAAAAAATGGTTTGATCTCTTTAACTTCCATAAATATTGAGTTATCGAGCAAACACTTTCTATAAGAATAGATTAGGAAGAGATATGGCAAGAATTCATCGAGGTATTGAGATTTTATAGAATTATGAGTTTTCGTAATTCTTAGAAAAAAAATACTAATTTTTTTTGGCTCTAACTTTCATCAACTTTTATCCATCAGACCGAAATATGACATACAAATTGAGTTTGAGATAAGGATACTTGTTTTTGAATTTGATGCGCGTCGATAGAAGGGTTTACATTTTATTAAATGTGCATGACACTACATTTTTTTACTCGAAATTCAAAATATTTTCACCCTTGACAAAGCTTTCTGTATGAGGAAGTCAAAATCGATCAACGTACTTCCTTATAAAAGCAACGTGCAAGTTTCTGCTAAGGTGACGATAGCTCTCTACTTGCGTATTGTTTTTCGAATGTTCGTTCATTTCTTCTTCTTATTCCTCTTACTTTTCGATAATATCGTTACCTGGTGTGAGCATTACCTCTCAGTTCGTGTCATTATCGCGTGGTAAAATGAGACGCCTTTATGAAAGCAACACTATTACGATCTCGTACAATTTTTTCTCCAGCCGCATTAGGATGTAAATTATTAGGTGCGCAACTAAGTTCCCGCTGTTTTTCAAGAAATGGCTCCAGTAGTAAGTGCTGGTCGATTGGGACATAACCAAAACGTCATGAACCAAGCTTAGACATATGGTAAACAAACCGCTTTGACACATTAGTGATTTTGTTTTTGCGTTATATACTTTTGGTTGTGTGAAAATGTCTGATTTTGTGCCAAATATTCGTCATTTGCGGGAAGTGTTGCTTTTCTTCTTTCATTCGCGGAAAACGGCGGCTGAAGCGCATCGAGAACTCCAAAAAGTTTACGGAGATGCTGTTCTAAGTGAAATAACATGCCGTGATTCGTTCCGTCACTTCAAAGACGGTGATTTTGATGTTGACGCCGGTTCGCGTGAAGGAAGGCCAAAAACTTTCGAAGACGCTGAATTGGAGGCATTGCTCGATGAGGATCCGTGCCAAACGCAAAAAGAGCTTGCTTCAGCATAAGGAGTTACCCGCCAAGCCATTTCCAAGCGATTGCATGCGTTAAGAATGATTCAAAAACAAGGAACTTGGATTCCTTATGATTTGAAGCCAAGAGACGTTTAGTGTCGTTTTTTCGCCTGTGAACAACTGCTCCAGCGGCAAAAAAAGAAGGGTTTTCTTCATCGCATCGTTACGGGTGATGAAAAATGCAGCAACCCAAACAGAATAAAATCATGGGGACTGCCCGGTCATGCTTCTACGTCGTCGGTTCGGCCGAATATTCACGCTGCGAAGATTTTGCTGTGTATTTGGTGGGACCAAGGCGGTGTTATTTATTATGAACTGTTGAAACCGAACGAAACCATCACTGGGGAACGGTATCGAACTCATTTGATGCGATTGAGCCGAGCACTGCGCGAAAAGCGGCCACAATACGAGCAGAGGCACGAAAAAGTGATTCTACAGCATGACAACGCTCGGCCTCACGTTGCCAAACCCGTTAAAACCTACTTAGAAACGCTCAAACGGGAAGTCCTACCCCACCCGCCATATTCCCCAGATATTGCGCCGTCCGATTATTACTTGTTCCGTTCGATTGCACATGGTCTGGCTAATCAGCAGTTCAGCTCATATGAAGACATCTTAAAATGGCTTGATTCGTGGATAGCCTCAAAAGACGAACACTTTTACCGTGACGGTATTCGACCTCTGTCAGAAAGATGGAAAAAAGTTGTCGCTAGCGATGGGCAATATTTTGAATGATTCATTGGTAAACATTTTTTCACAATAAAGTTGCATTTTCATTCAAAAAAACAGCGGGAACTTAGTTGCGCACCTAATACAAAGCCACAATATTGCTTTAGATTAACATTTTTTCAGCATGCTATCAATACTAAGCGTGTCATTGAGCCAATATTTTACTGCGCTGAGGTGGCGACATCGATTTTATCTTCGGGGTTGTTGAGTATTTCCATTTTTTATTTTGTCGGGATATATAGTGCTGTCTTATCGTGGTCGACCAAGTATGGTAGAGATGGCATCTGTCTTTCTCTCCCTTGTATGAGTGAGAGCTTAGAATTTTATTAAGAGTCTAAGGGACGTAGGAGGTATACCGCTGGTCTAAATGGCGGGTCTGTAGTAATGAGTCCCATGAGACGATGTATGTTACCGTAAGGAATGATCCCTATTTTTCTAGCATACTCTATGGCTCATGTAGTCCAAGATAGGCGCGAGGAGCACTTTGAAAAATCTGACACAATACTACAAATTATACAAAATTATCGCTCAAATTTCGATTTTATTACCGTACTCTGAATACCGGGATTGCCCGATTGCATTGCTAAGTAATAAAACGGTATATGTACAAACACAACATCCGTTATATCGCGCATGTTTTTAATGAATTGTTTGTCAACATTTGTCTATCTACGGCCTGTAGGACTGCATATCACCGCAATATCGATGGGTGTCTTTACGAATCGATAAAACTCTGCCACGCCTGTATTAGCCGATAAGGTGCGCGCTCGCGGTATAAGCTGATATTTACTCCGTATTGTGACGTAGCCCTCCATCCCCTCTCCAAACCGCAATATACATAACTCCGTAACTCAGCACATACATAACTCCGCATACACACACGCACAGATCCAACGCACGTCAACCATACACACAGAAACACACATATGACGCGAATCGTTGGCAATCCCAGGAAGCGCATCGGCGATCATCGGCTCTTTTCGAAGTCAGTGGAGACAAACAAGGGACGTCGTGCAGCGGGAATTTCCCTTGACGGCGAAAACAAATGGTCAACAACCGACTAGCATTGTTTGGTGGCGAGGGTAATGCCGGGACACCACAGCAGATTTCTGAAAAATTAAACACCATGATTACATTTAAATCAAATATGTAAAAATCATCAGGGAGGGAAACGATGCTAGGGATGGGTATAAGCTAGAATGTTCATTATTTAAAATAGAATTAAGTTAAATGAGATAGAAGGTCTCATATTTTAAGAGGAGCAGTCCAAAGAGAAAGAATTCAAAGTCACGCAACTTCAAATCGGCGTACGCGGCGCGGTGGAACAAGGAAATCCAGAAAGGAAAGCAAATCAAGTACAATGGTAATATAATTAGTAAGATAAGTTACAGTAGAGAGAGCAAGAAGAAAACTAAGCACAGAGAATTGTGGAAAAACTGGGTGACGTCACAATTGTATGGTGTGACTGGAGGAAGCAAAATAGCAACAAAATACGGAATTCCTAAGATACTGAAAATAAGTAGGATTAGGTTAGGATAAACTACAAGATAAGGAAAGCAGAAGAACAGTAAAGTGGAAGAGTGCTGTAGAGGAAAACTCTGCGTCACAGTAAGCAACCAAAGAGAATAGCAAGAAAGTGCAGCTCACAGCAACTCACCGAAGACTTTAGTTATTTCTCTTGGCTATTTCCTGAAAAACAAGGACCTGAGAACTAGCCCGAGAAACAACAGAAGGATCCATCTTGTCGAATACATATAAAACCCTGGATAAATAAATAAACTCCATGTGCCATTCCGTAACGTCAAAACATTATAACTCGTAGCCCGGAGGGCCCATCATCACGAAACAACACTTGAACGAACACGGTGGACGCGACGGACACGACGATCACCCAGGGAACACGGAAAACCGTTTTAAATACACGGAAAAACGCGGATTTTTACGGATACGCGGTCTACCAACACATTGGTATCGGTTTGTACTGACGAGTAGATCGTTAGTACCTGTATGTACCAACGAGTATATCGTTTGTACTTGTTTGTACCGCCAAGAAATCATTTGTACCGTTTCGTACCAGCGAGGATATCGTTTGTACCTGTTTGTACTGCTGATAAATCGTTTGTACGGGTCTGTACCAATGAGTAATCGTTCGCACCCGTTTGTACCGATGAGTAATCGTTTGTACCAACAAGCATATCCTTTGTACCTGTTTGTATTATCGAGGAATCATTTGTACCGGTTTGGGCTAACCAGTATATCGTTTCTACCGATTTGTACTAACCACTATATCGTTTGTACCTGTTTGTACCATCGAAGAATTGTTTGTACCCGTTTGTACCACCGAAGAATTGTTTGTATCCTTTGTACCACCGAGAAATCGTTTGTACCCGGTTATACCAATAAATAATCGTTTATACTAATAAGCATATCATTTGTGCCAGCAAGCATATCGTTTGTACAAGTTTGTACCACCGAGAAATTGTATGCACTCATTGGTACTGCCGAGGATTCATTTGTACCTACGAGTATATCCTTTGTACATGTTTGTACTACCGAGAAATCGTTTGTACCAATTTGTACCAAGAAGTATATCGTTTGTACCTGTTCGTACACGATTAATATAATCGTGTGTGGCAATTAGCTTACCTTATTTATTAGCCCTTTTTACGCTTATTTTGATACATTATTTTCTATATTTTATGTGTTTATTTATGTAATTACGTCTACTGCCTTTTGACAGGTGGAGCAATAAATGCTACTGTAACCTACATCTGTGTACTGACTATTAATTTACCTACAACAATTTATCAGTTTACTTAACTCCAACATCTGAATTCTCGAACAGAGTATATCATTTGTACTTGTTTGTACTATCGGGAATTCATTTGTGGCAACTAGTATGTCGTTTGTACTTGTTTGTACAACCGAGAAATAGTTAGTACCTCTATGTACCACCGAGAAATAATTTGTACCCGTTCGTACCATCAAGAATTTGTTTGCACCAAGAAGTACTTCATGTCGTTTGTACCCGTTCGTACTATCGGGAATTCGTTTGTACAAAAGAGTATATCATTTGTACCTGTTAGTACCATGAAGTAATTGTTTGTACGAATTTTTACCATCAAGTGACCACTTGCACCTGTTTGTACCCATGAGTTATCGATTGTACCCATTTGTAATAACGAGAAATTGTTTGTACCAGGTACAAACGATAGTCGTTAGTACGAAACCGTACGAACGATTCTTCGGTAATAGAAACAGGTAGTAACGATTTCTCGGGGGGTACAAACACGTACAAATGATATGCTCGTTGGTATAAACTGTTGTGCCGCGGAATATTCCATTTCATGGTATTTTCTGGAATATTCCATCTCTGACACAGCTAACGAAACATTGGAATCCGTTCAAGACAGAAAACGAAGTCCAATGCCCAATCGTACGATCGACACCAAGAATGCCGACGCAGCATGAGGCGACTCATTTGGCGATTCACGATAGGCTAACGCTAAATAAAGGGATTTTCGTGAACACAGTTCGCAAGTGCTTTACAAAACTTTGTTTTTAAAGTAGACAAAGAGAACGGGTTGGTTCCTCGTCCATTTCTCGAAGCAACGATTCATTGTAACATTCTTTTTATTGTCCTTTAATCTTGTTATTGTCTAATATATATTATAATTTTACATGAATTCACGTTTACCCTATTTACTTGAGATCTATCTCCTAATCAGCAAACGATCCCAAAAATAATAACTTTTAAATATTATACCGACTACCGAATAATCCAATGACGCGGTACCGGTATATTTAGTGGCAGCGGCGGGATCTGCTGAAGCATAAGTGATTTATTTGGACAAAAAGTGTTTTGGACAAAGTAAAAAAGTGACTCTGAAGTGACGGCTACGACTCGTGCAAGGACACCAGTGTAGTTCGTGAAAACCCGGCTAAGCTAACGCGAAGGCGCGAAGTGTACGTCGGTGCGGTGTGACATGTCGGTCAACCGTTTAAAGTTCCGATTGACGGTATCACGTCAAGTCGCGGAAAACGGACAAAGTGTGCAACCAAGTGCTCACGGGAGCTACTTGTTACGAAGCTGTCGCGCAACCATTGACAACGCGCTAAGGACGAGCCCAGGAACCGCCGAAGGAATGGGTCAACGGCGCCAGGAAGGACGTCTGGACCATCTTCAGAGGGGAGCTACACGACAACAGGTCAACTGCACCCGAGGAACAGCGCCATGGAAAAGATCGACTACAAGATCATCCTTCTGTAAGTGACGGTTACATTATACATATACATACATCCGTGTTTAGTCGAAGCCAGTTAGATCCGAAATCTGGAAAAAATATTCCACCAGATATATATATATGTCTCACTTCAGATTTTATAGAATATTTTAAAGTAGGGGTATTTTAAGGGAAGGGGTGGAGTCCGCTGCGGGTTTAGCTGCAGCTGTAGGGGACATTGCTTTCAGCATGCGCAAGGCGCTTACGGAGCTCTCGCCGTCGGATCGAACCCCCACTGACAGGCAAGGGGCCCTCGCAGGCCGCCTTACAGCCGAGTTCGACGAAAACCCACTTAGGTGTGCGTCGGTTCGGGATCACAGTAGTATCGATAGTGACGACGTGTTCAATATGGCTACTAGCGAACGAACGCCTGAACGCATCATCGAAAACATCAGAGAGCGGGAGATCGAACAACTGCGTACGATAGATTGCGTAGGTTACCCGACAGCTCCGATCCTGCGAGACTGTCCTCAAGCGAGCGGCGCCCAGGGATCACGAGATCCTGTTCGAGTTGGTGCTTAGCAGCAAGCTTGAGGGTAGGGCGGCGCGAGAGATGAAACATAAAACCATCCCTTCGGTAAGGCAGCTCAAGGTCGAGCATGAGTTAGCGGAACAAGAGTTTAACGTCGAATACAAGAGAGCGACGCAACGGCGCAGCCACCGGTGGGCACACTGAGCAAAGAAACTGCGGACAGAGCACCGCACAAGCCTGCTGAAAAAGCGAGGTACAGCGGGGGCCGTAGCCCGCAATCCTGCAGCAGCACAAGCGAGGACAGCATTATAAAAGAGTACAGCGACTACCGCAGTGGCGTAGCCAGCCCCTCCACCGATGACCGCCTGAAAATAATATGAGAATATCACGATACCCCCATTGGAGAGCACCAGGGTATACGGCGTACGTTACATCGGATCCGGACCAAATACGACTGGCCTGGCATATGAAGGGATCTGGAGTAATATATTTTGTCCTGCGAGTCCTGTCAAAAGAATAAAATCAGGAAAAAGGAACGAGTACCGATGGTGGTAATGGCCACCCCATCAAGGTCGTTCGAAAAAGTAGCGGTCGACATCGTAGGACCGCTACCTAAAAGCGATTCTGGAAAAAAATACATACTCACCTACCGGGACGCGCTTACGAAATACAGTGCGGCGATATCACTGCCGAACCAGCGGCTTCGACAGTCGCTAAAGCACTAGTCGAGGAATTTATTTGCCGGCACGGAACGCCGGAAACAATATTGTCGGATCAGGGCACCAACGTCCTCAGCTCGACCTTCAAGGAGATGTGTCGATTACTGAGAATTAAAAAGATACAAACGACGGCCTACCATCCGGAATCGAACGGCGCCTGGAAAGATCGCATCGCAACCTTGCCGAATACCTGAAAAATTTCTTAAATGAGGATCAAGGAAATGGGGACGAGTGGCTGCCATATGCAATGTTTACATAAAACAGCACTCCACATACGGAGACCGGACTGTCTCCCTACGTGCTGGTATACGGACGCGTGGCTGAATTACCGACAGCCGTAAAGCAGGAGCCCCGCAACACCTACGCTTACGACAACTACGTCCACGAGATACGCGAGCGATTACGCGCCGCATGGACGGTAGCTCGCGACAATCTGGAAGGCGCGAAAAGAAGGTCGACGCATGCGTACGACCACGGCGCACAGGTACAGGAGTACCGTGTCAGCGAACGCATACTCCTACGTGACGAGACGGTACGCAGGGAAAGGTCGGCCAAGCTAACCCCGCAGTGGACGGGACCTCATGAGATAATAGAGAAGAGCCTCCCCTGTCAACTACGTAGTACGGAAGGGACGGAAAACTCAGGCGGTGCATCCAAACCGCCTGAAGCTCTTTATCGAGCACTAAAAGCTCAGGAATTGAGGAATTTGAATACTTATAGCTAGTTGAAACTAAATATTAGCTAGAAAATAAATGTGGGAAGGAGTCCCTCGGGAGGCAGGGTAGGGAGCTTCAATAAAGTAAAAAAGGTTTTAGGAGACCTAATATTATCCACAAAAAAAACAGGGTCATTCAGAGACGAAAATACATGATAAAAATATATTGAACGAAACAATTGAAAAGAAATTGCACATTAATGTGTTGTGTCGCGGAATATTCCTCTTCACGTATTCTCAGGAATATTCCTTAGCTGACACAGCTAGGAATGGAATTCTGAAAGATAACTGTCATACAAGACAGGATGCGAGGTAGACGCCGACGCAGCATCAAGCGACTCGCTAGGCAGTTCACGATTGGCTAAAGCTAAAGCTGCCAACTGAGGGATTTTAGCAAACGCAGTTGCTAACTGCTCTACTAAAATCAGAATTAAATTAGACTCGATAGAGAACGGTTGGTTCCTCGTGAAATACTAGAAACAACGTATTATTGTACTTCTTACTTTAACAATTAAATAGACAACGGAAAGTTACCGTTGCCTATAATAAATACTTCTTTTTATATAAATTCGCGTTTTCATCTTTTACTCGAGATGCAATTCCTTATCGGCAAACGATCCCAAAAAATAATAACTTTTTAATATTATACCGAATACCGAATAATCCAATTACGCGGTACCGGCATAACAAATACTTGAAAACCACCTCGAAAAAATTATAGAATATTAATGCTGACGTAGGATAGTGTTCAGCGTAGTGTGTAAAAAGAATATATTGTAACATAGTTACACCCGCTAGTCTGCCTTATTATATTTCGCTGCTATAATAGAAGAGATTACATTCGAATGCACCGAGGACTGCGGGCACTAGGCTATCGAACGCGAGCGAATTTAGGCAGAAACGAGCTACGTCACGCCTAAGGAATTCCGTCGCTGCCGTAAACAGCAGGCCAGCGACCAGCTGGCCTCGCTCGGCGTCGAGGGGAAGACGGGTGGCGCAACAACGTTAAACCGAAAAATGATAAAACCGCGTTACATTTAAAATGAAAACCGAAAATGATGTAGAAGGGAATTAGGCAGGGGGGCAGGGTATTGTTATGCCGGTACCGCGTAATTGGATTATTCGGTATTCGGTATAATATTAAGAAGTTATTATTTTTGGGATCGTTTGCCGATAAGGAGATGAATCTCGAGTTATCGATGAAAACGCGAATTTATATAAAAGGAAGTATTTATTATAGGCAACGGTAACTTTCCGTTGTCTATGAGGTCTGTTCAAAAAGTATCGCGAATTTTGAATTTCCGCGGGCTACGTATATTGGATTTTCGATTTTTTTGTGGCGTTAGGTTGTTACTTATATCCCTCACTTATGCTGAGAAAGTCGGCCATTTTGAATGTTTAGTTAATTGTTGACAGCTATTTTGGTTGGACGTGTTTTGGCTTGTCTTTGATTTTTGCCTATTCCAAAAAATGGATCAAAGAATCTGTATCAAATTTTGTGTGAAAAACAAAATTAAGTGCGCGGACGCATTCCGAATGTTGACTGTGGCATATGGTGAAGCTACCTTGGACCAAAGCAACGTTTATCGGTGGTACAAAATGTTCTCAGAGGGCCGAGAAGACGCGAACAACGAAAAGCGTGCCGGACGCCCGAGCACATCAACAACAGACGAAAACATTGATGAAGTGAAGAAAATAATATTAGCCAATCGTCGAATCACCGTTAGAGAAGTTGCTGAGGATCTAAACATATCAATTGGCTCGTGCTATTCGATTTTTCCTAATTATTTGGGCATGAGACGGGTCGCCACGAAATTCGTGCCAAAATTGCTCAATTTCGAACAAAAACAGTGTCGTGTTAACATTGCTAAGGAGCTGTTGGACTCGGTCCGCGACGACCCAAATTTGCTCCAGAGGGTCATAACTGGTGACGAATCATGGGTTTATAGTTATGACATGGAAACCAAAGCTCAATCATCGCAATGGAAGCGATAAAGACGGCATCGAAGGAGGAGTTGAACAAGTTCACAAAAAATGATTTTTTTAAGTTCTTCGAGGATTGGGAAAAACGTTGGCATAAATGTATTATATCCGAGGGGAATTACTTTGAAGTCACTTCAATTAAATAAATAATCCGCCCTTATGGCTCACTTGTGAATCCCGTATTCGTAGTATTGTCTGAACTTATTTGATAATTTATTTATTGACTTATTTACTGATTTATTTATAGATTCATTTATTGACTTTATTTATGAATTTTATTTATCGAATTTATTTATTGAATTTATTATTTACCACCTCGATAGTCCGAACCACCCACTCTACCTTCAATAGCTGTAGTTAGTCTAGGCTGAGTCAGGTCGCTAAAACCGTTATTTTCCTCCCGGCGCGTAAGTGCCTGGCGCCCCGCTCGAGAGAGCAAAATTTAAAGGGAGGAAAAATAACTAAGACCGGTTTTAGGTGACGTGTGGAGCGTTGGAGTTAGATTTTACGTCATGGATGAGGTACGAACGATCACTCTGATCAGGTACGAACGATTACTCGTTGGTACAAACCGGTACAAACGATTTCTTCTTGGTACAAACAGGTATAAACGATTTACTCATAGGAACGATACGGTACAAACGATTCCTCGGTGGTATAAACAGGTACAAACGACATACTGGTTGGTACAAATAGGTGCAAGCGATGAGTAGTTGGTACAAACGGGTACAGAGGATTACTCATTAGTACAACCCGGTATAAACAATTTCTCGGCATTACAAACGGGTACAAATGATGACTCATTGGCACAAACAGGTACGAACGATTCTCATTGGTACAAACTGGTATAAATGATTTCTCAGTGGTACAAACAGGTACAAACGATTGCTCGGTGGTACAAGCAAGTACAAAGGATATGCTCGTTGGTATAAACGATTACTCATTGGTAAAAACCGGGACGAACAATATACTCGTTGGTACGAAGCGGTACAAACGATTACTCACAAGGAAGGATAGTTTGGTGTCCCCCTCCGATTTTGATGAAACTCACGTATGTTGTAGAGCATCGAAAACTAAAAGATACGTAGTTTTTTTAACGGCGAAAAAACATTTCTAAAGGGTGAAATCGCCCTTCATAGTTAGGCATATCGAGGGGTGATTATGCAGTTTCACCCACAAGGCGTCGACCGGTTTTAATGAAACAAAAACGAAAATACTCCATTGAAGACAATAATAATTCCACGTGAAGTTGAAGAAAAAAATTCATTTGCAGGGGTGAAACTGCATACTCCCCCCTAACCGTAATCACCCCTAACTTTGAAAGGCGATTTCACCCCTTAGAAATGTTTTTCCACCGATAAAAAAAATATGTGTCTTTTAGTTTCCGATGCTCTACAACATACGTGAGTGTCATCAAAATCGGAGGGAGACACCAAACTATCCTTCCTTCTCAGTGGTACAAATTGGTACAAACAATTTCTCGGTGGTACAAACAGGTACAAACAATATAGTTGTTGTTGCAAACCGGTACAAACGATTTCGCGGTAGTAAAAACGAGAACAAACGATGTACTCATTGGTATAAGCCGGTACAAACGATTTGTTGGTGGTACAAACAGGTGCAAACGATTACTCATTGGTACAAACGGGTACAACCGATGACTCATTAGTACAAGCGGGAACAAACTATTACTCATTAGTATAAACCGGTACAAACAATTTCTCGATGGTACAAACGGCTACAAACGATGACTCATTGGTACAAACAGGTTCGAACGGTTCCCATTGATACAAACCGGTACAAACGATTTCTCGGTGGTACAAACAGGTATAAAAGTAAAACTAACAATGCAAATTACACACCGAATACAAATCAAACGAAAAAATTTAAAAAATATTTTTTTATCGAATAAAATCGAAAAAAAAGATTTAAAATAAATTTAAAAATCATTTGCTGTACGAACGAGTAAAAACGATTATCTTCGTAATGGCGTTAACAAAAATGTTCTAGCACAATATGAGTTGCGGTTAATTTTTTCCAAACCTCCATATCCCCCCCTCAGGTACAAACGAAATTAACGGTGGTACAATCCGATTCAAACCTAGTACAAACAAATGCAAAAAAAAATTACATATCGAAAAGTTGGTTCCCAACTTCACATAGGTGGAGGCGAGGAATAGAAAAGATTCACTAAGAGAAATTTAATATGAGGAAAACTAAAATTACTTAAATTATGTTTGAAGCTACAGTAAGTTGAAATTTCGAGAAAATAAGCAAACCAGAAGGCCTGGAAAAGACAAGATGGTCAAAGAAAAAGTATCATCCCAGAAGGGGTAAATAGAACAATCAAAATGTATAGAAACAATTCGACTAACATTTAGTGATAGGATTTAACTGCGAACCTTAGTTGTCATTATCGTACTTTATAACTGGTTATATTCTCTAAGTAGAACTAAGCAAGGAAGATGAGTTAGTCGAACAGGTTAAAGGAGAATAGGGAATAAATATAACAGAATAAAAAAAGGAAATCATCTCATACAGCGGATATATATACTATATGACGGAGTACTCGCTGTCGAACCAGAAATTTGAAAATCCAGAGAAAGTAGAACGAAATTAGAATTAAGAACCAGAGATAATATGCGCGACAGGAATGAGAAGGGTGAATGCATGTTGAGAGCAACGAAGGGAAACACAGAAGGACACAGAGCATAAGGGAGATCAGTTAACGACAAAGGAGAATAAATAGAGAAATCAGTTAAACCAGGCTTATCGTCGACCAAACGGAGCAATGCTCTGCAACAAAGAGGCCAGGGAGAAAAAATCAACGAACTGACCCGAGTAGTTAATCCAATTCGAAGCAACTTAGAGAAAGGGCCATCGATCCATCGAGACGGACCCATGACCCGGAGAACCCGTTAAATAATAAAAACACCGAAGAAATAAAAGAAGTGTCCCGGTGCCCCACCTCACTATAATACAATTGTGGCCCAAGGACCCCACCATCACGAGACGACACTCAAACGATTAAAGTGAGCAGCACAAACACAACGAGTAACACCCAAACCGGCAAGAAACATCACAAAACCAATAAAAAACAGCCGACATATTGGTTAACGACGCTACATGTAGACGACTCCATGCGCCAGACGGCATGCTCAATGCAGGCGCTCACAGCGGCTCAGTAGTAAAATCAATTTAGATGGGAAACTCATTCAAGGCAAATTTCGAGGCTCACAACATAATCAGCAAACAAATAGGTGGAAATACTATAGCCCCACGCATAAGGAAATAAAGAATATCCAACTGAATGTACTGGTAGATACCGCCACCAAAACCATTTTGCAGAATTCTATCCCTTTCATTGAATGAACTCTACTTTTCTGTATTGAAAAAATCTAAAATTAATTTCCTTACTATTCGACTCCAAATTCTAGACATTCTAATATAATAAAATGAGTGTGAACGGAAAAATATCGTTACACAGTATGCAAATTGAATAACGAGAGTATTCCTTAAACTTCTAACACATAAATCAATATTCTTATTTTACTTCACATGCAACAAAAAATTTACGAATAAAGTAATTCTAAACTGCGATATTTTATCCGCTGAGATAAGACGAAAACGAAACAACTGATACGAAAAACGGGACTGAAGAAATCAGCGTGGAGAGTCAGAATAAAAGAGGATGGCGGACATAGTCACTGATGCTACGAATTGCCGCAAAAGAGTACGAGCGGAGAACGAATTTAAAGAAATAAATCGATTATTTTAGTCTTTTTTTACGAAATGCACATAGAAAATGCGATACACAAAATTAAGGAAAATGTTAATTTTAAATTAGCGTAAATGCATGTATTGAAACGTAAAAATTTGTTTACCAAATTTATTTTCGATTATCCTTATTATCGTATTTCACAATAGCCACACAGTAGAGTAGAGTAGGTTGCAGCGCCGTACATCGGCTAGCGTCGAATTAAAAAAGAACAGGTACGCCCTCAGCTCCTGTCACCCACGAGCGAATAGCATCATAATTTGAGTGATGTTTATTCACAAAGCTTAGTGTGATATCCTTAACTTTAGATTTCTTGATAGTCGTGCCGTCGGGCTTGTTATGCCGGTACCGAGTAATTGGATTATTCGGTAGTCGGTATAATATTAAAAGTTATTATTTTTTGGGATCGTTTGCCGATAAGGAGATGGATCTCCAGTAAAAGATGGAAACGTGAATTTATATAAAAGGAAGTATTTATTATAAGCAACGGTAATTTCCGTTGCCTATTTATATATCAAAGTAAGAAGTACAATAATGCGTTGTTTCGAGTATTAAACGAGGAACCAACCGTTCTCTTTTCAATCTAATTTAATACTGTCTTTTCGTAAAGCAGTTGCTAACTGTCTTCACAAAAATCCCTTAATTCGCAATTTTAGCGTTAGCCTTTCGCCCGAACGCCAAGCGAGTCGCTCAAGCTGCGTCAGCGTTCTTGGGGTCGTTCATACGATCGGGCATTGGACTTCGTTTCTTGTCTTGAACGAATTCCAATGTTTCTTTGCTATGGAATATTCCCAAATATACTAAATACGGAGTGGAATATTCCGCGGCACAACATCCCTCCCCCCTTAAGAGGAAAAATTTTTTCTTTAAAAAATTTTTTCTCCGATTGGTCTCTCGTATTTCCTCTTACAATTTTACTGTTTGATGTTATATAACAATACAATAAAATGTTTCATTTTTTCATTCGTTGACGATGAAGTTTTTCCTCTGCTTCTTATCGTCTTTCATGCCGAGCGAGTCGTTCTCGGTTGAGGGGACGGGTGCATAACCTGGCCAGCTCGGATCGCGGTTGCTCTTCTGGCTGTTGTCGTCCGATCGGCTCGAGGTTGATGTTTACCTCGGCTGTTGCCGGGGTCGTTGCCTCGCTTGTCCTTGTTGGTGTTCGGTTTCGTTGATACCTATAACATTTAAACAGAACATAGCCAACCAAGGCTATCGGTGCTACTGCACCCAGTGAGTAGAAACTCAGATTATGGATGCGTTGCATCCCGTCTCCGTCGGTATTGAGGTTGTCCAAGATTTGGTCGGCTCGAGCTCCGAGCTTTTGAAGCTCTTCCGGGTCTCGCAGCACGCTCTGCAGTGGACTTGTCCTCTCGGTCTGCTTAGGGAGTGCCTGACCTTCAATTTCCGTTAATTTTAAATCGAACGATGGAAGGTAGTTTTCCCTGATGACCTGCGACGTTCGCCCGATGGTTCTGATACTGAAATCTCGGGCGGTTACTATACATATGCCTATCAATGCCAGTATTCCCGAATTGCTCAGTATTTCGTGTTGAGTGGGATTTTTTCCACAATTTATTCCTACTGGTTCGGGGGTTGGCGCGACGTATAGCCATCGCCCTTGCTGTTGCATTGGGACGACGAAGGGATGGGTTATTTCGATGACCCTTTTTGCACAATTTTTGCCGTTATCGGTGTCCATTTTTGCGTAGATAAGGACCTCGCAGGGTGCGTCGTTCGTAATCGGAATTGTAGGGTGTGTTGGAGGGCAGATGTATGATTTGTCCAGTACCTTACAAATTTTTACGTCGTCGGCTGTCATCCTGAGGTATCTGCGATTTTCGATATCTATGACTACGCGATTCTCGGTCGTGTCGATGTAGTAGTGTCTACCATTGTCCGCTCGCATGGGTATAGGATATACTTTCTGTATGCTATACTGTTGCTGCCCGATCAGCGGTATATCCAGCACGAGTACTACCGCGTTGCCTTCGCTGTAGGCCCTGGTATCAGCCAGTCGCATAAGTGTTGACGCTTGGTCGTGTGCTATGGCTACTGGGAAACTACTGCCTGGCGGTAGGTGTGGTAGTGCTTCGACGAGGTGCTTGACGAGTGTGCGTGGTGGCAAGGACGTTGCGCTGGCCTTACCACTAGCTATATCGTCCACTAGCCACACTAGCTCCTGTACGTCGCTTAGTAATGCTTCGACTGCAATACTTATTGCGTTGAGCGTCTCGTCTAAGTGTTGGCGTCTCTTCAAGTAGTATACGTCGCTGTTGAGCGTGCGGTTTACAAGCTGCATTTGGGCCAGCAGCGTCTGTTCGTTAGCCTGTATATGATGTGCGCTTTCATTGAATAGGCTGAGCGTGGTTTTTATGATCTGGACTTGGTTTTTCAGCCCTTCCTTCAGGGTCTGTTGGGACGCCTTAAGATTCGTTATTTCTTCATGTAGCTCCCGCGCGTCGGCGGCGTCCATGTTTCCTGTGATGGTCTTTATTATGCTTCCTAGGCCGTCTATCAATCCTCTGCGCTCTCTGACGGGGCGCGTCCCGAGGAGGTCGAATATGGTCAATACCCCCATCTCTATCCTTTTCTTCATTCGTAGAACGGAGTCGTTGAGGATGGGGCATATGTCGTTGACCCGAGTTTCGCCTTCGCACAGTTCGGTGAGGCGTTGTAGATTTTCGCTAATTTCTACTTCTCGCTGCATTAGAGCGGCGAGGTCCAACCTGATAATCAACCGCCACGTCGATTGGATTATCTTGAGGCTTCCTATGTCTTCGTAGTAGATTCCCGGGTTGCTGGCAAACGTGCTGACGACGTAGTCCGGGGGATGCTGCGTGACTTTTGTTAGTCCACCTTTTGCTGCTGTCAGCCTGTAATGAGGTAGGAGAAGAAGCGTGAGAATGCTTGCTGCGTTTGTTCTCCTTCTTTCCTAGAGCGGTCTCGCGGGTTTCGATGTGCGAGGGCTCTTTGGCTCATTCTTACTCTATTAATTATGAATTCGAGGCCTCTTGGTTCGGCCGTGCTATGCACCGTAATTTGCTAGCGCATCCTGGACGGTAAGTATACATCTTTTCTTTGATGCGTTCCTGGTAGCGGTCCTATTTTGCCGACCGTTACTTTCTCGAGGGACTTCGATGGGGTGTCGATTACCCTCATCGGCACTCGTTCCTTTTTCCTGATTTTATTCTCTTGACAGGATTCACATGACGATATATGATTTTCTAGATCTCTTGTCAGGCCGGGCCAGTCGTATTTGGTCCGATTCCGATGTAACGTGCGCCGTATACCTTGATGCCCTCCTATGGGGGTGTCGTGGTATTCTCTAATTATTTTCTGGCGGTCATCGGCAGAAGGAGTGGCTACGCCACTGCGGCAGTCGCTATACTCTTTTATCGCGCTGTCTTCATCCGTGCTGCAGGAAGTTCGTGGGCTACGGGCCCCGCCGTGCCTCGCTTCCTCAGCAGGCCTTTGCGGTGCTCTGTCCGCAGTTTCTTCACTCGGTGTGCCCACCGGTGGCTCCGCCGTTGGGTCGCTCTCTCTCTCGAGCGGCCTTGCAACGTTTGCCTTTCGCGGCCTTCCGCGCTTCGCGGGTCCGCCATGCTGTGCTGGGCCCGCTCTATCCTTGTTAGCGGTGCTCGCAGTCTTACCAGTGGCCTGCGTATGTAGCTTGCGTGGTCTACCCCTTCCCCGTCCACACGGCTTTTCGGCGGGGCTATGGGGTTCAGTAGAGCGTTCTGCAGGCACGCTGCGAATCTCTCTGTCCTCTTCTGGCGCATTGGCCAGAGTGGCCTCTCTCTCTGCCGCGTTGCTAGGCTGGCCCGGGGTATTCTCGGCTCTCCGCTTTGTGCGGCTGTCCGTACCCGGCAGCATGCTGTCCTTTTCTTTCTCGTGGGCGAGCTTGGTCCCTCGCTCCGACGAGCTACCACGGCTGTAAGGGGTATCCTCGGCCCTCCGCTTTGTGCGGTCATTCGTTGTGCCGAGTTACCCCGTGGTGCCGTCCTTTTCCGATCCACGGATTTCATTCTCTGCTCTCTCTTGGAAGACTTCGCGTGGTCGCGTATATGCGACTCGGAGCGTCTACATCTGTGTTTCTTTTTTCGGCTTTATTCATTTTACCGGACCCATGCCCCGATTTTACTTTCTTTCCAGGCAAGGGTTGCAATTCTTGGTCCTTCGATCTGACCCTAAAGGGTGTGCGATACTGCACTTCGTGCGTGTGCTGTCGCTCGTTCCCTTGTAGATAGAATACACGCTTGTATTCGCACATTATTCCGGCGCGAGCTGCTTGCTTTTCGCTGCCGGGGGGCACCAAGTCGGGCTTCCGTCGTTGCTGCGCGAAGCGTTTGGCCCCCGTGCTCGTTGAGCGTACGCGTAGTGCCTTGACCTGCCGGCTCCGTACGGCCTTCGCTATCTCCGACGGCTCGAGTGTCGCCGACGGCCGTTGCACTTCTCCGTCGTTTTTATAACCATATAAACTCACTTTATTAGGTTTTGACGGTGTGACACGGAATCTCGCTACTTTTCCTCGGCTGATTCCGCTCCTCATAGGTAGTCCGACAGATTTATTCTCCTTGGCGGCATCCGTGTTAGACCCGTTTCCGTAAAGAGAATTTGTCTTCGTAAGCAGGCCTATGTATTTGCACGTGGCTGCAGTTCTACCGCGTGGTGACGAATTTATCCTCGTCGCGCCGTCCCTTAGCGGCATGCAGTGCCCATACAACTTGAGCATCTCGCCATGCAGGATGTCCGCTTTATGCTGCTTGATAAAGTCCATGCCAAGTAATCCGTTGACCTTCAACGGCACATTGTTCGGAACGATGTAGAACCAATGCTCTACATTTAGAGCCGGTGTCTCGAGAATAATTTTAGCTATCCCGAGGGGGTGAATTTTTCTCCTGCAACACCCTGCAGTTCCACGGAGCACCTGCTCACCATGGTTTCGGGCTTGAGGCAGCCTTCCTTGATTATGCTGCACTGCGCTCCGGTGTCCGCTTTAAGGGTGAGTACCCCGGTTGTGGCCAACGGTGCATCGATGTCGAAGTCGCTGGCGGTGGCACTCGACGCCGGCAGCGTCACTTGTAGCAACCGCAGCGTTGTTTCCTTCTGCTTGCGTGCAGGTCTCTGCTGGACAGTTAGCGTATTTATCCTCATGGTTCCCAGCGCTTTGGCTGCACCATGTTGGTGATCTCGATGGCGCCTGTAACGGACTCGTGGAGGGTGGCGTAATTACGAGATCTCACCAGAATTTGGACCTGCCCATGCAGTCCATTTTCGAAGTTGGCCTGGGCGTTCTTCCGTGTTATTTTTTCGACGATGCGCATCTCCAACATCGAGGTGGGTTCCTCGCAGAGTTTTTCTATTATATCGACGGTGATACGCTCAGTCCTGGCGGCGTATACCGCGATGTCCTCACCCTGGCCCTGCCGGAGGGAGTTGAACTCTACTTGTAACGCAGGCAATGACTTCCGCTTTCCGTACAGGGCCTCCAGCTCGGTTTTAAGCTGCGCTACCGAGAGGATGACTTTATGCTTCATCTCTCTGGACGCCCTTCCCTCGAGCTTGCTGCTGAGCACCAGTTCCAACAGGATGTCTTGATCCTGGGGCGCTACTCTCTTGAAAACTGTCTCGCACGATCGCAAGAAGGCATCTAGTTCGTCAGCGTTGCTGCCGTCGAAGCGCTTTATATTTTTCAAGGCCAGCCCCAGGTCGAGTGTCCGACTCGGTGTTTCCGACACCCTCCGTTGTTCCCTCTGGAACACGGGATCCGCAGGGGGATAATCCGATTCTTCAAATCGGGTTTGCCTTGACCGCGGACGTGGTATTGGACGTTCTTCCAACCCTGTATTTCCCAGCCTCCGCGATAGTCCGGCGTTTTGCTCTCGTAGGGACCGGATGAGTTCGTACTCGTCCGCACCTACCTCGTTGAGCGTGTCCGCCAAGTTCCGTCTTGCCGACGGCGTTTCTGCCTCCCTGAGTTCGCGATCAAGTTCGCGTTAGCCTCGATCGTGCTCACGCTGCAGCCTTTCATACTGGCGTCGCGCTCTTTCCATGTCGCGTTGGCTTCGGTCGACCGCCTCCAACCGATCGCGTACTCTCGCTGGTACCGACCGGGCTGTCGTACCGGTAGCTGCTGAAAAACCTACACGATCTATGGTTCGTATGTTTTCGATTTCTCGCTCAACCATGTCCTCGGTGATGCGTTCAGGCGTTTGCTCGCCAGTGGCCATATTAAGCAAGTCGTCGCTAGCGTTGCTGTCGAAATCCCCGAACGACGCACCCCTACGTGGGTTTACGCCAAACTGGTCCGTCAGTCTGTCCGCCAGGGCCCCTTGTCTGGACGAAGGGATTCGCCCCGACGGCGAGAGCTCGAATAGCGCCCTGCGCGCTTCGTAAACTATGTCTCCTACTGCCGCAGCTAAACCGGCTGTAGGGTCTACCTCTTCGCCGGGCAACGTCGTCTCTAGCGAATTGCCCCTATTTCTTGGTCGGGCTCCTCTAGGATCTGACATGCTTGCAAATTTCTCGGCTAACTCTACTTTAGAATATTCCCAAATATCTGTTCTACACTGGCTTCGGCAAAATTATTAATTTTGTTTTTTCAAAATTTCAAAATATATTTTTCCCTGACTGGCTTTGATTTTTATCGGCAATATGTACTAATAACGTAACCGCCACTTACAGTATGATGATCTGGAAGGCGGTCCTTTCCATTGCGATGTCCTCGGGTGCTGTTCCTTCGGTGCTGTAGACCCGTTGTCTCTTAGCTTTCCTCGAAGGTTGGTCCAGTTGTCCTCCCTGGTACCGTTGACCCGTATCTCCGTTGGTTCCTGGGTTCGTCCTTGGTGCGTCGCCAACGATTGCGCGACGGCTTCTTTTTGAGTAGCTGCTGTGCGTACTCGGTTGCACACTTTGTGCGGTTTTCCGCGACTTGACGTGACACCGTCAATCGGGACTTCAAACGGTTGACCGTTACGTCACCCCGCACCGACGTTCACTTTGCGTCTTCGCGTTAGATTAGTCGGGTTTTCACGAACTACACTGGTGTCCTTGCACGCGTCGTAGTCGTCACTTCAGAGTATTCTCAACTTTGTCCAAAACACTTTTGTCCTAATAAATCACGAATCACTTAACTTCGGCAGATCCCACCGCTGCCACCAAATGTTATGCCGGTACCGAGTAATTGGATTATTCGGTAGTCGGTATAATATTAAAAGTTATCAGGAGTACAAATTGAAAATGCGGGATTTTTTTCTATTTTTGAACGTTTATTCTGAAAAAATGGTAACAAATGAATTATTCAAAGTATTGTCCATCGCTAGCCACAACTTTTTCCCATCTTTCTGGCAATTTACGGATACCGTCGCGAAAAAATTCGGCCGGCTTGGCTGCTATCCAGTCATCGACCCATTTTTGGGCTTCTTCGTAAGAATGGAAGCGCTGGTCAGCTAGGCCATGTGTCATCGATCGGAAAAGGTGGTAATCGGAAGGAGCAATATCTGGGCTATACGGCGGGTGGGGTAAGACTTCCCATTTCAGCGTTTGTAGGTATGTTTTGACCGGCGCTGCAACATGTGGCCGAGCGTTGTCATGTTGCAAAATTACTTTGTCGTGTCTTTGCTCGTATTGTGGCCGTTTTTCTTTGAGTGCGCGGCTCAAACGCATCAATTGAGTTCGGTATAGTGCTCCTGTGATGGTTTCGTTCGATTTCAATAGCTCATAATACACCACACCCAGCTGGTCCCACCAAATACAGAGCATGAGCTTGGCGCCGTGAATATTTGGTTTGGCCGTCGATGATGATGCATGGCCGGGGTAACCATATGATTTTTTGCGCTTCGGGTTATCGTAATGGATCCACTTTTCATCACCAGTGACAATGCGATGCAAAAAACCCTTCCGTTTTTGCCGTTCGAGCAGCAGTTCGCATGCAAAAAAACGGCGCTCGACGTCTCTCGGCTTCAGCTCATACGGCACCCAATGTCCTTGCTTTTGGATCATTCCGAGGGCTTTTATACGATGGGAAATGGCTTGTTGTGTCACTCCCAATGAATCTGCGAGCTCTTGTTGAGTTTGACACGAGTCTTCATTGAGTATTGCCTCCAATTCAGCATTCTCAAACTTTTTCACTTGGCCCGGCCGCTCTTTGTCCTCAACGTCAAAATCACCACTTCTAAACCGCACAAACCATCTCTCGCACGTTGAAACCGATGGAACATGACTCGGATAAGCCTCGGAGACCAATCGATGTGCTTCAGCAGCACTTTTCTTCAAATTAAAGAAGTAAATTAAAACTTCCCGCAAATGCTGTTTTGTTGGCACGAAACTCGACATATTGAGAGCTCAAAAAAACTATGAATTTGACACTGCGACAAATTGACACATACTGAAAATTAAAGCTATAAGACGTAGCTTTGACATGAACATAGTCACAGTACTGCCTGATGCGTATAGCGTTAGTAACGCCATCTGTTATCAAACCCGCATTTTCAATTTGTACCCTTGATATTATTTTTTGGGATCGTTTGCCGATAAGGAGATGGATCTCCAGTAAAAGATGGAAACGCGAATTTATATAAAAGGAAGTATTTATTATAAGCAACGGTAACTTTCCGTTGCCTATTTATATATCAAAGTAAGAAGTACAATAATGCGTTGTTTCGAGTATTAAACGAGGAACCAACCGTTCTCTTTTCAATCTAATTTAATACTGTCTTTTCGTAAAGCAGTTGCTAACTGTCTTCACGAAAATCCCTTAATTCGCAATTTTAGCGTTAGCCTTTCGCCCGAACGCCAAGCGAGTCGCTCATGCTGCGTCAGCGTTCTTGGGGTCGTTCATACAATCGGGCATTGGACTTCGTTTCTTGTCTTGAACGAATTCCAATGTTTCTTTGCTATGGAATATTCCCAAATATACTAAATACGGAGTGGAATATTCCGCGGCACAACAGGCTTACGGACTAGGTACGAGTTAAACTTTAGTCCACCCAAAACAAATGAACTGTTATGACTATCCGGACAGTATCCGCTTAATTCATCCATAATATCTCTGAGAAATTGTCATATTGGTGGCTCATAATTACTACTACGCGCGCGACTAACGTAAATATAGAAATCCGCATCACTTATTATCCATAGCGTACCCAAACAAATTTAATCTGAAGTATTTGAGAATACTGATGTTCTGAAGTGTGTGAACTGCAATAAATTGGAAAAGAATGAGTTCTCACTCGTGACAGGGAAAATAACCAGACGAAAGATGTTAAAGGAAAAAATGGTTTATATTCACTCAAAATAACAAACTACAAAAATAATATAAATAAAAACTGAGCACTGAATTTACTGGGTGAGCTGCACGTAAAATTATATTAATTATGTGCTGCGTTTAATAAAGGGTGAGAGAGTGTAAAGCAGTCCGTGCTGCAACGCACGCCGCGAGGTGAGACACATAAGGATGCACAAAATCATAATTTTCGATCTGGCCTTGATTGAATTTGTGTAAATTGTCAAATGCCACCTTAGCGTTGAATTTGAGTCCAATTGAGCACGTTTTGGGTTGAGAATATCCGATAAAGGCTGTGAGAATACGTCCAGTTGAGTAGAGGCAGGTGATGCTTACTTGGCGGCTTTCACGAGAGTAGCAAAAGGTAGTAAAATGGCTGGGTTATTCGAAAGCGTCGCTGCGCGTAAGTTTTGTGTCCATGAGTTGCTGCCTCGGCTGCAAGCACGGCAGCCGAGTGCAGCAAAGCACCAGCAGCTTCGAGCTACCACACAGCGATCATAGTGACGGCGCGTCAGTTGAATTCTCAACACTGTCCAATATTCGCCACGCGATACACTCCAGCTAGCATTATAGTTTTAGATAAGCCTGTGACGTCGTATATCTCTGCAGGCGGACCACTCACCTTCACAAGGCAAGCGAGGACAAAGCAGCTTAGTTCGGCACGGTCATTGAGATTGCTTTGGGTGCGGATGACCCTATAAAAAGTAGAGTGCAGCAGACCCCGGTCGAGATAAATGACCTCGACGAAGTCACGACAAAAGAGGAGATCTACGATGCCCTCAAGCGCGAACTCCAAGCTGGAAATAGATGATATTAAGTCCATCCGAAAAACGTATGATGGTACTCAAATATCAGTGGTGATATGACCGGCAGAGATAGCGAAAAAAGCTACCGACATAGGGAAAATCCGTGTCAGCTGGGTAGTGTGTCAAAATCGAGAGAGAATGAGTCTAACCAAATGTTTAAAGTGCTGGCAGCATACGCATTTATCCAAGAACTGCAGAAGTTCTTGGAAGAAAAAGAAAATCTGCACGGCGGACAGATCGGAGTGCTACACCTAGTCCAGCCGTGAAGGTGACAAGGCCAAAACATGCACTGCAGAGACTCGCTGCGTATTGTGCATCGGCAAAGTGGTTAAGGATGCTTTCCAGGACGTTGCGGAAAGCAATAAGTGCCCAGCTTACAAGAAAGCATACTCACAAAGGCGCTCATCTAAAATCGCAAATGAGAATTCTGTAAGTGAATCTCAACAACTGTGAAGCAGCACAAGATCTGCTTCTGCAGACTATGCGAGATAAGAACATTGACGTAGCGATCATCTCAGAACCGTATAGAAACCTCGACCATCAATGCTAAGAAGTGGATGCAACGGGTAAGGCCGTTGTCAGGGATTACGGCAAGTGCACTTTCTAGGAAACTATGGGGAAGCAAAGGGATGGCTTTGTGAGCGCGTATGGCAGGCGTTGCGCCAGGCCGGATTTTCCCACCGGGGGAATTCTGTTATGTCAAGATCGCGGCCTATTTTACAAAACCCACGAATTTAACATAGATGCACTTTTCGGTGTATATTTTCCGTGCTCTGGTCAAGGAGATTAAACCCTCCCTTTACCACACCCGACGAGAAAATACCGTATATGGAAGCCCGTTTTTGAGTCTAAACTCGCGGAAAATTACTCGGGATAGGGCTGGAGTGCGTTTTGATCATTGTCGGGGATAATCACTTCATGAATAATGGGGTGGACTTGAATGACAGTTTCGCGTGGGTCAAGATTTCACTTTATTAGGTAAAAGAAAATTGTACTTACGGTTCTTTGTTGCTGTGGTTATTGCTGTTGAACGTTGGTTGAACGTAGACTGGTGAAGTCGGACAAACTAAAGATTGTACGTGTACGTTGGTACATATTAATAATTGTTTATTGAAATAAAACTACATGGGTTTACTAGTCGTGTTTTGCATGTTCGATATTCCCGATTTCGCACGCGTTAATAATAATAATAATAATAATAATAATAATAATAATAATAATAATAATAAGTACGGTCAATCTTTGTATTCTGTACTCTTTGTCCTGTACTCTGTGCTCCCCGTGAAACTGTCTCGAAACACTATATTCCTATCACCCCGTGAAACTGTTTAAAACCGGCTGTGCTGCGGAATTGTGGAATTGTCGAACTGTGAAAAGAAACTGTCCCGGCCAATTTTCGCGGCCTTTTATAGGGCTCCTAAGCGTCGAGATTCCTTTCGTCAAGCACGTTAAAAGAAAAGAAGGGATAGAACCCTATCCTGATTATAAGAATTTCCCTGTGGTCTATCTTAACCATACACGTATTCATTCCCGTTACCCCGCAGAGTAGCTTCCGGAAATGCAGAGGAGTAGTTCTATGCAAGTGCAGCGGTATGTCCCTTAAAGTGAGGCGAAGTTCCCTTAAAGTGAGGCGATTTTTACCCCCCCCCCCCCCGCTTCTTGGCCCACTTTCGACAGAGTTTCTTAGTCTATGTAATATCCTTATAATCGCTTCTACGTGGATGTGTCTGTGGATGTGGATGTGTCAAGTCAGCTAGATCGCTGTTCAGCTCTCGCACAAGGGCGTTTATCGATGCGTGAAGAGTCGACCAGCTTCGCCTTCCTGCAGGAGAAGCTTTATTGAAACTCGATTCAGTCTGATCTCTTTTTCGTTTCATCTATTTTTCGCTATTTTACTGTAAAATGTTCCTAATATTTCGTTTATTCTTTCTATCCCAAGTGTACAAGTATGAAATGCGGGTTTTTTTTCTAAAAATATGTTAAACTCGGAAGAATGATAAAAAGTGCTGTATTCAAAGTAAGCTCCATCGCTTGTTATACATTTTTCCCATTTTTCGGGCAATTTGTGAATACCACGCCAGTAAGAATTTTCTCCTTTGGCTGCGAACCATTTTTTCGAGCCATTTTTTCACATCATCGTACGAACCAAAGCGCTGCTCAGCAAGTGCGTGACCCATCGATGCAAACAAGTGGTAATCGGAAGGAGCCAAGTCTGGAGAGTATGCCGCATGGGGTAAAAACTTCCAGCTGAGTGCTTCCAACGTTTCATGAACCGGCTTTGCCGTATGTGATGGAGCATTGTCATGAAGAAAAATGACTTTGTGTTGTCTCTTTCGGTATTCTGGGCGTTTTTCATGCAGTAAACGGTTCAAATCAGTAAATTATTGTTTGTAACGTTTAGTATTAACCGTTTCCCCAGGTTGTAACAGCTCATAATAGACCACGCCCCTCTGGTCCCACCAAACACAGAGCATCGTCTTTCTGCCAAAGCGATTCGGTCTTGCGGTCGATGTGGATGATGCGCCTGGGTCTACCCATGATTTTTTACGCTTGGGATTCTCAAAATATTTCCACTTTTCATCCCCTGTAACTATACGATGCAAAAACGACTTCCTTTTGTACCGAGCGAGCAAAATTTGCCTGTCATTCAACTCATGTGGTACCCATCTACCGGTCTTCTGAATCTTTCCCATCTCTCGTAGCCGATTGGAAACAGCTTGTTGACTAGCGCCCAATTTCTCGGGGAGTTGTTTTTGTGTTTGCGAATCATGTTCGTCCAACAATGCTTGCAATTCCACATCTTCGTATTTTTTGGCGGCTTTCCACGTTTCTTGTCTGCAACATCGGAGTCACCACTTTTGAAACGCCGAAACCATCGTTCACACGTATATTGCGATGGAGAATATTCACCATAAGCTTTTCGACGTAATCGGTATGATTCAGCAGTAGTTTTCTTGTAATGAAAACAAAAAATTAATGCTGTCCGCGAATGCTCTTTGTTCGGTATAAATTTTGACATATTGAACACAATACTATGCACACACTTTTCCTATTTATCACTCGTGCGCGTCTGACACTTGGTGATGACACAACAAAATGGTGAAGTGTCAAATCTTTATAACTCAAACTGCATTCGTGTGTCATCTATCGTCTGAAATCCGCATTTCATACTGTGCTTCGTGGCCTCTCCCGAAGTTTATCTACAGATACTTAGCCATTTCGTTCCTCTCGCGCTGCCTTCTGGAATGACGGGCATCTTGCACTTTCACGTAGGTGCCTCGCGCCTCCTTGCTCTTGGTTTTTCTCGCATATTACCCAAGAAGCTCCTGCTTTGCAGTCTTTCGCGAAGTGATTTTTGTCTCTACAGAGGCGATACGATTTCGACCTATCGGTCCCTTGCAGGCACGACTCGTCCGAAGCCTTGGCATCGGAAACACCGCAAGACCTGGAGCTTGAGTCTGACACGTCACCGGACCCAGCCGATTTTTATCTTGCCAGTTTCAAGTACCTTTTCTGCCGTATTCGCTGGAACCATAACCACCGTTGTTTTGGTCCCCCCGAAACCCTTTCTCAGCGATCTCACCGTAAACGATGCCTGTTCGGTATTTTCCGCTACTACTGCGATCACGATGTCTTCGTCGTGAGTGATTTTATCGAGATCCCGGATTTTCAGGACGTGTCTTCTTGCCATTGTGCGTAAGTTTGCATCTGCCTCCAATACGACTGCACTGCGTTTCTCAGCCTTTCCACCCCTCGCTTTCTTTCGTAATCTCAACTAGGAGCTCGCCGCCTCGAGTTCGTCTTATCCCAGCTACGTTTGCCTCGCACCTTTCGGGGTTAACCTTGGTATTGATTCCTCTGACAAGGAAAGGTACTTTGGTGTCCCCCTCCGATTTTAATGCAACTCACGTATGTTGTAGAGCATCGAAAACTAAAAGACACGTATTTTTTTTTATCGGCGGAAAAACATTTTTAAGGGGTGAAATCGCCCTTCAAAGTTAGAGGTAATTATGCAGTTTCACCCCTGAAAAAGAATTTTTTTCTTCAACTTCACGTGGAATTTTTATTGTCTTCAATGAGGAGTATTTTGGTTTTTGTTTCATAAAAATCGGTTGACGCCTTCTGGGTGAAACTGCATAATCACCCCTCAAAATGCCTATTTTTGAAGGGCGATTTCACCCCTTAAAAATGTTTTTCCGCCGATAAAAAAGAATACGTGTCTTTTAGTTTTCGATGCTCTACAACATACGTGAGTTGCATTAAAATCGGAGGGGGACACCAAAGTACCTTTCCTTGTGAGTATATCTGCGTAGGAAGCCTCTCCATTTGCTTTGACTGCAACTGCCTCAGACTTTTTTCCACGGATCCCTTTCCCCTGTGACTTTTTTGAGCTCTTCTCGCGTTTCAGCCTCCTCTTCCATTCCACTGTTGCCCAATCGGACCCCACCTCTAGGGGGTCCTGGAGATCTTTCCTGTTTTTAGGTGTACTTGAGCCTCCGCTGTCGGTTTTGGTTTCGTTCCCGTCTCTTCTCTTTTTCCTTGGCGTTAGCGTACCGGAGGGTGAGGACGCCAATCTTTTCTTATTGTGGTTGGCTACGCCAGCCTGCGTATCGACCTTCTGTTTCTCCACTCGCTTTTCTAGCAATTTTTGACCGGGTCTGTTCAGCGCTTCTGCATGGACGCGTACGAGGTCCTGCGTCGCCCTAGTCTCCCTTTTGGTTTTTCCATGTTCCTGCATCCGCTGACAGAAAACCATCGCTTCAGTGATGGCATCTCGAATCGGCTTGACGATGTTCTTTGCTTCTTTAAAAATTGACTATTTGGATGCGTGTACCTAACTTGGTAAATGCCTACTCTTTTTTCAGCTGTTCCATCTGTTGATTGGGCTCTTCTTTCTCTTTTGCGGATCTATCACCGTTGTAGTAAGTGTTTTACTGCGGTCGCTTGAACGTCCCGAGGCCCTCTTTCCGCCTCTGACAGACGCCAGTACTAGGGATCTGACCCCCTGCACCGTAAGTTTTTTTAAAAATAAAATGGCTTAAACGACTTTTTGTTCTGGGTTCCGCTCCCATAGCAGCTTTTTGGTCCGCCCCGGGTGTTTCAGCGTTGCCACTTCACTCGGTGCTCTTCACGTTCCTCTATCCGGCGCCCCGAGAGGCGCCTGATGGGAAAGCAGCAACCCCACGCGGTTCTGTCTGTCGGTCTATCGAATTCGGCCTAACTCAATCAGTACACATAGTTGATCAGAAGCTACTTATCACATCCCTATTGTGGACTCCTTGCTCGATGTTTTTATAATAGAATGCCCGACGAAACAACTTACATACAGAAAATCTAATATTCCGTTTATTGCCCCGCACGACTTGATTGAGTTGGATGTATGGTGGATTCATGTAACAACTGCCATTGATTGCATTATCTCTCGCCGGAATTTTGAACCGTTCAACGACCAGACTGTTCTGGCTATGCTTTCTACAAAATTCGATTCAAACCACTAACTTTGTCAAGGTCATTGTTCTTTCATGGCAAAGAGTCTCGACATATCTGTCGAGACTCTTTGCCATGAACTTATCTCAACTCTCGACAGTCATGCTCCTAGACAGACCTTTCATGTCAATAAAAAGTGCGCGCCGTAGTATGATGTAGATTTACATGTAATAAATTTATCGTCATTATCACATGCCGAAGGACCGGATGACATCTCCGCTTTCGTAATCGTAAGGCACACCCTAACTTATCAATTATTTACAATACTTATTAATCACTGTCTGAGTCATGCATTTTTCCGATTTTTCTGGAAGCGCGCCTTTATACGCCCACTTTTGAAAGTCCATCCTCCCGTATCCTTGTCAGACTATAGATCCATAGCTAATTTGTGCGAGCTGTCAAACATCTTTGAAAGAATTATATATCATCGAATCACTAAGCACAGCACTAAAAATATGATTCTTCATCCACGGCATTCTGGTTACAGAACTGATTTCAGTACACAGATTGCACTTTTACACATACGTCAAGATGTCAGGAAAAATGAAGATGAAAGTTGGCTTACGATTCTTGTTTTATTCGATTTCAGTAAGACTTCACTTAGTCACGCACGAATAACTACTCACCAAACTTTGTGGGTTAGGCTTTACAGTGAATGTTCTTAAGTGGCTCTTCTCATACTTGGCGGGGAAAACCCATGCGAAGAAGGACCTCTTCTCGGTCCTTTGCTTTTTTCACTCTTTATAAACGACATAACCACTGGACTGACATACTCTGAACATATGATATTTGATGACGATACCCAGATTTATTTGCGTTGCCTGTCCTCAGAACGCGAGTTGGAAATTGCTCGCATCCCTCAGGATGTAGACGTTAGTAGTATGTGTACGCATTTGTTCTATCCCTCTCCTTCTCCATCCGCCTACTTTTCTACCGCCGTGCTACCTACTCTGCTCAAACAGTGTCAGTAACGTGGAGATGGTAAAGTGGGATAGTGTGCGTACTCTGGTGAACAAGGAAGAGTAGAGATAAAAACAGGTTGCAGCAAACACGTACGCATACTTGGCACAATGAATAAAATTGTGGACTTACCACCTCCGCTATTGTTGACGGTCTTCCACCTTCCACGGCGATTCAACATTCACTAACACACGGTTTCACGCGCGCACGCACTCCTCATTACGCTCTCCACCAAAAGCACTCGTAACCAAAACGCGTCGCTTAAAACTTCCTTGCCGTATCGCGGATACATATTGCTTTTTAATGTTTGCGCGTAGAATGCCAAAGACAGACTGACTGCTCAGGATGCTACTAGAGGGTAACATGGGCTTAAAGATAAGAACCTCCTCTGAATCATAACCAGGTGAATCCAGCGCTTTGAATGCAACGATAGCGGTTTTTTACGCGTGTGTCACTTTGCCCTGTGTTCTTCGCGAAACGCTTGCTCTGCAGTAGACGGCGTAGAATATGATACGGCACCGAAAAAGAGAGAGAGAGAGAGAGAGAGAGAGAGAGAGAGAGAGAGAGAGAGAGAGATATTACACTATTAAAATAACAGATACACAGTAATATCATATATTAGTTTTTAATTAATCAATATTTTTACACATTTACCGTCGCATGCAGCGTCCGTGCAAATAGGGTAGTCTTCTAACGGACATTCGTCTACCGTTAAATTTATTTTTATCACTGTCCGATCGTCGAGAGGTAAAAGCCTTCTGATATTCACGTACAATTGTATAGTTTTTCATTACATTAACATTAAAGAGATTATTAAATCGCGACATGATGAATCCGTACGACACACAAAATTGTCCACACACATCCGATGTATTTGTCTGTAGCTGCTAGATGCCGTACCGATAGAACTTGCAGTTTCTTCGTAGCCGTGCGAGATGTTGCGGTATAATCGGTGGTAGCCCGTAGCTATCAAAGTACATTCCTTTTCCATGATGGTCAACGTACATGGCGATCCAGTGCTTTCCAGGTCCGTCGTGGTTACCCGTGTTAGGAACGAGTCCGACCTATAACGACCATACATAAAGAATTCGGTCAGCAGGGTACACTCTAACGGTTCTCAGTGGTAGATACTAGATTTTTCTAGTGTTCATGCTGAACACATAGTCAATAATTAAGTGATAACCTATACGCTTTGACAGACGTATATATGCGAAATTTATTTCACTGCATCGTCGATTGTGTTACGACTACATGTTAAAGATTACTTCTCTTTCTCATTCTCCTCCTCTTCGTCTGCCGACCAAACATCCATGTACGATTCTCCTTTAAACGGGTGCTCGCGAAGCCAATTCTTTATTTGGAAAGCCTGACGCATTGCACAGTGCAAAGACGATGTATCGATTATCATAGATTGTCTGAAACATTTTCGGAAAGATTTTGGCATAAATGTGTACGATGGAGCGCCCTCCTCAGACTCCATGTTGAACATTTGACGACTAGTAATATCGCCAAGAAGTATAGCCTTTTCGCGACCGCGTGTATAGATACGTCTTGTTTTTCGGGAAATTTCACGCAAGTTAGCGCAAACTTATTTGTAGCTCACATCGCCCTCGTACCATTCAAGACCGTGAAAAAATTTCGAGAGATAATTATTCTGGCTTCTTGAATTCTGTGATAGTTCGTCAAAGTGGCACGGTGGTGCGACGATCCAGTGAGCAGAGTACTGTCTATCCACTGCTATCACGTCGATTTCCTTTGGAATAAATTGCGAGTACTTACCACGCATTCCATGTATATCTACGAGGATATCCATTTACACGTTTAGTCCGTGCAGATGCTCAAGTTCGACTGATTTCGTACTTATAAAAACGCTTCTACGCCGTTTAACACGAGATAACTTTATCCCGACATCAGCACATTTTTTCGTTTATCCGGTAACATCCACCATTACCTGGCGAGAGGGATCGATTGCAAGGACATTATTATATTCCGCGTAGATAATACAATTTATCGTTGCGACAAGTGCCTCCTCAAATTAGTCCTCTATTCTCACGTTACCATGCTTTATTGAAATCCCATGTAAATTGCTGTTTGCCGAAAGACCGGGTATGAAATCAAAAGCAAACAGACAGACATCGTGATAATTATCACGATCAATCGAATTACCATCGATCAAGAAATGTATTCTAGTTCCCGAAAACAGCGTTTGAAAACACTGCGGAGTGGCCATATGGACACAAGTGACGCTGAACGTTCTGGACGCCCTGTTTCGGCCACTACTCCAGAAATTATTGATAAAATCCATGATATGGTGATGGATGACAGAAGCGTGAAGGTGCGTGAGATTGCTAGAGCTGTGAGCATCTCGAATGAACGGGTAAATAATATTTTGCACCAACATTTAGGCATGAAAAAGTTATCCGCAAGATGGGTGCCGCGATTGCTCACGATTGATCAAAAACGAAATCGTGTGAGGTGTTGCATGGACGGTTTGCAGCTGTTGCATCGGAATCCGCAGGACTTTGAGCGTCGTTTCGTGACTGTGGATGAAACATGGATACACTACTACACTCCTGAGACCAAGCAACAGTCCAAACAGTGGGTTGGCAAGGGGGAATCTGCACCAAAAAAGGCGAAGACTGTTCCTTCGGCCGGGAAGGTTATGGCAACTGTCTTTTGGGATTCGCAAGGAATAATCTTCATTGATTATTTGGAAAAGTGTAAAACTATTACAGGTGCATATTATTCATCGTTGTTGGACCGTTTGCAAATCGAGCTGCAAGAAAAACGTCCACGATTGGCCCACAAAAAAGTCCTTTTCCATCACGATAACGCACCAGCTCACACCTCAGCAGTTGTGGCCGCAAAACTGATGGAAGTAGGGTTCCAACTCATTCCACATCCCCCCTATTCTCCAGATTTGGCTCCCTCGGACTATTACTTGTTCCCCAACATGAAGAAATGGCTGGCGGGAAAAAGATTTTACTCAAACGAGGAGGTGATTGCAGAAACGAATGCCTATTTGACAGACTTGGACAAATCCTATTATTCGGAAGGGATCAACAAACTAGAGCATGGCTGGACGAAGTGTATTAGTCTAAAAGGAGATTATGTTGAAAAATAAAAATGATCTATCCTAAAAAATTAAGAAGTTTTCATTTTTGCACGGACTTTTCAAACCGCCCTCGTACATACCGATAAAGCAGCAGCTACCATTCTAAAAATCCCAATTGGAACATCCTCAATTCCTAAAATCAAGAAGACCAATGATGAAACGGTAATGAGTGCTCATCTACCACAGACAAATGCGACAAATAAACCTAAATGGTCTTTTCCCAAAACAAATAAAATAGACCAATTACAAAACCCGTAGTTCCAGCCCAGTTCACGAACCTTTCTGAATAATTCCTTATACACCATCCACATATCCAACAAGGATATAGGAATTAATGCATAACAAAAACTACGCGAATTCTATAGCAATTTATTATATTTTAAACGAACTATCGCAGCAACCGAACGAGAAAATAAATGAAATTTAAATCCGTAAGAGGCTACGAAATCGTAAAACGTCTCAATAAAGTATGTAATGAGTGTTTCTGATTGTGTCCTGCATGTGTTAGGGGTGGTGCGCACGCATGTAACGTCATCATGTTTGCATATGCTGTTATTCGTATCTTTTCCTTGGCTTGTTTTCTTGTTTTTTTTTCTCGAACAAATATTATTCCTTGATTATACCAATCTGTGTAGATGTGCTCTGCCAGATTTAGTGTAGTACGTTAAGTGTTTAGTATGTGTATTGTTTTTTACATGCTAGTATTGGTTAGTTAATATCAATCGTTAATGTACAGAATGTGGGTAATGCGTGTGTCATTTTTTTCCAAGCAGTCTTTCCAACTTTTCACACGGTTTAAACGATGGTTAGTTTTTATGCTATTAGTTAGAACTCCAACAAATAATTCCTTTTAAATATATGCAAGGCATGAATGATTTCTACCTACACTGTTTTCAAAACACTAGTCAAAGGACAATAAACAACGTATTGATATTTGCGCAATTTTAGTTTTGTGTTTTGCCGGAGCGAAGATGAGGGTGGCTGTTCAGAAAAGTCCATAGTTTTCTGAGAGTCCTAGAGCGGCTCTCAGTTGATAGACAAATGTCTAGCAGATCTTTCTAGACGTTCGGTCACTTTCGCCTTCTACCCCACTTCACTCAAGCTTCTTCTGGTTTCGCGTTCTATCGACACTTCAGTTGCGGACTCAAATTAGAACGCTACTCTTCCTAACGACAAAGCTTGCTTCTCAGGAATCTCTCAACAATAACGCAACGGATTACTCACTGAAGACGGGAGATCTCTCAAAGTGTACTGCAACTCACCCGTGATTGGTTCCGTCGCTTCAAAGACGGTGATTTTGATGTTGACGACCGTTCGCGTGAAGAAAGGCCAAAAAACCTTCGAAGACACTGAATTGGAGGCATTGCTCGATGAGGATCCGTGCCAAACGCAAAAAGAGCTTGCTTCAGCATTAGGAGTTACCCACCAAGCAATTTCCAAGCGATTGCATGCGTTGGGAATGATTCAAAAACAAGGAACATGGGTTCCTTATGATTTCAAGCCAAGAGACGTTGAGCGTCGTTTTTATGCCTGTGAACAACTGCTCCAGCGGCAAAAAAATATGGGTTTTCTTCATCGCATCGTTACGGGTGATGAAAAATGGATTCATTACAGCAACCCAAAGAGAACAAAATCATGGGGACTGCCCGGTCATGCTTCTACGTCGTCGGCTCGGCCGAATATTCACGCTGCGAAGATTCTGCTGTGTATTTGGTGGGACAAGGGCGGTGTTATTTATTATGAGCTGTTGAAACCGAACGAAACCATCACTGGGGAACGGTATCGAACTCAATTGATACGATTGAGCCGAGCAGAGGCACGAAAAAGTGATTCTACAGCATGACAATGCTCGGCCTCACGTTGCCAAACCCGTTAAAACCTACTTAGAAACGCTCAAATGGGAAGTCCTACCCCACCCGCTATATTCCCCAGATATTGCGCCGTCCGTTTATTACTTGTTCCGTTCGATGGCACATGGTCTGGCTAATCAGCAGTTCAGCTCATATGAAGACATCTCAAAATGGCTTGATTCGTAGATAGCCTCAAAAAACGAACACTTCTACCGTGACGGTATTCGAGCTCTGCCAGAAAGATGGGAAAAAGTTGTCGCTAGCGATGGGCAATATTTTGAATGATTCATTTGTAAACATTTTTTCACAGTAAAGTTGCATTTTCATAAAATAAAAACAGCGGGAACTTAGTTGCGCACCTAATATATAAATGATAATTAGAGCCTGGTTGTACCTGTGAATCTGATATACCACGCAAGGAGTACTATTCGTATTGGGACAGACTGCGTCGAGTAGAGTGTAATATCGAGATCGGTTGGCGGTTAGAGCCGGGAAAAAGTCACCTCGTTCTTTGTTCTTTTTTTGTTACTGGTCTGTAGTCGTTTTGCTGTAAAGTTGCGTGCGTGTTGGTACATGATCCCGTCGTAGGATTGTATGAAAGGGATTTGAATGTCATAGGCCGTGTCGCGACTTACAGGAATAATTGACACTTATAGATTTATATTATTGTATTCGGCATATTTCATTTTATTTATTTCTCTTATTATATTGGATATTATTTTATTTCTGCGAACTCATGCAGTGCGTGCTCGGCCGTCGTCCCGTATTTTGTACTTGATCGCGAGGGATTAGTACGGTTTGAAGCGTATCTTGCTATGATAAATCGTTCGTTTATTGTTCTCTTTGTTACTGTTCTGTAGTCGTTTGCTGAAAAGCCGTGCGCGCGTTAGGCTGTTATCCCGTGGTATGCTTGAATGTATGAGGGATTTGAACGGGATAGACCGCGTCGCGGATGTTATCGGACAATTGACTTTATATTGACTTAGATTACGTTTTTATTTTTCTTTGCTTTATTTTATTATTTTGGACTACGTGTCGTTGACTCCGCTTATTCAATTATATTGACGCGTATTGATTTATTTTATTTTATTTATTTATTTTTCTCATGTTGAACATTATTTTATTTTATTTTGTGAGTTTAGGCAGTGCGTGCTCGGCCGTCGTCCCGTATTTGGAACTTGATCGTGAGGGATTGGTACGGCTCGAGATGTATCTCGCTTTGACTCTTGTGATCTTTTATTTGGAATAATTTAGGGATCGCTAACATGGTTATTTTTATGTGAGTTATTTAAGTAAGGTCTTCCTATTTTATTGGATATAACCGTGGTTCATTTATCATTATTTTGGTTCACGATTCTTTCCCGGTTTTGCTGCCTGCAATTTGATAGTTAAGAGATTCAAATCATTAAAGGCTTCGCGTACGTGGGCTTCCGACGTTCCGTTGTTATAGTTGTTGGATGTACTATGTGGGATTAGTTCGGTGTAGGCCGTATCGCGAGCCGAATTGCGAGGCGACCTGTTAAGTTTACTTTGCTTGGCCGTGTGTTGGTCGATTCCCGCAACCGTTTGAATCTAGATCGGGTATGAGAGAGAGTGAGAGTCGAGACGAATGCCGGGATAAAATATACTGCCAAAATTGTTAAAGAGTTAATTTTACGGGATATTTTATTTATATATTTTTTTTCTTTGTTCCGTCTGTTGACGAATCCATGGTCATTTTAATGAATTAAACGATCTGCCAAGTGGCATGTGTAAATCCCGTACCTGCGTTGTTGTCGGTGTTATTTATTTATTTTACCTCCGGACTTCATGTTATTAATTCTTATTTATTGACTTCATTTTATTGTTTGCTTGGTGTTATCTATTGATTTGATTTTCTATTTGACTTATTTTATTTATTGAGTTTTGTCTATTGGCTTTGTTATTTACTTGACCTATTTTATTTATGGATTTTATGGACTTTTGACCACCGTGACCAGGAGCGGCATGCAGGGCCCATACAACTCGTGTATTTCGCCGTTCAGAATATGTGCCTTGTGGTGTTTGATGAAATCCATTCCGAGTTGGCCGTTGACCCTCAACGGCACACCGTTCGGGACGATGTAGAACCAGTGCTTCACGTTCAAGGCAGGCGTCTCGAGCACGATTTTTGTTATTCCGAGAGGAGTGAATTTTTCGCCCGCCACCCCTGCAGATCCACAGTGCGTTTTTTTTACTTCCGTCTCCGGTTTGAGACAGCCTTCCTTCATTATGCTGCATTGTGCCCCGGTGTCTCCCTTGAGGGTAAGTACCCCGGTCGTGGCCAAAGGTACAACGGTATTAAAGTCACTGGCAGAGGCGCTGGATGCCGGCAGCGTAACCTAAAGCAGCTGCAGCGTTGTTCTCTTCGCCATCTTCAGTAAGCGCGTTCAATCTTAAGGTACGCAGGGTGCGGGTATCTGTAGCTGCTTGAACCGGCCCTGCAGTTAACGTGGTTTTTGCGTTTCTGTTACCTGTATACTTCGGCCGCCGGGACTGCTGTGTTGATTGCGATAGCTTGCTCCTATTCTGCGATAATCTCTTCCGGCAGTCCTTCCATATGTGCCCCTTTTTCTGGCAGTAATTGCAGATAACATCCACGTTGTGGATCGATGTGTTTTCGTTGGGTACCAGTAGGCTTAATCGCCCCGACCTCCGGGTGCAGTTTCGTGCCATGTGCCCAGGTCTTCCGCAGGTAAATCAATGTTCTCCCTACCGTGTTGGCGCACCTTCTAGATTGGTTTGGTCTATCACCTACCCCTCCCTTCGGCAGCACCATGCTGGTGATTTCAATTGCCCCCTCCACCGAGTCGTGCAGTGTCTGGTAGTTTCTTGCACGTACGCACCTGCACCTCCGACGGGTGACGCTCTCGACGGTGACTTTTTGATTCTCCGTTACCAACGGTTCACAGAGTATCTCGGTAATGTCCACCGTAATACGCTCCGTTCTTGCCGCGTAGGCGGCGATGTCCTCGTTCTGTCCCTGCCGGAGGGAGCTGAACTCCATCTACAACGCGTCCAGGGAATTCCGTTGTCCGTACAACGCTTCCAGTTCGGTCCTGAGTTGCGTCATCGTTCTGATGATCTTGTGCTGCAGTTGCCTCGCTGCAGCACCTTCCAATTTGCTCATCATAATCAATTATAATAGGGTGTCGTGCTTTTCCCCGGCCACTCGCCGGAATATAGTATCGTAGAACTTTAAAAAAGGTGGCAGGGCCTTTGGTTCCTTGACATCGAATGTTTTTACCATTTTAATACCCAGGCTGAAGCTGAGCATGTTGGAGGGCGTTCGAATCTTTTCGAACGGCGTGCTGCTCTGTTGTTGCAGGGTTGGCGGGTAGTCCTCTAACTCTGCTCCTTCTACACGCTGTAGCAACCCGGCATTTTGCTGCCGTAGGGATTGAACGAGGTCAAACACATTTGCACCTACCGCGTTTAGTGTGTCGGCTAAGTTTATTCTTGTCGATGGTGCATCCGCCTCCTGAGTTCGAGGTCGAGCTTGCGCTGGTCCCACTCGTGCTCGTGCTGCGGCCTTTCAAACTCACGTCGAGCTCTTTCCATGTTGCGGTGACTCTGGTCGACTATCTTGTCCCGCTCTTGCACGCGTTCGGGTACCGGCCGCGTCGTCATACCGGTAACTGCTGGGGAACCTAAGAGATTTATCGTACTATTTCCAGCTGAATCATATCCTCGGTGATGCTGTCTGGTGTTCGCTCACCGGTGACCATGTCGAATGGATCGTCACTGACAATACTATCGTGATCCCCGAATGACGCACCCCTAAGCGGATTTACGCCGAACTGTGCTGTGAGTCGGCCTGCGAGGGCCCCTTGTTTATCAGCGGGGATTTGTCCCGATGGCGAGGACTCTGACAACGATGTCCCCGACTGCAGCAGCCAAGCCTGTCGTGGACTCCACCCCCTCGCCAGGTAACGTAGTTTCTAGCGAGTTTCCCATACACTTCGGTCCCGCATTCCTGGTTCCCGGTATGTGGCGACTTTCCCTGTTCATTTAACTTTTAAAATCTTCCCTCTAAATACCTCGGAAAAATATATCCTTTCCTATCGAATTTTTGCATATCTCTAGCGAAATATTTCCCTTGATTCAGCGCAACCATCTGACTTTTGTTTTACAAGTTATAAGTAATAAAGTTATAGTATAAAGTAACCGCCACTCACAGAAAGATGGTCTCGTAGACGATTCTCTCCATGGCATTGACGTGGGTGCCGTTGACTCGGCGTCTTGCAGCTCCCCTTTGTAGATGGTCCTTGACGTAGGTCCTGGCGCCGTTGATCCGTACCTCTGGTGGTTTCGGACTCGTCTTCTGGTGCGTCGCCAACTATTGCGCGACGGCTTCACTGCAAGGTCATTTCTGTAAGCACTTGCTTTACACACTTGTGCGTTATCCGCGGCTTGACGTGATACCGTCAATCGGAACGTTAAACGGTTGATCGCTACGTGTACACTTCGCGACTTCGCGTTAGAGGAGTCGGGTTTCTACGAGCTACACTCGTGTCCTAGCACGAGTCGAAGTTGTCACTTCAATGCCACTGTTTCTCACACTAAACGTTGTCCAAAATAAATTTTTTGTCCAAGTAAATCACGTATGACTACTCTCTTCAGCAGATCCCACCGCTGCCACCGAAATTTTATACCGGTAACGCGTAATAAGAGATTACGACGTCATAATATTTAAAAAGTTATTATTTTTGGGATCGTTCGTCGATAAGGAAATATATCCCGAATAAATGACAAACACGTGAATTTACGGTAAAAGTAATAGTTGGTGAATTATTTGGTAGATAACGGCATCTTCCGTTATCTATTCTATTGCGTGAAAAAGGATTTAAATACAATTCATACGTGCAAGTAAGAGACGAGGAACCAACCTGTTCTTTCTGAATCTACATTATCAATTTCTGCATTAGCCTGTCGTCGATCGCCAGGCGAGTCACATCATGCTGTGTCGGCGTTCTCGGTGTCGATCACATGACAGGGCATCGGACTTCGTTTCCTGTCTTAAACGAATGTAATGGAATATTCCGATGTAATGGAATATTCCGCGGCACAACACTAGCGAGAGGAATAAAGACCAACCCGAGCATGTCCAAGTGATTAAAAATCTTCCAACTCCACAAACCTTCCTCGGTACGTGTAATTGGTTACGGGAATATACACTACGATTTGCTAATTTTCCCTCCCCTTTTACTGAGCTACTAGCAGGCAAGAAAAGAACTTTCAAGTGGACACCGGCTGCCAACACAGCATTAGCCGAGATCAAGGAAAAAATGCAACAACTTCTAAAACTGAGCCGTCCTAATTCAATATTACTCTACGTACTTCAGACAGACGCAAGCAAGATTAGAATGTGGGCCTTCTTATATCAACTTGACCCACTAGGCAACAAACCAGTTATTAGCTACCAGGTGTACAAGTATAAAATGCGGATTTTTTTTCTAAAAAAACATGTTAAATTCGGAAGAATGATAAAAAGTGCTGTATTCAAAGTATGCTCCATCGCTTGTTATGCATTTTCCCATCTTTCGGGCAATTTGTAAATATCACGCTAGTAAAAATCTTCCCCTTTGCTGTGAACCATTCATCAAGCCATTTTTTCACATCTTCGTACGAACCAAAGCGCTGCTCAGTAAGTGCGTGACCCATCGATGCAAGCAAGTGGTAATCGGAAGGAGCCAAGTCTGGTGAGTAAGCCGCATGGGGTAGAACTTCGCAGCTGAGTGTTTCCAACGTGTCGCGAACCGGTTTTGCCGTATGTGGTGGAGCATTGTCATGAAGAAAATTACTTTGTGTTTCCTCTTTCGGTATTCTGGCCTTTTTTCAAGCAGCGAACGGTTCAAATTGGTCAATTGTTGTTGGTAACGCTTAGTATTAACCGTTTCCCTAGGTTTTAACAGCACGAAGTCAACACTTCTGAAACGCCGAAACCATCGTTCACACGTATCTTGCGATAGAGCATATTCACCATAAGCTTCTCTAAGATATCGGTATGATTCAGCAGCAGTTTTCTTCAAATGAAAACAAAAAAATGAATGCTGTCCGCGAATGCGCTTTGTTCGGTATAAATTTCGACATATTAAACATAACAACACATAATAACTGTCAACAAATCGTTATCCACGAATATCACGACTCAACTCTTGGCATCACCCCGGCGACGATGAAACACTGCGGGCCATACAATAACACTTCACGTAGAAGCACATGACACAACACGTACAATAATACGTTAGTGAATGTCACGTTTGCAATTAGATCAAAGCCTCAAGGCCACAACACAAGAACCGACTACGGCTACACCAACTACGACAACCTTGGGAGACCGTCACCATCGACCTTATAGAATCGTACCCTTATACCAGTAAAGGGAAGAAGTCTGGCCTCGTTATTACTGACCTTTTTTCTCGATGAGCGAAAGCTTTCTAGCTAGGAACTTCAGAGATATCAACCATCATAAATATAGCAAAAAAGAAAGTATTCGCGAGGTGGGGCTACCCCTCAGTCATACTTTCTGACAACGGACCATAATTCGCTAGCCAAAAATGGCTAGAGGCATGCGATAAATGGAAGACGCAACCGTGGACTACCGCCATAAACCACCCACGTGCAAACGCAACTGAACGCAGAAATCAAGAAATTAAAAAGGGTTTACGCTTGAATCTGCATGAAGACCAACTTAAAAAATGTGGTAGACATCTCCCACAGATTATCTTTAAGCTGCGCACTACACGCAACGCCGCCATGGACCTTACTCCAAGCAAGGCCCCCCTAGGGAAAACAATCCAAAAACCTAGAAAATGGAGATTACCCTCTGCTACACTCTCCAGAGTGCGAGAAGAAAGAGTTCAATAAGTAACGGATCAACAATAAAGATATCAGGGAACTACACATCCAGGGAATCCGCAGAGCCGCACTTCCAAGCAGGGTATTTAATGTATACCAAAACCCATGCACCTTCAAAGGCTATACAAAAAATCCACGGCAGATTCAACCCCCATGGGAAGGATCGTATTCTATCCAGCGCCATTTGCGAGGCGAAACTGATCGGGTGCAACGAAACCAGACCCCCACTAAAATTCATGGGAATCAACTGAAGCCTGCACGCGGCTCTACAGAGATTGCCAAGGAGAAAACCCACAGGTAAGTGTCTGAAGAACACTTCGTTAAACCCTACAGCCAAGTCATTCGAGCCATTGCCAGTCATCTAACCTTACGACGATTCACTCAAAGTATCCATAAAATATTGCAAATAAAACAGAATAATGGCGTTCCGTATCAAGATACCAAGCTCAAGGGAACCTCCCAAGCAAGTTGTGAGTAAGCCACAATCAACAGCGAACTTACAACCCGCTCCGAAGCTCCTAAAAAGCACGGGAGGCCAATACCATGACACCAGTTCAGCAGCCCGAAGATCGAGAGAAGCCGAGATCTCTGCCCACGAGCTTGGGCCGGAAGGCCCCTTACAAGATTAAAGATCAGCTAACGAACCCCGAAATAAATTACGCTCCAGAAAAACAACACACACACACACACACACACACACACACACACACACACACACACACACACACACACACACACACACACACACACACACACACACACACGCACACACACAAAACACCCAACACCCAACCAACCCACCCCTTATTAACCTATAAATAATGTAAAAACGAAGGCTACTCCATAAAACTCTCCAGCTGATCTCTTTCACCTCCATTCTAGATTCACCCATATACACTGACCGAATCTCTTAATTAGAGGAGGGGTTTGGGTCAACGTAGAAAATTGAACAGCGGCACATAAAATTGTAAAATAACTATACTGGTGTATTCAAAGTGAAAAATCACAAAAGAAAACCAGAAAGATAGTAAATATGATTAATTCTTCAATACAAGATAACCGGACTCGAAAATGAAAAGGGGAAAAGGTGAAATAGCAAAGCAATAATAATAATTGAAAAGGGGGATCAAGGAAAATATAATAAAAAATGTCGACATAACAACGTCAAAATAATCCTATACGAATAATGCAAAATAATAACTTAAATAACATAAATGATAACAAAAAGATAGAAAGAAGTTAGACTGGAATTTTGGGCGCAACTACGTAACGGCGTAACTCCGTTAACACAGAGTTTTCACATATTCTCGACAACGGGTGGGACTAGCTAGCGGGGAGGCACTAGGGGGTATCTCCGAGGCGTGAATTCCTGACCTTGATGGCTACTTAGTTATTACCTCGGTTTCTAGATGGAGGGGGGGGGGGGGAGAATAATTGATAATTCAACAAAAAAGGTATGGAAATGAGGATTCGAAGGGAACAGAACAGTCAATGACCTAACTAAATCTACTCTATCACCACTCACAACGCGCGCTAACAATCGCTACTCGATAGCTAGAAATGGCGATGCCGGCAACACATGGCAGTCAATTCTCCAAATCCAATAATTTATCATTCATACGAACCGAAGGGAAGAGAAACAGATATCCACGGGTATGGAAACTCACTCCATCGTCACTCGAAATTCACTCACCAACCTTACAATTCAAATCTACACTCAATGCGATAAGTTTTACAATTGTTTTCCCGGAGACTCACGCACACATGCTCTCGCGGGAAAACGCTCGGCTCGATGCTCTCGAGATCCTCGTCATCGTATCCTTCCTTGGGATCGGTCGTCGATGATTGGCTGTGGTCGGAGAGAGAGAGAGAGAGAGAGAGAGAGAGAGAGAGAGAGAGAGAGAGAGAGAGAGAGAGAGAGAGAGAGATACGCACATCGGCTTTGGTCGGCGATCGGAACGGTGGACGGCTTCGGCAGTGTGACGGCAATTGTCTCGCCGGATCGCTGCTCGATATTGTGTAGCTAGGATCCCAGCAGGCAGCGTTCCGGCGGGTATTAGCGGTTTCTTTCGTGCGACATCAGCGGCTTTAATTGTATCGAAGGGCAGCTTTACCCTCGCCCACGTTCCTCTCACCTTCCGCAGCTTCAGCACAACATCTCTTGCCTCCTGAAATCCATGTTGGGTCGTCGTGCCCATTGATGGGTGTTGCTTTTCGTCCTCGAGCCTCGTGTGATACAGGAAAGGAAGGGGGGTTTCTTAATGCTAAAAATAATAATATAATGCTTAAAATAACGTATCGCTTATTCCTATGGTGAGTGGCGGCTCGAACTGAGGCTTCGGCGGAACTAGTAACAATATTTTGTTACAACACTCAAGCGTCACTCGGTGTACACAAACTCCTTCTAATGTAACTGGCTCGAGATACATGTCAACACAGACTCACTACACCGATCGATAACCATGGCATAAACTACACCCAACCCACTCTCAGCTTCATTCAACCCACGTAAACTATGGATCCCGTAGTACCACAATTCAGGCGCGAGATGGTAACTCGTTTCACGAAAGTGCCGAGAACCACTTCTGTGCATTTAAAGCGATGATAGACGCATTATAATCAGTCGATCCTAAGCAATAACCAATTCCTACATTTAACTCACCCAACTATTTCTTTCTCCAATCTCCTACCTACACCACTTATCCTCTCTTAGATCCTCCATTTCTCTTCCTCTTCGTGATAGTTGTCGGACCGCTCCCACCTCTGGGTAGCAACCTTCCTGCTCCATCCTCCTCTTAGATTTCTTTTTTGTGGTAGCTGTCAAACCGCTACCAACCCTGAGTAGCGACCATCCTGCTCCACCCATCATTCTTCCACTCATTCAACCTTTATTTCTCCCCTATCGCTCCCAAAACGCTTGGGTCACCGCCACCACGACACCAGTCCACTTCTTCACCCTCGGATGACGGCTCTTCGTAAAACACCTGTTCTATAGTAATTATTAGGCAAGCGACTGTGTCAATTTTATCATTTATAAAGAAAAAGCGTCTATATTCGGTCAGTAGGAAGGACATTTTACGAAACGCAACTCAGGGTTCGAGATACGTGATCGCAATCCTAAGAGCGGGAACGAGAAGCATAATTCAAAATCCGCATTATGGAATTATTATAGATATCGGGTGTAATGACTTTAAAATATTAAATACAAATTGATTAAGCAACTAGATTCGACAATTCTTTAACAAAGGAACTGTGGAAATTTTCTGCCACGACCCGGGTTTAAATCAGGAACAACCAGAATTCTAGTCCGGTGCGTAACCAATTACCAAAAACAATATTTCTGTTGCAAAAAACATCCTTGTTCTTTATGCGCACCTTGCGGCGTAAGCCGGAATCACCTGACAGCGACACTAAAAGGGCTTATCCCCACCACCGTCGTTTTCAGATCTGTATGTAAAATCGTGGTCCTGCCGAATACGCCACATGATAGCTTATCAGGCAATTACGTACAACAGGAAATGAACAAACTAAAGATGTACCATCACACGTTACCAACAATTCACACTCGATGAACAACTGACGAAGCATCTGGAAACCTAGCATTCAGAAAGAAACCATATGTTCATTACAAATTCACCAACGACATCGACTGTAGTTCAAGCGAACCAGACGGAGAAGACACAAATGAGAACAAGAACCGGTATGGAGAAACAAAACAACCACTTTCAGCAATAGAAGCAAAAAAGAATACACCGAGCAAAATGCACCGAATTATTGATGACAGAACTCTAGAAAAAGAAATATCAGATGACAGAGAAAGCATAAGCGAGTCATGCGAGTAAACAAATGAAAGAAGTACTGCAACATCAAATAAGTCAACACAAAAAGAAAAAAATACCATCATGATCAACGCACCAAGTAAATAAAAAAAATTATTTAAAAAACTCCCGACTGCAAAAAAAAAAAAAACAGACCTTTAGCTTAAAACAGTTTTTTATGATAATAGATCTAAAAAGGAAAAAATAACTTCCAATATCATTTTAGTTAACTTCATATTTAAATTACAATAATTAATTTACTACTGTCACTATAATCGTCTTCTTTTGCGTTAGAAAACGTCCATATATTATATAATTCTTCTTTCAAATTAGAGTCCACACGCCGACATATTGTTTGATATGTAAAAGACGGTTACAATATTCAGGAGACGTCTCCCGACCTTTTGTGACGCTCGCATTTGCAGAGCTATCGATGTCGTTCCATCCTTTATAGACGGTACTGTTTAGCTTTTACTGTTTTAAATATTTTAAACAGTGATTCGACTTTGGTGGCGGATTCCAAAAGACTGTCCCGGACGGCCCTTTCCATGCTGGCTTTGTACCCATTCTCCTTACCTCCTTCTCTGTCGATTTCGTTATCCGGCGTGTGTCTCCCTTGCCTATTTTTCATACATTTTTTTTGTCTGCGGGGTCGGACGTTCCCCTTTTGATTTTGCCTACCTTTATGACACTCGTCTTCGGACATTCACCTGCCGCTTCGCGACATTCCTGCGGTCGTTAGGTGCGACAAACAAGCTGCGGCATTCCTTTAAGTGAAACCGCCGTCTCATCCATTTGTTTCTATTTTGCTGATATGCGGTACCATCGTGTACCCACACACTCGGCAGCAGCCTATCGGTGTGCCCTGACTGTTGGTCGTTACAATACATATATAAATAACGCGACAAAATATAGATTTAAGCTAACACAGGCATAAATAGCTATTAGGTGCGCAACTAAGTTCCCGCTGTTTTTATTTTATGAAAATGCAACTTTACTGTGAAAAAATGTTTACAAATGAATCATTCAAAATATTGCCCATCGCTAGCGACAACTTTTTCCCATCTTTCTGGCAGAGCTCGAATACCGTCACGGTAGAAGTGTTCGTCTTTTGAGGCTATCCACGAATCAAGCCATTTTGAGATGTCTTCATATGAGCTGAACTGCTGATTAGCCAGACCATGTGCCATCGAACGGAACAAGTAATAAACGGACGGCGCAATATCTGGGGAATATAGCGGGTGGGGTAGGACTTCCCATTTGAGCGTTTCTAAGTAGGTTTTAACGGGTTTGGCAACGTGAGGCTGAGCATTGTCATGCTGTAGAATCACTTTTTCGTGCCTCTGCTCGGCTCAATCGTATCAATTGAGTTCGATACCGTTCCCCAGTGATGGTTTCGTTCGGTTTCAACAGCTCATAATAAATAACACCGCCCCTGTCCCACCAAATACACAGCAAAATCTTCGCAGCGTGAATATTCGGCCGAGCCGACGACGTAGAAGCATGACCGGGCAGTCCCCATGATTTTGTTCTCTTTGGGTTGCTGTAATGAATCCATTTTTCATCACCCGTAACGATGCGATGAAGAAAACCCATATTTTTTTGCCGCTGGAGCAGTTGTTCACAGGCATAAAAACGACGCTCAACGTCTCTTGGCTTGAAATCATAAGGAACCCATGTTCCTTGTTTTTGAATCATTCCCAACGCATGCAATCGCTTGGAAATTGCTTGGTGGGTAACTCCTAATGCTGAAGCAAGCTCTTTTTGCGTTTGGCACGGATCCTCATCGAGCAATGCCTCCAATTCAGTGTCTTCGAAGGTTTTTTGGCCTTTCTTCACGCGAACGGTCGTCAACATCAAAATCACCGTCTTTGAAGCGACGGAACCAATCACGGGTGAGTTGCAGTACACTTTGAGAGATCTCCCGTCTTCAGTGAGTCATCCGTTGCGTTATTGTTGAGAGATTCCTGAGAAGCAAGCTTTGTCGTTAGGAAGAGTAGCGTTCTAATTTGAGTCCGCAACTGAAGTGTCGATAGAACGCGAAACCAGAAGAAGCTTGAGTGAAGTGGGGTAGAAGGCGAAAGTGACCGAACGTCTAGAAAGATCTGCTAGACATTTGTCTATCAACTGAGAGCCGCTCTAGGACTCTCAGAAAACTATGGACTTTTCTGAACAGCCACCCTCATCTTCGCTCCGGCAAAACACAAAACTAAAATTGCGCAAATATCAATACGTTGTTTATTGTCCTTTGACTAGTGTTTTGAAAACAGTGTAGGTAGAAATCATTCATGCCTTGCATATATTTAAAAGGAATTATTTGTTGGAGTTCTAACTAATAGCATAAAAACTAACCATCGTTTAAACCGTGTGAAAAGTTGGAAAGACTGCTTGGAAAAAAATGACACACGCATTACCCACATTCTGTACATTAACGATTGATATTAACTAACCAATACTAGCATGTAAAAAACAATACACATACTAAACACTTAACGTACTACACTAAATCTGGCAGAGCACATCTACACAGATTGGTATAATCAAGGAATAATATTTGTTCGAGAAAAAAAACAAGAAAACAAGCCAAGGAAAAGATACGAATAACAGCATATGCAAACATGATGACGTTACATGCGTGCGCACCACCCCTAACACATGCAGGACACAATCAGAAACACTCATTACATACTTTATTGAGACGTTTTACGATTTCGTAGCCTCTTACGGATTTAAATTTCATTTATTTTCTCGTTCGGTTGTTGCGATAGTTCGTTTAAAATATAATAAATTGCTATAGAATTCGCGTAGTTTTTAGTTATGCATTAATTCCTATATCCTTGTTGGATATGTGGATGGTGTATAAGGAATTATTCAGGAAGGTTCGTGAACTGGGCTGGAACTACGGGTTTTGTAATTGGTCTATTTTATTTGTTTTGGGAAAAGACCATTTAGGTTTATTTGTCGCATTTGTCTGTGGTAGATGAGCACTCATTACCGTTTCATCATTGGTCTTCTTGATTTTAGGAATTGAGGATGTTCCAATTGGGATTTTTAGAATGGTAGCTGCTGCTTTATCGGTATGTACGAGGGCGGTTTGAAAAGTCCGTGCAAAAATGAAAACTTCTTAATTTTTTAGGATAGATCATTTTTATTTTTCAACATAATCTCCTTTTAGACTAATACACTTCGTCCAGCCATGCTCTAGTTTGTTGATCCCTTCCGAATAATAGGATTTGTCCAAGTCTGTCAAATAGGCATTCGTTTCTGCAATCACCTCCTCGTTTGAGTAAAATCTTTTTCCCGCCAGCCATTTCTTCATGTTGGGGAACAAGTAATAGTCCGAGGGAGCCAAATCTGGAGAATAGGGGGGATGTGGAATGAGTTGGAACCCTACTTCCATCAGTTTTGCGGCCACAACTGCTGAGGTGTGAGCTGGTGCGTTATCGTGATGGAAAAGGACTTTTTTGTGGGCCAATCGTGGACGTTTTTCTTGCAGCTCGATTTGCAAACGGTCCAACAACGATGAATAATATGCACCTGTAATAGTTTTACACTTTTCCAAATAATCAATGAAGATTATTCCTTGCGAATCCCAAAAGACAGTTGCCATAACCTTCCCGGCCGAAGGAACAGTCTTCGCCTTTTTTGGTGCAGATTCCCCCTTGCCAACCCACTGTTTGGACTGTTGTTTGGTCTCAGGAGTGTAGTAGTGTATCCATGTTTCATCCACAGTCACGAAACGACGCTCAAAGTCCTGCGGATTCCGATGCAACAGCTGCAAACCGTCCATGCAACACCTCACACGATTTCGTTTTTGATCAATCGTGAGCAATCGCGGCACCCATCTTGCGGATAACTTTTTCATGCCCAAATGTTGGTGCAAAATATTATTTACCCGTTCATTCGAGATGCTCACAGCTATAGCAATCTCACGCACCTTCACTCTTCTGTCATCCATCACCATATCATGGATTTTATCAATAATTTCTGGAGTAGTGGCCGAAACAGGGCGTCCAGAACGTTCAGCGTCACTTGTGTCCATATGGCCACTCCGAAAATTTTGAAACCACTTATGAACTGTTCTAATTGAAGGTGCAGAGTCACCATAATGTTTATCAAGCTTCTCTTTAGTCTCCTGAGGCGATTCGCCTTTCATAAAGTAATGTTTAATCAACACGCGAAATTCTTTTTCGTCCATGTTTTGAAAACCTTTCGACTTCTTCGATTCAAACGAACGCCAAACACAAAGAAATAAACCGATCTGGCTGAAACTTGGTGTGTGTTCTTCCAAGAGATGCTACTAACTGAAAATAACTTCGATAGGCAGCAGTAGTGCCCTCTCTCTGACTTTGCACGGACTTTTCAAACCACCCTCGTATGCGAGGTGACTGATGGCCGTGACGCAATGCATGGGAATCCGAAACCTAGGCTAGGTAAACTCAATTTTAAATTGGTTTGATTTTGGATTTTTTATTTTATATTCCTACAGTTAGCTGATATCGCTGTTTGAGCTTAATGCTCAATTTTTTATAACGCGATTTCCTTAATTACTACGTATGCAGGATGGATCCTGTCCCTAATTTTAAGAAGATACTAATATTCGTGCAGAGAGCTGGCATCGCTGCACGGAGCTTAGCACTTAATTTTAAAAGAATGAATAATGTCGCGGAACTTATTAAGGCCCGCCTCTGCGACGCAGTCCTGACTCTAAAAAGCTTGTATGTCCTCATACGTGGTCTCTATCGGTTGAATCGTATCATCTACTGAGAGACTCGAGTATAATCATTGCACGATGGTTTTTTCCTGTACTTTCTTAGCAAAACATTCCTTATCGATGGAAATGGGATATTATCGTTCTCGAATAATTCTGTGTTGGACTTTATTGGAGGAATTTGCTGTTTCGTACTACAGGCATAGAATATCGAGTGTTCGTCATTGTTGAGTAGGGTATTATGAGTAGGCCTACTCGACGTCCTCGTCTATGTTATTGTTTGGCTTACTATGCTATGAAATCTCTGTTCGCGCACGATACGGGGTTCGCAGTGTTAATGGACGACACGCGTCCTGTGCTCTTGATACTAAAGCGTTGAATTCATGGTATTAAGACGCGAATCATCAACCTTAAGGGGGTTACGATTGGTATTTTTACCAGAATTCCACGGAGGTGTCAGTATGCTACAAGAGTCTGTTGACCACTGGTCCTTGCACGCTGAGAAACATGCACGCACACGCAACCGTATGGTACGCGTGCGGTCCAGCAAGCCGGGACGCTATTTCAGAGGTACTGTGACACGCGGATTTTCACCTCTCAAGAGACGGATAGCCACGACGCTATGCGTGGGGACCAATAACGCTGTGAATAGGGGTAGCCACGTGCCATGCAAGAGAAACTTACTATTCGCAGAGTACTTCTAATTAGTTCGTTCGACCAACTGATGACTACGACGCGATACATGCGAATCAAGTTTGCGGAAAGAATACTAACTGGAACAATTAAATTACCAAGTTTTCTTAAAATTAATTGGTGAGTTGGCTGTCAAGCAGCACTTCGTGGTCTTGAGGATTTGGTTTCAACAAGAGTCTTGAGGCTCACCGCGTCGCATCTTATATACCTTCAGTTGTGGGCCCCAAAGAGGTGATTTTGGTTAATCACGCGATGTTTATCTCATTTTTATTTCGAGGTGAGAGAGGTACGGGGTGGTGTGTAAGTGTCCCGTTAGATTTTTAATTTACCCGTTCTGCTATTTTTCGGTGGTCTCGAAGTCTTAACCCAGGTTCTTGCGAGGTTTTATTTTCTCGTTTCAATGTTAGTTTCCTACCTATTCTAGGTTCATTATTTCTTTCTAGCTTTTTTAGAGTACCTGTTCGTATTTTCTAACATTTTATTCTATCCTTGTATTTAAATTTACTTGTTTGAATCGGTTTATGTTAGTTTGTTATTATTTTTGTGTAAAAAAAACAGTGCTTTTGGTGTGTTTTAATTCGTTTCCAGCTTATTTCACGTTCTTTTGATTCTTGATTGTTCCCTCGTGATAGTGATATATCGAGGGGTGTGTTTTGTGATTTAACTTATTGCTGAAAGTTATTATTTAATCCATTTTTCGTGTATTTAATGTTTGACAGTCGTGCGGGGGCGGCTTCTAAGTAGTTACATGTGACGTTACCCTGCGGTTTTTCGATTGGTTGGATTTGTGGAACTTTGAGTGTTCCACAATTTATCGTAGTCAACGCAGTAGTAGTCATTTGGGCCGTGGTCTTGCCGTATCGTTCGGTGCCTCGCGTGAGGTCTTCGCGCGAAGGCGGTATTTACTGCGTTAGGTGTCTGCTAGGCTGGGTGGTCGTTCTTTCGAGTGATCCTGCCTTCTGATGAGTACTATCTCTCTTAGGGTGTGTGCTAGTTGCTGCTTCGGAGTAAGCCTACGTGTCGTTTCTGCTCGCCTGGTATCAGGGACGCCTATTCACGTGTTTATTTATTGATTGTCGGTAATAATTTATCTTTTCCGATGTTATTTTTTATAGAGGCTGATCTCGATGAGTGTGTGGATAATAATTTCGTATTTAACTTTGTTCGCGTGATTCTGTGTTTTTGAAGTGAAACTTCTTTTGGGACGTTGTGAATTGGATGTTATGAAACGAAAAAGTGTAACCGAAGTTGAGACAAACGATATAGATTAATAGGATTTGACCTGCGAAAGAATGAAACAAAACACATCTCTATGTAATTTCCCTATACTCCGTCTCGTCCTTGTGCGGTGGTTCATAGCGTCCCCACTCTCTACGCATATATAGGCTTAGAGTTTAGAGTACCCCACGCATCTTACCCCACGGTGGTTCGTAGCGTCCCCACTCCTGCCTTTCGTGCATGAGTCTCTGTGCGTATGGGCTACTAGCTGAGAGAAAGATAGAGACAAAATACATTAAGAGGTATAGGACACGTTTTTCTATCCTGTATAAGCGCTCTATTTTCTGCACATATATATTAGAGTGAGGGGCAGAGAGAGTGTGACGGAGAGAAACATCGAGCACAGTATAGCGTAGCATCATTGTGTCTAGTGCGGTCTTTTAAAAATTATTGCGTTTTGTCTATTTAATATAGTGAATTTATATTAAATAATGTCGAAAACAACTGCCGATCGTGTTGGAGAGTATCGTGCTAGAAAAAAAGCTGCTGAAAATAAAACGAAAAAAACGGCAACAACTTCTACACGTATTCGTAATTTTCGTGCGCGACAAGCGCTGAAGGTTAGAACATCTGTAGAAAATGCTGATCGGCGACAAATATTGCATCAGCGTCTCACGCCGAACCACATACACAAGATGCTGGAGATAATTCAAGTAGGTATATATATATATACTCTTATTTACTATATTGTATTATTTTCTAATTCACAACTTAACTTTACATTAATTTACTTTCCGTTATTATTGATATTCATAACTATCGTTATGTCATGTTCGAGGGGTTTGTCACTATGAACGCTTATTTGTCAATTGAATTTTTAGGTCTTGTTACTAATAAAGGAGATCAACGATTTTATCATGGGCGACGTAGAGCGGCATCTTTGATGGGCTTGCAAGCGGAATTCGAAAGGCTTTCATTGAACAGACTGCAAACAATCGGTGGATTATTGACAGAATTCATTACAAATAGATCCGAAATGTCAATCTTCTCATTTAATTGTCAAAGTCTACGTGCTCATGTAGCAGATATAAATTCGGATAAAATTGCAACAAAATCAAATTTCTTGATACTTTCTGAGACATGGTTGGATAATGACGATCATATTGATATTCCGAATCCCCCCCCCCCCCCCCCCAACTAATCGAGTTTGAGACTGTTCCAGATTATTGAACAGATCAAGGAAAAATAACTATGGATACTGTCGAAAGTAGGGAAGCCATTAACAAAATGCACAAACTCAATAACATTAACAAATAAGATTAACATTAAGATGAAAAGGAGGGTACAGATGAAACACCTAGCAAGGACACGATCATAATGTTTTTGTTGTCTTACATTCTGTAGTTCAACCGAACATATCTAATTTTTACAATACATAACTATACCACAACTTGCTGGCAAGAACCACTAAAAGTATTTAGTTCAGTTTCATATTCAGAAAAAAAGACAGGGAATGACCCAAAGATATATATACTAAATCAATACTCAAGGAAGGAAAATCCAAAAATCAACAATTGCGTGCATCTTTTGACTACCGACAACAACAAAAAATCACTCACAAACACACATACGGATAAATAGAAATATCTTGATTATCTTTTTTGTATCACTATTGTTTAGAGTCACATATGATATATTGACATTTATTGCAAATTACTTAAATGCAGTAACATTTAGCCTTTTTCAAGTGAGGGAGTGTAACGCCCTTTATAAAACCCCCTCGAATTATTAACGTTGTTCGCTTAGACGATTAGTATATATTAGAAATCCAGGCGAGCGACAGCCAGCCTTATGGCTCAACGCATAAACACCGGTTTAGCCTAGGGGTCCTTGTTAAGCCGGAAGACCCGGCACTCTTAGAGCGCACGCCTTCGACTTTACGTCAAAAATACTATACCTCTCTACATTCAATTCATTCAATATACTCACTCTGCACACATACTTCACATTCACAATTAATACGACCTGCCAATTATCCCGCTCGTTATGACAGAATTTACAACGGCCACCACATTAATTTAATTAAAGGATTTCAACGACTGCTTAATCGGAGAATAGTTGAAGCCATGTTCTATGCCGATTGAGTTGCTATGAGTGCAAGTGAGGTAGCACTATTGGCGATCGTTGAGGAGCGATGAAGTCGATAAAAATTGGTAGCACATCAGTTTAAGGATTGAAGTAGCATGTCATAGGTTAATTACACGTTAGTTGCCCCATTTATACGTGGTTTGTATAAATTTGTTTCAACTATGTCACTATCGAGTGTAACATAGTTACAAGCTCTAGCCTACACTATTATTTCGAACGATTATAAGAGCCGAAATAACGTTCGGAAGTACCGAGGTTTGCGGGCACTAGGCCATCGCACCCGGGCATATAAGAAAAACTAGCTACGTCACACCTCCGGAATTCCCTCGCTGCCGTAAACAGCAGGTCAGCGACCAGCTGGCCACGCTTAGTCGCGAAGGGAAGACGGGTAGCGCGGTAACGGCAAGCTGAGAAATTATGAAATCTCGGTAAATTTGAAAATTAAAGCCGAAAATGACGTAAAGGGGTACCAGACGGGGGTGGGAAGGCTATAAAAGAGCCTGCGCGTAGGGAAAAGCTCTCTTAGTCTTTTGGTCCGAGGTATTCTAATCAAAGATGCTATCATAATACGTGCATTCTGTCTACAGTCTGAAGATCTAGAATCGTATAAAATTAGCTTTTATTGAAATACGTGGTTCCACAAGTGAGGAAACCGAGTCAGTTAGAGTGAGGAACGACGACTGGAGAAAGAGCAAAGACAGGCCAGGTATTTCAATAATATGAAAAATAATTTATGGAATATCGAAGAAAGTGACATAAATCTAGAATTATATAGGTTTTAAGTGAATAGAATGAAGTGGATAGAACTAAGTGGATAGAACTAAGTGAATAGAATTAATTAAATAGAATTAGGCGGATAGTGTTTAAGAAATTAGAATTAAAGCACGTAGTCTTTAAACCAGTAGATAGGCAAGGAAGGTATAAGCGAGTCGATTTAACGAGGATAGTAGGGAAGTAAAACAAGCGATAAATAGAGAGATCTGTAGGTACGATCTAGACATCGGCTGTAAGAGCGAGTGCGACGCGTATAGCTGTGTGTATGTGCGTCGAGTGACAGGTTCACTACCAACGCACGGAACAATAACAAACTACAGAGCTGAATGTACCGAGAACCTATGTCAACGTAATACCCGAAAAGAGTTGTGGAAATAATCGTAGTAATTAACGAATTTCAATGAATTGTACTGGTCATTAGTACCAGTAAACCGAACGCTGACATTCTGATTTTAATTGTTTTCATTATTAAACCCTATTTTCACCAACCTAGAAGTCTAAAATTAATTATTCCTGTGATCGGGCTCGGATTTCCCCTGGGAAAATAAATATAATGCTAACGATAAGAGATTACCGTTACACGACTTATACTAACGCCTTGAGTAATATCGATTTAAGCTCCTTCGACTTTTGCGTTCAAATTATAATTTTTGTGCTTGTTACTGCTTACTGAAACTGTAGATTATCGTAATTTGTTAAAATCAATGTTATGCATATTTAGTCCCTTTAATATCCCGATTGTGAATAACGTTTTTGGAGGGTCTGTACATCAGACCGAAACATAAAAGCTGTAGTAAAAAGTTCTTTTTCACCAATCCTTCTGAGCAGGTTTGACGCTGATATACACTCTACCCCTTCACATATTCAAGATATATACACTCTTAGGCTGTTAGAAGTGGCGCCTCACGTGCGCTCGCACGCTACGTCCATCAGCCGTCCGGGCTGCCAGGCGGCGGCGTCGCAAGGACACTTATATTTTGTGTAGTGAACGACGATCGCACCGCGTTGTAGCGGTTGCATTGTTAGCATGCATCGGTTGGAGATTCGGCCATCTTGCGTTCTTACCTGCTTGAACGTCGTAACGTACGCTTCGTGTGCAACTTAACTCGGTAGTCTAATTAAGTAGTTTTCACGGGTGTAAACTCAAGTGCTTAGATATCGGTTGAATTCGGTTCTACTCAAATAACAGACATTCAGTGTGAGGTGAAAATTTGTTATTTAGTTTGTTCTACGCATAAGTGCATCACAATACCACGCTCAATACGTGGAGGTTGCCACTTCACCTACATCTGCACGCATCGAGTCAGTGATCACCGAAAATTAAGGTAGCAGTTAATAAAATTGACTCCCTCAAGACCTTGTCATCATGCTCATCAATATTTCTGCGCTGAATTTGTATATTTGTTAAATATATGAAAAAGTTCCTATGGTAAGCAGCACACCAGTTTATTTCACCACCTGCTAAGTTCCACGACTTAACGACTCAGCATCTATTACAACCACTAGTGAATCGAATGTCGAACGTCACGCTAAATCTCGAACATATTCTCATATAGTATCCATACCTTTGAGTCGTCCCAATAATGAGATCTTGCTGGATATCCGACAATCCGATCGGGAAAAGATTGCCAAACGACGAAAGCAAAATCAATCTCGTCGGTGTTTAGAGTAGTATCTTCATCCAACGACAGTACGGCACTTGTTTTGATCAACGGATGAGGATAGAAGCGCTGCGAGATCCCCGTAACAGCAACAACATGAATCATCGCCTTTATTCCCTGCCAACGAGGTCTTCTCGGTAGTGGAAGGTCGGAATTCCACATTAAGATAATCTGCAAAGTGACAGTGTCATTTTAGAATGTGTTGCGGAACTTATATCACTCGGTAGCAGCCTGCTGCTGTCCCTTTTTGTCTACGAAGATGTAACTAATAATAATAGTTTTATATTTATGTAGTAGTCATATACGTTAGCTGTAAGTGTTTAATGCTACGTCAAATCCCGAACAATTATTTTAATAAGACGGAATTTTTGGCAAGCAGATCGGGTCTGAGTCCAGCGCTGCTTGGATTCCTACGTTATCGATATGTAACGACAAAGATCTTAAACTATTGAATCTCTAATTTTTGTCAACTCTGATTACCTTAAATGTTCGTTAAGAATTAATGAGGCAACCAGACTTGAAGATTTTTAATTTCTAAACAAATCGTGAAAAAATATGGTCACAACCCGGGATCGAACCGCGAACTCGAGAATTCTAGCCTGGTACGTTACCAATTACGCTACCGTGGCTCTGGCAAGATTAATTCATGATTTGTGTTTTAATAACAAGTAATTTAACTAGAAATACTGCTGGTACACCTTTGGACAGTGTTAACTCGGATCAACGAACGCTGGGTGGGATGAGGCTAAACACGCTTACTGCCCATGAAAGTCCTGCAATCTCATCCATGCTGCGAGTGTTGCAAGTGACACTGCCGGCGGCGAGCGCCACCAGCAGCGGCTTTGATATAGTCGTGCCACTAGCGGTCGGTGGTGTCCTGACCTTGAAAGTGGATATAGAATTTCAATTCAGCATGGTGAAAGAAGGCTGCCTGAGAGACGAGACCATCGTTGAGAACAGCGACGTGGAGTTGCAGGGCGTAGAGGGAGAGAAATTCGCTCCCCTATGTAAAGCAAAAATAGTTCTGGAAATACCGACAATATCAATAGAACATTGGTTTTACATTATGCCGAATGAGGTACCGCTAGAGGTCTATGGCTTGCTTGAAATTGAGTCCATCAAAAAGCATTAGGCGGACATCCTGAGTGGCGAGACTCTAAAATTGTATGGGCATAGTATGCCATTAGTAGATAGAGCTACAAAGATCATTCTGTCGCTGCAGAGTGAAACCCTTACCAACGCTGTGACAAAAAGCAAGTTCGTCGGACTGCTTTCCAAATTAGGGTTGAGCTAAGGAATAATAATGAATTCCTGCATAATTCCGTTGCGAGGAAATAGTTGCGTGGTAAGTCTCGTAAATATCACGGAGGACGTGGTAGAGGAGCAACATCCCACTGTGATACTCGAGAAGCTCAGTATAGCGGCAGCGGGTCACAGTAGCGAGGTCGCGGCCACCGAGGTATGCGCCGTGAGAGAGGGCGACCGCCTCGCACGACTGCGAAGAGAGCTCAATACTGCGTACCTGAAAAAAGAGGAACGCGTAGCCCTTGAAAAAATCGCTGAAGAATACGAGGACGTGTTCCACCTCCAGGGAAGTAGGTTACCGTGCACTCACATGGTAAAGTATCGCATACCCTTCAGGGCGGCGGTGCAGCTGATGAAGATATACCCCCACCGTTTGCCGGAGACCCACAAAAAGGAAGTGGAGATGCAAATGGAAGAGATGCTGGCGGATGGTATAATCCAGCCTAGCAGGAGCCAATGGAACGCGTCACTGTTAGTGGTGCCTAAGAAATCCGACGTGACGGGGGTGAGGAAAATGTGAGTTGTAGTGGATTTTAGGAAGTTGAATGAGGTCACGATCGGTGACTCATACCCACTGCCCAATATTACGGAAATACTGGATCAGGTGGAGAAAGCGTAGTATTATTCCACGCTAGATCACGCCTTATGATTCCATGAAATTCCGATGGCAAAGAAGAACAATGAAAAGCCAGCTTTATCCCCCCCCCCCTTCCCCCAGGGGCACTTCGAGTATAATAGAATGTCTTTTGGACTCAAGAACGCACCTCCGACCATCCAGACACAGATTAAATCTGTTTTAGCGCGACACCAAGGGGTGAAATATTACGTGTATATGGATGACATCGCAGTGCACGAAAAAACCCTGAAGGAGCATAACGAGCAGCTACGATAAACATTGTCGCGACTGCGCGAAGAGATACAGTCCATGCACCCCGGTAGGTGTCAGTTCTTGCGGGAGGAGACGCAATATTGAAGACATATCATCACGGAGGAAGGAGTGCGAGCTGATCCGAAGAATCTCAAGGCGGTGAAAGAATTGCCGGTGCCTCGCAACGTAAAAGGTGTCCAATCGTTACTGGGTTTGGTAGGGTATTATCGAAAGTTCATAAAGAACTTTTTAAAAATCGCCAAACCGTTGAACCAATTGATTAGGAAGAATGCCAAGTTCAAGTGGACGGCGGGAAGACGCGCGGCGTTCGAAGAACAAAAGACAGTATTAACCACAGAATCCGTGCTGCAATATTCGGATTTTGAGAAGCCATTCGGCAAGATTGGGGACGATTTGCATGTATGTTATGCGAGTCGCACAATGCCGAAGACGGAAGTAAACTAAACCACGACTGACAAGCAAATGCTTGCTATGGTATGGACCCTCGCGCAGTTCCGACCTTATATATATGGAACTCGGTTCAAGGTTGTGCCGGACCACCAACCGCTCACTCGGCTCTTCGGAGTGAAAGATCCAGGTTCGAGATTAATGCGGTGGAAAAGTAAATTGTCGGAGTATGAGTTCGATGTAGAATATAAAGCAGAAAAGCGAAATACTAACGACGATGCTTTAAACCGCATATATGCCAGAACGAAGACTGACACTAATGGTATAGAAGAGGATAATGCACCGAGGCTAGCAGGCAGTACCAACAACAGCACAAAGCGGAGCGCTGAGGAGACGGAACGTGCGTCTGAGAGAAATAGACACAGCACCGCCATACTACCTGGTCCTCGCGAGAGGGCGGGGGCGCCCGGCAAGTGTGAGAAACCGGTAGCCCGTCGAGAGAGGGATCGGGTCAGCGGCACAGCATATGGTAGGAGGCCCGAAACAGGAGACCCCGTCAGCCTACGGCGTAGTGGTGCTGAGGAAGCGAGGTACGGAGGGTACCGTAGCCTGCGCTTCGGGAACAGCACAGAGGATGACGCCCGCGTGATTGAGACTAGTGGCTACCGCAGTGGCGTAACCTGCCTAGCGGACGAAGGTATGTGTATCGTAAGGGTAAGTACCATGATACGCCATTGCGAGAACATCAAGGGGTAAAACCTTGTAATGGATCCGTACCGAATACAATTGGCCTAGCATGAGGAAGGACACAGAGCAACGTATCTCCTCATGTGAAAGCTGTCAAAAGAATAAAATAAGGACAAGGGAAAGGGTGCCGATGGTCCTCACCGACACTCCCTCAAGATCATTCGAACATGTAGCGATCGACATAATAAGACCGCTACTCGAGACTGTGTCCGGGAAGAAATATACTCATACTCATATTCCAAGATGCCCTTACGAAGTACGGCAATACCAATGCAGAAGCAGGAAACTTCGATAGTAGCAAGGGTATTGGCGGAGGAATTAATCTGTCGATACGGAACGCACGAGACGATCCTGCCAGACCAGGGTACGAATTTCATGAGTGATACTGAAATGTGTTGATTATTCAGAATGAAGAAATTTCAAACAGCATACCATCCAAAAGCCAAAGGTGCTCTAGAATGATTGCATCGTACCATGGCAGAGTATCTGAAAAAAAATTATAAACGAGGAGCAGGGAAATTGGGACGCATGGCTACCATATAAGATGCTCACGTATAACACCATACCACACACAGGGACCGGACCGTCTCTCTGTGGGTGGGTGTATGGTCGTGAGGCAGAGCTGCTGACTGCCTTGAGATAGGAGCCGTGCAGCACCTATGGATACTACTATGTCCATTAGCTGCGTGAGCGATTGCGTTCTGCATGGACTGTAGCAGGTGACAACCTGTGTAGCGCGAAAGAAAGGTCAAAGACCTCGTAGAACTCGTAGAATAGTAGAATATTACTTCGCGACGAGACTGTACGCCGGGGTAGGTCATCAAAGCTAAGGTCAGCAAAGTCTGAGAATAAGGAAGATCGCGTAATTTATCTCACCCAAAACTGAATAAAAAGCGAACCACGGCTTAGAGCATAGCCGATTTAGAGAATTGCAAGGAGTACGAAAGGCAGTACATCTGCCGTCCATTACATCCATCAATACCACTGTTGCAGAACGCATCTTGCGAAGTGCGAATGACCGCCAAGATCAACACAAAAAGCGGTCGACACTGTGCAAAGCGGGTCATGAACTTGACTCGCACCATGCTGATGCCAATGCCGTAGTCGGGGAAGCGGTTATACTATATATCGCACCCACCGAAGAACACATAAGTATAGTCTGCGATAAGAAACCTGCGCAGCGCGAAGTACCTAGAAAATTTCTTATACTGGCTTTGGTAGGTGTATATAGATATTTGGTTCATCTATAATAATTGAGTAGACACTCGTGGATAATGATTGACGATTATTTATTAAAACTCTTAACGCAATAATTACAAGACGCGAGGTGAATAAGGACGACTCAAATTGGACTCTTTGGTCTGTGGTGATAGTAAGCGGTGTGCCGAATTGGCAGACCCATCGTCTGTAGAAAGCTGCCGCGACAGTGTCGGCGGTCATGTTGCTGAGCGGGATGGCCAGTGGCCATCTGCTGAATCGGTCGATGATGGTCAGACAGTACCGCAAGTCACCAATTTTTGGTAGCTCTATGAGGTCCAAGTGAATGTGATCGAAGCGGTTGTCTGGTATGTCGATGTGGTTCGGCTTGAGGAGGTTGTGACGATGCACTTTTGCGCGTTGGCAGGGAATGCATTGCCTGGCCCAGAGAAGTGCGTCCCTCTTGATGCCTGGCCAGACAAACTTGTCTCTCAGTTGTCTTGCAGTGGCTCTTCCACTGGGATGAGACAGTGCGTAAATAGTATTGAAGGCTACTCGTCTGATAGCGGTTGGTATTTAAGGCCTGACAACGCCATTTGAAGTGTCACAAAGAACTACATGACCTTCGATGCTGAGACGATGCAGTTGGAGTGATGTGTTTTGTTGCAGCGTTAGCAGCTCGTCATCGAGTTGTTGTGCAGTGGCCATGGCTTCGGCGTCGAGTTTGGTTGGCATGTGGATGGTGTTGATTCCCGAGAGCGCGTCAGCTACTACATTTTCCGCCCGCTTCGTGTGGACGATCTCAGTCGTAAATTGCGAGATGTAATCCAGCTGGCGAAGTTGACGAGGCAATGCCTTGTCAGCACGTTGGGAAAAGGCGTAAGTGATCGGCTTGTGATCAGTTTGGATGATGAAGTTCCGTCCCTCGAGGATGTGTCGGAATAATTTAATTGCTGCGAAAATTGCAAGGAGCTCGCGGTCATAGGTGCTGTATCGCGTTTCTGTTGGGCTGAGCTTCCGCGAGAAGAAGGCTAGTGGTTGCCAGATGTCGCCCTGGAGTTGTTCGAGTGCGCCTCCAATTGCCGTGTCTGAAGCGTCAGTGTTCAAAGAAAGGCTGGCTGATGGAGCAAGGAAGGCTGTGCGTGCGACGTGTATGATGGCTCGTTTGCACTCTTCCCACGCTTCTTCAGCAACTGGTGTCCAGGGAATTTTGCGCTTGTCGTTCTTCTTCGCATTTTTGAGGAAGTCGGTTAACGGTGCTTGAATCCGGGCTGCCCATGGTATCGATTTGCGATAATAATTTATCACACCAAGGAAGCGTCGCAGATCACTGATAGTATCAGGTTTCGGATAGTCTTTGATGGCTTGAACTCGTTCAGTTGGTGGAGCGTAGCCGTGCTTGTTAATGGTGTAACTAAGATAGGTTACTTCGTGTTTCGCGAACTGACATTTCTTTGGATTAATGGTGAGTCGGTTGGCTCGTAGAATCTCAAAGATGGCCGTCAGGTCCTGGAGATGGTCTTCATGCGACTTAGAGAAAATAATCAAATCGTCTATGAAGCATCCAACGAAGTCTAGACCTCATAGCAGGTTGTCCATGTGTATTTGGAAGGTCTGTGTAGCGTTCCCCAGACCTGGTGGCATGCCAAGGAACTCGAATAGACCAAATGGCGTCGTTACCGCTGTCTTCGGTATGTCAGCTTCGGCAACTGGTATCTGGTGATAGGCTCGTACTAGGTCGATGGTGGTGAACACGGTTGATCCGTGGAGGCGCTGGAAGATGTCATCTCCATGGGGTACAGGGTAGCGATCCGGAACAGTGTGTGCGTTTAGTTTCCTGTAGTCCCCAGTGGTACGCAAACCACCGAGTTTCTTTGGCACCATGTGTATGGGGCTAGCCCATTGGCTGTTGGACGGGCGAATGACACCGTAGTGTAGCAGAAGGTCGAAGTCTTCTTTAGCGACCCTGAGTTTGTCGCCGGTGAGACGCCGTGGACGCTCAAATACTGGTGGTCCACTTGTCTCAATGTAATGAGCAACTGCGTTACTCTTGTCAGTAGCAAGTGCTGTGCTTAGTCTGGTAATGTCGATGAAGCTGTTAAGAAGCTTTAGGTAGCTTTCGCTGCCAGCACCGGGACAGATTGCCTGGTCGATCGTGGAGATGCTGTGAATGACAGCCTCGGACAGTTGACCCTTAGAGGTGAGAGAGGTTATAGGGTCGATGAGGCAGCGCCCCCTCAAGTCAATCAGCAGTGCGTGATAGACCAGGAAATCTGCACCGATGATGGCTGAATTAACATCTGCAATGACAAAAGACCAAGTAAACGCTCTACGGAGATTGAAGTTGAGCGTCAGAACTTTCTCACCATATGTGTGAATGTTAGTCCTATTGGCAGCGTGCAGCATAAGGTCACCCCGTGCCAGCTGATGGCGAACGGCGGATTTGGGAACCAGCGAGATGACGGATCCTGAGTCGACGAGGAACCTCATGTTCGTCGTGCGGTCGTGCATGTGTAGGCGAAGCTCTTTGGTTACCCGCGTGCTGGTGGTGATGCTGTCGCCGGCCGCCTGTACGGACGACAGCGAAGTCAGTTTCCCTGGTTGGCGTCGTAGGTGCAGGGTGACGTGCAATGCTGAGCACCAGCACCAAACTTTCGATGATAGAAACACAGTCGTGCTGGCGAAGGTGAAGGCTCTCTGGTTTGCGATCGCTGTGGATTGCGACCACGCTGTGAGTCATGTGATCGATTGCGATTACGTGTTCGGGACTGCTCCTTGGTAAGTGTTAGGAGCTCGGACAGAGCGAGTTGCATTTGTGCTACAGTCTGGACCAAGCCAGTGAGCAACGGGTCAGTGCACCTGTGGTTAGGTGACACTGATCGTGGCGGGTGTAATACTTGCGTGGCCATGACAGAGGAGCTCGTCTGACTCTCCATTAGCTCATCTGCCAGCTCAGCCTGCTCGTTGAGTGATGCGGCACGATAGATCTTCAGGCACCTCACGATGGCTGGTGGAAGCAGTGCGAGCCACCTAACGCGAAGCACGTCCTCTGACGCACGGTCGCCAGCCAGGGTCCGCAATTGCCGCAGAAGCTGGCCGGGCTTCTTGTCACCGAGTTGGACTTCCGACAGGGCCTTGTGCAGCTGGTGGTCTGCGGAGTCAGTGAATCACTTTATAATCTCAGTTTTTAGATACTGGTACCTTTCAGACTCAGGTGGATCACTGAGTATGTCCGCAACCTCCATGATCGTCTCTGCGTCTGGCGAGCTGACGATATAGTTGAATCTTGACGAATCACTTGTGACTCTGTGAATTTGGAACATCGATTCTACCTGGAGGAACCATAGCTTGGGGTTGTGTTTCCAGAACGGTGGAATTTTAAGGTTCACAACGGCTTCCACCGAGACGGGGGCTGCAAGTGCAGCCAGGTTGATCAGCGGCGGTGTGGACATGCCGTTGAGCGGCATGTCGTCGGTCCGACCGGTGGGTGAACGCGGCAGGGGCATGTTAGCCTTGTACGAATTAGGTTAGCTCGCGGTCAACGAGGCACGGCTAAACCAATAGTTCACAATGAATTTGCACACGCGACGCGAGAAAAGGCCGTGAAGCACTGTTTGCGTGCTATTACGCGAATAGTTAGTGTCGATGCGGTCGCTGAGACGATTGAGTGCGTGAATGCGTTTTACGAGCGGCAAAGCACACCGCGTGTTCTCGCGCGGCACGGCAATCCGATCACATCACGTTTGGGTCACCATTTATAGATATTTGGTTCATCTATAATAATTGAGTAGACACTCGTGGATAATGATTGACGATTATTTATTAAAACTCTTAACGCAATAATTACAAGACGCGTTAGAGAAAAGACGCGAATAGTTGGTGATATATAGATTGCCCGGTACGCTACAAGTGAAGTGACTAAAACGACGCTTCTAGTAGCTCTAGCAACGAGAGACTAGACTACCGGACCGCGAGGATAATCTCGCTAGAAGTCCTGGCGAGGAAGTAACAATTGCTTCCGTCGGTGGCGTGGCGGTGCATCCGAGGTGCACGCATGCTGCGTGGCGGATGGCAGTGCTGGTAGCGTGAGTAAGTTGGCTTGGTCGGTAATAGGTGGTGAAGTTTGGCGTGTCGGTGACGCCACATGTATATAAGGTAGCAGCTGCAGATTTCAGTATAAGGACGATTGGGCGAATCACCCAGACGGTGGACGCAAGCTACCTTCCACCTTTTAATTAAACACTAACGACTGAAGACAAAATGTTTCACTCACAGGTGGAATTAGGCAGTTCGAAAATACATCTGTTAAATGTATTGAAAAAAACCCCCGAGAAATTGCGAAACCTCAAGGGATACAAGTTAAAAGTATAGAAGACAAATTAGAGACGAAAATAGTAACAAACGTATTACAACAATACCGTCATAACATTATGTTCTACTTTTTATGTACTATAGCCCCGATAGCATTGGTCTGCTATGTATGATAGTTTACTGGTGTTGCCGGTAAGCGTCATTTCACGCCGGTAAGGTCGGCCGAGTCGTCGACTCCGGGTCAGTCTACGGTGAACATAAACTTAGAGCTGCTTGCAGCCGCGGCAGATGCAAACACCGTCATCAGGCAAAACAGGTAGAACACGCAAACCAAGACCAATGTTGAGCTAAGTACGATATGGTTAATTAATGTGTATTGACTGTGTATGTGCGATTAACTTGTGTATATGGTCAAATATGTGAAATGGCTTATGTGTGGTGTTCAGTTTTCGCATCTACCAAGCACACAATCAACTCATGCACACGCTACACTCACAATCATCTGACGCCTCGCGTCATATGGTATAGCTCGCAGGTACGCTATATCGATTTATCGACCGCGCACTCAAGCACATTGTCCATCAGCTAACATCCTCGATCGAAGCTCACTCAAGCGGCCAACGCTGCTAGCGTGGCCCCAGCGGCAAGACCACTCACAAGGCTCACTTTCCATCACTGGCGGCGAATCACAACTCAACCAAGCTGTGACACACGTCCGCCCTCTTGATACTCTGCCTCGTGATCGACGGATGTGGCCATTGTTCTTACTAGAGTCGCTCGCGCTACACGTTCCCGCGTAAACTCACAGAGATATTCAGTCGTTCCACTCACTTTAGTGTGCATTCAGTATTATAGTGTATTACATTCTCGGTCAAATCATCCGTGTGTCAAATCAGTGTCAGTACAAATCACAGCAAATCAACAGGACTAGTGCAGCACTCACATAAACGTCAACGGCGTGGTTCGTTCGTTAGCAGCAGAGACGCCATTCTGCCTCGCACCGTTCATTGGCGTCAGAACACTCACCAGCCTGCCGTGTGGCTTTACTAGAGCTCTACAATCAGACCTTATCACCAGGATCAACCACACGGAATCAACCAGTCAACTCAGAGGCCTGAGAACCTACTCACCGCCAGTACATCAACACACAGGCCAGAACAAATCAAATTACATTTCTTGTGTATCCACCAGGTATTTTATGCAATCAGTGTTAATTAATTAAATAAACATTGAATCTATTATTGTTACATACTGAATGCATTTAATTATTTATACTTGTCACCAGGATCCTTAACCTTACTATTTGCATCTGTCACTTGACATGCTACGTGCGAATGCATCGACCTGCTATCGGTCGACAGATTGAACATACTCAAACGATACACGTTCACTGCACAGAGCACTACGTTCATTGCCATTTATTATGTGTTACTCAGGCTGGCTAGGTGCTCACTCTGCGCACTTATCAATTTCTCTTATAGTGCTCTGTCGCATCATATAGTTTTCAGTTGTTAGAGTTCTGAATAATTTTATGTGAACCATTATCAATACATCAAATTCACTTACACTCATTAAACATACAGTGGAAAGAAATAACTGGAGCAACCTACTGAGAAAAAAAATTTGAATTTGTCATAACGAATTTTTTTCTTTTTCAGGGGAGAGGAATGTTGTGCCCCTATTTTTCGCTTGGAATTAAGTAACACTGTATTTACTTAAGTATATAGCAATTTATTAATATTGTGAATTCATAAATTGTTGTTGAATTCTCAACTTTGGAAATTAGGTCGTTGCGCGATCGCCAGGCCGCTCGCTCGTGGGAATGCGCTAACGCAGCAGGATGACCATGTCTAGCAATCAACATTACGATTAAATCGTATATTTGATTCGGCTGCAATTAAGAGAGGATAAACAGAAAACATCTTATCTTTCGGCAAATGCAGCTAATAGCTCCATTTACCGAAGATAGTGTAAATTTTCACATCAACCTGAACGATTGATCCTGGGTCGGACTTACTTATATTATTAAAGTCTTTAACTAGAAGTGAGAATAAACGGTTCCTCGTCAGAAGACTCGAGAGCGTGATTAAAGTTAAAATCTTTATTATATTATATTATATTGTTTTTCTTCTCGTGAAAAATTGAACGGATCTTATTATCCGTTAATTACAATAAACCGTTAATACCTTTTTCGTATAAATACACATGCTTATTCGCGTTCACGCGAGTACCTACTCCTAATTGGCGCACGGTGTCACAAATAACTTTTTAAATATAATATTAATATTAAACGTGTAATTTCATATACAGGGTGTTCGCCGAGAAGGTATACTACTTTGTTTGTTAATAATTTTTGATTAAATGAAAGAGAATGGATCTTATATTGATAAATGTTTTATTTAATGTCGGCAATTATGTATGGAATACAATATCAGATAAATGTCCGCCTCTGTTAGCCTCACAAATGCGAGCCGTTTTGAGCACATTTTTCATTACATTCTCACACATTTCACGCGGTATTTCATTAATTTCATCACGAATATTTTGTTTGAGTTGCTCAAGCGTTTCTGGTTTGTTTGCATAAGCCTTGCTTTTTAGATATCCCCACAAAAAGAAGTCCGGAGCAGTCAAATCAGGCGACCGTGGAGGCCAATCAACATCACCATTTTTTTAAATAACTTGTTGTGGAAAGAGGTCTCGCAGTAATTCCATTGTAATCCTGGCTGTATGCGATGTGGCACCGTCTTGTTGATACCACATGTTAATCAAACCCAAAGCATGCAGTTGTGGCGTTAAAAAGTTTTCAATCATATCACGATATCGCTCCCCATTCACAGTTACCGTTACGCCGTTTTGATTTTCAAAGAAGTAAGGTCCAATGATTCCTCCTGACCAAATTGCACACCAGACTGTCACTTTTAATGGATGTAAAGGTGACTGATGAATAATTTGAGGGTTTTCCATTGCCCAAAACCGACTATTCTGTTTATTCACATATCCATTTGTTTCTCCCAAAAATTTCACGTAACTTTCTCATCGTCACAGTAATCGATGATTGATTCTGATAAAATGTTTTATCAATTAAAACACGTTGGTTTATCGAATATTTTTCCATAATAAATTTGCCACGTGTCTACTTCACGACTGCCAAATATGAACTGTCAAGACTAACGTTTACCAAAATGGCGGCAAAACAAAGTAGTATACCTTCCCGGCGGACACCCTGTACATGTCAGTAGAAGAGGCCCTTTATAGAAAGACAGACAGGGGCATAACCCCCTGGCGCCAGGGCGTGTTTGTACTAGCCCCGCGACCTCCCCGCCCATGCTGCTCTCTCATTAGTGGGTCCTTGGGTGTGGAGGGAGCGTGTCTGTCCCCACCACCCCACTCCCGTTCCTGATTAGGCCCCCACAACTCCCACCACCCCTGATTGGTCCCCAGCAGTCCCCACCCCAGACCACCTATCCCAGTGTTCTGATTTGTGCCACATCGCCGCGCCATCTGACGGATTTTGACCCATACTTCATTGCCGATGCGCCATCTACTATTGGTAATCGCGTTACCGACAGTCGGTAAAAGTACATCGAATGTTGGTAGCCGGTCGAGTAGAAAATGTATCGGCGATCGGTAAAGTAGATCGGTTGTCAACCGTCGGTATGTAGCCAACCGTCGCCAGAGCAATTTTGGGACTTACGGAAGATAAGTAGATTGGCTCTTACGGTAAATAATATTGTGTATCCCATCAACCGGTTAAACGTGTCCGTCGTCGATAACCAAGGCCCCTCCATAGCTTTTAAATTTTTTTTGTTAATTAAAAAATTTATTAATTAAAACTACTATTCATAACAACGGTAAATGAAAACGCTAGTTATTTTTCAGCTTCATAAAAAGCTGTTTTATTTTAACATTTTTGTATAACAAACATGCATTATTCTTGTTCACATTATATAAATAAATCTGCATATAATATCGTTCTGTACACGCTTGTATATACGTGTTTTTATTATTATTTTGCAAAATTATATAAGTAAAGCCGCATATTTTGATCGTTTTTACACACATACTATATACAAACTACAATAATATTGAGAAAGAATAAAAATAATTTACAAAACTGTATACAGAAACGTACGCATTTAAACCCACCCACGTAAATAACAGAGTCCGTGCCGTAATACAAAACCCGTCTGTTCAATAGCTCAAGGTAGCTATAAAGTTTCAGACGGGCCAATACTGTTGTAAATGCAGCTATAATCACACTAGTTAAGGAGCTAGAGGTAATAGCCTCCTCGCGAGATACTCAGTTCAAATATAACAAATCAAACGAAGGTTAAAATTGATATCTAGCTGTTAAACAGCGGAATATGCTCCGGGTCGGGTCTTATATATCGTTTTGGGTTTTTGACCGCGCGGGGGTGAATTCGGGTAGTTGCGCGACATCAAATGAGCCGGATAACGTCACACTTCCCTTAAGAAGCGGTATAGCGTTAAGTCACATGACATCGTATGTTTGCTTACGTTACATTTGTAGTGTTTTCCTGGTATTTCGAGGAGCCTTCACGAGATTCTTACGGGGTCGTTGTGAGGTTCTAATTTTGAGCCTCGTGATCTTTCCCTATACTGAGTTAGGTTCTGTCATGCTGGTCGATACGTAAACGATGAAGAAGGTATAAAAATAATAGTTTATAGAGTTTTGGGGAACCTTGCAAATAAGAAGCTGAACTTGCGTGAACGTAGTTAATCTTTTTATCTGTGGTTTGAATCATACGCGAGCAGCCTGTACAGATTTTCAATGCTCTACAGGCGCTGTACCGTCTATATTTACTGGACATAATGCCCGCGGAGCCCTCAACCTTGTGATAAGCGAGATAAAAAGCACCAAAGAACGATTACAGTCTGTGCAATACACAGGCTGAGAGTCTCTATTGCCGTTTCAATAAGTGGATTTACATCGAGCACATTGATAGCTACAGCGGTGCTCGAGTACTCGATTATGCTTGGAATTACACTGTGTGCAGAGCCCCCGACTACCTAGCGCACCAGCGAGATTTAATACTGGCTGGTAGTGATGAGAGCGTTAGACATAGAGATAAAAGAGTGTATGATTAATTTTACCTATTGCCGAGAGTACGAATTTTGGCCCATAGTACAGAGTCGGAACGCGTTTTTCGAAGGTGAGAAATTCATAAACAAAAATCCCTATACCCTCGTGGACCAAGTACTCCTGAAAGAGCTGAATCTCGCGCACACCGCACCCTCTGGACGGTGTCGTTACCCCTGCATTACGCGTGAGCTCCATCGCTGCTGTATATTGCGCTCCGCGAATCCCGTTCCTAATTTGACACCGTTATCTGTGTAGCCCGCTCGTATGAATTTGACCGCTTTCAGCATGCGCTCTATGTATATTTGTGTGTCATTCGCATTTATGTATATTTGTGTGTCCACTGTCTTTTGACAGATGGAGCAATAAATGCTAGTTTAAAATAACATCTTAGTACTGATTACTAATTTCACCTGCGAATCATTTACAGTCCACTTCTTTCCAACAACTGAATTCTCGAACAGCAACTAATAATATATTTTATCCATATCAATCAGACTATAGAGCGCACTTTAGCACACAGACTGCGTTACTGCGGATATGCGATGATGTCAGGTGGGGGGTTGACGGGAGGGTTGTCTAATTATTTGATTTTATTCGATTTTAGCAAGACTTTTGATACTGTGATTCACCATCATTTGCTCATAAAACTTCATAGTCTGGGCTTCTCTCCCTGTTTTGATGAGGGCGAAGGAAATTCTGGTTTTGAGAAGATTCAATTCAAGGAAATTTGCATGAAAATAAAAAAGAATGGAAGACCTGAGAATTACAGGCACCACGAGGCTCGCGAACCAGTACAACAGCTCCCGAGACAGAAGAGACCGTTTCACGAACTGTACGGTAGTACTCGTAGCTCAGTACGGTAGTACTGTAGTAGCTCCGCACGAATCAACGCGAGTCGTCCGGGCGTAAGTCGGACGTTCCGCGACGCACGTTGAAGAAATCCCGGTAGAAATAAGAGTTCGAAGGGTAACAGGTTAGAAGCGTCCTTGAGAGCAAATCGATACACAAATCAATGCGTTTGATCAGATGCCCGAAATCGAAGTGTCCTTTCTCGATGAACTGCCGCACCAGTGTACTCGAGTCGTCCGGGCGTAAATCGGACGATCCGAGGAACACTAAGAAATTATTAACAGACCGATCGACCGATTGTTAAGACAATACACCAGCCGTGTTCACAATATTGGTGGAAGATTAGAATTTATTTTGGATGACAGAATACAACATACCAGCTCGGTAAGAAAGTAATTCTCTAAAGTCTAGGGATTCATTAACAATAATTGAACCATAACTTTAACAGTAGATTAGGATTATCAAACTAAGTCAATATTCAAGACAGTGGAAAATAGATCTAATAATTAATAATTTAAAGAAATACAGGACCTGATTGGAATTTTAATAGAAACTTAAGCAATTACATTTCTCAGAATATGCGGATTTAAAAATAACACAATCTAAGAAATGCATGTCATTGAGGCGGCGGCAAAGGCAGGATGGACCTACGATGGCGATTGCTAGTCAGAAAACGAATCTCTTAACTCCCCGCTTCACGACTGGGTCGATTTCCGACTTTTCCCTGTCTTCGCTAACACCATAAAATGACGAAGGTTCCCTTGAAATAATGCGTATTTAGAAATGCTCATTCGGTTAATGTTTGAGAATCCGCCTGGTGATGTTATTTGACAGATCTGAAATATATTGAAAATGGTGAGTCTTCACTCACAACAGGGTGAAATAAAACCAGACGCATAGATGGTATTCAGAGCAAGTGGTTTATTTTAACCTTCCACACAAGTATGTAATAATACACTGTAAAACAATTATCTTGATGCGACGCAAAGAACCAAAATACATTGAATTTAGAAAAATATAAAATAATGGAAATAAATGGACCAAAATTTAAAGAATAAGAAAAACGAATTTGATTAATTGAACTTGACTTGATTGTATGAGCTGAGAACCAGCACACAATTATATTAATTGTGTGCTGTGAGTACTGAGAGCGGTGCACGCACTGCAGCCAGTGCTGCGGAGCGTGCAACGCAGTGAGATGTATGAATGCGTAAGGTGGTATTATAATTCACAGCAAGCTCTCTGCAGCTTAATGCAGAGAGGTTGCAGTGAACAAATTAGAGCACTTGCAATTGAAATTGCTTGAGTGCTCTATACGTATGAGACAAGCTACGCAGGCAGCACTGCGTAGCACAATACAAGACATATTGAGGATGCACAAAATGAGCAGTGTATAGCCGCTGTACTCTTCCAGCAGATATTCTGGGGAAAAGTACAGTGAATATAGTACACCTGCATAATTATATTAATTATACCGGCAAATTATGGTGAGAAAAACGTGGCTTGACATGTGCTGCAATGCCGCCAAAAAGTGAGGCCAAAAATGTAGATGTACCGATGAGCGTGCAACTCCTCGTTACCATTGAATTTGCGGTAAATTATAGCAACGTACTCGTACCTGATTTTGAGTCCTGTTGAGAGTGATGAGAGCGTCCAAAGCGAAAAGCCAACGAGAAAATTCCAAGAAAGTGGTGCGCTGTTCCTCGATGTCGTAGCGAAAGTGACTGAATTTTCAATATGGCTGCGGAATATGAAATTAACGTTGAGCGCTGAAGTCAGTTGAGCGAGATAGCCTGTGAGCGAAACCGAAGTCAAGCGAGAGAGACACCCTCTCGCTCGACGCGGCATGCCAGCGAGGCACTACCTCGGTTTCGCGAAGCCTGTCCTCGGCTATCTCCGCTCAACCGAACGCTGCGTGCTTGAGCACAGCAACAGGTCGACGCACGGCGAATATCGATCGCCGTGCGCCAGCTGATTATCCAACAGTTAATTACTGCAAAAATAATAACTTAAGCATCAATTTATATATGATTTAATATATACATTATTTTAACTTAAAATTATTATGAACAGAACTCCGAACAGAATTATTTATCTGAAATGACACAAGAAATAGTAATAATTATTGTAACAAAAAATTAGTGAAGAGGGCTATTATATTGTTTAATTAGTCAAAGACACTGGAATAAGAATTCAAGAATTGAGAATATAAAGGGAAGGAATATTTAATCACTTTGAAGTTAAAGCCATTATACAATACGCAATATTAAAATTTAGAATAAGTTGAAATATTATCGAGGGAACGCATTCTGTATTAGTCATAAAAGGGACGCGAGAAGCGACTCGGGCCTTCAGCGCAGCGTGACCCAAGAACCACTTGACACCTCGCTTCCCGACTTCATCGCTTTCGGTCTCTCTTTACCTCGATGCGTGCTACGGAACGAGAACTGACCCCTCGATATAAAGAATGGTTGAATATATAATATATACAGTAGCGGACAAAAGTTTAAGACGGAGAGGAAAAAAAAAGAAATCGTTTATTTTTTTATGAAAAGAATTGACTCAGTGGATTTTTTTTGTATTAGCTAATTAATCATTAATTCATATATTTATTGCATAAATTCGATCTTGCGCGTAACAACATTAGATACAATAAGCAAAGAAAACATACATTTGTTTGATATCTTCGGGGACAAAAGTTTAAGACTATACGTAAAAAAATATTTTTTGGTAGAAAATATATAGATATTTTCCTCCCTTCAATACTTTGTCCACAGTTCATTATTTTTTATCACATCAGCACAGCTTTGAGGCATTGAATCAATTAATTTTTTGCAGTCGTCCACAGTTGTTTCATTCCACGTTTTTTCAATCAAAGAGTACGAATCGTCAACATTTTTTGGTTTATTTCTTTGAACCCTTCTTTTTATGGTACACCATAAGTTTTCAATTGGATTTAAATCCGGCGACTGCGACGGCCACGGTAATAAAGTGATTTTTTCATCTTGAAAAAAACTTTTCACTACCCGAGCCGTATGCTTTGGGTCATTATCTTGTTGATAAATAAAATTATCACCCATATTTTCGTGTGCATACGGTAACATAGTATTTTTCAATATATCCAAATATTGAAAACGGTCCATGATTCCATTAATTCGGCGTATTGGTCCAGGACCATTGCGAGAAAAACATGCCCACGCCATTACGTTTCCATCTCCATGCTTAACTGTCGGTAAAACACATCGAGGATTTAAATCTTCGCCAATTCGACGTCTTACATACAGTATCCCGTCAGAACAAATTCTGTTGAATTTGGATTCGTCCGAAAATAGCACATTTTGCCAATCCTCACTTGTCCAATGCCGATGAGTCTTAGCAAATTGCAGTCGTAATTTTTGAATTCTTTTTACTGAGCATCGGCTTCTTCCGTGGCTTTCGTGATTTCAAATTGAATTCGTCTAATCGTCTTCGGATAGTTCTTACACTAATTTGTGCATTATTATTACTGGATATTTCAGCTCTGATATTGACTGCTGAACGAAAACGATCTCTCTCGCATAATCGATGAATCCGACGATCCAGCGTTGACGTGGTTTTCCGCGGTCTACCGTTTTTTGGTCGATCAAAATAGTCCCCAGTCTTTACAAACTTGTACCACGCTTGCTTACAAGAAGTTTCTGATCGATTCATTTGAGTTGCAATTGAAGAAAATGTCTCATTTTGCTTCCGTAGAGACACGATTAGTTTTCGTTCAGTTGATAACAAATTACGGGCTTTACCCATACTTTTTTCGTACGTAATTAAACTTAAGACACTGGATGATACACCACAAACTATTTACAGTATTAATATATCAAATTATTGCGTGGATCGACTACGGGTATCTTGTTCGACAGATCGTCTTAAACTAATGTCCGCTGTTTACAGATGGTCGGAAAAAAAAAATTGTACAATCTATATTGTTCACATTTGACGACCAAAACTTCTACATTATGAAGGTCAAACATACACATGTATTGTAAAAAAACAACAAGCCGAAGGAAACCTTAGTACTTGTATGACAGATCTATGAACCAAATTGTAATTCATCGTCTTAAACTTTTGTCCGCTACTGTATATATATTGTAATGGTATTTTCCCATTGTCACTAATTTTTTATCATCTGGGGGGGGGGGGGGAGAATTCGGGTTCGAACACGAAGAAAATTAGTATCGACTTCTTAAGGAGGTATAAGTGGGGTTTATTTAACAATTAGTAAGAAATATTGCGATGTTCGGCTTGTTGGCGCAGTTGAGCGTACAATCAATTTCTGACGTAATTATATGTACGAAGGCTCCTCGCTCTTCTTTATTGTCGACGATAGTAGGCCTTCCACTCATACGCTCTAAGGATAGGCGACGAACTCCACAATTAGGTGGAATCGAGTTCGTCCGTCTCGATATGCAGCCTCCTGGCTGCTGAAATGCGCCTTCTGCTGTGCTTGGAGACTTGTTGCTAGCGCCTGTCAGCTGTCGTGGACGCTGGGTCCGTGCTCGCGTCACCTCACTTTCGGAAAAATTGAGATATTTCGATACCCACGTTATTTTCCGTCCGGGTCTTCTGTCCGTGATGTTTGTTCCGTCTCCGTGGACCTTTCGTGTGTCTTTTTGTGTTGATAGAACCTCCGAGTCGCGAGTGATCAGTTATTTATTCCGTGATGTGGCCCCGACTTATTATGTTCATAATATATCATTTCTTTCATTTATTCAATAATAAGGTGGTGATCCGCGGACACTTGTGATGGTTTGATGCCCTGGATGGTTCCAGTTGGTAGCTCACAAATTGTTTTAACAATTGAGGTAAAATTTGTTGCACCAATATCGAATAATTACTCATAACAAATTTATGGATATTCCATCGAGCGGTGTAGATTTCATAAAGTTTCCTTTAAACACTAGTTAATAAGCGTTTAAGAATATTGCAAAAATAAGTTTGAGATATACGAGGGTCGATCAATAAATAGTGGGCTTGGTAAAGAAAATCGCGTTTTTTTGGACAAAAATCTTTTTACTTCTCAACATAATCTCCTTTTAGCTTGATACACTTATTCCAATGATTTTCCAATTTTTTGATGACCGCCAAATAATACGATTTCGGAAGGTCCTCAAAATAGATCTCTGTTTCGGCGATGAGGTCATCTCTGAAACCAAATCTCTTTCCGCCAAGCCATTTTTTCAGGTTTGGAAACAGAAAGTAGTCGGAGGGGGCCAAATCTGGAGAATACGGTGGATGCGAAAGCAATTCGTATTTAAATTCATGAATTTTGGCCATCAGCTACACGTTCTCTTTTATGGTCGACAGTGAGCAAACGCGGCACCCATCTTGCGGATAACTTTTTCATACCCAACTGATCACTCATGATTGAAATCACTGAGCTATATGATATGCCTGTGGCCTCAGCAATCTCACGCGCTTTCAGTCTCCGATCATTTAACACCATATCGTGGACTTTTTCAATCGTTTCTGGTATGACGACGTCATTTGGACGACCTGGACGTTCATCGTCAACAATGCTCGTACGACCGCGTTTAAATTCAGATGTCCAATATTTAACGGTTGATAACGAAGGTGCAAGGTCCATATAAACTTCGTCTAGCTCCGCTTTAATTTCATTGATCGTTTTCTTTTTCAAAAACAAAAATCATATCACTCCACAATACTCAATTTTTTCCATTTTTTGTAAAAACACAAAAGTTGTTTGTCTTTCGATGGCTGTCAAACGCAAACTAAACATCGTAGCGAGCTGAAACTTTGACAACAGTCATGTGAAGGATGGCGCTACTAAACGTCGCTATCGATTTCTTTCCTCGACCAACAGATGACGCAAGGCCGACTATTTATTGATAGACCCTCGAAATAAACGACAAATAAGGAGGTTGTTTAAGAAAAGTCTTGAAGAATTTGATGCATTTTATCAATAACCACGCATTTGATCTCGAACTAACATGTAAGTGGAAAGAGTATTTAAGTTTAATTCCTTTATAAAATAAATGTGAAACCGACATAGGAAGGAGAGCGACGTTGGGCGATGTTCTTCTCAGGTTCCTCGGCTGAGTCTTCGTAGAGTTGAGATATGACAAGAGATCGCGCTGCGTTCTTGCGTCAGCGCTAAATAATGAAAATAATCTCGACCAAATTACTTGAACAATTAATGCATTAAATCAAATAATACTCGTACTGAACTTGTTTTTGAAGATAACAAATATTCAAAAGAACAAAATTACCTAAATTCATTCTGTAATACAATAATTACTAATTGAACTTTTCTTTTCATACAATAACCAATGGCAAAGCGAAAATTATAAAATAATCTGAAAAGAATATAGCAATAAGATAATTTATAGGAAATTAAATAAAAGCCTAATTAGAATTATTTCGAATAGGAAAAGGTTGGAGAACAATTGTATCACTCTAAGCTACCCAGGGCGAGGTAAAATCAAGCATCAATTCGGCGGGGAGCGGGAATGACGAAGCCAATGCTGAGGCCGCATAGAAGCACCAATAAGCTGTCAATGAATTAGCGCACCAGGCTTAATGGGTTTCGACAGTTCGATTTTTGGGAGGAACATGAAGAAACAGGAGACTAGAAAACGCCAAGAGACGCCTCGGCTGACTCGGCCCCTGCAAGTTCCAAAATTTCTTATGAAAGTTCGCACTCGGAATCAAAACAGGAAAAGATCTGATAGAAGAGGCTTCAATCCGTTGTACCATACCCACAAGGGAACAATCAGCTTTCAGCGGAGCCATTTCCTTGCCGCTGCCCCTCTGACCAGCCTAAGTCTTGGATAAAATGGGCAAAGGAATATATCGTTTTGGGAAAAAAATATTATAGTCCAATTGTTTGTATAGTGGTACGTTGTTCTCCTTGACTCTCTCTATGTTCTTCCCGTCATTGGAAAAATAGCAGTACCAGAATAGGTCTTGTGCCGTAAAAAAAAATATTTTGTCAAACCGGTAGTGGGTAAGTATTCTTTGCTCCCGACTAGCTAATGCCCTTTTTTTTTTGTTCTGTTAGAAAAATTATAGTCGGTTGTTTTAAATGTTACGGCAGGACAAAATACAAATTTGTGCATTAAGTTATTGTCATTTAATTGTTAAATTTGCTGCTACCAAAGTGTATCTGTTTTTGTGCCTCTCAGTAGTGCTTATAACTGCTGGGTATGTACATTTTTGCTCAAGTCAGCAGTTCGCTGATCGGCGCGACGCAACTCGCTTTCGAGACGCGCTGCGCCCCGTTAATCACTCGCTACCCTTTTAAAGGTATAAATGCGTTGTGCCTTCAACACTGTTTATCTACATTGTTCCAGCAGCTCTACTCCGTGCGTCGACCAGGGTGATCGACCACGTTACAAAAAAAAATCCTTTTTGTAATTAATTATTTTATTTTAGTACTCAGCCATTACTTTTATAAATGCTCTAATTTCTAGATGTTCGTGATTTTTGACCGTTTATTACATTGTGATGTTGATTTTGTGTGAACATTCATTTATTTGAAGTTCCTCATCAGACTCCCTCACCAAACTCCATTCCCTGAGCGACGCATTTCGTTTAAAAATGGAGAAATAATCTATTATTCCTACGTTACGTCCCTTTTATAAAATTCAAGACGTAACGTAAATAAGATATTTGGTTTAGAAAAAAAATCGAGTGTCGGTTGTAAATTCTATTTGTACACCAGTGAACCAGTTGTGTTGGGCTATATTTATCACTGAGGCATCGAGAACCATGAATCGATTGACGCAGATTTGAGGAGATTGTGGTAGCACGGAATCAAACAGATTTACTTCGTGGTTGCAATGGCGAACTTGACTCCGAAGCGCGGTGATATGAGGCCACCGACTCGGTTTACACTTTGCATTACTATGCATTTGTATTATAATAATGGATAGAGACACAATGTTATCTCATGGAATTAGCTTAAGGAATGACTGACTAATGTAGCGCGAGGGCGGTAATTGTAAGGAGGATCTCTGTGACGTCATGTTAGGGGGAGAAAATTTGGGAAAAATAAAGATTAGGATGCGAGAGAAAATATTAGAGGCCAGCTGTAACTAGAGACAATTGTGGAAAACCTAAAGGAGTTGCTCAGGCATGGCAGGCAAAGATCATATAATTATGGTGTGGGGGCTGGTAAAACAAGAGTAGAGGAGGCTGGAAATAGAAAACAGATCATAAGAAGGAAAAGACACGAGGAAGTAGGATACTCATCATAGTATCTATTTGTAGGCATGTTGAGTATTTTTATGAAAAACTGAATTGCTCGTTTAACGGCGGGGATTTCAGTGGAGGAAGTACTAGTCTCAACACGAACCATATACCGTGGTGTGCACATTAGTAGTCAGAGAAGTATCTTATATTGGGTCTGGGAAAAAGTTCGTGGTGTTTTTTTTAATAATATTCAACTGGTTTTTGTATAGTATGAAAATGAATTTATTTAAACCAAATATACTCCATTATTATCGAGAATGTTTCGCCATTTTTCGGGTAGAGCAATGACGCCAACGATGAAGAACTTCTGTGGTTTCTGGTTGAAAAACTGAATCAAGTGGTTTTCACAGGCTTCTTTTGAAAGCAGCTTAATTCCACTGAGAGAGTTCTGCAGAGATCGGAATAAGTGATAGTCAGAGGGTGCTATGTCTGGACTATACGGTGGATGCATCAAAACTTCCCAACCAAGCTCTCGCAATTTTTGACCGGTTATCAAAGAAGTGTGTGGTCGGGCGTTGTCATGATGGAAGACAACACCTTTCCTATTAATCAATTCTGGCCGTTTTCTTTCAATTGCTTGGCGTAATCTATCTAGTTGTCCACAGTAGAGTTGAGAATCAATCGTCTGATCAACAGGAAGTAGCTCATGGTGGACGATTCCTTTCCAGTGCCACCGCGCACACAGCATCACCTTTTTGGCCGTCAATCCTGGCTTCGCGAACGCTTATGACGGTTAACCATCCCTTGTCGACTATCTTTGACGCTTCCGATTGTCGTACGTGATCCATTTTTCATCACCGGTTATGGCGTTTCAGAAATGTCTCGATTTCATTGCGTTTCAGCAGCGCATCGTGGATGTTAATTTGGTCTATCATATTTTTCGCGCTCAACTCAAGAGGAACCAACATCGAGCCTCTTTTTGTAGCCAGCTTTGTGTAAATGGTTCAAAACAGTTTTGTGGTCAATGCCTAGCTCCATACCAATATCGACACTGCTGATATTCTTATCTTGCTGGACTTTTTCAAGAATTTCATCAGTTTTTTTTATGATTGAACGACCAGACCGTGACTCATCTGTCACATCAAAATTTCGTCAATCTGTTTGCTTTGATATTGGCGAGATAATACCTTGACAATTTAGGGGATCAATTTCATCTCCTTTTTTGTAGAACATTATTTACGTCAGAATTGCACCATTTCCCCAGCCTGACGCGCTTTATTGAATATATTGGTTAGGTGTCAATGCTATATATCATTTACATGGTATTCCATCAGATCTTAGTCCTTTGCAGGGTTTCATATGTCTAATTGAACTAATCTGATCAGATTGAATTTCATTATCAAAGACGGGGTATCTAACCTAGATTTCAGTCGCCATCAGGACCTCTCGGGGGAGTCGTAGATTTCCATACAAATTCTCCCAAGCTTGTTCCGAGATCAAGCATTTCTTAGCCAGACGCCTTTTGAATAGGGTTATGACTTTCCAAACGTCGCGTTGTCACTGTTCAAAAATCCTCCTGCCATCCCTGACGGAACTCTGGATATTTGTTTTTATAATTTTTGATAGTTTTAGTGAATATTTTATGATAGCTTTTGTACACTTATTCTGATTCTAGAGTTTAAGCTAGTAGAGAGTATTTCTAACTTCGAATTATTACTTTTTTGCTGGTCGACATTCATCATTGAATGGCTTTTTGTACGCTTACTTAATTTCGCCGTTCAAGGGTCTCATAACCATATAAAGGTTATGAGATTTTAATAATGAATCGCATATAATTTTAAGTTCATATCGTTCTAGTGTTCCTCCCAATTGTCTGCATCCCGTCGAAATGCCGTTGCTGTTGGTCAACAAGGCTCGCAACATGGTCCCCGCAGATTATCCATACCATCAAGTGTTAGTGCAATTGGCAGGTGATTTCGCAGTTCCCTATTTAATACCGAAAAGTCTTGGAGAAAGTCTATTGTGGTGTTACTATTTTCGATAAATATGTAGTTTCCATCCTTATCTGAATTTGTTCTGCCGTTGAGGACAAAAGGACCTTTCTCTTCTAGGCATTTTAGCAGTTTTACGCTGTTTTTGTTCATCGAACGTTCCGCCCCCCGCCCCTCGCGCGCCAATTTGTAGCTCTTGTTCTTAGTTCGTCCTTTACTGCGTTTACCTGGTCCAGTACTTCTTTGGTAGCTATGCATTGATTATTCAATTTACCGATGGTATTTGGATTTTTTCGAGTCTGCATAATAACATGATACCCGACTCCTCTCCATGGCCCAACGTAACGGCAGGCGGACTGACCCACTCGGAACACTTCCTAACTGAGCTGATGGGTTTACTGCGCGTTTGTATCATGTCTGTTATTTTTGGATAGATTTGCTAAGCTGTTTTGTCCGATGAAAATGATACTGGCCTGTTTTTTTCCTCTTCCCACTATTGCAATAAAGTCAGTAGTTCCGTCGTGGTGAATAACTCCAGAAATCCTGACCCCAAAAAACAATGGCGTCACCCGTCTTGGTACTTCCTCGGTCACGAATTTGTCAATACAAGTGTTAAAATCTTTTATTTTGTATAATATTAATCACGGATTCAATTATTAGACGCATTATCTAATCTTTTACCAGGAGCGAAACGTAAGCCACCATCCTCATAGCGTTGCCAAACGACCCTCCCCCCAACATCATCCTTCGGTTGCTGCACGTATACGTTGCCAAACCAAAAGCTTCATTCGAGCAGAAATTGAGTACTTTGCGATACGAAAAGTTATTTTTTAACAAACTATTTTACAGATAATAAGAACATTGACTTAAAATAATAATGCCAAAAAGTTATTAATAAATTAGTTTTTTTTTACTGTTCAACACATCTTTAGAAACCCAAATTTTTTGTCATATGAAATTAATCCGTAGATTTATCTTAACGAATCTAAGTAAGAAAAGCATGCTGTAGTTACCGACGCGCCATACCAGTCTACTGTTATGTATGTCCGTATGTGACGACACTGAACGCACGAGTCATCACGCGCGTGGGAGCTAAAAGAGTATCGCGACGGATTGGGCACACGGTGCCGGCACAATGGCGTCATATGCGGACGTACATGACTCCGGTGTGTCATCACGCGGTGTCACATTTCTGTTTCAGATATGACGTTTTAATGAATGTTTTAGTGATTTTGAGATTATTTAAATGTTGAGAAATAGTTGAAAAGTCGCGAATTTTGGATAAGCTTTCGTGATAAATTTATATTACACATAATAAGTTCCAGAGTCATTGAACAAACAGTTTTGTAAGAGCAGCCTCAAAAAACTCTCGATAACGGATTGTTGAGACACGGAATTTTACATTACATTCCATTATATTTCGTGGAGCCATCGAGGAATGCTGACACAGCATGAGGCGACTCACCTGGCGAACGACGATAGGCAAACGTAAAAAATTACAAACAAATGATTTTTGGTAAACGCAGTGAGCAACTGCATTTACAATATTCAGTCTAAAAGTAGATTCAAGATAGATTGGTTGATTTCTCGTCGGAGACTTGAGAACATCGAAACCTTATATATAACACTTGATTTTATGCTTTATGTATTGTAATAAATAACGGAAAGTTACCCTTTGTTTACAATGAATTCTGAGTTATTCGGTTTTCCATAAGCTCACGTGGTTTTAATACATTTACACGCGTTCCATCTCCTTATCGGCAAACGATCCCAATAACAACTTTTTAAATATTATAACGTCGCCCGTTATATTCCAATTACGTATTACCGGCATAACATTTTGGTGGCGACGGTGGGATCTGCCGAAGTGAGTGTGGCACGCAGTTTAAACTAAACAAGTGACATCGAATATCGTAAAGTTTACGGACTGTGAAAATAAAGTGACGTCTAGCACTCGTGCGAAGGTCATCAGTTTATTGCGTAAAAACCCGGTTAATCTGTTACGAAATCGTGCAGTGTACATCCGGTGCAGTTAGACACAATTGTTAAGCTGTTTAACGTCCGGATTGATGAAATACGCCAAAGCGCGGACAGTAACGCACAAGTGTGCAGGCGAGTGCTCGAGTGAGTGAGCTTGCGAGGAAACCGTCGCACAACAGTTGGCGATGCACGGAAGGGCAAAATCAGGAACAACTAATTCAACAAGTCAATGGCGCCGGGAAGGACATCAACGACCAACTGCAGAGGAGAGCTACTCGACGACAAGTCCGCAGTACCCATAGGACAACGCCATGGAAAGGATCGTCTGAAAGACAATCATTCTGTAAGTGGCTGTTACATTTATTACTAATACGTACAGCCTAGTTCATTCCAAAGCCAGTTAGGTCGCCTTCGTTTGGGAAAATTAAAAAAAAAAAGCAAATGTCATTAAAGTAGAGCCGACCGCGTAAGTAGCCACTTGCATGGAAATTGCAACGTGACACCGACACGAAGAGGAAACTCGTTAGATTCCACGTTACCTAGCGAAGGTGTGGACGCCGCGACCGGCCCAGTAGTTGCTATCGGCGACATCGCGTTCAGGACGCGTAGAGCTTTAGGACATCACCATCTCGACAACGGGACGAATTCCCGCCGCTAGACAAGAAGCTTTCGCCGACCGACTGACCGCCCACAGTTTGCGCAATGGCCACCGGAGAGCAAACCCCATTAAACGTCACCAAGGCTATGATAAAGCAAGAAATAGAGAACCTTCGAACTATAGAGCAGCGTCAGTCAGCGGGATCGGAGAACCCAGAACGATCAGCGTGTTGATGTTGAACATGCTCTCCGCCCAGCAGAGGCCTGCAAATAAAAAATGGAAAACAGCAGCCAAAGCAACGCTGCGAATACTCCAGGTAACACACTGCTGGCGCCAGCGCTAACGCCAGCGACTTTAATTTGATCGCACCGTAGACAGTAACAGAGGTACTCACCCTCAAGGCGGACACTGGAGCTCAATGCAGTATAGTTGAAGAAAGCTGCCTAAAACCAGAGACCACGGTGATAAGTAGCGAGATAAAACTGCAAGTGGTAGCAGGAGAAAAATGTACTTCTCCAGGTAGAAATAAGATTGTCCTAGAGACAGCTGCATTGAACGTAGAACACTGGTTCTAAGTAGTGCCATTGGGGATCAACCCAGTTAGTCAGAATGGATTTCATCAAGCTACATAAAGCGGATAACCTGCACGGCGAAATGCTTAAATTGTACGGACACTGCATGCATGTTACTGGACGGCGCGACGAAGATTTCATTGCCGCCTTGCAGTAGCTCTACCTCAAAGGTAGAGCTCAAGCGAGGAATAATAATGGGTGCTTCCGTTACACCGCCACGTGGTACTAGTTGCGCCGTCAGCCTTATCAATACTAGCACACATGTGGTCGAGGTGCAACGCCCCATAGTAACACACGAGCCGCTCGAAATACCTGCTGGATCACGCGGCCGAAGCTGTAGCGAAGGAAGTATACGTCGTAAGAGCCGAGAGGGCGGTCGACCACCTCGCTCGACCAAGAGGGGAGCTCGATTTGGCGAACCTGAATAAGGTAGAGCGCGACACGCTAGAAGAAATAACAAGTGAATACAGGGACGAATTTCACCTGCCTAGGGACAATCTGCTGTCCAATATAGGTACAACACCAGATACCCCTCACGGAAGGGGTACAATTTATAAAGGTACACCTATAAAGATTGCCAGAAACACACAAAAGAAAGGTGGAAAGGCAGACCAACGAAATGCTAGCTGAAGGAGTTATTCAGCCCAGCAGAAGTGAATGTAATGCACCACTGTTGGTCGTAGCCACGAAACCCGATGCTGCCGGACTACGGAAAATGCGAGTCGTGGTCGTTTGTCGAAAATTAAACGAAATGACGATCAGTGACACAAGGGCAATTCGAGTACAATCGAATGCCGTTCGGATTGAAGAATGCACCACCCAACTTCTAACGGTTGATGTACTCCACCTTAACCGGATTACAAAGAGTAAAGTGATATGAATATCTCGACGATACTGTAATCCATGGCAAAACCTTCAAAGAATACAATCACATGCTGCGGGAGGTACTGCGACAACTGAGAGAAGCCAAATTGGCAGTGCAACCTGCCCCACTCTGGGGTGGGGGTGGGAGCAACTTTGAAAATGTAAGAAGGAATCCCCATTTTTTATTGCAGATTCGGATTCTCCATAAAAATTAGTAACTTTTATCTCAAACATTTTTTTTCGATTCGTGATAGATGGCGCAGTAATCGCAAGAAATCTGATTTTTGCGAATATCTCGAGAAATTACACATCGGATCGAAAAAAGAAAAAACACATGTTTAAACAAGCACCCCGATGGTGAGATGCAAGGGGACTCACTTAAAACAAGCACCCCGATGGGAACAAAAAACTACTACGTCCACGTTGTTGTTCCTGGGTAACGCTAAAAGTAGTTGTTAACTTATTGATAAACGAATATACATGCTTTCGATTGCAGCGCCATGTGTGAGAAAATTTAATGTCAACAATAAAGTCAAATCAATGGATTTTGTCATGGACAACCAGGAAAAAAGAGGGTTTTCCAATCACGATTTTGAAGCAACTTTCATTTTCACCACAATGGGGTAGGGATGGGGGAAGGGTGGATCGAGTTTCGTATCGTTGAATAGCTTTTTGAAAAATTACACATGTGTTTTTTCTTTTTTCGATCCGATGAGTAATTTCTCGAGATATTCGCAAAAATCAGGTGTCTTGCGATTACAGCGCCATCTATCACGAATCCAAAAAAAATGGGGGTTCCCATTTACGATTTCAAAGTTGTCCCCATCCCCACACCAGGGGTGGAGGTGAGGGGTCGACTTTGGGATCATTGGATGACCCTTTTCCAGGTGAACAAATTTTATTCAGAACTTTTTTTGATCCCATGCGTAGTCTTCAAAATATTTCATTGTCTTCAGATAAATCGGCCACCCTGTATATATGGGACACGGTTCAAGGTAGTAACCGACCATCAGCTCCTCACGTGTCTGTTCGGAGTAAAAGATCCCGAAGAAAAAGACAGCGAGACTCGCAGCGTGCATGCAAGTTGCTTTGCTGATCCCCAATACCCCGCCGCGAAGCCGTGTGGATAGGGTATGGGAAGCGCATGCACTCAAGACCCGCAAACCAAACGAAAGACAGAGAGCACCGCAAAGAAGGACGGAGACCTCGAAGCACAGCATGGCCTACTCACGAATCAAGGAAGACCGAGGAAAGAGAGTCACGAGGCCAACCGAGGGAGAGTGCAACCCAGCGGCGCAGCAAGCGGTCCACCGCTTGCTGCGCCGCGCGGCAAGTGACCCCGGACAGCTCTGCTCAGCAGTGCTGCGGAATCGAGACACGGAGGGGACTGCGGCCGGCGCGTCCTCAAAGGCCTAAAGGAAGACAGCAGCACAAATGAGACGAGCGACTATACCACTGGCGTAGCCTGCGCTGCTGCCGTAGACCGGCTGAAAATAAAGAAATACTATGATATCCCCGTAGGAGGTAATCACGGTATCAAGCGGACGTTGCAACGGATCCGGACCAAGTATAATTGACCCGGCATGAGAAAGGATCTGGAACGATACATCACGGCATGTGAATCCTGCCAAAAAAATTAATTAAAGAGAAGTGAAACGTCGCCAATGATCCTTACGGATACGCCAACACGTTCGTTCGAAAAGGTGGCGGTAGACATCGTAGGGCCGCGATCAGAAACGTTTGCAGGAAACGCTGCCTTGCCAGTAACCAATTAAGAGGCGTCAACGATAGCCAAAGCCTTAGTAGGAGAAATCATTTGTCAGTACGAAATACCCGAAAAGCTAGTAACCTACCAGGGCACGAACTTCCCCAGTGCGACCTTCAAGGAAATATGCCACCTACTAGGAGCAGAAAATATTCAAACTACGGCATACCTCCCGTAATCAAATTGCGCGCTGGGACGATTGCACAGAACTCGCGCTGATTGTGTGAAAAATATCAAAAACGAGGATCAAGGAAATTGAGACGCATGGTTACCGTACGCAATGTTTACGTACAACACCACACACGGGGACAGGCATGCCCTCTTATACGCTGATGTTCGGACGCAACGCTGACTTACCGATTGCCGTCCGGCAAGAGCCTAGCCGTACATATGCCTATGACGATTACGCTCAAGAACTACGAGAATGGTTGCACGCCACGTGGACCGGCGCATGTGACAATCTCCGCGAAGCAAAGGAGAAATCACAGGTAACTGACAACCGCTGAGCCACCGACAAAGAATACCGCGTGGGCGACCGAGTGCTTTTATACGAGTCTGTACGCCGCGGCTGATCAGCCAAGTTCACCCCTAAACGGAGGACCGTACACCGTCACAGAAAAGCGCTCCCCTGTTAGCAACGTCGTTTAGAAGGGACGAAGAATACAGCTGCTGCATGCTCACCGACTGAAACTGTTTGTCGAGTACTGGGTGCGCCATCTTTTATGTCGGTATGTAAACTTTGAATAACTTTTAAAACAAAACAACCGATTTTTATATATGAGGTATTTTTATTTAATTTGGTCTTTTACAATTTATTTGAACTAGTTTTTGAATACAACATCAATCAAGTGGCCGCCTTTATTGACCAAAGCAAAATGTGCCCTTTTTGCTGCGTTTTCCATCACTTTTTCGAGCATCTCGGGCGGTATAGCGACGATTTCGGCATGAATATTTGCCTTGAGCTCGTTAATGGTCTGAGCCTTGTTGGCGTACACTTTGCTTTTCAAATAACCCCACAAAAAGAAGTCCGGAGGGGTCAAATCTGGAGATCTGGGTGGCCAGTCAATCTCGCCATTTTTTGACATCACACGTCCAGGGAATTTTCGTTGCAGAAACTGCATTGTTTGATTTACAGTGTGGCATGGCGCACCGTCTTGTTGAAACCAGTAACCGTCCAGACCTTTTTCACACATTTGTGGGCAGACATAATAAGCCAACATCCACTGATATCGATTCCCACGACTGTTTCGCCTTCACTGAAGAAAAAAGGTCCAATGATGGTTTTGGCGAAAACGCCAGCACAAACAGTCACTTGTTGGTCATGTAATGGTGTTTCATGGACCTCATGTAGATTCTCTATTCCCCAAATGCGGCAATTTTGCTTGTTAACAGCGCCAGAGAGTGTAAAATGGGCCTCATCGGTTATCAAAATTTGCTTCCAAAAATCAGGTTCAGTGTCAACCAAATTCGAGCGACTGTTTGGCCGTATTCAAAGCGACGTAGACGGTCTTTTGGCAATATTCTTTGAGTCAATTGCACTTTATACGGAAACAAATGCAAATCATCCTTCAAAATGCGCCGCAAAGTGGTTCCACTGACGCCAAAATGCTGAGCGCGGTGACGATACGACACATGGGGTTCTCGGCAACACACTCTCTCTCTCTTAATGCTTCAACCAGTTCATTGGAACGTCTTGGGCATTGATGAACGGCACGTGAATGATCTCCCACTGTTCCGTGCTCAACAAAATTTGACACCAAACGACGAATAATGTTGTCAGACGGTGCCTGTTGGCCACGATATTTTCGACGATATGCATGTTGAGTTGACATAACTGAACGAATATTTTCAATGTACAGCGTAACTATTTCGGCGCGTTGTTTCGGTGTGAAGCGACTCATGGTTAAAATTGTACTGAATTAACGTTTCAAAAACATGTCTACTCATGTCAATCGGTTGATAAATTTCAAAGTTACTCAATGTTTACATACCGACGTAAAAGATGGCGCACCCTGTAAACTAGATAAAATAATAATAAAATATATAAAAAAGATCACCATTAAAAATAAATGTGGGCAAGGAGCTCCGCAGAGCGCAAGGTTAGGAAATTCAATGAAAAGTGCCAGTTAGATTAAATTTTTTAAAAATGGAGGTTTTTATTTTGACTTTTTCCCTTTATGGAAAAAAAACAGGAGAGTCACACCCGATACTCCCAATGCTCGGCTAGGCAGCCCCCCACCCGATTTCTGTCCCAGGAGTCGGGGTTCTCCAGGAGGTAGCGAATTCCTACGCAATCTGGGTCAGTGGGGCGGCTTCTCCCCAGAAATTGGGCACCCAGAGCCACGCCAGGATATCTGCGTGTGCGGCCCTCTCAAATCGGACTCGCTAAATGAATAAATAAATAAATAAATAAATAAATAAATAAATAAATAAATACACGGTTAGCAATACAATATATATATACAATGCCCCTGGAGGCTGCGCTTACTCGAATATAATTCCAGTCTATGGGCAATCGGGGAGGAACAGCATGTCCATAGATATAGTACATCGTAATCAATGTTAAAATAAACGATCGGATGGTGAAACATTTGGTTTGAGAGTAAACTTAGAGGCTCCATCGGAAGCTACCAGGCTAGACTAATTAATAGAGGGGGAATTAGCTAACTAAGCGTTCTGGAGGCGGTACAAATCTGTACACACACCCCTTGCCGTCGCAGGATGACCGTAGGAACGCTTGGCGTAATCGAAGCACCACAACACCGATGCGATTACGAGATGGGTACCTTCGCAGGCAACCACGACATTTATTACGAAGAGGTTGGATCCCTCTCAGAAGCGAGGTCAAACTGGCAGCTAGCCATAAAAATGGACCTCACGGCGTAAAAGGGCATAGGGTTGCAGAGTAAAAAATCCCATGGAAAAGCGGCATCTCTTAACGCAATATCTTATAATTACAAGCTGGTAGCCGCACATAGAATCGTCAATGCTGCTCAACCACAGCGAGATTACGAAGTGATCACCTTCTCCAGCAGCCCGGGAATATGCTATGAGGAAATAGGGAGCCTCACGGTAACCCGATTGACGTCGCGGTTGGCTGTCAGAATAAACATCATCACGCTAATGGTCCAAGAAGCACACGTTAGCAAAAATCTGCAACGCCTGTTAGAGCTATGCGACAAGGACCCCCACGGCGACGACCTCTGCCCGTCATCGCCGACTCGGTATCGTGTATGAGAAGGAAAATAAAAGCAGGAGTAGTGACCATATACGACCTCCTAGGAACGCGCCCTATAAGAGAGCGCCGATGACTAGTGGATGGTCTGGGATCAATCATCGAAGCGATCACCGGTAATATGGACGCTGCCGACGCTCAAGAACTTTACGAGCAAATCTCTAGGCTAAAAGCTTCACATCAGATGCTACAGGAAGGGCTGAAAAATCAAATACGAGTGGTAAAGACCACCCTGAGCATGTTCAACGAAAGCGTGCACCTTGTACAGGCGAATGAACAGGCTCTGCTGGCCCGAATAGCGCATCAAACAGACACTCAACGACGACTCATACGAAGTAGGAAAGCGCCAACACTTACAATTAGATGAAAATCTAAACGCCATAAGTATAGCAGTAGAGGCACTGCTCAGCAACGTACAGGAGCTAGTGTGGTTGATAAACGATTTCGCGAACGTCAAAGCGAGTGGAATGGCCCTGACACCGAGATTGCTCACACGCCACCTCACCGACGCACTATCACACCTGCCGCTATATACGCGAAAATCGACACGTGTGACGGCGAACACTATGCAAAATGAGTTATACATCTACCTCACACCCTCATCGTCACAATGCACCAACCGGGACGATGGATATACGTTGGACCAACCCCAGAACCCATGGTAGGTGTATGTATAGTAACCGCCCGAGATTTTAGCGTCAAGACCATAGGGTGAACATCGCAAATCATCCAAGAAAATTATCTCTCGCCATTCGATCTAAAATGAACAGAGATAGAGGTCCAGGTACCCCCATTGCGGAACGTCGAGAAGAAAATCCAGTTGTTAAGCGTGCTGTGAGATCCAGAGCTTTGAAAGCTCGGTTCAGAGTCAACCAAATAAAAAGTAACATCGACACTGAAGGGAATAAGTACCAGCATATCTACAACCTGAGTTTTTACTCACTGGGTGCCGTAGCACCGATGGCCCTAGTCGGTTTCGCTATGTTTAAATGTTACAGATACCGGCAAAACCGGCCACCAGCAAGGACGAGCGATGCTCTCCGTCGCTCGATCGCCACCGAGCCACCAAGGAATGCGAACACAGCATGTGGCGACTCGCCTGGCGAACGACGATAGGCTGTCTCTCTCGCTTGACTTCAGCGTCTCACAACGACGCGTTTGTACTACTCAGGCATCTTGCAAGATTTCGACACTTCTCGTGAAAATCGCTTGGACAGCTCGAACACTCTGCTCTCACCTCGGATAATTTTCACCGATTTTTCAGGATCTACTCAACGTATTCGTGCTCAATAGGACTCAAAACACGGTAAGAGTGCACCGTTACGATTTACATAAATTCAATGACGGTGAGGTGGGGAAATCTCATTGTGCATCCTCATAAGTCTCATCTCGTGACGTGCTCTGCGGCGCGGGCTGCACCATGTTTCACCTCAAAAACTACAGCACGCAATTAATATAATTGTATGTGCTTCCCACTTAAATTCACTTAGAGATTATTGGTACTATCATGTCTCATTTGTGCATTGAGTGAAAATTCATCCTTTTTCGATATCTTTCAGATTCAATCCACCAACACCACAGGAATTCTCAACAGATCCCAATAACAACTTTTCAAATATTATACCGTCGACCGTAATATTCCAATTACGCGTTAACGGCATAAGATTTTTTTAATTACTACAAAATTCTGTGAAAAACCATGTGTATTTTTTATTTAAAAAATTGAACTTTTTACAAGCTCCTGACTGCAAAAAAACTATAATATAGAGTACTTTAGCTTTAACAAGTTTTCATATGAAAATAGATCGAAAGAGAATGAAATCACTTCCAATGCAATTTTAGTTAACTTCATATTTAAATTACAATAATTCATATACCGCTGTTACTACAGGCGGAAGACGTCTTCTTTTACGTTAGAAAACGTCCATATCGTATGTCTCTTGACTGTACTGATAGCAGTACATTAATTATTGTAATAAAAATATGAAGTTTTTTTAGATTTATTTTCATATGAAAAGTTTTTAAAGCTAAAGTCTTATTGATTGAAGTTTTGTGCATTCGGGAGTTTAAAAGATTTTTTATATTTTTTTAATTTCATACTTTTTAAAGCTAGTTCAATATGACTTTCTACAGCATTTTTATAATTGCTACCTATTTTTAGTTACATTTTTTAAAACTAAAACAGCTAAATAATTTTTCAATAACTGCATTTTATTTAATCGTATAATAAATGTTGCCCTTTTGCATTTAGAATAAAAGCAACAAAGGAAATTAGAAAAGTATAAAGTGATTGTTACGTCCTGCGGGTTCTTCTTTCTTCCTTTATTGTCTCGTAGGTACGAGCCGTTCACGCTGAGCAAGCGAGGCAGTCGAAGTAGTTATCCCTTTCACCTGAGTCACCCCCGCCCCCTCCACGATCCTCTTTTGCGGCGGGCGGCGCCTAACTAGCATTAGTCATAATAGAAATAGTTTACGAGTACCTCTGCATCCGTCCTTTTCCGCGAACTCCCTAATCGTGACACTCGGCATAGAGTATAGCTTCAAAGGGAAAACTCGTTAACGGGGTTAGTTATAGAACTAGACCAGTGACTCACGTCCTCTAGAAGGAGAACCACCTTCGACGAAGGTGGATAAGTTGAGTCATGCAAACCTAAAGGGGAAGATCAGCCTTTGGGGAAGGGGATTCGAAAACTAGAATAGCTTTTCACCCTAATTCACGAGTTTTCCTAATTAATTAGCAATGGAGAATGACGCTTGGTAGAACTCCTTCAAAGAAAACTGAAGGCGATAAAGTAGCGCCAGTAGTCGATTCTTGCATTAGCTCAGCACAGACTCCCCCATTAAATTCCAACGCGGGAGAATCATCATCTAGCACAAACACTAGCCAAGTTAGAGTACTAACCGAGTCAAGTCCCTCTGGACAAACAAATCAAGTTGATAATATAATCCAACAAATTAATAATATTGAAGTCATGAATCCAGTAATTGAGCCACGTCAAGCCGCAGCTGTTGTACCGGTATCAATTAAATACACTCTTGAAGCGGTACTCATATTTTACGGGTACAATATTCCTTTGTCGCACTTTCTGTAAGGGTGCCAAGAGGCGGAGCAAATGATGCCTCATGATGCTCAACATAGTCATGCACTAATTTTGCGGAATAAACTTAGAGGAGAAGCTCGGCGGGCGATACATGGCGCAAAATTCACCACCATTACGAAATTCACCGATTTCTTGAAATCACTGTATGCCCCAGCAAAGTCCATATATCAATTACAAGGCGAATTAGGAAGGATAATCCAAAGAGATAATGAAGGCACGTTGTCATATGCAAATCGTGCCAAGGATCTTGGAAATAAAATTTTCGAAATTCATCAATCAAACCAACAAGCAGGGTTAAGCGAAGATGAAAAAGTGAGACTAGATCTCGAATTGGTGGATTGCTGTATTCGTGGTTTAAGACCTGAAATAGAAAATAAAATAGGATGCGATCAAAATTTCGAAAACACGATGAAAAATGCTATTGAAATCGAACGCCAATTACATGCAAGAAAAAACCTATGGAATAACCGGAATTTTATAAATAACGACTATACCGAATTACGTAACTACGGAAAGGAAAAAATTCATGCTGTAAACACACAGCCTCAAATATGTCAAATCTGTAACAAACCGGGTCACATAGCCGACCGGTGTTTCCAACGATTCAACCGAAACAACTCATTTATCAAGTCGTACGGAACCAATGGATTTTCAGAAAATTACGACTCTAGGCCGCGGCAACGGTACCAAAATCAACGATACCAACATCCTCAAGACGATTATCCAAACAATTTCCAAAATCATGATTCACGACGTAATTATTCTGCGCGGAATGAAGTACCCACCTGTCGCTATTATAAAGCTATTATAAAATTGATGATATTAGTTAACATACACTATTTACATATTAGGTGCGCAACTAAGTTCCCGCTGTTTTTTTTTTTTTTTTTATGAAAATGCAACTTTATTGTGAAAAAATGTTTACAAATGAATCATTCAAAATATTGACCATCGCTAGCGACAACTTTTTCCCATCTTTCTGGCAGAGTTCGAATACCGTCACGGTAGAAGTGTTCGTCTTTTGAGGCTATCCACGAATCAAGCCATTTTGAGATGTCTTCATATGAGCTGAACTGCTGATTAGCCAGACCATGTGCCATCGAACGGCACAAGTAATAATCGGGCGGCGCAATATCTGGGGAATATGGCGGGTGGGGTAGGACTTCCAATTTGAGCGTTTCTAAGTAGGTTTTAACGGGTTTGGCAACGTGAGGCCGAGCGTTGTCATGCTGTAGAATCACTTTTTCGTGCCTCTGCTCGTATTGTGGCCGCTTTTCGCGCAGTGCTCGGCTCAATCGCATCAATTGAGTTCAATACCGTTCTCCAGTGATGGTGTCGTTCGGTTTAAACAGCTCATAATAAATAACACCGCCCTGGTCCCACCAAATACACAGCAAAATGTACGCAGCGTGAATATTCGGCCGAGCTGACGACGTAGAAGCATGACCGGGCAGTCCCCATGATTTTGTTCTGTTTGGGTTGCTGTAATGAATCCTTTTTTCATCACCCGTAACGATTCGATGAAGAAAACCCTTTCGTTTTTGCCGCTGGAGCAGTTGTTCACAGGCGAAAAAACGACGCTCAACGTCTCTTGGCTTCAAATCATAAGGAACCCAAGTTCCTTGTTTTTGAATCATTCCCAACGCATGCAATCGCTTGGAAATGGCTTGGCGGGTAACTCTTAATGCTGAAACAAGCTTTTTTTGCCTTTGGCACGGATCCTCATCGAGCAATGCCTCCAATTTTGCGTCTTCGAAGGTTTTTGGCCTTCCTTCACGCGAACGGTCGTCAACATCAAAATCACCGTCTTTGAAGCGACGGAACCAATCACGGCATGTTGTTTCACTTAGAGCAGCATCTCCGTAAACTTTTTGGAGTTCTCGATGCGCTTCAGCCGCCGTTTTCTTCGAATGAAAGAAGAAAAGCAACACTTCCCGCAAATGACGATTATTTGGCACAAAATCAGACATTTTCACACAACCAAAAGTATATGACGCAAAAAGAAAATCACTAATGTGTCAAAGCTGTTTGTTTATCATATGTCTAAGCTTGGTTCATAACGTTTTGGTTATGTCCCAATCGACCAGCACTTACTATTGGAGCCATCTCTTGAAAAACAGCGGGAACTTAGTTGCGCACCTAATGTAAAGGGTGGTTAAATTGTAAGGGCCGATGTTGAATGTGAACCACACCTAAACGTCAAGTTTTTTTCTGCATTTCATTTGACATTTCTCAATTTCAGACTAACTCAATTTGAACCATGGAAAGATACACAATCGAACAACGCGTTAAAGTTATTCAGGCTTATTATGAAAATGGGCGTTCAAATCAAAATGCATATCGTGCACTTCGTGATTTTTTCGGTCAATTTAATCGTCCAAATGTGCGTACAATCGGAAAAATCGTGCAAAAATTTGAGCAAACCGGGTCTGTAGGAGATATTAAAACACCAGTGCATGCTCGTGCAGCTCGTACTGCAGAAAATATTGCTGCTGTTCGCGATAGTATGGCTGAAGAGCCGTCCACCTCAACTCGTCGTCGTGCCCAACAATTGCACCTCTCACGCTCGTCGTTGATGAACATTTCGCATAATGACTTGCATTTACACGCTTATAAGGTGCAATTGACTCAAGAACTAAAGCCTCTTGACCATTCCAAACGTCGTCAATGGTCAGAATGGTGGCAAGAAATGGCAACAGTGGATGATCAATTTTCGAAGAAAATCATCTTCAGTGATGAGGCACATTTTCACCTCAGTGGATTCGTCAATAAGCAGAATTGCTGCATTTGGGCGAATCATAATCTAAGAGTGATTATCGAAAAACCAATGCACCCACAAAGAGTGACTGTTTGGTGCGGTTTATGGGCTGGCGGCATCATCGGGCCGTATTTTTTCCAAAATGAGGCCGGTCAGGCAGTTACTGTGAATGGTGTTCGCTATCGTGAGATGATAACGAACTTTTTATGGCCCGAATTGGAAGATACGGATGTGGGCGATATGTGGTTTCAACAGGACGGTGCCACTTGCCACACAGCTAACGAAACAATGGCTCTTTTGCGCGACAAATTCAATGGCCGTGTTATCTCACGTGGTGGCGATGTCAATTGGCCGCCAAGATCATGTGATTTGACACCGTTGGACTTCTTTCTTTGGGGTTATTTGAAAGAAAAGGTGTACGTCGATAAGCCAGTAACAATTCAAGAGCTAAAGGATGAGATAATTCGGCACATTAACGGCATAGAACCTCAATAAGGCCTAAGCGTCATCGAAAATTTGGACCATCGGATGGAGGTGTGCCGCCGAGGTCGCGGCGGCCATTTGGCCGATATTTTGTTCCATACATAATTGAACCATACCATATTATCATAATAAAAAGAATTGACAATAATTTCCTAAATAATTTGTGTTTTATTCAAAATCAACATCGGCCCTTAAAATTTAACCACCCTTTATAAATAGTATAATATATTATATATAATATATAAATATAATAATCTATATATATAAAAAGAAAAGTCCTGACTGACTAACTGACTGACTGACTGACTGACTCACTCACTCACTCATCAACGCCCAGCCCAAACCCCAGGGCCTAGAAACTCGAAATTCTAGGGATATGTTCCCTTCATGTCGTAGGCGCTCACTAAGAAAGGAATTTTCGAAATTCCACCCCTACGGGGGTGTAAAAGGGTTAAATATGTTTTTACGTATTTCTCAATATCTCTTAGGCACGATGAGATATCGCCTTGGTTTTCGCTTGCAAATGTTACTCATACAAATGTTAAAAAACCAATTTCAGGATTTTTCGAAATTCCACCCCTAAGGGGGTGTAAAAGGGTTAAATATGTTTTTACGTATTTCTCAATATCTCTTAGGCACGATGAGATATCGCCTTGGTTTTCGCTTGCAAATGTTACTCATACAAATGTTAAAAAACCAATTTCAGGATTTTTAGAAATTCCACCCCTAAGGGGGTGTAAAAGGGTTAAATATGTTTTTATGTATTTCTCAATATCTCTTAGGCACGATGAGATATCGCCTTGGTTTTTGCTTACAAATGTTACTCATACAAATGTTAAAAAACTAATTTCAGGATTTTTAGAAATTCCACCCCTAAGGGGGTGTAAAAGGGTTAAATGATTTTTACGTATTTCTCTTAGGCACAATGAGATATCGCCTTGGTTTTTGCTTGCAAATGTTACTCATACAAATGTTTAGAAACCGATTTTAGGATTTTTAGAAATTCCACCCCTAAGGGGGTGTAAAAGGGTTAAATATGTTTTTACGTATTTCTCAATATCTCTTAGGCACGATGAGATATCGCCTTGGTTTTCGCTTGCAAATGTTACTCATACAAATGTTAAAAAACCAATTTCAGGATTTTTCGAAATTCCACCCCTAAGGGGGTGTAAAAGGGTTAAATATGTTTTTACGTATTTCTCAATATCTCTTAGGCACGATGAGATATCGCCTTGGTTTTCGCTTGCAAATGTTACTCATACAAATGTTAAAAAACCAATTTCAGGATTTTTAGAAATTCCACCCCTAAGGGGGTGTAAAAGGGTTAAATATGTTTTTATGTATTTCTCAATATCTCTTAGGCACGATGAGATATCGCCTTGGTTTTTGCTTACAAATGTTACTCATACAAATGTTAAAAAACTAATTTCAGGATTTTTAGAAATTCCACCCCTAAGGGGGTGTAAAAGGGTTAAATGATTTTTACGTATTTCTCTTAGGCACAATGAGATATCGCCTTGGTTTTTGCTTGCAAATGTTACTCATACAAATGTTTAGAAACCGATTTTAGGATTTTTAGAAATTCCACCCCTAAGGGGGTGTAAAAGGGTTAAATATGTTTTTACGTATTTCTCAATATCTCTTAGGCACGATGAGATATCGCCTTGGTATTTGCTTGCAAATGTTACTCATACAAATGTTTAAAAACGGATTTCAGGAATTTTAGAAATTCCACCCCTAAGGGGGTGTAAAAGGGTTAAATATGTTTTTATGTATTTCTCAATATCTCTTAGGCACGATGAGATATCGCCTTGGTTTTTGCTTACAAATGTTACTCATACAAATGTTAAAAAAATGATTTCAGGATTTTTAGAAATTCCACCCCTAAGGGGGTGTAAAAGGGTTAAATATTTTTTTACGTATTTCTCAATATCTCTTAGGCACGATGAGATATCGCCTTGGTATTTGCTTGCAAATGTTACTCATACAAATGTTTAAAAACCAATTTCAGGATTTTTATAAATTCCACCCCTAAGGGGGTATAAAAGGGTTAAGTATGTTTTTACGTATTTCTCAATATCTCTTAGGCACGATGAGATATCGCCTTGGTATTTGCTTGCAAATGTTACTCATACAAATGTTTAAAAACCAATTTCAGGATTTTTAGAAATTCCACCCCTAAGGGGGTGTAAAAGGGTAAAATATGTTTTTACGTATTTCTCAATATCTCTTAGGCACGATGAGATATCGCCTTGGTTTCTGCTTGCAAATGTTACTCATACAAATGTTCAAAACCAAATTTCAGGATTTTTAGAAATTTCACCCCTAAGGGGGTGTAAAAGGGATAAATATGTTTTTACGTATTTCTCTTAGGCACGATGAGATATCACCTTGGTTTTTGCTTGCAAATGTTACTCATACAAATGTTTAAAAACCAATTTCAGGATTTCCGAAAATTCCACCTTTAAGGGGGTGTAAAAGGGTTAAATATGTTTTTACGTATTTCTCAATATCTATTAGGCACGATGAGATATCGCCTTGATTCTTACTTGCAAATGTTACTCATACAAATGTTTAAAAACAGATTTTAGGATTTTTAGAAATTCAACCCCTAAGGGGGTGTAAAAGGGAGAAATATGTTTTTACGTATTTCTCAATATCTCTTAGGCACGATGAGATATCGCCTTGGTTTTTGTTTGCAAATGTTACTCATACAAATGTTTAAAAACGAATTTCAGGATTTTTAGAAAAACCACCCCTCAGGGGGTGTAAAAGGGTTAGAAACTGTAGAAAGTGTTTTAACGGTTTTTTTTAATTCTATCCCTAAGAGAGTGTACAGGGTTGTTTTTTGCATATTTCTCAATTTTCCTTGCAAAGGTTACCAATACAAATTTGCGTTTTCTCAAATTCTGACAAGCATGATAAGATTCTGAGTTTATTTTCGCTTACGAATGTTGTTTACTCTTTTACTGCAAAATATAATTCAGTATTTTGTCCTAAATAGCCCTTAAAAAGCCAAATTCAGATTCGGTAGAAAAATTAAAAAATTAAATAAATACCATGTCCAGCTCAAACCTCTGGTGCTAGAATCTTGGTTTTTGCTTACGAAGGTTGTTCATGTTTATAATTAGAGTATCTATATATATATAAAGAAAAGTCCTGACTGACTCACTGACTCACTGACGCACTTATCAACGTCCAGCCCAAACCCCTGGGCCTAGAAACTTGAAATTCTAGGGATATATTCCCGTCGTGTCGTAGACGCTCACTAAGAAGGGATTTTTTAGAGATTCCCCTCCTAAGCGGAAATCAAGGGTTAAATATGTTGTTTTTCGTTTTTTCAATTTTTCTTAACCCCGATGAGATACTGCATTAGTTTTTACTCACGAAGGTTGTTTACGCTTATACTGCAAAGCTCAATTCAGCATTTTGCCCTAATCGGCCCTAAAGGGTCAAATCCAGATGAAGTTGAAAAATAAAAAAATCAAATAAATATGCATAAGACTGTATCTATATATATAAAGAAGAAAAACAAGAGATCTAACAGTCATTATATGACTCTTCATTTCGTAGAAATGGGCTTAAGGCGCACTATTGCCGAAATGCTGTCGTCTTCGATGAATATTTTATTTATTAACAAGTGTGTGACATCTCGATTTCGAGTGTATCGAATCGACAGAAGTCTCTTTTTCACGGTGATATGTTTTGTCCGTTGTGGCTACATTCGTGTCGACAGCATTAATCTGTCAAACGGCAATTGCTGACCAAACGAGCAACAGAGCGTACGAGCAAAAGAGCGAGTAAGCGAGCGAAATAATCATTCTAAAGAAAATAGTGCTTCCAGGGGATATATTTGAAGAGAAGTTATTGTATCAAAGTAAAAGATTAAATAATATTTTTGTGTGCTGACGACGATGATGGAGACGATGACAAAAAAGACGACGCTGACCATAGACAGCAAACCAAAATGATACAGACATGTAGTAGTAGCGCAGAAGCAGTTTAATAAAATTCAAAATTTTCCCCTAAAAAAAGATTCTTCAAAAATATTCACGCGAATCAACTGATTTCAACTAAACCTTACACAAATATTGTTGAAGACCAAAGGAAGGCGACTGTATATATCGTACCCCTGAAAACCACCCCCTTCATCCCCTAAAAAAAAATTCTTAAAAAAATCTACACGCCTTCACCGATTACAACCAAACCAAGCACAAATATTGCTAAGAGCCTAAGGAAGGTCACTGAATATATCTCACCCCTGAAAACCACCCCCTCCATCCTCTAAAGAAAAATTCTTAATAAAATCCACACGCCTTCACCGATTACAACTGAACCAAGCACAAATATTGTTAAGAGCCTAAGGAAAGTCACTGGATATATCTCACCCCTAAACCCCACCCTCTTCAACGTCAGATATTTGAGAGTGAGACGCGCGAGAGAGAGAGAGTAACGCGAGAGACACCAAGAACGTGAGAAACGCAAGAGACGCGAGAGGGAGACGGAAGAGATGCGAGGGAAATCTATCTACATAAAAAGATAAGTCCTGACTGACTCACTGACTCACTGACTATAAGTTTTGTCTTTTCTCTTTATTGTTTTTTAGTATGGCAATTGAATTTTTATATATTAATGGGGAGATGGTGCCTCACACTATTGTCCCCATCACGGGAGACGGAGCTTGCCTGTTCCGGTCCCTCTCATATCTTATATATTATAATCAGTTAATGGCTAGGGAGGTGCGTCAGCTAATCGTCAGGCACGTGGTGGACATCTGGGAGGAGTTCTCCATCATGTCCCACACCAGCGAGGGGGATAACTACACCAGCTTTGCTGAGTACCTCGCTCACATGTCCCGACCCTTTACTTATGGTGGTTTATGCGAACTTGTGGCGGCTGGCCAATTGTTCGAGTTTGTCTTCGAAGTTTACCGCAATGGCGAGCTGTATGCGAGTGTCGGTGCTGAAGGTCATCCCGTGAGGAGGTTACGTTTTTCGCAGGACCTTTCTAGGGGCCATTTCGATGCGTACCTGCCACGTGAACCTAAAGAAGTATTTATCTTACTACCTCTTTCCCAGCTCGACCCCTATTTACATTTCTCATAGCCTTTACCTCTTTCCCAGCTTTTCCAGCTCGACTCCTATTCAGACTTCTCACAGCCATCACCTCTTCCTGTCCTCAAGAAGGCTCCTGGCAAACGTCGTGCTAGATATTCCGATGTTAAAAGGAGGAAGCAACTTAAGGATGCGGCAAGGAAATATGCTCAGAATAATCCTGCGGTGAACCGTGATGCGGTGGCCAGGTACCAGCAAGATCACCCTGAAGTGCACAGAGCGGCGGAATTTCGATATGAGCAAAGCAATCCTGGAAGACGAGTAGAAAGGCGAGCACTTCCATGGAAAGTCAAGGCTCACTCAGGCATGGCATATGATCCTGACGTGGCTTATGAGGCAGACAGCACTGTAGATCTGGGTACTATATGCCACAAATGTATATATTGCAATGCTTTGAAGTGGAAGGAAGAGCCCCGCGGCATGTGCTACAGCGCTGGCAAGGTGCAGCTTCCGCCCTTCGAACCTCTGCCCGAGCCTCTTTACACCCTGGTAATGGATATCCACCCTGAGCACGTCCACTTCATGGACCATATTCGGAAGTATAATGGCTGCTTCAACATGACATCATTTGGGGCTAAACAGGTTCTGCGAGATGGCTTCATACCAACTTTTAAAGTTCAGGGGCAGGTGTATCATTTGATAGGAAGTCTGCTGCCAACACCTCAACAGAAAGCCCAATTTCTGCAAATTTATTTTGTGGGCGACGACGAAAGGGAAGTACGCTTGAGGTGCAGCAAATTTTCTGACGTCAAACAGGGGTTGGTCAAACAACTGCAGAGGATGCTACACGACATCAAGCTATATAAAGGATCTGAAGACTGCCATGGACAAGGTAGCTCCAACCTGCGAGAAGTTCGAAGTCGTTATCCATGCAGATAAAAAGCCAGCTGTCGCTCATGGAGGTTGCTTCAATGCACCAACAGCAAATGAGGTAGCTCTGGTGATTGTTGGTCAGCAATTCGAGCATCGAGACATTGTGCTGCAGAGCCATAACAACATATTGCAGCGCATTAGTGAAATTCATCGGTCATACGACGCCTTGCAGTATCCGCTTCTGTTTTGCCGTGGCGAGGATGGGTACTCTATTGCCTTGCCTTAGCGCGATTCTAAGACCAAGTTGCTCCTCAATAAGACAGTCTCCGCAGCGAGGTTTTACTCTTATCGTATTATGGTCAGGCAAGGGGAGGTCAACCATATTTTGTACTTCCGCTCCCTTTTCAGTCAATTTTTGGTTGACATGTATGCCAAAATAGAGACTGAGAGGTTGAATTACATCAGGAACAATCAGGCGCAGCTGAGGGCAGAAAGCTATATTCACCTAAAGGACGCTGTGAGTAGACAGGATGCTGACGCTGCTCAGCTGGGTCAAATGGTGGTCCTTCCTTCATCATTCACTGGGGGACCTCGCTATATGTATGAGCGGACTCAAGACGCCATGACATATGTTCGCCATTACGGTCGTCCTGATCTGTTCATCACTTTCACTTGTAATCCCAGGTGGAAGGATATCACAAATGTACTGCTGCCTGGGCAAAAGTCTCACGATCGTCATGACATCATAGCCAGGGTATTCCATCTCAAGGTGAAGAAGATGATATCTCTTTTGAACAAGGGCAGTCTGTTTGGTAGAGTACGGTGTTTTATGTACTCTGTCGAGTGGCAAAAGCGGGGTCTGCCTCATATTCACATATTGCTGTGGCTAGAGCAACGCATCTTCTCTGACATGATCGACAAAGTCATCTGTGCTGAAATACCTGATCCTGAGCAAGATCCTCTCCTCCACAACATTGTGAAGGCCAACATGATTCATGGGCCCTGCGGCAGCTTGAACTACAATTCGCCTTGCATGAAAGGAGGTAATTGCAGCAAGAAGTATCCCCGGCCACTTCTCAAGAACACTCAGACAGGAGACGATACATATCCGCAGTATCGTAGGAGGTATCCAGCTGACGGTGGCTTCACTGTAGAAATCAATAGGATAAAACTGGACAACCGCTGGGTGGTGCCCTACAACCCTGTCTTGTCACGCACTTTCGATGCTCACATCAATGTAGAATTATGTAACTCTGTTAAGTCCATTAAATACATTTGCAAGTACATGAACAAGGGCAGTGACCAGGCGTCTTTTGCTCTGGAGAATGAGAAGGATGAAGTAAAGATGTATGAGAGTGGGCGGTACATTAGTAGCTCAGAGGCGGTTTGGAGGATATTAGCGTTCCCTATTCATGAGAGGTATCCCACTATTGTTCATCTGGCTGTTCACCTCGAGAATGGTCAGCGTGTGTACTTCACTTCCGACAACTTGGCCGAGAAGCTTAGCAACCCTCCTCAGACAACACTCTTGGCTTTCTTCGAGTTATGCAAAAATGACGAATTTGCAAAAACTCTCCTGTACTCTGAGGTCCCTTCTTACTTTATATGGGAGAATAACAAGTTTGCGAAAAGGAAGCGAGGGAACGATGTCGATGGCTGGTCAGGAGTGAAGAGAGGCAATGCGCTGGGAAGGGTGTACACCATTCACCCAAGTAACACCGAATGTCATTATCTCCTTCTGTTGCTACATGAGGTTCGAGGCCCAACGTCTTTTTCAGAGTTGAAGATTGTGAATGGTGTCCTTCATCCTACATTCCAGTCTACATGCAAGGCATTAGGTTTGCTGGAGGATGACAATCACTGGGATAGTACTTTGGAGGAAGCTGCTCTGTGTGATTCTCCGTTTAAGCTCCGAGAGGTCTTCACAGTGATGTTGGTTTTTTGTCAACTCTCTGATCCTCTTAGTCTTTGGGAGAAGTACAAAGACAGTTTTTCAGAAGATATCGCGCGGCAGGTGGAAAGAGAGTTGCAAGATAGTGCGCAGCAGAAGATGGAGCAGGTGTACAACAGATGCCTGGTGCTGATTGAGGACGCAGTGTTAGCTTTGGGAGGACAGGGTTTGCCTCAGTACGGCTTGCCTCAACCAACAAGGTCTGGAGGAGTTTTGGGAAATAAGGACTATCTGAGGGAGACCAGCTACGATACAAACGCCTTGGCACAAGTGGTATCGAATAACGAGGGTTTACTAACGGATGAGCAGCTCGCTGTCTATCGGCAGATCCTTAGCAGCGTTGAGTCAGGTGCTGGGCAGGTTTTTTTCTTGGATGCTCCCGGTGGTACTGGGAAGACTTTCCTCATCAACTTGCTCCTGGCGAAGGTAAGGAGTCATCGTGGCATCGCTTTGGCTGTCGCATCCTCTGGCATCGCTGCTACGCTATTGGAGGGAGGCAAGACGGCCCACGCTGCCTTCAAGCTGCCCCTCAATCTCATTCATGCAGAGACACCTCTGTGCTACATCTTAAAACAAAGCAATATGGCCAAACTGCTGCGAGATTGTAAGCTCATTGTTTGGGATGAGAGCACCATGGCGCACAAGCGGGGTTTTGAGGCACTGAGCATAACCCTCAAAGAGTCACTGTGTTGCTGGCTGGATACGTTCGGCAGACTTTGGCAGCAGTGCCAAGGGGAACTCGAGCTGACGAGATTAAGGCGTGCATCAAGGCGTCATATTTATGGTCCTTTATCTGAAAACTTTCTCTCAGGAAGAACATGAGGGTCCACTTGAGAGGTGATGTCTCCGCTGGGGAATTTTCCGAACTTCTACTGAAAAAAGGGAATGGAGAATATCCTGAGTCCGAGGGAAAGGTGACTATCCCTATAGGCCTGCACGCAGTAGTGATGACCCTAACAGACCTTACAACCAGAATATACCCAGATATAGCCGATATGACCCCCAAGAATGATAACGCTGCCATCATTAATGACATTCTACTTAATTCGTTCGAAGAGGCAGAAATGGAATATAGGTCTGTGGATTCAGTAATGCAAATGGATGACGCGGTCCTTTACCCCGTGGAGTTCCTCAATTCCTTAAACCCTCCTGGATTCCCACCCCACAAGCTTATCCTCAAAGTGGGGGCTCCAGTATGATACTGCGGAATCTCAACCCGCCTAAAGTTTGCAACGGCACAAGGCTACGAGTGAAGGCCCTTTATAGAAACGTTATTGAGGCTACAGTGTTCACTGGTTGTGCTCGGGGGGAGTCGGTATTTGTACCACGCATACCACTCATACCATCAAAGTACCCCTTCGAGTTCAAGAGGCTGCAATTCCCCCTCAAGGTCTGCTTTGCCATGACCATCAACAAGTCCCAGGGGCAGTCGCTGAAGATGGCAGAAATTGACTTAAGGGAGGAGTGTTTCCCACATGGACACTTTTATGTGGCCTGCTCCAAGTGAGCTCACCAAGCAGCCTGGTGATTCTACCACTTCAGGGAAGAACTACCAATGTGGTCTACAAAGAAGTCCTTCAGTGATATGACATGGTATAGAAGTTATAGTGAGGTATTTTAGCCGGTAGGAGTCCGGCACTACCCCGGGTATCCTCTTACAGGGGACCCGGGATGTCCATGAAGGATTTTTCCTCATTTAAACAAAAAAAAAAAAAAAAAAAAAAGTAAAATGATTTAATGTAATGTAATGTATTATACTGTAATGACAAATGTAATGTAATGTGGTCATTACATTACATTAAATCATATTACTTTTTAAGCCAAGAACGCGTTGTAGAGTCGTTATAGGCAAAAGTAAGCGTTAAGTACGGATGTGCCGCATTGTTTTGACCTATTTAGAAATTGCATTTAAAGATACCCGTGGCGAAGGACGACGACGAACAATGATCTTCTGATCCATCAGCATAAATTTGGTCTCAAATTTTATAATTAAACGCCTCACTGTCGATTCATTTGGCGTATTATTGCGACCAAAAACTTGACGTAATTGGCGAACTGTTTTCGCAAAACTTTCACCATTTTTGTAATCTGTTTTTACAATAATTAAACGTTGTTGGTTTGAATACTTCTTCATATTCTTAAATCGCATGGTCTGTACGTGACAATGTCAAAAAAAAATCACCGTACAACTCGTATTAACAAAATGGCGGCAAATTTAAATCCGGCGCTCTTGCTGGGACACCCTTTATAAGGAAGAGTTTCCGCAGCATGAATACTAAGTTTTCTACTACTATTTCCCGTGGTCGCGTCGCGTAACATATTGTCGCGAATAAACCATTTTCTACTTAACCGCAACAGGCCAAGTTGCCTTTCTTACGATATTGTTCTGAACTTTGTATATCTCTAACTTGTGTTTTGTGGATTGTGTACAGCATAATTGTCCGGCAACATATAATTAACGTGTGTCGCGAATGAACCATGCTTCTAAACCGTAATAGGCTAAGTTGCCTTTTCTACGATATTGTTGAAGACTTTGTGTGTACTTAACTTGTGTTTTGTGGGATGTGTACGATACGCTTACGAATAAACAATACAATCATCTACTTGAATACGATCAGCAAATATTTCTCCTTCCATCACCAACAAAAAGAGTATGAGTCGAAGACAGCCACCTGCGAGCAGAGATCGACAACACGACAAAGAAGAACTACCACAAAAGAGGACAAGTGTCAACAGTACATTTTCGAGCCCACTTCTATCCAATGCTCACCAGGTAAAATTCTCCCATTTCTAATTGAAAAAGGCGAGGTCTCCGTCCCCGCTGTAAAAGGCTGCCAAGCCTTGACGCATAAGCGAGACCGACCGTGTTCGCCAGACCCTAAATCTTGGGCCCGACGTAACAGTGATCATCATTTTTTATATTTTATCCATATTTTATCCCTCAATAATTTTTGCACTCATGTATTTAAATTGGAATAACTTATTAAAATTTATATGCTGTTGAATAAATATGTATAAAAATAATGACTGAACGTGCTCTGGTACAGATCGATTACAGCAGGAATGACGGCCATCTTGAGGCGATTCGATGTATACAACCGTGCTTTTCATACATTTTTTAAAAACACTTTTATCTTTCTGAGATCTCACTTAATATATACAATCTAGAAGAAAAATGTTGGTTACGATATACACAACCTACCTGTGTACCCAGTTCTGTTAAAACATCTCAAGCTGAATTAGAGAACATCGCACGTATAGAAACTGGCATATTCGTGCCATGCCAGTGAAACGCATACTCCAATCGGGAGTAAAAATCAATGAATTCATTACATAGAAAACCAAATGTTTGAGAACCAGTTAGATGGAGAGAAAGTGGACTGTAATATATTGATGGAATAATTAAAAGCAGTACACAAATGTAATTTACAGTGGCGTTTATTGCTCCACCTGTCAAATGCCGTGCAAGAAAATACATATATGAAACACGTAAAATAGAACAAATAGTATATTAAAATGAGCGCAAGAAATGAGTGAATAGATTAAGCGAGCTTTTGTTACCCCACACGATTATATTAATCGGCGTGATATGGTGAGAAGTGCTGTCGAGCGCTGGCCACGCGGTGACGCAGAAGCCGGGTGCACGACACGCTGAGCCTCAATATTAATGCACGCATGAGCAGATGCTTGGAGATCACAATGCTGTTTTACCGAGATGGAAGTGATGAACACAGTAGATCAGCTGAGTAGAATAGTGGGAACTTTCATTTGGCACAGAAAACTGAGAAAGCACACACGAATCACGAGAAAGTCTGAGCGGCGCAAGAGTTAGATGCAAGATGTATGTCTTATTCGAAGCAGCCGTTGTCTCACCGACGCTGTCGAAGCGCGCGTGTGCGCAGCGACCTGTTGCTTGGCACGCTGACGTAGTAAATCCTCATTCCCGTGAGGTTCTGCCGCTATGCAGCCACAGTTGTCTATGCTAGCCTGCAGTGCGCAGTCCAGCAACGAACAGCAGTATGCTTGAGCATTTTCAAACACTCAAGTTTCATATAAACCTGTTAAGTAGTTTTAAAAAAAGATAAATTCTTTTCTATAACTTTGTTGATTTTCTATAACTTGTTGACATTATTATTATTATTATTATTATTATTATTATTATTATTATTATTATTATTATTATTATTATTATTCAGGCCGGAAACAGGGAAAACCTACGCAGAGATACTGAAGGACATCCGCGCCAAAGTGAACCCTGCAGACACGGAGACGGACATCAAAGCCATCCGTCAGACTCACAAGGGTGAAATTCTGCTGAAGCTAGGCAACAACCAGAAGAACAAGGACGTCTTCACCAAGGCCCTGAGAGATGCACTGGGAAATACGGGCAAAGTCACCGAACTCATCCCGAAGATGACCCTCGAGATTAGAGACCTCGACGGAGCAACTGAAGAAGAAGATGTGCTCGACGCCTTGGCACGCGAGTACCCGGGACAAGTAGATAAAGTCCGAGTGCCGAAAACGATTTACAGGGGCCAGAAAATCGCTCTTATCGAGATGGATGAAATAAAGGCAACAGAACTCATCCACAAGGGCAAGATCAAAGTTGGCTGGGTCAACTGTAGAATTCGGAAACGGATATCTGTAATGCGGTGCTTCACGTGCTTAGGGTATGGGCATCCAGCGAAAAACTGTAATGGTCCGGATAGAAGTAAACTGTGTTATAAGTGTGGTGAAACCGGTCATAAAGGCGCTAAGTGCGATAGGGAAGCGCGGTGTCTTTTGTGCGCGGACAAAGCGCAATCGTCCCACGTGCCGGGAACAGGGAAATGTGCCGCTTTTCGGAGAGCGTTGGAAAGTGCTAAAAACAGGAACCCGAAATGACAAGGGTACTTCAAGGAAATCTGAACAGGAGCAGGACTGCCGACGACCTCCTGACACAACTGGTGCGCGAAAAAACATGTGATGTGATTATTATCAGTGAGCAATATTGTGATAAAGTGAATGCGAACTGGTACGCGGACAATCTGGGCACTGCAGCCATCTGGGTCCCAAACCTCGGAAAAGGCCGAGTAGAAGATCACGGAAGAGGAAACGGCTTTGTCTGGATTAAACAAAGGGACGTTTACTACGTGAGCTGCTACTTCACGCCCAATGAAGGCATCAGGCAATTTGAAGAGAAACTCAACAGCCTGGAAGAGCAACTACGGGACATGGAAGGAAAAATCATCGTGGCTGGAGATTTTAATGCGCAAGCGATCGAATGGGGTATGCCGCATCCGGACGGCAGAGGCAGGCGAATAATGTAAATGGTTTCAAGACTAAGCCTCACAGTGCTCAACACCGGTTTGATTGCGACTTTCCGACGACCAGGCTACAGGGGAACGATACCGGACATTTCGTTTGCATCGGAACGCGCAGTGCCATGTGTGAGAAAATGGACGGTGATTGAAGACTTCACAGGCAGCGACCACCAATACATCACGTTCGAATTGTTTGAAGGAGTTTGAAAAGTTTGGACGAGAGGAAACTGCGTATAGCGATACTCAACGGACGAAGAATCTCAACGCACGTTGAAAACCCAAGTGCAGAAGAAGTAGTGGACGAAACGATGCAGCTATTACTGCAAGCATGCAGAGCATCGATGCCGAGAAAGCAGCGACCAGCAAACAAGCAGGCAGCGTGATCGCCAATCAGCGAAAACGATGCCTCCGACTGCGAAGGAAAGCAACCCGATTTCGAAGAAGGAATCCTGATGAGGCAGCAGTCATCGCGGCTCAATACAAAGGTGCCAAGAAGATCCTACAGCGTCAAATTGGCCGCAGCAAGACGGAGCGCTGGAATTCCATTATACAGGACGTGAATAACGACCCGTGGGGATTGGGCTACAGGATAGTGACGCGGAAACTAGAAGCTTTCCCGGAAGGAGAGAGCATGGACCTGAATAGGATAAAAAACATCGTAGATACCCTATTCCCGACTCACCCACCGAGGAGCGAGGAGGACCTCGACATCAGGATTGAGGACATTACGTCATTTTATGAGGAGGAGCTGATGGACGCGGTCCAATCACTGCAAAACAGGAAGGCCCCAGGACCCGACGGCGTACCGGCAAAAGTGTTAAAGGCGGTGGCAGGCGCCCGCCCGAAACTGCTTCTCGACATGTACAACTGCTGCCTGAAGAGCGGAGTTTTTCCCAAACGCTGGAAGACGCAGCGTCTGGTGTTAATCAGCAAAGGCAAAGGAGACCCTAACTCCCCGTCAGCCTACAGGCCGCTGTGCATGTTGGACACGGCCGGGAAATTGCTGGAGAGGATGATCAAGCCGCGACTACAAACAGCGATACGGGAAGCAGGTGACCTGTCCAATAGACAATTCGGTTTCAGGAAAGGACGATCCACGGTAGACGCAATTCAAGAGGTCATGAGGACAGTTGAGGCAACGCGGGAGAGCAATCATTACTCCCGAGAGATCGTGGTATTAGCTACGCTCGACGTGAAGAATGCCTTCAATTCAGCAAGATGGTGCGACATGATGCGGGCGCTAAAGGTACATTTCCAGGTACCAGCGTACCTCCTCGCGATGGTGGACGACTACTTGAAGGACCGAGTACTGCTCTACGACACACGAGAAGGACAACAGAGAAAAGTCATCACCTCAGGCGCAGCCCAGGGATCGATCCTCGGGCCGGATCTCTGGAATATCTCGTACGATGGAATTCTATGGATGGAAATGCCAGACGACACGTACCTGATTGGATACGCCGACGACGTCGCCGCGGTCATCACAGCAAGAGACCCCGAAGCGGCACAAAGGCGTCTTAACCAGTTCATGAGGCGGACACACCAATGGATAGGGGACCACGGCCTAAGCCTAGCCACGCAGAATACGGAGATAGTAGTTCTCACTCGGAAGAGGATCCCGAACATACTGCGCATGCGCGTCGGAAACGAAGAAGTGGAAACGAAGGGCGCAGTGAGGTATCTCGGCATCACCCTGGACACCAAACTAACCTTCTGGGAACACATCAGGAAAGCGCAGACAAAGCGGCGACTATGGTAGCAGCGCTGAGCCGTCTCATGGCGAACGTGAGAGGACCAATGACCAGCAAACGCCGGCTTCTAATGTCGGTGACGCACTCGATTCTCCTGTATGGAGCAGAGATCTGGGCGGACGCACTGGAAGCGGAAAGCCGAAGGAAGCGTATAGCCGCGGTACAAAGAAGAGGAGCCCTGAGAGTGGCCTGTGCATACCGAACGGTATCAGGACCGGCGGCCCTGGTCATTGCTGGAGTGGTACCCATCGAGCTCCTCGCGAGAGAGAAGAAACGAGTCTACCTACGACAAGCTGAACACGATCGACAACAAATGAAGAAACACGAGAGGAATCATACCATGGAGCTTTGGCAGGGCATGTGGGACAGTGACGCAAGAAGAAGATGGACAGCCAGACTCATCAAACATCTGGCCCTATGGACAGATCATAAACATGGGGAAGTGACTTACTACCTGACCCAACTATTGAGCGGGCATGGCTACTTCAGCGCATACCTTCACAAGATCGGGAAAGTGGAAAATCCGCGGTGTATCTACGGGGATTCTGAACGCGACGACGCTCATCACACCTTCTTCGAGTGTAATCGATGGAGGGATGAGAGGGAAAGGATGGAGGAGTCACTAGGCCCTATCACCCCAGAGAACATAGTGGCATAGATGCTGATTAGCGCGGAGAAGTGGGATGCGGTGACAAATTTTGCCGAAACAGTTCTACGCCAGAAGAAACAAGAAGAAAACAACAGATACGAAAACAACATACGCAAGCAGGAAAGAGTGAAAAGGCCTGGAAGGCAAAGGAACAGAACGACCCTGACGAAATGCGGAAGCGGTTCCGGGGTCATTACACAACATTTGGAAAGAGGGTTGGTGGTTTTTAGTGGGTAGAAATCCTGCACTTTGAGGAGTGCCGTCCCTCCTCTCTGTCTTTGTAAAGATTTTCCACCACCCCTAGAAAAATTATTATTATTATTATTATTATTATTATTATTATTATTATTATTATTATTATTATTGTTGTTGTTGTTGTTGTTATTATTACTCGTATCTTCAATGTAGTTGATTTCTAGGTAAGCGATCTACACGAAGAGAATGCAGCCATAAAAGAAATTTTAGAAGAAATTAGGAAGCAAGAGACAAGATGCGAAGCAGAGCGGCTCTGTCGGTCGCAGATATAGATATAGATGTAAAGTAACAAAAGAAAGTGAAAGATTTAATCGAAAGGAAGTTCAACGAATAGTGCGATATTGAGTGGACCGGACTAATCAACCAACAGAGTAAATCGGCTTTGATATAGGTATGTTAGCCCCCCCCCCCCCCCCAATGATAAAAGGGATTATCAACAATAATAAACTTAAGGGAACACAAATCTGCAGAAACTATGATGAAACAGCAAAACATATAAAGATCCGTAGGAAAATTACTTTCTACGGCCACGAGGAAGCTAATCGAGGGAAAAAAGAGCGAGTATGATACATGAAGCTGTTTGTTAACGATACGCTTCTTGTACGGAACGACGAACGTGGACTAGTTAATGGAAATCACGCAAGACATCGACAAATGAGGCGCTCCCATGTCCACGATAACAAGAGAACCACTAAACATAGAAAGTTCTACATAAACAGGGGACGAGAGGAGAAAAGGCAACACCAGGTATATGTTCGCAACAATAAATCTCACCCCCCCCCCACTCTCCGCGGTGTACTGAAAAAAAACAGCAGGACATCCAAAGGATAGGAGAACAAGCGGTATACACGAAATGCAAACGGAGATAGCGTTAACCACTAAATATAAATTCAACAAACACTTGCGCGCGAATTAGTTGAAATTACGTTAATTTTGATGAGGCTCTAAAATTGAAATTTTTAAGTGTAAGCTAGAGGACATTTTTAATATAATTTGTAACGTATATTTGAATTCCGTCCCATACTCTTGAATGACGGGTACAAATCCAATGGACAAGGTAGGGTGACTTTACTCGAAAAAGCGAGAATAAGTATAATTGATCTAGTTTAAACAAACCTGATTTGCCTTAACGATGTGAAAATTTTCAAAATCAATGAAGCGAATTCCTTACATCACCTTCCAATCAGTGTTACACTCCATAGGACAACTGAGGCAATAAATAAAAAGACTGGTAATGGAAAATGCGTATAAAAACTTTTAAATGGAATCCAAAACTGCGAGGAAGCTATGAAAAAACTCTCTGGTTAACGTCGGATATTGTCATTGAAAACGTAAATTAAATGTTAAGAATAGTATTAAACAAATTATCAGCGAAATCAATTTGATTCACGATGTTATGCCGGAACCGCGTAATTGGATTACTTGGTAATCGGTATAATATTAAAAAGTTATCAGGAGTACAAATTGAAAATGCGGGATTTTTTCTATTTTTGAACGTTTATTCTGAAAAAATGGTAACAAATGAATTATTCAAAGTATTGTCCATCGCTAGCCACAACTTTTTCCCATCTTTCTGGCAATTTACGGATACCGTCGCGAAAAAATTCGGCCGGCTTGGCTGCTATCCAGTCATCGACCCATTTTTGGGCTTCTTCGTAAGAATGGAAGCGCTGGTCAGCTAGGCCATGTGTCATCGATCGGAAAAGGTGGTAATCGGAAGGAGCAATATCTGGGCTATACGGCGGGTGGGGTAAGACTTCCCATTTCAGCGTTTGTAGGTATGTTTTGACCGGCGCTGCAACATGTGGCCGAGCGTTGTCATGTTGCAAAATTACTTTGTCGTGTCTTTGCTCGTATTGTGGCCGTTTTTCTTTGAGTGCGCGGCTCAAACGCATCAATTGAGTTCGGTATAGTGCTCCTGTGATGGTTTCGTTCGATTTCAATAGCTCATAATACACCACACCCAGCTGGTCCCACCAAATACAGAGCATGAGCTTGGCGCCGTGAATATTTGGTTTGGCCGTCGATGATGATGCATGGCCGGGGTAACCATATGATTTTTTGCGCTTCGGGTTATCGTAATGGATCCACTTTTCATCACCAGTGACAATGCGATGCAAAAAACCCTTCCGTTTTTGCCGTTCGAGCAGCAGTTCGCATGCAAAAAAACGGCGCTCGACGTCTCTCGGCTTCAGCTCATACGGCACCCAATGTCCTTGCTTTTGGATCATTCCGAGGGCTTTTATACGATGGGAAATGGCTTGTTGTGTCACTCCCAATGAATCTGCGAGCTCTTGTTGAGTTTGACACGAGTCTTCATTGAGTATTGCCTCCAATTCAGCATTCTCAAACTTTTTCACTTGGCCCGGCCGCTCTTTGTCCTCAACGTCAAAATCACCACTTCTAAACCGTACAAACCATCTCTCGCACGTTGAAACCGATGGAACATGACTCGGATAAGCCTCGGAGACCAATCGATGTGCTTCAGCAGCACTTTTCTTCAAATTAAAGAAGTAAATTAAAACTTCCCGCAAATGCTGTTTTGTTGGCACGAAACTCGACATATTGAGAGCTCAAAAAAACTATGAATTTGACACTGCGATAAATTGACACATACTGAAAATTAAAGCTATAAGACGTAGCTTTGACATGAACATAGTCACAGTACTGCCTGATGCGTATAGCGTTAGTAACGCCATCCGTTATCAAACCCGCATTTTCAATTTGTACCCCTGATATTATTTTCGGGATCGTTTGCCGATTAGGAGATGGACCTCGAGTAATCAGCGTAAACGCGAATTTATGTAAAATGGTGGTATTTATTATAGGCAATGGCAACTTTCCGTTGTCTATTCAAAGTCAATAAAAGAATGTACAATAATTCTGTTGTTTCGAGCCCGTCACGAGGAACCAACCTCTCTTGATTGAATCTACTAATAGAATTAAATATTTCGGGCGAGTCCGACCCGCGATCAACCGTTCAGATTAATGTTAAACTTTAGACTGATTTCAGCAAAGCATTCACTCTTTTGACCGAAATCAAATGTCGCAATGAATTTCACAATAAACATTGCTTGCAAATTCCAGCAACTCGTAGCTCGAGCTCGTAGCGGTCATTGCTCGCAGCTCGTTGCTTACGTTTGCACATTTTTTCTACTTCGGTGAATGGCCTCACGCGAAGAAGGAACAATGGCGAAATAATGTATAATTAATTAATTCGCGGCACAACAACGAAGTAACTATAAAAAATGATAGGTCCATAGCGAGGTCATAAGACTCATAAGGTCATAAGACTCAAAAAAAGAATCACAAGAAGTTTCGCAATTGCTTATTAGCTTATTAAATAATGACAAAGAATGTTGAGATAAAGTGTTAGTCGCATGCCTCAATATTCGAGGCTGACTGTACAGCGAAGAGACGTTTGGGTGCATGCGCAGTAGCAAAGATCAGAGTGGGAAGATTTTTGCCTCACAACGCCAGTTGTTGGTCGCAATGTACCAGGAGCACCGTGCGAACGTATCGACACAGTCAGACGATTAAAGTTTTTTCATTGTTCCATCAAGTGCGATCGTCACTTTTTCTCAATACATTTTATACCAAGAAATCCTGTTTCAACAGATTCTGGGCTCAGCACGCTTTCACTGCGCGAATAGTCATGTTAGAACCGGAGAGAAAGTGTGAAAAAATCGCGAGCAACGAGATCTACAACAGACGGCCATTAGGGCCCCATGAGAGTGCGGTATCGAGTTCGTGCGAGCAAGCAATTGGCATCCACGATGTCCCCAGGCATCCCCGTGAAGTGTGTGAAAAATTTTGATGGAGCGAATTTACAAGGGTGGCAAGCGCACTTAAACACATTATTTGTGATGAACGGTGTCATCGTAAAATAATAAAAGGTGAGAGGACAATGCCGGTGCTTGCCGCAGGGGCTGACGCAACGGTCATAGTGGCACATGTGACCGCTGTTGAAAAATTTAATAAAGTCGAAGCATTGGCAAGAGTTCTCATCCTGAGCAATTTGGAACCCGGTCAACGAGATTGTGTGTTAACCTATGGGAATGTGAAAGCAACGTGGGATATGCTGATTCTTCTATACGAACAGAGAACAGCGACAAACAAAAATGAGCTGCAGCAACGATTTTTCAAATACGAGATGAGCGAAGGAGATACGACGATGCAGCACGTGGCCAATGTCGTCAACATGGCGAGTTATCTCAGCGACGTTAGAGTGGCTGGGATTGATTGGTTGGTAATCGCGAAGATGCTGTCCAGTCTAGCTGCAAAGTTCAGCACGTTGCAAATCGCGTGGGATTCGGTGGATCCGGAGTGACAAACCCTGGACAGTCTCGATTGAGGCTTGACAAAGATGATGACACAACAAGTGCGCTGGCAACAGCATAGAAAGAACGCGACAAAAAGAAATCGTGTAAGCTGAAGAAAGAGATCTATATATATAAAAAGAAAAGTCCTGACTGACTGACTGACTCACTGACTCACTCACTCACTCATCAACGCCCAGCCCAAACCCCTGCGCCTAGAAACTTGAAATTCTAGGGATATATTCCCTTCGTGTCGTAGACGCTCACTAAGAAGGGAATTTTCGAAATTTCACCCCTAAGGGGGTGTAAAAGGGTGAAATATGTTTTTACGTATTTCTCAATATCTCTTAGGCACGATGAGATATCGCCTTGGTTTCTGCTTGCAAATTTTACTCATACAAATGTTGAGAAACTAATTTCTGGATTTTTAGAAATTCCACCCCTAAGGGGGAGTAAAAGGGTTAAATATGTTTTTACGTATTTCTCCATATCTCTTAGGCACGATGAGATATCGCCTTGGTTTTTGTTTGCAAATGTTACTCATACAAATGTTCAAAAACCAATTTCAGGATTTTTAGAAATTCCACGATTAAGGGGGTGAAAAAGGGTTAAATATATTTTTACGTATTTCTCTCAGGCACGATGAGATATCGCCTTGGGTTTTGCTTGCAAATGTTACTCATACAAATGTTTAGAAACCGATTTTAGGATTTTTAGAAATTCTACCCCTAAGGGGGTGTAAAAGGGTTAAATATATTTTTACGTATTTCTCTTAGGCACAATGAGATATCGCCTTGGTTTTTGCTTGCAAATGTTACTCATACAAATGTTTAGAAACCGATTTTAGGATTTTCAGAAATTCCACCCCTAAGGGGGTGTAAATCTAAGGGATAAATCTGTTTTTACGTGTTTCTCCATATCTCTTAGGCACGATGAGATATCGCCTTGGTTTTCGCTTGCAAATGTAACTCATACAAATGTTTAGAAACCGATTTTAGGATTTTTAGAAATTCCACCCCTAAGGGGGTGTAAAAGGGTTAAATATGTTTTTTACGTATTTCTCAATATCTCTTAGGCACGATGAGACATCACCTTGGTTTTTGCTTACAAATGTTACTCGTACAAATGTTCAAAAACCAATTTCAGGATTTTTAGAAATTCCACCATTAAGGGGGTGTAAAAGGGTTAAATATATTTTTACGTATTTCTCTTAGGCACGATGAGATATCGCCTTGGTTTTTGCTTGGAAATGTTACTCATACAAATGTTTAGAAACCGATTTAAGGATTTTTAGAAATTCCACCCCTAAGGGGGTGTAAAAGGGTTCAATAATTTTTACGTATTTCTCTTAGGCACAATGAGATATCGCCTTGGTTTTTGCTTGCAAATGTTACTCATACAAATGTTTAGAAACCGATTTTAGGATTTTTAGAAATTCCACCCCTAAGGGGGTGTAAAAGGGATAAATCTGTTTTTACGTGTTTCTCCATATCTCTTAGGCACGATGAGATATCGCCTTGGTTTTCGCTTGCAAATGTTACTCATACAAATGTCTAAAAACTAATTTCAGGATTTTTAGAAATTCCACCCCTTAGGGGGTGTAAAAGGGTTAAATATGATTTTACGTATTTGCAAACAGAATTCTGCAAAGCATAATTCAGCATTTTGCCCTCATCGGCCGTAAAGGGCCAAATCCATATTAAAAAAAAAAATAAATAAATATGCATAAGACTGTATAAATATATAAAGAAGAAAAACAAGAGATCTAACAGTCATTATATGACTGTTCATTTCGTAGAAATGGGCTTAAGGCGCACTATTGCCGAAATGCTGTCGTCTTCGATAAATATTTTATTTATTAACAAGTGTGTGACATCTCGATTTCGAGTGTATCGAATCGACAGAAGTCTCTTTTTCACGGTGATATGTTTTTGTCCGTTGTGGCTACATTCGTGTCGACAGCATTAATCTGTCAAACGGCAATTTCTGACCAAACGAGCAACAGAGCGTACGAGCAAAAGAGCGAGCAAGCGAGATCATTATCTAATATCATTATCATTATCATTTTGAAGAAAATAGTGTTTCCAAGGGATATATTTGAAGAGAAGTTATTGTAAGTAAAAAATTAAATAATATTTTTGTGTGCTGACGACGATGATGGAGACGATGACAAAAAAGATGACGCTGGCCATAGACAGCAAACCTAAATGATACAGACGTGTAGTAGTGTCGCAGAAGGAGTTTAATAAAATTCAAAATTTAATACATCGTCGTCGTCGTCATCGACTCCATCATCGTCATCGTATTTATAGTCGTAGTCCTTGTCAGTGTCGTCTTTTTTGTCACTGATCTGAAGATAATTCGAAGTCTGCGGTAGCGACGGCAACCTTCTTTATTTATTTATTTATTTCTTAGCAGTGCTTTTGCATTGAAATAATAATAACAGCAACAATAATTGTTCGAATATACGTTAAGGACGTAGCAAAATAAAAAACTATCTTTTCAACCCTTTTGTAAGCATGAAGGAGCTAACCAGCCACGAGTTACGATGGCTAATTGTTCATTCGTTATATTTTTCTTTCATATGTGCTCTAACACGGTTGCTGTACCGGTTCGAGAGTCAAAAGCACAGTCGAAGGGCGACGGTTTAACGCTATAACAGGTTCTCAGAGCTATAAAGCGTACATTTTGATACCAATTATATACGTTTTTGTGCGGATGTAATTCCGCTTAGATGCTCCGACGAATATAATATCACATATCCTTCTATGTAATATAATTTGCATGCATTGATTGACTTGTGATACTCATACATATGCAAAGAAACCATCACTGTTCTCACATTTACTCGAGTATAAACAAATTTGCGCCATAATATTCATTTTTTTAAACATTAGAACCTAACAGCTTTAAAAATAAATCAATGCCCGAGACTCTTTACCAATATGGAGGCTCTTTACAATAATTAACTCGATGTAAAAAAATGAATGCATAATTCAGCATTTTGCCGTAATCGGCCCTAAAGGGTCAAATCCAGATTAAGTTAAAAAATAAAAAAAATCAAATAAATATGCATAAGACTGTATAAATATATGAAAAAGAAAAACAAGAGATCTAACAGTCATTATATGACTGTTTATTTCGTAGAAATGGGCTTAAGGCGCACTATTGCCGAAATGCTGTCGTCTTCGATAAATATTTTATTTATTAACAAATGTCAACGCGTGTAGCTTTGTATAGCCGGACAGACAGACAAACATTCATCTTATATATAAAAAAAATGAATGTTTGTCTGTCTGTCTGTCCGGCCATACAAAGCTAAACGCGTTGACCGATTTCAACCAAACCTTACACGAATGTTGTTGAAGACCAAAGGAAGGCAACTGTATATATCGTACCCCTGAAAACCACCCCCTTCATCCCCTAAAAAAAGATTCTTTGTAAAATCTACACGCCTTCACCGATTACAACCGAACCAAGCACAAATATTGCTAAGAGCCTAAGGAAGGTCACTGAATATATCTCACCCCTGAAAACCACGCCCTCCATCCCCTAAAGAAAAATTCTTAATAAAATCCACACGCCTTCACCGATTACAACTGAACCAAGCACAAATATTGTTAAGAGCCTAAGGAAAGTCACTGGATATATCTCACCCCTAAACCCCACCCTCTCCCCCCCCTAAAAAAAGATTCTTCAAAAATATTCACGCGAATCAACTGATTTCAACCAAACCTTACACAAATATTGTTGAAGACCAAAGGAAGGCGACTGTATATATCTCGCCCCTGAAAACCGCCCTCTTCATCCCCTAAAAAAAAATTCTTAATAAAATCCACACGCCTTCACCGATTACAACTAAACCAAGCACAAATATTGTTAAGAGCCTAAGGAAGGTCACTGAATATATCTCACTTTTGAAAACCACCCCCTTCAACCCCTAAAAAAAGATTCTTCAAAAATATTCACGCGAATCAACTGACTTCAACCAAACCTTACACAAATATTGTTGAAGACCAAAGGAAGGCGACTGTATATATCGTACCCCTGAAAACCACCCCCTTCATCCCCTAAAAAAAGATTCTTAATAAAATCTACACGCCTTCACCGATTACAACCAAACCAAGCACAAATATTGCTAAGAGCCTAAGGAAGGTCACTGAATATATCTCACCCCTGAAAACCACCCCCTCCATCTCCTAAAGAAAAATTCTTAATAAAATCCACACGCCTTCACCGATTACAACTGAACCAAGCACAAATATTGTTAAGAGCCTAAGGAAAGTCACTGGATATATCTCACCCCTAAACCCCACCCTCTTCACCCTCTAAAAAAAGATTCTTCAAAAATATTCAAGCGAATCAACTGATTTCAACCAAACCTTACACAAATATTGTTGAAGACCAAAGGAAGGCGACTGTATATATCTCACCCCTGAAAACCACCCCCTTCATCCTCTGAAAAAAATTCGTTTCATATCGTATCATATCATATCATATCGTATCATATCGTATTTCGTTTTGTGTCGTTTTTACGAATGTTAATTGGACTTAAAGTTTTTTCAATAACACTGTTATTTTTACGATTTTTGATAAATGATTGTTGACTTTCCTTAACAAAATGTATTATATGCTATTGAAAATTTTTGCGATATTTGAGAAATAATTTGTGAATTTTTTGCATATTGTAAAGGGTGTTTCAACAGGTGCGCTTAAACTTTTTTCCGATAGGGACGGCGAACGACGCCATATTTTTTATTGTTCTTTTGTCATTTGGAAACTTCATTAGTATACATTTCATCATGGAACGCTACACACGTGAACAGCGATTGCAAATCGTGCAAATTTTTTATCAAAATAATCGTTCTGTTGCTGCTACTTTAAGAGCATTACGGCCATTTTACGGTCCATTTAACAAGCCAGCCCGTTTGACAATCGACCGTATAGTGGCAAAATTTGAGTCTACGTTTTCCCTACATAATGTTCCGGTGCCCTCGAGAGCAAGAAGTGCTCGAAGTGTTGAAAACATCGCAGTCGCCAGGGCTTCAGTTCAAGAAGACGCGAATGTGTCGCTCACACGACGTTCGCAACAATTGGGCCTTTCTGTGACATCATTGTGGCGAATTTTACGTAAAGATCTTGGCCTACATCCGTATAAGATCAAGCTGACACAACAACTAAAGCCGTTTGACCATTTGAAGCGACGCCGATTCGTGAATTGGGCTCAAGAGCAAATCGAAAATGATGCAGATTTTCACCGAAAAATCATCTTCAGCGATGAGGCTCACTTTTGGCTAAATGGATTTGTCAACAAGCAAAATATGCGTTACTGGGCAGGAAGCAACCCACACGTGATTCATGAGGCACCGTTGCATCCCGAAAAAGTCACTGTTTGGTGCGGATTACATGCCGGCGGCGTCATTGGGCCATATTTTTTCATCGACGATAACGATCGCCACGTTACTGTTAATGGAAATCGATACCGCGATATGATAAACGATTTTTTTTTGGCCGCAATTGAATGGAATGGACTTGGACGACATGTGGTTTCAACAGGACGGGGCCACATGCCACACAGCACACGATACAATCGCGTTATTGAAGACTAAGTTCGATGAGCGTGTTATTTCGCGAAATGGGCCCGTCCAGTGGCCGCCGCGCTCGTGTGATTTGACACCTCTAGATTATTTTCTTTGGGGTTATGTGAAGTCATTGGTCTATGCCAATAAGCCGGCGACGTTGCAAGAGCTCAGAGCCAATATTGAACGTAAAATTGCTGGAATTTCGGCCGATTTATGCGAAAGAGTGGTCGAAAATTGGGTTCAAAGATTGGACTTCGTAAAACGTGCACGCGGTGGTCATGCAAAAGAAATCGAGTTTCATACTTAAATGTATATGTTCAAATTCGTTAATAAAAAAAAAGTTAGTTCAAAAGTCGAATAGTTTGTGTTTTATTCAAAAAAAAAGTTGAAGTGCTCTTATTGAAAAACCCTTTATTTCTCTCTGTGCTGTCCCAGATAGCATTTTGACATGCAGTGTATATACATTGCATATATACATCCGCGGATATGACATATCCTATGTACATACAGTGATACACAAACGACGTACATTGCATATCGTAGGGATATGCGAATGCAACGCGCTGTATGTTCAGTGGATATTCATACAATATACATATGTATATTAGCCGAACATTATATGTATATGTTCATATACATATAGATAGTTTCATCGTATACGACACTTCGTCGTTCGCAATATTTTATTGTAAACGCGTAAGTTGCAAGGGCGTATATTCTACGTATATTGAGGCTACTATCCGAAATGCATATGCATACTACATATGTTCACACGATATTCTTAGAATATTCGTAAATGTATCATATATTCATCTACGTGAGTCGTATGTACACGGATTTGATGTATATATATGGCGTATATTTTACGTATATTGAGTTTACTATCCGAAACGCATAACGGTATGGTTCCGGTTCCGGTACTATAAGCTTTGTAAAATTTCGGTTATTATTTGTTTCAACGTCAGATATGTGAGAGAGAGAGACGCGCGCGAGAGAGAGAGAGAGTAACGCGAGAGACACCAAGAACGTGAGAAACGCAAGAGACGCGAGAGGGAGACGGAAGAGACGCGAGAGAAATCTATCTACATAAAAAGATAAGTCCTGACTGACTCACTGACTCACTAACTATAAGTTTTGTCCTTTCTCTTCATTGTTTTTTAGTATGTCAATTGAATTTTTAAATATTAATGGGGAGATGGTGCCTCACACTATTATCCCCATCACGGGAGACGGAGCTTGCCTGTTCCGGTCCCTCTCATATCTTATATATTATAATCAGTTATTGGCTAGGGAGGTGCGTGAGCTAATCGTCAGGCACGTGGTGGACACCTGGGAGGAGTTCTCCATCATGTCCCACAACAGCGAGGGGGATAACTACACCAGCTCCGCTGAGTACCTCGCTCACATGTCCCGACCCTCTACTTATGGTGGTTTATGCGAACTTGTGGCGGCTGGCCAATTGTTCGAGTTCGTCTTCGAAGTTTACCGCAATGGCGAGCTATATGCGAGTGTCGGTGCTAAAGGTCATCCCGTGAGGAGGTTACGTTTTTCGCAGGACCTTTCTAGTGGCCATTTCGATGCGTACCTGCCACGTGAACCTGAAGAAGTGTTTATCTGACTACCTCTTTCCCAGCTCGACTCCTATTTACATTTCTCATAGCCTTTACCTCTTTCCCCGCTTTTCCAGCTCGACTCCTATTCAGACTTCTCACAGCCATCACCTCTTCCTATCCTCAAGAAGGCTCCTGGCAAACGTCGTGCCAGATATTCCGATGTTAAAAGGAGGAAGCAACTTAAGGATGCGGCGAGGAAATATGCTCAGAATAATCCTGCGGTGAACCGTGCTGCGGTGGCCAAGTACCAGCAAGATCATCCTGCGGTGAACCGTGCTGCGGTGGTCAAGTACCAGCAAGATCATCCTGCGGTGAACCGTGCTGCGGTGGCCAAGTACCAGCAAGATCATCCTGAAGTGCACCGTGATGCGGTGGCCAAGTACCAGCAAGATCATCCTGCGGTGAACCGTGCTGCGGTGGCCAAGTACCAGCAAGATCATCCTGAAGTGCACCGTGATGCGGTGGCCAAGTACCAGCAAGATCATCCTGAAGTGCACCGTGATGCGGTGGCCAGGTACCAGCAAGATCACCCTGAAGTGCACAGAGCGGCAGAATTTCGATATGAGCAAAGCAATCCTGGAAGACGAGTAGAAAGGCGAGCACTTCCATGGAAAGTCAAGGCTCACTCAGGCATGGCATATGATCCTGACGTGGCTTATGAGGCAGACAGCACTGTAGATCTGGGTACTATGAGCCACAAATACATATATTGCAATGCTTTGAAGTGGAAGGAAGAGCCCCGCGGCATGTGCTGCAGCGCTGGCAAGGTGCTGCTTCCGCCCTTCGAACCTCTGCCCGAGCCTCTTTACAGCCTGGTAATGGATATCCACCCTGAGCACGTCCACTTCATGGAACGTATTCGGAAGTATAATGGCTGCTTCAACATGACATCATTTGGGGCTAAGCAGATTCTACGAGATGGCTTCATACCGACTTTTAAAGTTCAGGGGCAGGTGTATCATTTGATAGGAAGTCTGCTGCCAGCACCTCAACAGGAAGCCCAATTTCTGCAAATGTATTTTGTGGGCGACGACGAAAGGGAAGTACGCTTGAGGTGCAGCAAATTTTCTGACGTCAAGCAGGGATTGGTCAAACAACTGCAGAGGATGCTACACGACATCAATCTCATTCATGCAGAAACACCTCTGTGCAACATCTCAAAACAAAGCAATATGGCCAAAGTGCTGAGAGATTGTAAGCTCATTGTTTGGGATGAGAGCACCATGGCGCACAAGCGGGGTTTTGAGGCACTGAGCATAACCCTCAAAGACATCAGAGGCAACGATGGAGTGATGGGGGGAGTCACTGTGTTGCTTGCTGGAGACTTTCGGCAGACTTTGCCAGTAGTGCCAAGGGGAACTCGAGCTGACGAGATTAAGGCGTGCATCAAGGCGTCATATTTATGGCCCTTTATCTGCAAACTTTCTCTCAGGAAGAACATGAGGGTCCACTTGAGAGGTGATGTCTCCGCTGGGGAATTTTCCGAACTTCTACTGAAAATAGGGGATGGAGAATATCCTGAGTCCGAGGGAAAGGTGACTATCCCTATAGGCCTGGGCGCAGTAGTGATGACCCTAACAGACCTTTCAACCAGAATATACCCAGATATAGCCGATATCAAGGAAAAGTCTATGGACTGGCTGTGCGAGCGTGCCATTCTGACCCCCAAGAATGATAACGCTGCCATCATTAATGACATTCTACTTAATTCGTTCGAAGAGGCAGAAATGGAATATAGGTCTGTGGATTCAGTAATGCAAATGGATGACGCCGTCCATTACCCCGTGGAGTTTCTCAATTCCCTCCTGGATTCCCACCCCACAAGCTTCTCCTCAAAGTGGGAGCTCCAGTGATGTTGCTGCGGAATCTCAACCCGCCCAAACTTTGCAACGGCACCAGGCTACGAGTGAAGGCCCTTTATAGAAACGTTATTGAGGCCACAGTGTTCACTGGTTGTGCTCAAGGGGAGTCGGTATTTGTACCACGCATACCACTCATACCATCAGAGTACCCCTTCGAGTTCAAGAGGCTGCAGTTCCCCCTCAAGGTCTGCTTTGCTATGACCATCAACAAGTCCCAGGGGCAGTCGCTGAAGATGGCAGGGATTGACTTAAGGGAGGAGTGTTTCTCACATGGACAGTTTTATGTGGCCTGCTCCAGAGTGAGCTCACCAAGCAGCCTGGTGATTCTACCACTTCAGGGAAGAACTACTAATGTGGTCTACAAAGAAGTCCTTCAGTGTTATGACATGTGTTAAGGACCACCTCGGTTAAGGACGACACCGAGTAGGGAATAGGGAAAGCCATCCCTGGGATAATCCATAACAATCCAGCGTTATTGAAGTGGGATTATCGCAAATAAAGTAGAGGCGTGTGATATCGTGCGAAAAGGAGACGAGCATCGACGCACAACGGGCGCGTGCAACAGGCGGGAAAAAGAATTCGCAACAACGTGAAAGGAGACGAGCATCGACGCACAACGGGTGCGTGCAACAGGCGGGAAAAAAGATTTCGCAACAAAGTGTAAAATAAAGACAAAGTGTAAATTGAAGACAAAGTGTAAAATAAAGACAAAGTGTAAAATAAAAACAAAGTGTAAAATAAAGACAAAGTGTAAAATAAAGACAAAGTGTAAATTGAAGACAAAGTGTAAAATAAAGACAAAGTGTAAAATAAAAACAAAGTGTAAAATAAAGACAAAGTTTAAAATAAAGACAACATGTAAAATAAAGACAAAGTGTGATACTACAAAGTAAGGACAAAGGCAGTAATAGTAGCGCGTGGGGGAAGTCATCTGGTATTTACGAATCGTCAGGACAATCGATCGCCGACGTAAGTATCGATGGAGTACTCGTACCCGATCTACCACTATGCGTAGTGGAAGACGAGACCCAAACGATTACAGAAGAAATTACAGAAAAACGAAGAAAGAAGCGAGAAGCAAGAAGAACGAAATTCAGAAGAAATTACAGAAAAACGAAGAAAAAAGCAGCAAAAGCAAAATTCAGAAGAAATTGCAGAAGAAATCATAGAAGAAAGAAGCGAGAAGCAAGAAGGAACAACGCCAGATGAAACTAACAGTGAAGGCGAAGCTAAGGAAGACACGACGATGGGGAAAAGCGAAAAGCCCTTCGACGACAACAAGAAATTGTCGACCTTTAAGCAATAAGAACGAAATTCAGAAGAAATTACAGAAAAACGAAGAAAGAAGCAGCAAGAGCAAAATTCAGAAGAAATTACAGAAAAATGAAGAAAGAAGCAGCAAAAGCAAAATTCAGAAGAAATCATAGAAGAAAGAAGCGAGAAGCAAGAAGGAACAACGCCAGATGAAACTAGCAGTCAAGGCGAAGCTAAGGAAGACACGACGATGGGGAAAAGCGAAAAGCCCTTCGACGACAACAAGAAATTGTTGACCTTTAAGCAATAAGACCGAAATTCAGAAGAAATTATGGAAAAACGAAGAAAGGAGCAGCAAGAGCCAAATTCAAAAGAAATTACAGAAAAATGAAGAAAGAAGCAGCAAAAGTAAAATTCAGAAGAAATTTCAGAAGAAATCATAGAAGAAAGAAGCGAGAAGCAAGAAGGAACAACGCCAGATGAAACTAGCAGTGAAGGCGAAGCTAAGGAAGACACGACGATGGGGAAAAGCGAAAAGCCCTTCGACGACAACAAGAAATTGTTGACCTTTAAGCAATAAGAACGAAATTCAGAAGAAATTATGGAAAAACGAAGAAAGGAGCAGCAAGAGCAAAATTCAAAAGAAATTGCAGAAAAACGAAGAAAGAAGCAGCAAAAGCAAAATTCAGAAGAAATTGCAGAAGAAATCATAGAAGAAAGAAGCGAGAAGCAAGAAGGAACAACGCCAGATGAAACTAGCAGTGAAGGCGAAGCTAAGGAAGACACGACGATGGGGAAAAGCAAAAAGCCCTTCGACGACAACAAGAAATTGTCGACCTTTAACGACAACCCAAGCGGGAGGAACACCATAGCGAATGGAACCCCAACCCCACAGCTGAGAAGACAATTAGCGCGAGTGCGCGTCAGGTAGCGAAACGATACGATCGGTGACATTAAGCAAAGAAGCCAGGTACGACGCCACGCGGGCGGTCTACTACGCGTTCAAGTGCAACGATGTGCCGAGTCTCATAGGCTACGACGAGCCATCGAACGTGCGCAGCACACGGAAGGACGACACCGAGTAGGGAACAGGGGAAGCCATCCCTGGGATAATCCATAACACATGGTACAGAAGTTAAAGTGAGGTTTTTTAGCCGGTAGGAGTCCGGCACTACCCCGGGTGTCCTCTTACAAGGGACCCGGGGTGTCTATGAAGGATTTTTCCTCACTAAAGAAGAAAAAAAAAAAAAAAAACAAAAAAAGTAATAAGATTTAATGTAATGTAATGTATTATACTATAATGACAAATGTAATGTAATGTATTCATTACATTACATTAAATCATATTACTTTTTAAGCCAAGAACGCGTTGTAGAGTCGTTATAGGCAAAAGTAAGCGTTAAGTACGGATGTGCGGCATTGTTTTGACCTATTTAGAAATTACATTTAAAGATACCCGTGGCGAAGCACGGGTAATATGCTAGTCGAATGATAAAAGTGGCACGAGATAGGGCACTTCGCGTGGGTGTGTAGGGATGCGCGTCGAAAAGTTTCGCGACAGAGATTGTGCGTTTGTGGTGGAAACGGGTGCGAATCATAGTGAGCCAGCGCCGAGAAATCGGGCAGAACCTACTGGTGAAGGAGTGCGAGAGTTAATGGCGGCTCAACGTATCGCTGTCAGGTACAAGCAATGTTTTCTGTGAACCGTGCCAGCTGGGGAAAACTCACAGATTGCTATTCAACAGAAACTCAGTAACAGTCAAGACAGTGCCCGGTAAGATGATACATACGAACGTGTGGTCTAATGTCGGCGGTGTCACCCGGTGGATCGTGAGATCTCCTAACATTCAAGGATGGCGCCAGTGGTTATCGGAACATATATTTCCTAAAACGAAAATCTCAAGTCTTCGAGTAATTCAAAATTTTTGCAAGACTCGTTGCTAATAAATTCGGTAGATCGTTAAATATCCTGAGATCGGATAATGGCCGTGAAGTTTGTAATAAACAAAAAGACGAATACCTTGCATCCCACGTAATAAAAAGAGAGACAACCGCGCTGTACACTCCCGAACAAAACGGGAAGGCCGAGCGAGACAACTGTACGATTGTAGAGGGTGCGCGTACGATGATCCATGCGAAGAGTTTGCCTCTCAGTCTATGGGCAGCTGTGCAATCTATGGTCAAGTGACGGCATAACACCCTACGAGACGTGGGTGGGGAAAACTTCGATTCTACGACACTTAAGAATATTCGGCTTGGATGCCTACGTGTACATTCTAAAACAGTTCACGCAAAAATTCGGTGCTGGCGCGAGAAAACAATAATCATTGGACAATTCGACTATCGGTTATATGATCCCGTAACGGAAAAAGAGAGTGAAGCAAGAGATGTCATCTTCAACGAGAGGAATCGGAACGGTGTCAACGAAGATGGATCCGCAAGATGAAAACGTCGATGACAAGATTTTCCTTCCTGTATCAGAGAGGAAACAGAACAAGAAGGGAACTCCTAAATATCTCAGAGGTTGGGCGAACATTAAAACACCGAGAAGGTATGCAGCAGATGTTGCCGAGTACAGGACTTCAAATACGTACCATGAAACCGCAGGTGGTATTGAAGCCGCGCAACGAGCAAATTCGGCCAAAGAAGAGTTCTAGGCACACGAAGAAAATCATACTTGGCCACTTGTCTCGAGAATTCCTAACATGAAAACGATTAACTCGAAGTGGGTATTTCAATTGAAGATGAACAAAGAGGAGAATACTTATCGGTTTAAGCCTCAATTGTGTGCAACAGGATTCTTTCAACGCGAAGGAATCAATTCACCAAAACGTTCGCTCCACTTATTAGGTACGAAATGCAGTCCAAACATGGACTGCATTTCTATACGTGAGACTGAACGAAACGATCGTTATGGAGGTACCGGCGGGACTCGTCGTCGAACAATATGAAAGAAATGTGGTGTACAAACTTAAGAAATCTTTGCATGATCTGAAACAGGTCCCGAGATGCTGAAACCGAAGGTTCACTTGTATGAGTTTATAGAATGCAAAGTCGGCAAGTGCGTATTTGTCGGACAGGTAAAGAATGAAGTAGTGTATTTAGGCCTATGCGACGGGTCGCGACGGTCTGGTCGCAACAAACACCAAAGAGACTTTAGGACTTAGTTGTGAATAGGTTAGGCAATACCTTTAGCATAACGATTGGCGGTTCAAGTATGTTTGTTGGTGTGTAAATCTTGCGAGATAGGAGAAAGGAAACTGATAATTCATCAGAGCTCGTACACGAAAAAAATTATCGAAAAGTTTCGAATAGTTGACCCGAAAACTCTAAGCGTGCTAGGTGATCTACGCGGGATATTATCTCCAACGAGAATGGCGATGACAATGGTGATGTCTAACCCCTCATCAGAGCGGCGGTTGTGGACTCAATACTACCTCAGAATGCCACTAAGCCACGTGGCACTTTCCACGGCTCAAAGATTTCCTGAAAACTCTGAGCAGTCGGCTCGGTGGCTATCTATAATTCACACCGTAACAGAACAGTAGGAGGCGGTTGAGTCGAACTACCCCGCACGATCGCTAGGAGAGCACGTCAAGCGCCGAGACAACGTCACCCGAGAGCTCACACGCCGAAATGCAGGTAGTGGACGACGGCGTAACAACGAAAGATCGATGAGAGTGCAAGCAGCCAATGGAGAGACACTCGGAGTACGTCTGGCGAACGAAGCACACGTGGAAAAAAAGACAGGACAGTTAGTCAGTAGGGTAAGAGAGAGAATAACGAAGGAAAAAGAAAGACAAAGGTAAGGAATATGGAGAGCATCGAATCTGAGACAGAATAGGAGTGAACTCAATAAATGAAAAGAATTATTAATTACTTGTTGATTACCGAGCAATTGTTATTGTTGTTATGTAGTAAATTCGGTACTATCCTTCCTGAACGATTGCCGGTGCACCCGGGATATTGGTGACTATTATTATCTTTTTTTTTATGCTGCTTGTAGTAGCTGTACTTATTCTTACTTTTCGGTGGTGCTGGAAGCACGAGTTAATAACAGCAGTTATTATATTTTTGTTTTCTTCTGTTAATATTTGATATTTCTCATGATTGCTACTAATCTTGCAAATTAAAAATCGAGAATTACGCGATTTGAAGCAGTAGTAACCTCCACCCTACAAAACAGTTCTGGTCTTTGGGGACTGCGCCATTGTACCTAATTGTATAGGATTCAATCAAATTTCTTCAAACTCATACTTAATCTCCCATGTAGTATTCCTGGCAACCTAGTTCGAGTCAAGGCCGGATCCTCAATACTGGGCAGACTATTCGTGAAATGAATCGTAAGTTCTGGGTATTAAATATGGGGCGTGCCCGATACCCCCGGATATGCTATGACCCGCCGGTTCAATTGGATTCTTAAACAACAAAATGATCAGAAACAAAACTGGTACACAACACTTAAAACGACCCTGGCAAAGTACGCTTTTGCTAACAAAACCGATAATCCCGTAGCTAACGACATTGTATCTTGGCATGAAAATCTTTCATGAAAACACAGCTTACTCTATGAGAAAGCAAAACAACTTAATGTACTACAGTGCGAGAAATACCTACAAGGAATGCAATCTTTAACATTTACAAGAGTCGCGGTGCAATACCGACTGCTCGACAGTTCTCATAGTGTAAGCTATGTCTTCATGAAAGATTCTCATGCCAAGATACAATGAGCTAAAGGGTCACTGCTAACTACAGTGATAATTAAAAAGAGATGCAAGACAAGTATGTAGAGATACGATTTTGGTTTAAAATAGCATAAAATGCGACCGCGGATAGCACTCTGTTCACAGTTACCGCCGATGGAAAGCCTTGTAACTACCAGCAGAATGAAGGACCAGACGAGCCACAAAGCCAAGCAAACTTACCTGCCAATAGTTTTTATATAATCGATCAGAAATCTAACGGTTATCAGAGACAGGCACTAATAATATTCATCCAACACTGAATCCGCACTGTAAATTCCCGGAAACACGCAGAAATGTTAATTGCATCCCGAGATCCCTACGTGCGAGACCCCTGCTCAGTATATAGGTGTCCGCGGACGCGCGGACACTGAATCTGACTAACGCTAGACAGCAGCGACGGGCGGGTTTGCGAGCGACTAGGCTAGAGAAGGAAGCACGTGCGAGAGCTTCGTCCCACCCACAAGGCAGTGTGAAACAGTTAGGAACGAATTCGAACAGCGAATCGCAGAGAACTAAATTCAAGAGAGTAAGAGGACACGCGGTAGCGAGATATGCAGCGTAGACGTATGCTTTCAGCCTACAGAGGGTACTAGAAGGCCTATTTATTGTAAAATATTTTCCAATGATAAGGCCGGTATAGCTGGTACAATCATAATCGTAATTATCATCGGACAAGTCGTTCGACAATATTATTTTTATGCGGACACGATTATAAAGGCGTGCATGAGTTGAACACATGAGTGAGACCGAACAGGAGTTGTTTGTTCAGAGAAAGGCAAAATTGAAACGCTCAAAATTATAGAATATATATATTTATATTCAACGGCACTAGATATTTTAAATATATTAACATTTATATATATTATATATTTCGTCGATACATTGTATTCTTATTTCTTTGGAAAAAAATCAAGGATTCTTTTCTGCTTCACACCAGAAGCTCGTTTTGCGCCGCCAAATCACGCAATCTTTTTAGGAGAAGCAGTTGCGTTGGGCAATATTCCGGCTGCTTTTCATACCACTCCATCGCTGTCTCGAAAGCCACGAACGCCTCACCGTGAGAAGGCTTGTCTGAAGCATCCGTACTCTCGTCGCTGTCATTATCCTCGGGATCAATATTTTCATCATGAAGAACTGAAGATACGGTTTGATCGTCGGTTAGAATTTAATAACCCGGATCATCTGCGTCATCGTTGAGCCAATTTTCAGCGTCTTCATGGTTATTGGGTGTGGGAATGAGTTCCCGCTGTTTTTACTTAGATGTCGTTAGTAGCTTTGCCTTCATTTTATTTAATCGGGCAATACATGTTCTTTGAAGGTTAGATGTCAAGCTTCAATAATCACTAGTGACATTTGTTCAGAACATAAACAACAATTTTTTGCGTCTCATTGAAAATGTCGAATTTTGTGCCAAAAAACAGCATTTGCGGGAAGTTTTACTTCATTATTTTTTGTTAAAGAAAAGTGCAGCGGAAACGCATCGGTTGCTCGTAGAAGCTTATGGTAAGCATGCTTCATCGAATACAACCTGCAGAGACTGGTTCCGACGATTCAAAGATGGTGATTTCGAAGTAGGAGACAAGAAACGTGAAGGCGGACCAAAAAAGTTTGAAGATGCAGAATTGGAAGCATTGCTGGATGAAGATCCATGTCAGACGGAAAAATTATTGACAGAACAGTTGAATGTGGACTGCTCTACTATTGGCAAGCGTTTACATGCATTGGATTCGTTCGCAAGTTCGGAAATTGGGTCCCACACGAATTGAAAGAACGGGACATCGAGCGCCGAAAAACCATCTGCGAACTCTTGCTTCAACGCCAGCAAAGAAAGGGTTTTTTACACCGGATCATCACTGGAGATGAAAAGTGGATTCGATACGACAATCCGAAGCGCAAACCAGCATGGGTCAAGCCAGGGGAACCGGGACCATCGACGCCAAAAGCAAATATTCATGGAAGTAAGGTTATGTTGTGCATATGGTGGGATCAGAGCGGCGTCGTATACTACGAGCTGCTGAAACAGCTCGAAACCATCACTGGGGATCGTTACCGACGACAACTGATCCGTTTGAAGCAAGCTCTGGGTCGAGAACGGCCGGAATGGACAATCGGCATCACAAGCTGATTTTGCAGCACGACAACGCTCGGCCACACATTGCTTTAGTTGTCAAGAACTACTTGGAGGGGCAGAATTGGGAGATTCTACCCTACCCGCCGTAATCACCAGACATTGCTCCTTCAGACTACCATTTGTTCCGGTCGATGCAGTCAGCCCTGGCAGAGCAGCACTTCACATCATACGAAGATGTCAAAAAATGGGTCGATGACTGGATTGCTTCCAAGGAACCGGAGTTCTTCTGTCGCGGAATTCGTTCATTGCCCGAAAGATGGACGAAGGTTGCAGCTGCCGATGGCGCATACTTTGAATAAACCAGTCATTCGTTTTCGATTCAAACAAACGTCTTTTATTTCACCAAAAAACAGCGGGAACTCATTCCCACACCCAATACAATCTATAAACCCCGGGATGGCGTTGAAGAGTTCGGTGAATTCATTCACGCCACTTTCCTCGGCATTGAAATTTTCTTTTTCGCTTTCTTCCGGTATTTCTTCTGAAGCTGGCCACAGTTTGTTCCACGCATTCTTTAAATTTGCCTCTGTTAGCGACGCTCACGCATCAGCCAACATATATAACAGCAATGTTTCAAATTCAGTGATTTCGCAAATGCAACAACACTGTCTTCAGTGCCTTCTTCAGCCAGAAACAATCTTCTGAGGATTTGTTTCCTGTACAACCTCTTCATTTTCTCAATAACCCCTTGATCCATGGGCTGAATCAACGATGTCACATTTGGCGGAAGAAACCTCACCTCGAAGTCTGGATCGAGCGCGTTTAATACTTCGGCAGAAGGATGAGACGGCGCGTTGTCTAACAACAATAACACTTTTCCAGTTTTGCGTTGAGCTTTGCGCCACTCTTTTACGTTCTTTGTAAAATCATTTTTGTACCAATCGCAAAACAATTTTGAATCCATCCAAGCACTCTTCTGGGCTTTATAAACTACAGGCAGGCCAGTAACATTTTTAAAGCAGCATGGCTTCTTCGATTTCCCAATGAGCAATAACGACAATCTATGAATGCCGGCTGCGTTAGCACACGTCATAGCCGTTACTCGTTCCTTGGATACCTTAAATGCTGGAGTGGCTTTTTCACAATGCGATGCGAGAGACCTTCGGGGAAGCGACTTCCAATTTAATCCAGTCTCGTCTGCATTGTATACGTCGTCTCCAGAAAAACCTGCCTCGGCCACGATTTTTTCAAATACCTGTTGAAAACTCTCAGCAGCCTCCTAATCTGCCGATAACTTTTCTCCTTGGACCTGAAGTTCTCGAATCCCATGGCAACTCTTGGAATTTTTCAGAATTTCAGTATTGGCTTTGAAATCCGACGATCCACCGAGTTTAGTGTTTAAGTCAAGAGTCTTTTCACACAAGATCGAACCAGAAATCGGCTGTCCTAAGCTGCGCCTCTGCACAAACCACTCGGATAAAGCCTTTTCCAGATTTTGATTCTGCGCAGAATTTAAAGTTTTTCGTTTAGCACCATCTCCACTGCCTGACGTTGATATGAATGATAAAATCTTCTCTTTATTATTTTTGATATCGGTTATTGTTGCTTTTCCAACATTATAAGCGAGAGCTAGCGATGCCCCTGTTTCACCATTCTCGAGTTTAGAAATAATTTCTCACTTTTGTTCTAAAGTCAGTACATGTCGTTTACGTTTAGATGAAGCACTGGGTGTTGAACTCATTTTAGACACACAGATTCGAATGTAAATCGAACGGTAGTCATAAAAAACGACTGTTTTTCGCCTTTCTGCAGACGCGTAAAGACTGCCGAAGAAAGATAAGCCGCGAACGAGTGAGGGCCGAGAGAACGGAGAGGCGGTATTGCCATGCAAATCTGAGCTCGCTACGACGCGCAATAATGTAACGACAAAATCGTTCGGAAAACCGAAAATTCGGATAAATCGAATCTGTGTTCGGATGATTGACGTTCGGATAAACAAAATCATCGTTCGGATGATTGACGTTTCGGATAATTGACGTTCGGATAATCGACGTTCTACTGTATAGCAATATTTAATATGTTTTATTGAATAAACTCTACTTTTACCTACTACTGAAGCCTAAATTAATTTCCTCCCTCCTCGAGTCCGTACTATATCCCCTTTAGGTATAAAAATTCAATAATAACGCTTAAATACCGTTACAGTACACATATTGTTTGAAAAGATTTTTCAATGATTCTTCTCTTCTGGTAATGCGAAAGGCTCATACTACGCTACCAGTATGCGATAGAGACAATAATATAGGGATCGTGTGAGTGCGAGAGAGCACAGCAGGTGTCACCTGGTACATCGTGGGGTGAGTCATATTTACTTCTTAATCATATGTAATTTAAACCCGGAAAAGTGGAATATATGAGTAAAAATCCGAAAAAAATGGGGGTCATCCGGGCCGCGATTTGAACCCGGGACCTTCCGATTACTGATCGGCTGCTCTGACCACTGGACTACGCCAGGCCGCTTACCGTACAACGCTTCGAATTGTTCTCATATATTAAATATTCCACCATGTTACAAACTCTACCATAAAACAAGTCTTCGTCCAAACTCTACCCGATATAACAGCAGCTGACAACTTTACCAAATTAAACAGCAACTTGTAACTCTACAAGAATACAGGCCTCGAGGAACATTTCTACCATATTATAACGCAACCGTGTTACGAGTCTACCAAATTATAACTCTCCGGGCGATATACATTCTCAAGGATAAAACAGGATAAACCATCGGTATCCTCTGTCAGTACTATCGATAAAGGAAGTATAGAGATACACTCGTGCTTCGGCTCTTATTAAATATTGGATCTGCGGTTTGCAGGATTGTATGTTTATGAAACCATTAGTGCAAGTATGTGTATTTCCGGAATAATAAATGGTAGATATTCTAGTAGAGTTGTAACGGAGTAGAGTTCTACATTGCTGTTTGATGTGATAGAGATCTTTTCTGGTAGAGTGTATCTAGTACTGATGTAAATGTGCACTCTAATTCTGATCACGTCTCATTTTGGCTGGGTATGTGTACGTAAGGTATCGAATATGCAATAATCAAAATATGTTCCATACTTTTTCGGTCGAAGCGGTCAGACATTATTATAAAAGTTGCAACGATATCTAACCGTAATTAATACATAAATATTAGGTAAAATATATTGACATGTATTAGATCGACACTTCTAGATGCGCTTTTAAATGTACCAATCTTATTATTTTAGCTTACTTTTTGTATATTAGATCAAATATATGTTGTTTGTAAATATTAACCGTGGCTAATTTTTGGCAGACTTAACCGTAACTAATTTTTGGTCGGCACAACCGCGACTTATTTTTGGCCGTCTTAGCTTAACCAGCCTTACCATACAGCCTTACGTTGAACGACTCAAACCAAAGCATAATAATTTTTAAGTCAGTCTGCAGAGCATAAAACAACTTTTTATCATTTTACTTCCATATAAAGCAAGGGTGCTTTCATAGAATTATTCGTTGATATTTTCATGTCATCGTTTTCAGAATGTTCCAAAACATCAAAAAATTATTATATATTTTCAAAATGCGCGCGAGTGTGCTTGTACTTGTGCGTGCGTGTATGCGCGTGATTGTGTTCATGTGTGTCGTGCGTGCGCGCCTATGTGTAGCAGACCCGACAAATCTAGACATCCACCTAAACTTCACAACACCTTGAACTATAAAAATGAAATTTATCACACAGATGGAGGGACCAATCCTCATTGTTTGTTCTAATATTTGTTTGCACGATAACTCTTACAACTATTCAGCTATCGGGTTAAATAGTTCTTCACTAATATACTAGAATAGACAGATGATCGGTATTAAATTTGATCAAACCATATAAATTTAATAGATTTTGAATTTTTCGAATTTTATAAAAAATAAATATAAAGTTTCCGAATCAACTGAAACTCGAGTTATCGAGCAGACAGTATGTACAAATATTAATGAGACCGAAAGATCTACTAGGATCGAACATGGTGAGGTAGTGTATAGGCGTACCATTTTTACGAGATTTTGAATATTTAAAAATTTACAAAGCATTTCTCTATTGAACAGATAAACTGGTGTATTCAGTGTTTATATAAGCCTTCAAAGCTTGCTGTTCATATTGCTTCATTATGTTCCACCTTTTACAAAGCTTTCTCTACGAAGAAGCGAGAATCGATCAATATATACTTCCTCATAGAAGTGCTTGCAGGATTCTTTATTCATAACAACATTCCAGGCCTAATAACATATATGGGGTGGATGCTTCAATTCGAATATTAATACCATTTTGTACATAGGAAGCACACAACAAAGTTAGCTGTGATAAAAATGCCTTGGAAAAATTATCGTATTTTCATATAAAACACCCAGATAGACAGATAAACGAACAGAAATAAGCGAGTGATTTTTTTTGTGTTCTAAGACGCTCGCGACATTACAATACTCTCTCTTTTTACATATTTCGCATGTGATGAGAAAGTGAAAAAAAGATGTGAAAGAACAAGTACTAAAAGGTGTTTGTATAGAAACGAAACCGACGAACTCGGGGAGATGTATCAAATCGTTTTAACCGAAGATTTACCTTATCTAAATATTTGCTCTTGGAGATGCTGCGTAGTAGACGGTACAAGACTGCTGTAGATCCCAACTGCGAGTAAATGATTGCAGTAAACGCACTTCCCGGATCGTTGGTCGAGAACGGTAGCTCTTGCCGGCTGTCGGAGAATAGCGGCAAAATTGCTAGGGCACCGGGACTTGTGTTCCAGATGAGACCATCCCGCGCTCCTTCCCATGAAAGACGTTCGCGCACGTTCTACCGAATATATTCAAAAGTTACTCCAATGCTTCCACTGTTCGGTCACATACAGTAGGGTAGTTACATAAAAAAGTTCTCTTTTTAGAATTCGCTGTTTATCGAAGTTCTTAAACCTTATTATTTAAAAAACTCTCCTGATTTTTTTTTGCTTGCTCATGGAGGATACTTTATTCTCATGACACATTTCATTGCCTGATGTTCATGCCTGAGTGCTTAGAATATCGCAATGATCACAAAATCACATTTAGAAAGAAGTGACTGCACTTGTAAAGGGTGTCCCAGCAAGAGCGCCGGATTTTAATTTGCCGCCATTTTGTTAATACGAGTTGTACGGTGATTTTTTTTACTTACTTTTAACTTACACCATTTTTGTAATGTGTTTTTACAATAATTAAACGTTGTTGGCTTGAATACTTCTCCATATTCTTAAATCGCGTGGTCTGTACGTGACAAATGTAGAAAAAAATCACCGTGCAACTCGTATTAACAAAATAGCGGGAAATTAAAATCCGGCGCTCTTGCTGGGACACCCTTTACGTGTGACGGACCTTTAAAAAATCAAACGGCTATATCTCAAGAACGCCTCAATCGATCGAGTTCAGTTTTGACACACATGTAGGGGCAGTAGTTACGCACCTCTTTTTGGTGTTATTTTCGCAACAATTTCTTACAAATTTTAACCTTTATCGAATTGATAATTTTTTATATAAAAAGCTCGTGCCAGTTCTAAGTTGTACAAATTGTCAGCTAACGAGTCAAATAGTTTTTTATAATTGCAGATATGTTCTAGGTTGTTTGGTATTGAATTGGGCTGAATTCGGAAAAGAGGTACGAATTGTAGTGGAATAAAAATTTTTTTAATTTGTCTCCGCTTCATTTTCGAATTTGTGAAAATGATGAACTCAAGTTTTGTACATACACCTAATAGCATTTAAGAATGTTTGGTATAGCAGTTACCCACAATTAATTGAGGCGTTCGAATGTTATGGCAAATGGATTTTTTATTTGCTTACACACCCTACTTAGAAAATTCCATGGAAACCACTTGAACGAACAAAAACCACATTGAAATTGATTGGAAACAATTAGTTTTCCATGGAATGTCCATCCATTCAATGAATTTCAATCAGTTTACATGGAATTTGCAAACCAGGGCATTACCATCTCATTTTTTAAATGTCTGATCGTTCTTATTTTTGCGACGACCAACGGTCGAACGGACACCGATAACCTGTTGCCGAGCGTGTGGTGCACGCGACCCGGCACCACACACCAACAGAGATACAGTAGCGGACAAAAGTTTAAGACGATGAATTACAATTTGGTTCATAGATCTGTCATACAAGTACTAACGTTTCTTTCGGCTTGTTGTTTTTTTACAATACATGTGTACGTTTGACCTTCATAATGTAGAAGTCTCGGTCGTCAAATGTAAACAATATAGATTATACAATTTTTTTTTCCTTCCAACCATCTGTAAACAGCGGACATTAGTTTAAGACGATCTGTCGAACAAGATACCCGTAGTCGATCCACGCAATAATTTGATATATTAATACTGTAAATAGTTTGTGGTGTATCATCCAGTGTCTTAAGTTTAATTACGTACGAAAAGAGTATGGGTAAAGCCCGTAATTTGTCATCAACTGAACGAAAACTAATCGTGTCTCTACGGAAGCAAAATGAGACATTTTCTTCAATTGCAACTCAAATGAATCGATCAGAAACTTCTTGTAAGCAAGCGTGGTACAAGTTTGTGAAGACTGGGGACTATTTTGATCGACCAAAAAACGGTAGACCGCGGAAAACCACGCCAACGCTGGATCGTCGGATTCATCGATTAAGCGAGAGAGATCGTTTTCGTTCAGCAGTCGATATCAGAGCTGAAATATCCAGTAATAATAATGCACAAATTAGTGTAAGAACTGTCCGAAGACGATTAGACGAATTCAATTTGAAAGCACGAAAGCCACGGAAGAAGCCGATGCTCAGTAAAAAGAATAAAAAATTACGACTGCAATTTGCTAAGGCTCATCGGCATTGGACAAGTGAGGATTGGCAAAATGTGCTATTTTCGGACGAATCCAAATTCAACCAAATTTGTTCTGACGGGATACTGTATGTAAGACGTCGAATTGGCGAAGATTTAAATCCTCGATGTGTTTTACCGACAGTTAAGCATGGAGGTGGAAACGTAATGGTGTGGGCATGTTTTTCTCGCAATGGTCCTGGACCAATACGCCGAATTAATGGAATCATGGACCGTTTTCAATACTTGGATATATTGAAAAATACTATGTTACCGTATGCCTACGAAAATATGGGTGATACTTTTATTTATCAACAAGATAATGACCCAAAGCATACGGCTCGGGTAGTGAAAAGTTTTTTTCAAGATGAAAAAATCACTTTATTACCGTGGCCGTCGTATATATTGAAAAATACTGTGTTACCGTATGCCTACGAAAATATGGGTGATAATTTTATTTATCAACAAGATAATGACCCAAAGCATACGGCTCGGGTAGTGAAAAGTTTTTTTCAAGATGAAAAAATCACTTTATTACCGTGGCCGTCGCAGTCGCCGGATTTAAATCCAATTGAAAACTTATGGTGTACCATAAAAAGAAGGGTTCAAAGAAATAAACCAAAAAATTTTGACGATTTGTACTCTTTGGTTGAAAAAACGTGGAATGAAACAACTGTGGACGACTGCAAAAAATTAATTGATTCAATGCCTCAAAGCTGTGCTGATGTGATAAAAAATAATGGACTGTGGACAAAGTATTGAAGGGAGGAAAATATCTGTATATTTTCTACCAAAAAATATTTTTTTACGTATAGTCTTAAACTTTTGTCCCCGAAGATATCAAACAAATTTATGTTTTCTTTGTTTATTGTATCTAATGTTGTTACGCGCAAAATTGAATTTATGTAATAAATATATGAATTAATGATTAATTAGCTAATACAAAAAAAAATCCACTGAGTCAATTCTTTTCATAAAAAAATCAACGATTACTTTTTTTTTCCTCTCCGTCTTAAACTTTTGTCCGCTACTGTAGGTAGAAATAGGTGAGGTGGCGGCCTAAATGAAAGGAATGCGACAAGTTATTTGTCAAAAGCGGTTCATAAAGGTGGACCAAATCGAAACGGTTCCGCAGAAGTGCGCAAACAACAAAAAATATGAAAGATAGACAAGGACGACACGCGCCAGATAATGGGAACGATAAAGGATGAGAAATCAGTATAAACAATCGGGGACAGTGCAGCTCGAGATAGTCTCCTTGAATCCGTTAACAATGCCAAATCGCTATCGAATTATGAGAAATTATACGAAGTATAGAAAATTTGCAGAAATGCTAGAAATTATTAACGCTCGGGTGAATTATTGAGTATCTCATAAAATATTGAAATTATCGTGAAATAGAGGAGGTTTTGCGATCATGAGAAAATCCCATAAAAGTATTGAAAATTTTGTGAAATAATAAAAACTTCACGAATTATTGAGAGTTTTCGCAATGTATCAAAAATTATTATGAATGATTAGACTCGGCGAATTATAATATTAAAACGAGAAAACAATCCATCTTCAAACGCACTGTGTCCTAGTCGTCTGCCGTAATAGAGGGCTATGTGACTTGGCACCCGACTTTGGAAAATCGAAATTAAAAAAAAAATTCTTATAGCGTTTCGTTTGTAGTTGATTGTAGTAACAATTTTTTCGTTTGTAGTAGCTCCAAAAAAAAGTTATAGGATTTGGAAATAAGCGCTGCATCCGACTTTGTCGGACCTCAAATATTGCAGCTCATTCGTATAGAGAATCGTTTGTAGTTGATTGTAGTGAAAGAATTTCCGTTTGTAGTTGAAAGGAAAAAAAGTTATAAGCATTTTTTTGTTACTACAATTGTTACTACAATCAACTACAAACGAAAGTCTATAAGAATTTTTTTTTAATTTCGATTTTCCAAAGTCGGGTCCAAGTTCACATAGCCTAGAGGGCTACCGAAACGGTAGTCAAACGAGCGCAAGCGAGCCTCTGACGACCGATATAGATCGAATGGCGGAAGAGAAGAGAGAGAGAGAGAGAGAGAGAGAGAGAGAGAGAGAAAGAGAGAGAGAGAGAGAGAGAGCACGTGAGCGAACGAAGATCTCGGCGCAGCATAAATGATTATAAAGGCGTGTGAGAGCCCGGGATACAAACGTATACCAACGATGCCATGCTACATGTACCAGAATCAAGAAATTACCGTACTTTTACCTCCTACAGAAAGCCTAAATTAATTTTCTCACTGTTCGAATCAGCAACCTACGAGTAGACTCTAGGACGATAAAATTTGTGAACGGTGTAAAATAATGAAGCTGCTTGCAAGGTTCTACTTTGCAGACTTTTCCTACTACTGCTGCTCCTTACCATGAAAATAGAATATACAACAATAAGTGGAAATATATTATATAATATATTTCTCAGTAAAAAATCTGAATCTTAAATCAATTTTAGGATATATATTTTTGTAAAATGATATGTAACATATGTTCAAAGTATATCTGACATATTTTTTATATATAAAACGATGAAAAGTTCAATATCCCCGATACATATTAGTATACGAGTATATTTCCATTTTTTTAAGGCTAGCATTGAAATTTCGGAATAAAACCTACCCAATATTATATGGCTAATTACAGGCTATTTAAGTGCTCCAAAATTATTGTTTTCGCTCTACCCCTCAGAATAGAAACGTGTGAGATTTCTAAGTATCGATGAAGCTAGGGCGATCACAGCCAAAACACTGTTAAATGTAATTACAAAAAAAAATCAACTTGTATATTATTTAACGGCTTTCATATGGGAGTAAGTACGATCAAATCGGAACACCCATTCCCGAGATACGCATCCCCAGTCTTTATATGTCTACGGTCGAATATATTGACGTACAATAGAATAGTCCAGTAGAGCTAAGACATTACTGTTGGTCTTAACTCAGCCACTAATCGACTCCCTATGTATGAGTATATCGCGTATCTCGGCATATTAAGGCCAGCAGCAATGTTCTATCTCCAGTGTACTTCGGGAAATGTAACATACATACATAGCAGTTTGGTTTGTCTATGTGATTGGAGGGGCAAAATCGGCCCACACGGTTACGTCGAGCCGTTAAATCATGAGGATTTTTAAGATCGAAAAAGAAGTAATGTCCTAGCTCTACTGTACGACGGGATATACCACCGCTGGCATATAAATACCGGGAGAGCGTATCTCGGGAAGGGGTGTTCTTACTCCCAGTCAAAAACTGGTAAATAATGTAAGTGTATTTTGGAGCACTGATATAGCCTTTAATTAGCCGTTAAATATCGGGCAGGTTTTATTCCGAAATTCGAATGTAGTCATTTTAACGGAAGTTACGATGAACAAAAGGCCGCTTCCATAAGTATCCAAGTCCAGACAACGCAAAGAAGATTTTCTGGTGTATATATCGATTGAGATGAAACTAATCATTTTTGAAAACCTAAAGACCACGTTTTTGTTCGGTTGGCACAATAATTTCGATGAGCAAAGTAATCTAAAAGTGTTTTTTAGCGATCTTATAAAAGTGATAGTTATATTATTACTTCAAAAACCGTAAATATGATTTTTTCAATTGATGAAAGGTAACGCTCCCAGAGGAACTGTGTTTGCTGCCGAAGCTTGAGAATTTTCGTATTTGACACGGATCTCACGATATCGGGGATCTGAAGCAATAAACGCTCATCCGTAAATATAACAGCCTGGGTCCAATCAATCCGTTCATGAAATGGTAGAGCCCATCCGTTGCTCAATACAACTGGTATACAGCCAGCTCTGAGAGCCTCCAAAAATCGAAAGCTGCCCAGCCTACGTCCTCGTGGTACGAGACAGAATGTTGAGTTCATCAATAAAATTTCGTAGTCATACCTGAAAGGAGAAAAAATTAATTATTTGCGATTTTTCACGAGATGCACTCCTAAGGTATTTGTTTTATTTACGCGACCACTTACTTCTCTAATTTATGAACAACATATATGTTAGTAGAAGTTCATGCGGTCTTATAGTCGCATCATAATAAAATATCAATGCCTCCATACATTTTGTTATACTCCCAATAATTCCCACCTACATATTTCAAATATTATCTTAGAAGTAGTGAAGCAGTAACTTTCAGTTTTTCGTTATGTTTTTCATAAAAATTGATGCATTCATTGGGATTACAAATGCGGGCATTGCTTCGTTTAAGGTGTTTCGACACTGGAAGTTCACCTCAAAAGTTTCAATACATTTTCTTCAAATCCGGATTTTTGTACAGACGTCAAACACAAATCTGACATTTATCAGAAAACTGGGTCTGAGAAAAGTGGGTTCGAAATATATAGTTCTGTCTTTCCCGTACTTTCGAAATTTCAAACCAGTCACGTGATTTGAGCATCCCTTAAAGAAAACCATTTAACCAGATAACTGAACTTTTGTGTTAAGGAGAGCACGCCGGTAAATACTATTTCGCTACAGCATTTACAGACTTTTGCGAAAAATTAAATTAAAAAGCCTACAAAGTGGAACTTTGCAAATTGCTTCCTCATTTTTGTCTGCTTTTCACAATTATACCTCTATGTGGAATATGTGGTATGTTGATCAAAGTTGGCTTCCTTATAAATAAAGCATTGTGAAAGGTGGAAAATAATTAAGAAACAATGTGCAAGGGTCTTTTTTGCAGGCGTGGTAGCAAACTGTATACACTTGATCTTATCTGATAAAAATCTGTAAATATTAACGAATCAACCATTTTGTAAATACGGCAAATTTCATAACTGTTGGTACACACTGTCAATCCCTGATAAACTTACTACCAATAAATCTTGCCTGTTAGTACTCTTGTATAGAAAGTTTCAGTTCGATAGCTTGAAATGTACGCCAGATGATATATTTCAGCTGTTTTGCATTTTTTTGACAGAATTACAATACTCCCACAATTACAGTAATCTCATCAATTATAATTAAATTTTCCACGTTGTGTATGCACGTAGCAACTGCTCTACACGCTCACCAAATGTCAGTTCGATACTTGAGGCCGTTCTGGAGTTATGAGAGATTAATCTTCATATGAAAAATTAAAATTGAAAATGATTGCAACATTTGAAGCACTTGATCGATTTTGCTTAAATCAAATGGTAATCATCCTTGATTTAAACTTCAGTTTCAGTCCGATCGCTTGAAACCTGTTCCAGTTATCGGGATTACCGAAGTTTTTAACGAAATAAAAAATCTTGTAATATTTCAATTGTCTTAACGATTCTAACTAAAATAACGACGGGTAAAGTGCATTGGGCGTTTTACTTGGGTGTAAAATTTCAACATAATTCTTCAAGCCATATTTGAACTATAGGGGCTTTACTTACTTCAGACACGCACGTCGATGTCATTCTAAATCAGTTTTCCGCACGTTTCAGACAATTGTAAGTATCTTCTAGTATCTATTCTTTATGAGGAAGCAAAGAAGTCCTAAACTCCCAATCCCTGCATAAAGTTTGACAAAAATCATTCCACATAAAGCTTCCTGATTTACATAAATGACAAATTGCAGCTCGTGCTCTCAAGTAATTTTTGAGATAGAGGCTTGAATATACCAAATTTTTAACATACACAGACATTAATCGAAACATTTACTCCAAATGCCATTTCTGTTCTGTCGATTTTTCGTTTTGATGATAACCACACAGGAATAGGCCATATTCAAAATACTAGTTACTATTCTATTGAAAACGTAGAAGTCATAAAAATATTTAATCTTTAAAAATTCTATTATTGTTCGTTTGTTATTCAAACATCGCCTATCCCTGAAACAAAGGTTGTAAAAGGTGTAAGAGAAATGCTAGTTGGAGCACCCACGCATCTTTTGGCCTGAACCAAATTGGGAAGAAGAAGAAGAAGCAAATCAAGACACCCATATCAATTTGTACATACAGGCAGCGGTCACCTAAACAAGCAATTATTTATGTCATTGGCATCGATAAATAAAATTAAATAAAATAATGAACAAAGAAAAGGAAGGCTTGTACGAAGTGCGTTAATAGATGGACTATTGCATAGAAAAGAGGATTAGGAGGTAAAAGTAAGTAAGAAAAAGTGTATACATATAAAGATACCAGCACAATTGCTATATGGTGGTCATAAATTTAATTATTTTGTTTCGTTGACTTACATATCATATTCCTGGTTATCTTGTTGGCAGTGTTCATCCTGTAATTCCCGCCACGCTTTCCCATGCCGACAAGTCGTAACAAAGACAAGATCCTTGCCATTGTGAAGGTGATAAAGAGCGTTTCTCGTTTCCGAGCCGATTCCATGTACATATCTTTTGCCTTTGAAGGCAGCAACATATTTTTTGTTACTTGGAAAATTGTTTTCCTGTGATTGGCCGGTTTCGCCACCGCGTTCCGGATGTTGCTTCCCAAAGAGCGGTATTGAGACGTCGAAGTCTGGCCGAAGTCTGAAAACAGACATGCTTGCTTTGGCCAGCATCGCGTAGCCCATATCAAAAGCCAGAGCTTCCTCGGCATAATCAGGCCAGGTGCCTGAATAGAGATTGAAGATGAGGTGGTTTCTTCCATTGTTCCAGTGCCTCAGACGCGACAATTTCGCGGGTAAATTATGGACGAACTCTGATGATAGGGGATCGCGGTCAAGCGTGTCAAGTGCTAGTACAAATATGCACGCGCGAGCTGGATCCGAAGTGTAATAACGGGATTCCGTGATGACGTTTAAGATCTTCTGATACAAGGGACTTATGGGATCTTCAACCGGATATACGTATACTGTGAACCCCTGTTTGCACCTTGTGAAATCAAAGCAAGTTTCCATGCGACATTCCAACCGAGGTTGTCGCACCAGTGTGATTCCATTGGAAGTTCGAAGATCCTTGTCATAGAATTCTTCGGTCAAGCTCAGAAATGACGGCAATCGTTTGTGTGGCAACTGCTTTTCCACTTCCGATTTTTTACTTTTTAATCTATAGCCACCAAAGTAGCAGTAGCCAAGAAACGCGCAGGTCACGAATAACAGTAAATAACGCTTTTTGGCTTGCATATTTTCAATAGATTATATAGACGGGCCGATAATCACATATTTTAAACATTGTCCTTATAATATAAGATCTCATCATTATGTCGTAAGTTCATTGCAATCGATGCTCCTGATGATTGCAATGTGGGTATATGTTTATTCGTATCGCAATTGGATGTTACTAGAATACAATTGACTCCATTTTACTGTATTGCTGAAACAAGGAAAATATAATATTTATTCAGTAATTCAAGGAATTGAGAAAGCAAACAACTGATCGCAGCTCTGCTTTTGCCCTCTAATATCGTGATATTTAATAGATGTTGTAATAAAGCATAATCCACTGGATTAATGTTTTCAACTGATATTGTACTCCACATAACTACACAGGAATTTCAATTTTTTGCCAAAATTAATGTTACACAGTAGTGACAGTCTATTATTTTACAGTTACAGTTGCTTCGTACTTAGCACAGTAATCTCGCAAACTGTTGATATATACAATCACAACATGAAGTAAATCGGTTAATTAATTGTCATTAAAATTATAAATTGTGAATTAATTTCATGAGAGCCACAGTAGCGTATATGATATGCACCAGACTAGAATTCTGGCGTTCCTGGTTCAATACTGGGCAGTGGCGATATTTTTTCATGATTTCTTTAGAATAAAAAAATTAGAGAAGCAATCGGAGTCTGTAACAAAGTTTACGTATCTAACATATCCTAGCCATTCTTCAACCTATATTTTTCAGTTGAAATATTTCCCAAACCAACTACTTAATATTAAATATCTGCAGTTACAGCGATCCACAATGAACCGTTTAGAGCTAAATATAACTTTCTTATGCCATGCTCTGCAACAAATTCATTGTGTTGATTGGCTATTCCTTAATCTTTAGTTTACAAGATTTAACACATCTTAAGCTAACTGGTTCCTACCAACTCTTTTTCGAGTTATGATTTATCAGGGCTATATGAACTTAAAATGTTCTTTACACAAATTCAGTTAGATGCTCTGATAATTTATTCAACGGCATTTCAAATGTCCTATATATTATATTCTATATATTCTGCATTCTGCTCTAAAACACAATTAAGTATACACCGCCTAGGTATAGCAATCAACTTACAATTTAGCAGCCTCAAAGGACAGCACGTTCTAAAAAGTTCAACGAACGTAATCTCCAATCCATCATACGACAGCATAGGCAGCAGAGATACGATGTATCGCACTCGAAATGCGGTTAAATGCAACGGATCATCAGTTTACTCGATTTGTTTTTTTTTCTTTGATCTAAGAACTATGATGACGATTTTAGGTTAGTTCTCGCATTAACACACTTGACACATCTCGCTGGTGTAATTCTACACAAACACATGGTCTACACTTAGCTCTGAGGAAGTCCCGACGAGGAACATCTACGGTGCCTCGGAGCACGAAATCATTTCACGAAGCTTATCAAATAATTGGTCTAAAAATATAGCGCAATGATACGTTCCACACGTTGATTAAGTTGGAAAATCGTTCTATCAGACTGGATTTTCATTACGAGAACAGCGCTCGAACACAGCCTTGCTATTGGTTAAAGCGCTATTAAACTTGAATTAAATAGCGTTTAAACCAATGGCTAGCGCGTATTCGACCGCTGCACTCGCATGAAAATCCAGGGTTGGTGCCTTCCCATGCTGCGTAACTTGCGTACGCCGGCGTACGCGTAACTTGCGGATGTTGGTTATATAGCGAAAAACCACTAGCAGATTATGCTATTATTTAGCCCCGAATCCCCATGGCGCGTATTACTGTAAAGATTGTGTAAAGCGTATTTAGCGCAACCAATCGTAGATTGCCGTACATATGTACATAGTACTAGATGAAAATCGTAATCGCAATTATCATTGGATGTTGTGAAGTAGCGTTGCGCTGAATACGCGCCATGGGCAATAGGTACTTTCACATGGGAGAGTGTATGCAGCGGAATAGACGTGCTATGCAAATAAACGGAGTTGATCAGAATTACAACCTGTAATAATAAGAGTTTTAACCTGTAAACAATAATCTATCATCTCGACTGTAATCTCTCAAAAATACAGAATAAATATTTATTGAAGCTAGTTTTTCTACGACCAATTCATGTTCAGACTGATCTATGTTGATGAGTTTAAATTTATTTACAATGAATTCTGATTTGGCATTAATCATCATCTGGAAACGGTATGAAAAGTGTCAGCTAACGACTTATCAAACTCTTGAAAAGCTTGTCGACGCCAGCTATTGAAACTATTTGATCAACTCATGGATGTGAGGTTTCGGCGTAAGCATAACAGCGTAAAAGCGTAAAATGAATAGCAGATACCTGAATCCCTAGATGAGGTGCTCCGATTGGTTAAGATTATCTTACGCGTACGCAAGTTACGCGGCAAGGGGCGGCACCCCTAGGCTCTCGTCACATAGAGCAGCGTGCTTTATGAATCGCGAAACTTACGCGGCCAATAACGTATCTATAATTTCGTTCTACTTCTATTATCTACCAAAAAACAGATGACAATGGATGATTGCATTGGCTACGTATCGTGTAATTTGCCAATCACGCATCGTCGTTAGTTTTCCTGGTACTGAGTGAGACTAGAACGTAATTGTGGATGCACAATTGGCTGCGTAAGTTACACAAAATAACTTGCACAGCCAAGCGGGGTTCGTCGTTGTTAGTTTTTCGGCGGCAACGATGCAGTAACACACACGGTGGGAGCACTTCGTACCATGGACACGAAAAAGTGAAGCCAATTTCAGCGCCAGGTAGTTAGTTCGACTCCTACACACCAGTGCGGCAATGGCGTTGGATCATGGCCGGATTTGAACGCATACCTTACCGGGCAAGCATAATTTTTTGGTGACATTCAATAAATAAGATGATTTACGATTATTTTGAAAAATTAATATCTTTCCTTGAAAAAGCGATAATAATATTAAAATTGTGGAAATCAGCTACGGTTGGTAACAAGAATTGTAGTTACTCAAATTTTAAAATACTCGTATGCATTGATTCAGGGAAGCTTCGGACTGCACTATCTATCGATCAATTCTACATCAGTGGCAATTCAAGTTGATGTAACCCACAGATACTGTTTAGCTGGACGAATATTAATAATACATCATTTTATATTATTATGAGTATTAAGAACAGTCGGAGATTTTTTATTGTGCGTGTAATAAACTGAGTTGGTCTAATTGTTACATCTGCTTACGAGAATCGTAAAATCCATGAACCCATAGAAACTTTGACAATGTATGTTTATGTATTTGTACAATATCAATTATCATCTCGATAATATTGTATTATTTTTGTTGTGATCGTTGTTGTAGTCGTTTACGCGACTGCTCGTATAAATAAACTGCTAGCAGACAATAATACATTCAGGAAGACTCAAAGTTGCAAAAAGTCCCTCTGCTTGGTATTTTTTCTTTCTTTTTTGTAAAATATGGGAACTTTGGAATAGACAAATGTTCCATTTTTTATATTTATACTAAGATTTAAAAAATCTAGAATAAGTATAATAAATTATATATTTTCTTTTTCTTTTACATAGTGCCGTGTAAAGATTGGCACGGTTCGGACGGTTTGGACTTAATGGAACACCAGCGCGCTCAGGTGACAGTTTTCAGCACTGCGTACGTGTCCCGCTGCACAGTGTCTACCATACCGACGAGTGCTATCACCGTGTAACGCCTAAATTGCTGATGTCCTTACCATTTTCAAATGCCATACACTTAACCTGTTAGTTGTAAGTTTTCACACCGAAGCAGCGCCTTAAAGGCTGTTCTGAAATTTCTGTGGACGAATCTACATGCAGATTCGTCTTCCGAAATGGCAGCACTTAATGGCTTCTAGCTAGCGGGTTCCCTCACTTTAACAGTCATCGAGCACACGTGACCAACTCAGAATCGAGGGTAGCGCTTCTCGCGGAAAAAAAATACATTGTAGCTAGCGTCGCTTACCAAGGCATCCAGCGAAAAGTAACAGTTGTCGGTATTGCAGGATGTAAGGATTACAGTGGCGGGCCATGGTACATGTGGGCCCTGGTCGCCCTGATTGATCCTCCAACTCCCAAGTATCGTTGGTTCTGCGCCGAGTCGTATCCGACCGATTCATGTGGCCGGGTACAGTAAATATAGAAAATTCGTTGCACATAACTGTGTTGAAAAAAAATGCGAAATAAAATTCATCATTTATAGTTAGGAGCGTAGATTATTATTTATCATGACTAGGGAACTTGCATGCATTTCAAATTTCTATATTTCTTTACGGGCTCGAAAGTCGGATGAAAAAGAATGAATTTCCCAAGACAGTTTTTATTTTCAAGCAATAGTATCGCTGCAAAATGTTCTTCTGCTACATTTATTTTTCTCGGTACATTTGAATGGGCAGCCATATTGCTGGGTCCGTCTATCAACGCCGCCAGTGCCACGTTCAGGAACACAGGAACTATTCTCCGCCGTACTCACAAGGAGAGGCCGCCTACTCGTCATCACGGATTTCGCTCAAATTTATAGCATATGTAGGGCTTGGCTGGAAATGAAAGTACCCAAATTGTAAATGGCCAATGGAACTGTAGATGGCCAAGCGTTTAGAAAATAAAATTTTTGACGCGGCTCTGGCACTGTAAAAGCCATTTATGTTAATATATTTGCCAAGCAGCGGTTGGCATAGTGGTAAGAGCTCCGACTCGTAATGCGAAGGTCGCAGGTTCGAATCCCCGTGCGGAGATTTTTTTTTCTAGATTTTTCCAAATTTTTATAATATTCATGTCGCAATTAAGCGAAGTGATAAATAATTTATTTTGTTTATTTATTTAACGCAAAAAGCATAGATAAGGAAAAAAATTGGGATTGCGGACTTTTCAACAAGGGATTGTAATTAAGGCGCATACGAAAAGACTTTGTACATAAAAATTCAAACTTTTATTCTTTTCGACTCAATATTTCAACTCAAAATATTTTTCACGCCGGCAATTTTACTGGATGTAAATTTTTTAAAATAAAATTGATAAAAACTATATTTTTAATCATGTTTTTATTAGACCCTCCCATGTATTAATAATTAGAAAAAGGCGTGTAAATATGACATTTTCACACTCTTTCTCGTAATTCTCGCCAACCCACAGATTCTCCTCTACAAATGGTATCTCAGTTGTGACTTCATAGAGGAAATAGTATTTCAGTTTGATAGATGAAAACTTACGAAAGAGCAAAAATAATTTATTTCCGAAAAATTACAAAAATGCATGACTCTATAAAATTGATGAATGTTTGCCAAACTCAATACCGAACAACCTTAGGCCTCTCGTGGTCTATTCTTGTAGAAATGTTTAACTCGATAACAAAAAATACACGAAAGGTAGAGAGCGTACCTACTTGTTTCGAAAAAGTGAAATAACTATAAAATAAGGTTTCAGGATGATCGAGTAGCACGTTCTCGAGATATATCCATTGCAACTTTGGAAACTCATCACACGTACACACTTGCCCGCGCGCGGACATTTTTGTGAATAATTTCTCGACGTTTTGGGACTTTTCAAGTCCTCTGACATAAAAATCTCGAGAACATTTTCTTCCACGAAAACAGCTTTTCTATAAGAAAGCAATAAATAGATCATAGACGCTATAGTTATATCGATATTTAAAATGTACACCATCGCTTGCCTACAATTAGTACCGTGTATAAACAATAGTAGAATGTTCTTACGGCTCGGGCGCTATGCGTCCTCGCGATCAACTGCACAATCCAATCCCAACCCCGAACCAATTCAAAGAAATCTAATTTGAAGGGTTGGAGACAAAATTGTCGAAAATATACCACATTCCCAATAAAATCCCGAAAAGCCCGGATAAAATATACATACAGTAGCGGACAAAAGTTTAAGACGATGAATTACAATTTGGTTCATAGATCTGTCATACAAGTACTAACGTTTCTTTCGGCTTGTTGTTTTTTTACAATACATGTGTACGTTAGACCTTCATAATGTAGAAGTCTCGGTCGTCAAATGTAAACAATATAGATTATACAATTTTTTTTTTCTTCCAACCATCTGTAAACAGCGGACATTAGTTTAAGACGATCTGTCGAACCAGATACCCATAGTCGATCCACGCAATAATTTGATATATTAATACTGTAAATAGTTTGTGGTGTATCATCCAGTGTCTTAAGTTTGGTTGAAAAAACGTGGAATGAAACAACTGTGGACGACTGCAAAAAATTAATTGATTCAATGCCTCAAAGATGTGCTGATGTGATAAAAAATAATGGACTGTGGACAAAGTATTGAAGGGAGGAAAATATCTGTATATTTTCTACCAAAAAATATTTTTTTACGTATAGTCTTAAACTTTTGTCCCCGAAGATATCAAACAAATTTATGTTTTCTTTGTTTATTGTATCTAATGTTGTTACGCGCAAAATTGAATTTATGTAATGAATATATGAATTAATGATTAATTAGCTAATACAAAAAAAAATCCACTGAGTCAATTCTTTTCATAAAAAAATCAACGATTACTTTTTTTTTCCTCTCCGTCTTAAACTTTTGTCCGCTACTGTATATCCGGGTTTGTGCGGGTATGTTTGGTTCGCTCATTCTCATACAGTATACTAATGAACAAAGAAAAATCTTTGGAGTTCGGAAAAACCACAATTTGAAATAATGACCATAATTCTATTCATGTGCCACATTTTGGTTCGATATCTTGATATGCCAATTGAAAAAGCATGCAAATTAGAAAATTGCAATTTCTGATTATGTTATCTGAAAGCAAAAATCGAAGCACTTATGGTAATGCACCCTGCCACGATGAGAACAGGACACCGGCATTTGTTTTCATTCCATCCCACTCTCTTTCATAGCACGGTACACTGAACGAGCTGCACGATAACTCCACGTGCTGCAGTGAAAAAAAGATGAATGGTGAATGTTTTCGTTCCGTCTCTCTCTCTCGCTCGGCTGTAGATCTGCACATCGAGTTCCAAAGTATACAGAGAAAACTCTTCCAACAACGCCGCTATAGCGCGGCAACAGCGCGATTACAGCTGCGCGCGGCTTCTCGTCTCACGCACACATGCACGTGACCACGCGGCCCACGCTGGGAGGTGAAGCATATAATATGAAGAATTATTATTTCGTACTAACGCGATTTTCCGGATATTTTCCTTTCAGTATGATAACTGTACTTTCTATACACAAGATCGCGCACTTGAGACTAAATGAAGCAGTATCGGACGAGTTTTCGTACAGATAATATCTAAACTGTGAAATATGAAATTCTATGAGTTTTTCGTATTAATAACAAAATACGATGAGTTGTTAAACTATCTGTTGTTACGTCCAGCGTCCTCATATGAATATATTATTTTTATTTTTTATAAATGCGTTGGGTCACTGCGGTGCCCGTATACTGCTCTGCTTACCATAATATAAATACTATTAATTAATATCTTACTTTACTACTCAAATTAATTAAATAAAAATAATAATAATAACAATAATATAATAATGAATTTTGCAATGTAGGCACTACATATACATTTATATTTAGGTACGCAGACATAGATCTAACATACTACATACCTATACGAAATGGTCTGTGGGGAATGCAATAAGAGGAAGGCAGATGCAAATAATCAAAGCACACTCTTCTCAATCGATTTATACTCGCCACATTAACTCGAAAACCAAAAGTCGGAAAAGGCTGGCAATAGAACTATCCTTAATCTACAACCCCTGGCTATTCAAATCCAAGGGGTACCAAATCACTGTACTAAGAAATAATTGTGGGTCAGTGGTTGGCCACTATTGGGAGCGAATTAAGGGATTTCGCCCGTATCTGCCTCTACCATTGATCATTCCCTAGCACCCCCGCTTAGAATTAAAAGGGACTTATGCCTGTATGATACCATAACATCCACGGTGAGGAATTTTGTTGTCGGCCGATCTAATACCATTGATGTAGTCGGCACCGATAAGGGCTCCTATGTAACCAAAACTGCCAAGATAACCTTGCAGCCACATTGAAGTACCGTGAGAGAATTATTACTCCCTCCACGAGTCAAAGATGCACAGTAGAATGATATTTAAGTAAGTAAAGCAGAACAGGGCAGTTCAGTAATTTTCGCACAGTCTTCATCAGGCATCAGTCCCACGCGACACTCAGAGAGTAATTTTTAATTTATGAATTAACGTGTTTTACAACGGATTAACGCGCTTGGGAAGGTTATGAGCCTCTCAACGGTCAGTGCATTAAAGCAAATACCGGTTTTTGTTGAGTTCTCGTGTTATAAACTAACGCGAGCCGAACACTAAAAGCGTTAACATTCGGAACTAACCATTATTGAATACACAAGTATCAAAATAAATTCATCATCAAACAATTAAACCGTGAGTGATTCAAGTTCCAACTATCCTCCTACATTCGACGGGGATTGAACGTCATCCCCAGTATCAAGCAAATACCACAGTGACTATAACCCAGGAAAAACTACGTGTTGAGTCGGTTCGGTAGTGCAGGTCCCTTGCGGAATTGATGCACGCCTACTGTCTTGGCATTGTACGGCCCCAGGAGTACTCATTGGCAGTTCATTAATTTCATACAGCCATCAGGTTGACCTCGTTTCGATTTAGCCACACATACCGCACTGATCAACCTGTGCGGAACCCCTGCGGAACACATGCACGATTAGTGGTATAGTATGATGTGGATGGTTGAAGAGAGATCCAGCTCGTAGGTATATAACTCATTAAATTCAACAAACGTCGTCCTAGCCTCCCCCATCTCAGACCTCCTTCTTCTATCGTCATAGAACATTCATGGCCAGACGACGCGGAGGCCGCAAATACCAAATTCGTAGAGTGCATTCAATCGTTGCTCAAACACTGAGCCTAGTGAATTTCCTCAAAGACACGCTCACACCAGAGCAAATCGCAACCGGTTTGATCGCCCTCAGTGAACCCATTAATAACTGTCGTTTACCTAGGGGCAACAACCGTACTGTTGCAAACGTAGTTCAACGAGCGCGTGCGATACAACCTCCGTCAAAACCGGTCATAGTCAGTAACGTGTCATACGCGAGACCTACGATCATTTTCGCCGAAACCAGAACAGCAGTACCTGCTGTACCGGACCATCCAGTTCCTGTACCGGTTCCAGTACCAAGGAAGAACCCAGAAGCTATTCCACGACAACCGGCGACCCGGCGGCGGTTCACCAAGGTGGTCCAGCGAAAGCATCGTACAACCATCAAACTGAGCAGCATCCCAGTCATCACGATTGATTAGAATATACCCGCTACGCCCTACGTTCAACCACGCAGCCTAACACAATGAACGGCCGTAACCAGTGAGTAACCAAACATTACCATTCTTATAATATTCGTGTTACATCGAGGGAGAATTTCTGTTCAGCCCACATTAGTTAAAATTTCTAAAGTTAGTGAAGGTCTCCTCCCTACCGGTACAGCCCGGTTCAAGCGAGATCTAATTTCTGCCCGAAATCCTGTGGCGTCCTTGTGCGCATTCATATTTTGAGAATCAAGATCTGTTGGTAGGACGTAACACTGTCCACAAGCAAACGAAAAAACATAAACGCAAAAGATTAATAAAAATTTTTAAATAAGGGTTCTTTAGGTTCTTCAGGTTCTTTAGGTTCTTCAAGTTTTTTATTTAATTAGGTTTATTTAAGCATCGACATCAACACTAGGCACGAAAGTAAACAAAGTCAACTTACGGTCAATGAACGATACGAGTTTGAAAGGACAAACTACGCGTATAACGTCGAAAAATTATATTTCAATTTTCAATCTTTGTTTGTTAATAACTTATTAACAAAGAGTGACCGCCAGCTAAAACCTTCACAGCATTACTCAGAGTGATGATCTACGTTATATACAATTAAAATTCTTGAAATTGGAAGGTGTTCCCCATAGCTAAATATTTACCTTTTTTTAAAAGTAATTCGGTAAAGCTTCAGGATCGAAACTTGAATCATTCCCGAAGTAGTGCATTTTTTCCACAATTTATGTGAAAAAACTATGGCCATCCAATTTCATTTTAGAATTTGTTTATATTATATTTTTCTCCGCACCAATAATTTGGGGGTAAAGAAATTGGGAATTTTGCATTTTTTACTCCCGACTGCCCGTAGGGCAAAAAAGGGAATATGCGTTTCACTGGCATGGCGCGAATTTGCCAGTCTTTCATATCCAATATTCTCAAAATCACCTAAAGATGTCTTAACAAAACTTGGTACACAGATTCTGTACATCGTGATCTTTTTTGCCCTAGATTTTATATATTCGGTGAGATTTCAGAAAAATAAAGGAGTTTTAAAAAAATCTATGAGAAGTACTATTGTATATATCGAAATGCCAAAAGATGGCCGTCATTCCTACTCGTTTATGTGCACCTAACTTCAGACCGCTCACGATTGAGTGAGAGAAAGAGCACGTGGGATCCAGTCAATAATTTTATACATATTTTATTATTCATCAGCGAGTAAATTTTAATATCCATATTTACACACTATATGGAGCATAGTTTTCGAATGTGACACTGGCGGCGCTGATATATGGTTGCAGCAAGATTCAAATTTACGGAGAAAAAGTAGTGTAAAATAAAGAATTTTTGTAGACTTAATATTGTTCGAAAAAAAGAACTGTCTTGGGAAATTCATTCTTTTTCAAGTGCAAAAATAATTGAACGATTACAGTTAGTAACTGTATTATTACAATTAAAGTAGGCGGTCGGCACCTCGCTCCGCGCTGACGGTGCATACTTCAAGCGTCGCAGCCTCGGGACCGTGACCCACTGCCGTTATCTTTAGCGGCTCGAGTCCCACCACGGGGCGATGTACCTCAACAGCCTTCTCTGTGGTGTTTATCAAACTTACTGCACAGCTACTACCGTGTGGCGGCGTGATGCAGGCTCCCATTATTACTCCGTTTCCGAGTTCCATTTTCGAGAGCAGTCCGATAAATTTACTCTTGGTCGCGGCATACGCGACGGTCTCACTGCGTGGCGGCAGGGTCATCTTGACTCATCCATTTAAGAGCGGCATGCAGTGTCCGTACAGTTTAAACATTTCGGCGTACAAGATATCTGCCTTATGACGTTTAATGAAGTCCATTTTGAGCAGTCCGCTGACTCTCAGTGGCACGGTGTTCGGAACAATGTAAAACCAATGCTCTACATTTAGAGCCGGTGTCTCGAGCACGATCTTTGCGATTCCCAGCGGAGTAAATTTTTAGCCCGCTACCCCTTGCAACTCGACTGTGCAGTCTTTTACCATGGTCTCTGGTTTGAGATAGTCTTCTTTGATAATGCTGCATTGCGCTCCGGTGTCTGCCTTAAGGGTGAGTACTCCGGTTAGGGCCAACGATGCAACGATATCGAAGTCACTGGTCGTGGCACTCGACGCCGGCAACGTCACTTGTAGCAGTTGTAGAGACTTTCTCTTTAGCCTGCGTGCGGGTTTTTGCTGGGCCGTTAGAGTGTTCAGACTCATTGTTCCCAGCGGGCGGGTGACCGTACTCGCTCGACCAGTACCTGCTGTTACTGTTGTTTTTTCCGCCTTGCCCCCTGCATCTCTCCGTTGTTAGGGTTGTTGTGACGTCTGCGTTTGCTCGCTTTTGTTATGCGACAGCCTTTTCCTGCAGTCCTTCCATACGTGTCCCTTCTTTTGACAGTATCTGCATACGATGTCGACGTTATGTATGGACCTATTTTCGCTGGGCATTGGCAAGCTTACTCTCCCCGATTTCCGGGTGCAGTCTCGAGCCATATGTCCAGCTTTTCCGCAGGTGTAGCAATTTTCTCCCTGCCGAGATGATGCGCCTTGGGACCTTCTGGGGTGGCTTAAAACTCCACCTACCTCTCCCTTTGGCTGCACCGTATTCGTGACCTCGATGGCTCCCGTAATGAACTCATCGAGGGTGGCGTAGTTGCGTGATCTCACCAGGATCTGGACCTGCCCATGCAGTCCATTCTCGAAATAAGCCTGTGCGCTCTTCCGTGTTATCTTTTCCACGATGCGCATCTCCAATATCGTGGTGGCTTCCTCGCAGAGCTTTTCTATTATATCGACGGTTATACGCTCGGTCCTGGTGGCGTATACCGCGATGTCCTCTCCCTGGCCCTGCCGGAGGGAGTTGAATTCTACTTGTAGCGCAGGCAACGACTTCCGCTTCCCGTACAGGGCCTCCAGCTCAATTTTCAGCTGTGCTACCGAAAGGATGACTTTATGCTTCATTTCTCTGGACGCCCTACCCTCGAGCTTGCTGCTAAGCACTAGTTCTAACAGGATGTCTTGATCCCGGGGCGCTACTCGCTTGAAAACAGTCTCACATGATCGTAAGAAGGCGTCTAGTTCGTCAGCGTTGCTTCCGTCGAAACGCTTGATGTTTTTTAGCGCTAGACTTAGATCGAGCGTCCTACTCGATGTTTCTGGCACCCTCTGTTGTTCCCTTTGGAATACGGGATCCGCAGGGGGATAATCTGATTCATCAAATCGGGTTTGCTTCGACCGCGGACGAGGTATCGGGCGTTCCTCCAACCCTGTTTTTTCCAGCCTCCGTTATATTTCGGCGTTTTGCTCTCGTAGGGACCGGATGAGTTCGAACTCGTCCGCACCTACCTCGTTGAGCGTGTCCGCGAGGTTTCGCCGTGCCGACGGCGAGTCGCGGCCTTGGAGCCTGAGCTCCAGCTCGAGCCCTCGCTGAGCCCGCTCGTACTCACGGTGACTTCTTTCGACCGTTTCGCATCGTAGCCTGACTCGTTCCGGCAGTGGTGCCCGAGTCGTCGTACCGGTAGCTGCCTGGAAACCTACCCGATCTAACGTTCGTAAATTTTCGATTTCTCGCTCGATCCTATCGTTGGCGAAGTGTTCTGGAGTTATTTCTCCAGTTGCTCTATTAAACACATCGTCGCTACCGACGCTACTATTATCCCGAAACGACGCACTTCTTAGTGGGTTTACGCTGAACTCGGTTGTCAGGCGGCCCGCGACGGCCGCTTGCCTGTCGGCGGGGATTCGAATTGGCTGCGGGAGCTCTGATAGCGCCCTGCGCGCTTCGTATACGATGTCCCCCACCACTGCAGCTAGACCCGCTGCGGGGATTGTCTTCTCTCTGGGCATCGTAGTTTCTGAAGAATTGCCCCTACGTTTCGGTTTTGTTCCCCTGAATCCCGGCATATTGCTAATCTCGCGGTATATTTATTTTGAAAATTTCCAAATATTTTTCCTAACTGGCTTTAGTTTATTGGCTATATGTATAAGAATAACGTAACCGCCACTTACAGAAAGATGATCTGGTAGACGGTCCTTTCCATTGTGATGATCTCAGGTGTTGCCGTCTTGGTGTCCTTTCTGTTGATGGTCCTTGTCGTCGTTCCTGACGCTGTTGACCCGTATCTTCGTTGGTTCCTTAGCACGTCGCTAATGGTTGCATGACGACTTCTTCTCGAGTAGCTGCTTCGCGTACTCGGTTGCACACTTTGTGCGGTTCTCCGCAACTTGACGTAACACCGTCAATCGGGACTTTAAACGGGTGACCGATACGTCACCCCGCACCGACGTTCACTTCGCGTCTTCGCGTTAGATTCGTCGGGTTTTACGAACTACACTGGCGTCCTTTGCACGAGTCGTAGTCGTCACTTCAGAGTATTCTTAACTTTGTCCAAAACACTTTTTGTTCGAATAAATTACGTATCACTTAACTTCGGCAGATCCCACCGCTGCCACTAAATGTTATGTCGGTACCGCGTAATTGGATTATTCGGTATTCGGTATAATATTAAAAGTTATTATTTTTTGGGATCGTTTGCCGATAAGGAGATGAATCTCGAGTAGTAGATGAAAACGCGAATTTATATAAAAGGAAGTATTTATTATAGGCAACGGTAACTTTCCGTTGTTTATTTAATTGTCAAAGTAAGAAGTACAGTAGTACGTTGTTTCAAGTATTTCACGAGGAACCAACCGTTCTCTGTTGAGTCTAAATAAATACTGATTTTAGTAAAGCAGTTAGCAACTGCGTTTGCTAAAATCCCTTAGTTGGCAGTTTTAGCTTTAGCCAATCGTAGATTACCTAGCGAATCGCCTCATGCTGCGTCGGCGTCTACCTCGCATCCTGTCTTGAACGAATTCTATATTTTAGAATTCTGTATCTAGCTGTGTCAGCGTCTACCTTGTATGCCACGACACAACATTACCAACCGCAGAAAATTACATCCACAGCAGTATCAGATATATTACGGTCACGTTTACCTCAGAATATCGCAAAACATCATGGACCCAAGAACGATCATATTAATTTTATCGTGTCAAAGTAATATTTAAAAACTATAAGTATCAACGGGTATAAACATCAGTCATAACAGGACTCGTTTATCGTGTTGGCCGCTCTGCAGGAATCGAATTCGACTGTTATCGTTTTCACCGCACCTTATTCCGACCCAACCGTAACATCTTTCGAGGTCGGGTTCAGGTTCGAGTTCAGTGTTGCCACCGCAGGAGTGCTCACCCCAACCCGACCCTACTCCGACTCTGACCCGATTCCAAGCCTTCCCGATGGAAACATGGTCACGGAGACTAGAGATAAGGAATACGAACACAGTGTGTGTTTTACAAATGAACAACACGGCGTCGCACTATGAGGCACGGCGCGATCCTGCGATATAGTGCTTGTTGGAACACAATTGGTATCCTAAAATCTCCACCAGATTGCGCTCAGAACGTATTGCACGAGAAGTTTCGATTCTTAGGTTTAGAACAGTTAGGACTCTGAGAAAAACTGTTGTGAGTTCGTCTCTGATTTTAACATAACCTTTTGAAACAGAACTCAAAAAGAACAAAAGACCTCCTTGATGTCACTTTTAGAAAGAAAAAAGTTACTCGCATTGCTGGTACCCCTAGCGGTACAGCACGCTGGACTCCACAATTCGCTGTGTCCAAGCGTGTGGCACAGTGCTATAGCTGGAACAGTCAATGCTGGACACAGTGTCGCACTGTGGCTGGCTGTGCTCTAATTGGAAAACACCCATAGTCGGTACACCGTCCACAAAAGTGTATACAACAAGGGTGGCGATGCTGTTCGTGCGAACCAAAGTAAAGGCAGCAACAAGCCCGTGACGTACGATATGCAAAAATCACTCTTTGCTCGTTCATATGTAGCGATAATTAAAAAAAAATGAATTATAAATCCAGTTGGTGATTCTTTTTGTGCATGTAAGTACAATTTTTCTTAACTCCGTTTAACCCTTTTCACCCCAGATCACTATAAACAGCAATTATACAGAGACACACTTATTTTTTATTATATCAAATCTGACACAATTCATTAATCTGCACACCAGGAAGTAAGAGGGAGAGGGAGACCGATCTCCATGCTTCTACACCTACTTTGATATTTAGGCCTTTCTAGTACGGTACTCGATCATCGGTAGTGCTAATGTACGATGTCGGGTGAGCGCACATGGCGCACGGCGATAGCGTGGTGGTATGCGGAACAAAAATATGCGAACATATGAAATATTTGAAAGCCGTCGGCGGAAAACTGCTTGTGCTTTTTGCTTGGAAGATCTTTTCTAGGTTTCCGTAAGATTTCCGTTAAATTGTTCGCGGGGAACGTTTAGTGTTCGAATATAATGTGTCGTACTTCATACCGGGGTATAAGACCAGTTATAAATCAGTTAATAAAACAGTTAGGAGTTAAAAATCTTATTTTATTTAAGTATAAGACCAGTTATAAATCAGTTAATAAAACAGTTAGGAGTTAAAAATTTTATTTTATTTAAGGCCACGGTAAGTTCTGTTTTACTTTCTAGGCTTATCAAACGTTTGCGATACGAACTTTGATAGAGATCATAGAGATTAATGAGTGTATACAAAAATGTATTCATTCCAAAAATGATATTGAAAAATACTCTTTATCCGTATTATTCAGAGAGATATGTTGAGTCAGTGGCGTGATGCTATTGCACAACCCGACAAATGGACATTTCAAACCATATGAAATTGAAACGAAATATGTAACTTTAATACCTGATGGAACATTCGATCGTATACCAAAAGGAAAGCCGACTCTAGAATCCATAGCCATTCCTTCGATTTTATTGAATTCCCATACACAATCAACGTCGACAAAATCACAGACTGAGAAACGAACAATGCCATTTGAAGTACATGACTGCTGCATACAGAAGAGAGGTAAAAAAGGTACTGATTTCCAACTTGCTAAACATGAATCTACTTGTTAAGAGGAAATTATATACAAAGTATACCAAATATAGATGAAACCACTGAATTTAACCAGGGCAAATAGTTCAATACTTTAGACCAACCTGTTCCAGAAGACGAAACTGAATGCATATCTGAATCTTTTTTAAAAGTTATCGAGCACACGTGACCAACTCAAAATCGAGAGTAGCGCCTCTTGCGGAAAAAACACATCGTAGCTAGCGTATCCAGCGGAAAGTAACAGTTGTTAATATGGGAGGATGTAAGAATTACAGTGACGGGCCATGGTACATGATGGGCCTTGGTCGCCCTGATTGATCCTCCAACTCCCAAATATCATACCACATCCGACTTGAAGGACCAAAATGTTTGAGATTCACTCCTGATGTTGTACGGAACTTGCAATATATTGAAAATTATGAGTTTTCACTCACGGCAGGGTGCTAAATAACCAGACAAAATCATTTGGTGAAGGCACACAATTGTATTAATTGTGAGCTGACATTTAAGAGTTACGCGTGATGCAGCTAGTGCTGCAGAGCACTTCACGCAACGAGAATTTGAGGATATGCCGATGAGAAGAAAATATCCACAGTACTCTCCCAGCAAGTTTAGTTGGGGGAAAGTACTGTGAATAATTAACAGCACTTACTCAAGTAATATTTGTGTGCTAAATGACACGTTAAAAACCTGTAATGCAGTCAACGCTGCAGAGCACGGTAGAGTGAGAAATTGAGGATGCACAAATGAGTTGAATATATTCACAGTACTTTCCCAGCAAGCTTCGTTGGGGGAAAGTACAGTGAACAAATAGGCACACGCAATTATATTAATTGAGTGACCAAAGCATAAGGTGAAAACGTAGTGCAGCCCGGGCTGCAGAGCACGCCACAGAGTGAGACCTTTATGAGGATGCTCTATTGAGATCTACACTCCTCACCGTTATTGAATTATATTAAATTGTGACGGTGAACGCTTACCGTTGATTTGAGTCCTGGTGAGCACAAAATGTTGAGAAATTCCGGTGAAAGCAGTGAAAAGTCCGAGATGTCCAGAGAAGGATGTGCGCTGTTCAAGCGGGTTTTCCCGAAAGTGTCAGACTTATCAATATGGCTGCGCTTTACGAAAGCGTCGTTGTGCGCTGAAGTCAAATGAGTGAGATAGCCGGTGAGCGATGCCGAAGTCAAGCGAAAGAGATAGCCTCTCGCTTAACGCGAAACGCCTGCGAGGCACAGCCTCGGCTCTGCGAGGCCCTGCCTCGGCCATCTCCGGCATAGTCGAGTGCAGCATGCTACACAGCAGCAACAGGTCGACGCACGGCGAATATCGATCGCCGTGCGCTAGCTGATTATCCAACATTTCCTGCATGCCATCAGCAACGGAGTTGATGATTAATTCCCTGACGTTATGAGTTTTATGAGACAGGCAGAATAGCTAATTTTGAGATTGGCCTGGTGAGCGTAGTGGTAGCAGTCCGGAGTGTCACCACCCTGGTGAGCCCATCTTTGCCTGCATACAACGCTGTGACTCGTGCGAGTGGCCACTTGCACGGTGGAAAGCGCTCATCCGTGAGCAGAACCAAAGAGCCGAGTTTGATGATATTGTTAGGGTGATACTACTTTGAGATAGAGTGCTGCCGTTGTAAATAATGAGCCGACCTTTGACGCCAAAATTGTTGGACCTTCTGCTGCAAAAATTGCCACCTTCAGAGCCGTGAGATTGCCAAATCTTCGAGAGTTGGCTCCGGGACAGTTGTGAGTGCTTCACTAATGGGAAAATGTCCAGGCATGAGAACTGATGAATCATCCGGATCATTGCTGAGTGGTTCCAATGGCCTTGAGTTGAGTATCGCCTCGATTTGAGCTAGCAGTGCTGTGAGTTCCTCGAACGTGAGTGCTGTATCACCTACCGTTCGACGCAGATGGAATTTCACAGATTTTACTGCTGCTTCCCATTTGCAACTCATGTGTGTAGCAGCAGGTGGATTAAACTTCCACGCAATTTGGTGGTTTGCGAGAGAAGAAGCGATGATGTGATATTTTTGAGAGGCCTTCCTGAACAGCTGACGGATGGCTTTGTGAGCGCCAATGAAGTTGGTGCCACAGTCAGAATATAAAATTTGAGGAATGCCGCACCGAGATGAGAATCGCCTGAACGTTGAGAGGAAGCCGTCAGCTGAGTAGTCGCTGATTACCTCGAGATGCAGAGCTGAAGTGTCGAGACATACAAAAACGCAGATCCAGCCTTTGTGTGTTTTACTACCTCGCCCCTTCCAAGTTTTGAGTGTGAGAGGACCGGCGTAGTCAACTCCTGTATGAGTGAATGCGCGCGTTGGTGTGACTCAGGACAGAGGAAGCTGACCCATCAATTGTTGAGCCCGAATTCCTCTCTGCGGAGCACATACAACGCAATGTAAAATATGAGATTTTACAGGAGCTCTTCCGTCGACGATCCAATGAGTTAGCCGTATTTGGGCTAAGGTGAGCTGAGTGCCTCCGTGAAGAGTCCGCACGTGAGCTTGATCAATAATGAGAGTTGAGAATCGAGAGTGACAAGGTAGAATGGCAGGATGTCTTCCTTCATATGCGAGTGCTGACTGACCAAGGCGACCTCCTACTCCGAGCACGCCTTCTTGGTCGATGAAAGCTGTCAGTCGACTGAAGGGGTGAGAGGATGGAAGATAAGAGCCTGACTGCAGCACTTGGAGCTCGTGTTTGAAAAACATGGCTTGTGTTGCTGCAGCCATCTCTTTTGCCATGAGTGGAGCCGTTCCTGCCAATTCCAACCTCCTTCTCATTCTGGCCACTGACAAAACGAGGTGAGACGGCACAATTTTGTGAGTGATGAACAGCGATGAATGGTACTCAGACATCAGAGTTGCAGCGAGGAGAGCTACCCCCAGACGGGCTTCCATGACGCTCCAATCCTCTGCCTCAGTTGATGGTTTCGGCCAAAATTCAACAGGTTTCACCATCCACGGTGGACCTGACCACCACAACTGATGAATAGCCAATTGAGACGTTGAGATACCCCGAGAGGCACAATCAGCTGGATTGCTTGTGCCTGCCACGTGACGCCATTGAGCATTGAGTGTGAGTTCTTGTATTTTAGCTACTGTGTTTCGGACATAGTCCTTCCACCGAGCAGGATGAGCTTTGATCCAAGTGAGAGTTACCGATGAGTCCGTCCACAGGTGAATAGATGAGATTTCGACCATGAGAGTGGCTTGAACGTATGCAACCCGTTTTGCTAGCAACAATGCTGCAGTCAGTTCAAGCCGTGGTATGGTGAGCTTCTTGAGTGGTGCCACGCGTGTTTTTGAGCAGAGAAGTGAAGCCATCTTTCCTGTGGAAGTTGAGTTGACAGTGATGTAAATCACTGCGGCCATGGCCAGTTGAGATGCATCAGAGAAACCATGCAGTTCCACTGTTGAGTTGCACCATGTGTTGAACCAACAAGGAATTCAGAATCTGGCCAGACTGGTGAGATCTTCTCTGATTGCAATCCGTCGTGCTGAGACCTAGGATGGCAGTGGTTTATCCCAGTTGAGCTTGTGAAGCCAAAGCTCTTGCAAGAGTACTTTGACTCTTATCACAACTGTTGAGACGAAACCAAGCGGATCAAAGAGTTGAGCAACCTCGGAAAGAACGAGGCGTTTCGTGAAACTTTCCTGAGCTCACTTGAACCGAGATGCGAATGTGAACTTGTCTTCGCTAAGAAGCCAAGTCAGACCAAGAATCTTTGTCTCGCAGTCGTCCATTGAGATAGCTGAGCTTGACGGTGATAATGAGATATTAGCAAGTACCTTGAGGTCCGACGAGTGCCACTTGGTGAGTGGAAAACCGCCCGCCATGCACAAGTCCTTGAGTTGTTGAGCTGTTTCAATGAGTTGATGAGTTGAATCCGCCCCTCCGAAGATGTCATCCACGTACCTGCCAAACTTTATAGCTGGCACAGCAAGAGGAAACCGATGGCCTTCATCTTCGGTGAGCTGCATGAAAGTTCTAACTGCCAAAAATGGCGCAGCTTTTGTACCATATCCATAACTCTGTACCGAGTCGTATCCTACCGATCCATGTGGCCTGGTCGGCCGGGTACAGTAAATATATAAAATTCATTACACATGATTGTGTTGAAAAAAAATGCGAAATAAAATGTATTGTAACGGTATTTCTACGTTAGCATTAAATTTTCATCTTCTGAGGGGAAGAATTCGGGCTCGAACACTACGATAATTAATTAGAGACTTCTATAGGAGGTATAAGTAGGATTTATTGAACAATTTGTATAGAATTCTGCAGTGTTCGGCTTTTTGGCGCCGTTCGCCGTACAATTTATTTGTGATGTTTAATCGCTCTGAAGTTTCCACGCACTTCTTTACCCGTGGTGTTATCGGATTCCGACTTCTGCGCTCAGCGGTGGCTATCCCAACTAGGCAGTATCGAGCTCAGCCGTCTTGATCTTTCTCCCGCCTGGCTGCTGACGCGCGGTCTGCTGGGCTTTATTTGCTGTTACTGGTAGGGATGGACGATGTTCTAAATTGAATCGATGTTTCAAAAATCGATTTTAAAAAAAGTTATCGATGTTCGAAATCGATTATTTTCTTTATTACATCGACGAATCGATTAATCGAAAAAAGCGGGTAGAATACTACGGGTAGAATAGTACGGTTGTACTGTCATCGACTATGTTTTCACCGAGCGGGGTTCAGCGTAAGTGCGAGAGAAAGGTCCGCTTGTATGTCCCTCTCGCACTCACGCCGAACCTCAAATTGACCCTATCGGTATCGGTGGAAACATAGTGTATAACTTGTACGATTACGGTAATGGGAAAAAGGGTGGCTGACGATAAGGAACGAACTTTTGCTGGAGACGAGAGGGAGCCTATTTTTCGTACAAAGATTGCAGATGAAGAAAGTTGCGAAAAAAATCGTAGAATTTATTGTCATTAAAGCTTTATTATCATAAAAACGCTCCATCGTCATCATTTATGGATTCAATGCAATTTTATGTTCTGTCCAAAGTTTGTGTACCTGAAAAAAAAATTAACTGTTATCGAAGCATGAGTATTTATACCAATACTAAAAATGTAAGATTTTTTAATACAAGATCCTTTAATACGAAATTTATTGTAATGGAACGCATTCAGGCGATCCGCTACTATGACTCATAACCTTCACCACGTCTAAACCAACCTACACAAACTGAAATAAGACATATAACATACCAAAATCAGACAAAGCACACAAAATAGTTCTTGGTAGACAAAACACTCCAGACCGGATCGAAAGAAGTATCTACCGGACGAGGAGAATAGAAAGGACTAGTAGGTACACACGCAGAATTACAAGTACACACCCTAAAAGTAATGGCGTAAATAAGAGGCCTGCCTAGCCAAAGATCACGATGTAAACATAACAGTAGGCGTAACAACAAGCACACACCGGCCTACTAGACCAGCGTAGTAGCCCCCGCCCTACACAATCACCAGACCAAGCCTTAAACATACGGCACAACCTCAAATAGGCCACTCTATCCAAAAGGCGAGAACATCGGGAACGCCACGGCCCGGCAAACGTAGGAAAGAATTCATGGAACTATCGAGATACCACGACACATAGAGAAAGATCAACAAGGTAACTCCTCATGAAACGTCGCTACGTACCCCCACTCATGAATAAAATATTAATATTAATAAAACACATAAAACAAACTCATATCGACCAAAAACCAAGAAACACACATAGAGAAAAACGATCCTCACGTAGGAGAACACCGGAAAATAACAAAAAACATAAAAACCCATAAGAAAAATATGGAATTTCATAATTCCACATACGTAGAATTAGAAAAATCGCGTACTAAGCAGCCGCGATTCCCTTGAAATTGATAAATTGAGTGTCAAGCTCCGTACAAGTGATACCTAATCACTTTGCGAATATTAGAGTCAAAACCCATAAGAAAAGGAACGGGAAGCGATTCCTCATATGTAGACGTTAAGAAACCAATGTAAAGCGAACGCGAGTTCATAAGAGCGACTAGATCGTTCCACAAACCATCCTCCCTACCTTAGCTGAACTAACCATCAAGCAGAAGCTTATCCAGCAATCACGGGCCTTTCGTCCAGTAAAAATAAAGAAAAGAATTACCCAAGCAGTAAAAAAGACCAATGATGAAAGGGTAAACAAAACCGCATGTCTGTCACGGACAAATGCGACGCAACAAAAACCTAAACTGAGGTCTGACCAACAAAAACAATAAAAATTACTAATAACAACCGAATATTGATTGCAAATCTACAAATCCACGGATCCTCTTGCTCCCTCCAGCCCAGTGCACGAACTAGTTTCGAGCAAGCTGCCTCCACACGATCAAGGTAGATACCACTCGGAACAAAAATTCAAACTTGACGCGATTTTACACCGCCACCGAACTCGCGCGCATCGTAGCCGAAAACAAAAGTAGTGAAGGAAATCGCGAAACGTTTCATTATATTGCCATTGATAACAAAATGATGAACGAGATGAAAATAGATAAAAAGGAAAATTAATGAGAGGTACCGGGTATAACAAAATAATCATTTTTAGCTGTAACACGTCTATATACTGTAACGTGTATGTCTGTTCCCGCTTATATTTTGAATTGGTAGGGCTACAAGCCAAACACATCACAATGAATTTCCCTGTCCTCTATGAAAAAACAGAGCCGGTATTGAGTTCAGATTTATTCTTTATTATTTGGGGCCACGAACGATCCCTGACTATTAGTTGTTCTCTCCCATGAGAGATTTTCATCGTAATATGTTGGATCTAAATGACCAAATCACGATTCAATTTTGTACAAATATTGTATTAAATGAACATATCACATACAAAATATGGCATCAAATAAACATATCGCATACAAGATATTGCATTAAAGAAACAGATCAAATACCAGATATTGCATTAAATAAACATATTAAATACAAGATATTGCATTAAATAAACATATTAAATACAAGATATTGCATCTGTTTGAGAATCCGCCTGGTGATGTTATTTGACAGATCTGAAATATGTTGAAAATGATGAGTCTTCACTCACGACAGGGTGAAGAAAAACCAGACGCATCGATGGTAAACAGAGAAAGTGGTTTATTTTAACCTTCCACACAAGTATTTAATAATACATTGTAAAACAATTATTTATAGGTGAAGCAAAGAAACCAAAATACATTGAATTTAGAAAAATATAAAATAATGGAAATAAATGCACCAAAATTCCAAGAATAAGAAAAACAAATTTGATTAGTTGAATTTGACTCGATTGAATGAGCTGAGAACCAGCACACAATTATACTAATTGTGTGCTGTGAGTACTGAGAGCGGTGCACGCACCGCAGCCAGTGCTGCGTGAAATGTATGAGTGCGTAAGGTGGTAGTATAATTCACAGCAAGCTCTCTGCAGCTTAATGCAGAGAGGTTGCAGTGAACAAATGAGAGCACTTGCAATTGAAATTGCTTGAGTACTCTATACGTATGAGACAAGCTACGCAGGCAGCACTGCGTAGCACAATACAAGACATATTGAGGATGCACAAAATGAGCAGTGTATAGCCGCTGTACTCTTCCAGCAGATATTCTGGGGAAAAGTACAGTGAATATAGTACACCTGCATAATTATATTAATTATACCAGCAAATTATGGTGAGAAAAACGTGGCTTGACATGTGCTGCAATGCCGCCAAAAAGTGAGGCCAAAAATGTAGATGTACCGATGAGCATGCAACTCCTCGTTACCATTGAATTTGCGGTAGATTATAGCAACGTACTCGTACCTGATTTTGAGTCCTGTTGAGAGTGATGAGAGCGTCCAAAGCGAAAAGCCAACGAGAAAAGTCGAAGAAAGTGGTGCGCTGTTCCTCGATGTCGTGACAAAAGTGACTGAATTTTCAATATGGCTGCGGAATATGAAATTAACGTTGAGCGCTGAAGTCAGTTGAGCGAGATAGCCGGTGAGCGAAACCGAAGTCAAGCGAGAGAGACATCCTCTCACTCAACGCGGCGTGCCAACGAGGCACATCCTCGGCTTCGCGAAGCCCTGCCTCAGCTATCTTCGGCTCAACCGAACGACGTGTGCTTGAGCACAGCAACAGGTCGACGCACGACGAATATCGATCGCCGTGCGCCAGCTGATCATCCAACATTTCCGCCCGCCATCAGCAACGGGGTTGATGATTAGTTATGGTTTTGTCACTCGGAAGAAACAGGCAGCACAGCCAGTTTTGAGATTGGCCTGGTAAGCGTGGTCGTAGCAGTTCCAAGTGTCACCACCCTGGTGAGCCCGTTTTTGCCCGGATGCAACGCCATGACTCGTGCAAGTGGCCACTTGCACGGTGGAAAGCGCACATCCGTGAGCAGAACCAAAGAACCAACCTTTATGTTATTATTAGGGTGATGTCACTTTGATATGGACTGCTGCCGCTGTAGATAATGAGCCGACCATTGTCGCCAAAATTGTTGTACCTTTTGCTGCAACAATTGCCACCTTGAGAGCCGTGAGAGTGATAAATTCTCTAGCGTTGGCTCTGGGACCGTGGTAAGAGCTTCACCGATGAGAAAGTGTCCAGGCGTGAGTGCTGATGAGTCATCAAGATCATCGCTGAGTGGTTCCAGAGGTCTTGAATTGAGTATGGCCTCGATCTGGGCCAGCAGCGTTGCGAGTTCTTCGAACGTGAGTGCTGTATCACCCACCGTTCGCCGCAGATGAAATTTAACAGATTTTACAGCTGCTTCCCATTTTCCACCCATTGGTGGTGCCGTAGGTGGATTGAACCTCCACGCAATGTACTGATTTGCGAGAAAAGAAGCAATGATTTGATGTTCTTGAGAGGCCTTCCTGAACATCTGACGTATTGATTTATGAGCACCAATGAAATTTGTGCCACAGTAAGAATATAGCGTGTGAGGAATGCCACGCCGAGCTGAGAAACGTCTGAACACTGAGAGGAAGCCATCAGCTGAGTAGTCACGACTTCGAGATGTAAAGCTGAAGTGGTGAGGCACACAAAAACACAGATCCAGCCTTTGTGTGTTTTATTTCCGCGCCCCTTCCAAGTTTTGAGTGTGAGAGGGCCGGCGTAATCAACTTCTGTGTGAGCGAATGCGCGTGTTGGAGTGGCACGTGCTAGAGGAAGCTGACCCATCAATTGTTGAGCCCGAACTCCCCTTTGCCGAGCACACACGACGCAATGTAAAATGTGAGATTTTACAGGAGCTCTTCCGCCGACTATCCAATGTGTTAGCCTTATTTGGGCTAATATGAGCTGAGTGCCTCCGTGCAGAGTCCGCACGTGAGCCTGATCAATGATGAGAGTTGAGAATCGAGATTGACGAGGTAGAATGGCAGGATGTTTTCTTTCATATGTGAGTGCCGAGCAAGGCGACCTCCTACTCTGAGTACACCCTCTTGGTCAATGAATGCTGTTAGTCGGCTGAAGGGGTGAGAGGAAGGAAGAGAAGAGCCTGACTGCAGTACTTGTAACTCGTGTTTGAAAAACACGGCTTGTGTAGCTCGTGTCCAGAAAACATTTGCTGCAGCTATCTCTTCTGCTGTGAGAGGAGCATTTCCTGCTGACTCTAACTTCTTTCTCATTCTGGCCACTACTCTGACACAAAACGAGGTGAGACGACAATTTTGTGAGTGAGGAACGAATTTGATTAGTTGAATTTGACTCGATTGAATGAGCTGAGAACCAGCACACAATTATACTAATTGTGTGCTGTGAGTACTGAGAGCGGTGCACGCACCGCAGCCAGTGTTGCGGAGCGTGCAACGCAGTGAGATGTATGAGTGCGTAAGGTGGTAGTATAATTCACAGCAAGCTCTCTGCAGCTTAATGCAGAGAGGTTGCAGTGAACAAATGAGAGCACTTGCAATTGAAATTGCTTGAGTACTCTATACGTATAAGACAAGCTACGCAGGCAGCACTGCGTAGCACAATACAAGACATATTGAGGATGCACAAAATGAGCAGTGTATAGCCGCTGTACTCTTCCAGCAGATATTCTGGGGAAAAGTACAGTGAATATAGTACACCTGCATAATTATATTAATTATACCGGCAAATCATGGTGAGAAAAACGTAGCTTGACATGTGCTGCAATGCCGCCAAAAAGTGAAGCCAAAAATGTAGATGTACCGATGAGCATGCAACTCCTCGTTACCATTGAATTTGCGGTAAATTATAGCAACGTACTCGTATCTGATTTTGAGTCCTGTTGAGAGTGATGAGAGCGTCCAAAGCGAAAAGCCAACGAGAAAAGTCGAAGAAAGTGGTGCGCTGTTCCTCGATATCGTAGCAAAAGTGACTGAATTTTCAATATGGCTGCGGAATATGAAATTAACGTTGAGCGCTGAAGTCAGTTGAGCGAGATAGCCGGTGAGCGAAACCGAAGTCAAGCGAGAGAGACATCCTCTCGCTCGACGCGGCGTGCCAACGAGGCACATCCTCGGCTTCGCGAAGCCCTGCCTCGGCTATCTTTGGCTCAACCGAACGACGTGTGCTTGAGCACAGCAACAGGTCAACGCACGGCGAATATCGATCGCCGTGCGCCAGCTGATTATCCAACAGCATCAAATACACATATCACAGACGAGATGCCACCAGCATATCCAATTTCCGAATATCCCATTGCCAAATCTCCAAAATATCAAAATATCAAGATTGCATTAGAGTGTGTAAATACAGAATAGCAAAATTGCCGAATATTAAACCGGCAAAATATTAAGATAGCAAAATATCAAAATGCCTCCTCGCATGGAGGTGTGACAATAGCCGTTCAGCCGTATACAACATATACCTATACAGATATTTTTAAACAAAGTTATAACTCCTTTTCAAATTATGTGAAGTAATAGAACAATCCCGCCTATGGAAAGCAGTATGCTGTCTTCATAATTAATTCTGAACATATGTAATAATCAGTCATCTGGATAATTTCGCTCCGCCATGGTTAGATCTCGACAGTGCAGTATCGACTGATTGAAAGCTCTACAATTTATATCAATTCCATAGGATAAGAGCTCGAATTCTCGACAAATTTTTATCGTTCCATATATATTTATTAGAGTAAGAGCTCGAACTCTCGACAATTGACTACTGTTCCATACAACGAATAATCGGGAATCCTTGTTCGATCACTCACACAATCTTGGAGGTACGCAGGTACAATCCATCGTCAGACTTTTAGGAGTCCACGTGCTCCTCTTATATAATTCAATTAATATAATCATATATATTCACGACACATTGTTTTCCGAGACACTATTTTCTTAAATGTCTGATATACCGTGACGAGATTCAAAGTTATACATTCATGGGAATATTCTAACACCAAAATACCATCATAACGATTATTATTACATAGACTCGCCAATATTGACAGAGCTCGATAGTTAGAAATTAGGATGGCTCACATATCAGAATCCTTTCCATTGACAGATATCGATAGTTTATAATAACGATTCTCTACAGACATTACACTCTTTGGTATTGATATATATCGTTATGTTACCACAGCAATATCTCTAGCTCGATTCACATAATAACCAACTTGGTAACGATGAGTGACGGAAAAATTTGTTATTCTCTTCCACGATAAAAATAGTTGTACATCATTATAATGTGTTCACCGGCAGATCGACCGTATTAATAGTCACCTTGACATAGCAAACCAGCTCGACAATGAGCGAGTACCGAAAGAAAGCGTCGAGCTGGTTATAGAAAACCTTGTTATGATACTCGCAGGGATTTATGAACCGACGACGCTACCTTCTTGTGCGTTTTTGCTTCCGCTCAAGGTTATGTGAGCTCAACCGGCAGCCTATAATTTTTCCGTTGAGACGGATTCCTTTTATTAGCAAAGATAAATTTCGCTCACCTCCTGTTATCTAATAGATATAATTAGATACCCTTTTGGTGACCGTATAGAGTCCTTCCATATGAATCATTTCGTTTTGAGTCGACAATACTAGGTACGATTCGTCCTTCACATGAGCGGTGTCTGTCGCGACGATATTTCCTTCGTCGGAATCGTTCATCAAAGGTTGAAGTTGATTCTCGAATTCCTCGGCGATCCGGTGAGAAGTCACGTATGACCGTATCCCATCGTATTAACCCCTTGCACTACTTGACTCGTGATATAAATTTTAGGCCAAACTTGAATATCACGAGTCAGGCTCGTTGTTTAATTTCATGTCAAATGTGAATATCACGAGTATGGCTCGTAATTGATATTTCAGTCCAAACATGAATATCACGAGCCATACTCGTGGTCTTAATCTCGGGCTAAACAAGAACGTCTGAAGTTAGGCACGGCTTGTTCCGAATTTCACGGTAGTGCAAGGGGTTAAACTGAGTTCACCATTTGATGAATCGTGGGCCTCTACTCACACGAATAGATTGTGCTAGACACCGTCTAGTGCCTCTGTTGGAAGACCTTCGCCGACTAACTCTCTTCGGGGTTCCCTTCCCCTAGCCAACGGCAGTCTAAAGAGGCTTCTCGAACAGTCATAGCGGCAGTGGCGACCCTTCACGCCAAACGACAGCAGGGCGCGAAATATAAATAAGAAATAGGCTACTACAATACTTTATAACATTTTTTCTCTAGGAACATATAAACATATGGTGTATTACAAAAGAAAAACTAAAGTACATAGTTGCAGGCTGCAATTACGTAAATATAGGAACATATATTGCATCACGACAGAGGAACTAAAACCGCCCGATACCCCAATCTTCACGTGTGAGTGAGCTGAGAAACAGCAGCTTGTTCAAATGCTCACCGGATAGTCTGCTTCGATTGTCCGTTTGTCACTCACTTTGTTACACCCTTTGTTGTGTTGAAATCATTCGGCCGAGACAAAGATGGCTGATCCTGAACTCGGGGTTCAAATTATGAATCTCGAGCACTCTCTGCAGTACCTTTGTGTACGAAAGTATAAACGAGCACATACAATTTTATGTGGTCGAGGCTATGATATACACTCGACGAATATATACATCTTATTACTTACCTTCATCAGCATTCATTTCGGCTTTTTTATTCGTGTGTTCTTGGCCTCCATTCTTAAATTTCTCGCGCACGAGCCGGGCGTAATTATATACATTCTTTGATTTTCACTTCAAATAAGGTGTTCACCTGAGCTGCTGTCCTGGCGGGTTACCGAATGCCGGATGCCGGCCGGTCCACCAGAATTTCAATTTACGATACACAATATGACGCATTACGTGGTCTCTTATGTGAAAACGACAATATGGCGTTATCGATGTCACCGAAAAAAAATCGAAAATTGATTAATCGACTGACTAAAACATCGAGGAATATAATAGATTAATCGAGCCAAAATATCGGCTGCTTCGATTAATCGAAAAACATCGCCCATCCCTAGTTGCTGGGGCGTCGGTCAGCTGGTATGGACGCCGGGTCTATGTCCGTGTCCGCGTTCTCTTGTAAATTAGTCAAAATACTTTGTTATTCGTGTTGTTCCGCGTTCGGGCTTTCTGTTTGTTATAGTCGTGCCGTCCCCGTGAGATTTCTAGTGCGCTTTATAGTAGTGATGGTGCTCCTGGTTCGCGGATAATTGACTTTGTGTTTCGAATGATGACAGTTTCCGTCTCGCAATTTTTCCAGGGACCCTTAATTATTTATCAATTAGTTATCGGATCTCTCAAGAAATCTTCAGTGTTGGACGTGGACGTTCCTGTTGTTCTTCTTTCTTGGTGAGTTTGGTCTTTTAATATATCTTTCTCTTATCCTCTCTATGTCTGTTGAGTAGTGTCGTTCTCCTCCGTCGCGCTTGACCAAAACTCCTGAAATTGTTTCTCGCCTAATAATTTTCCTACTTATCCTAAAATTCTAAATCGAGTTTCTATGAGTCTGGCTCACTAGTGCCCTCCTAATCCTATTTATTAATTAATTTTCTGAGCTCTGTTTCAAAATCTTGCTCCGAGAGTCTTTCCTTTCTTTAAGCGGTGAGTTATCACCAATTTCCAATCTACCGTACCCTGTCCTTATGTTATAATTTTTCCGACTGTTGTTTGTTATTCTCCTTTCTTTTTCTGTATTATTTCACTTTTTCCTTTCTCAAGGCTCTGATTTGGAGACCTCTTCGTGTCACAACCGAGTCCTTTAAATGTCTCCATGCGCTGCGTTCACAATACTTCTTATAACTATCCGGAATTATTGCTAATTATTCTACCTAAACTTTCTTATACTATTTTCTTAATTCTCCTAAACTAAACCCTAATTGTTTATTTTAACGCCACTAACTTTCTTTTCTTAGTCTGTTTTTTTAGAATATCTCCTGTTTTATTCACACGGTCTGATACTGTCCGCTCTTAATCTTTATATTATTTCCTCCACTCACTTGTTCTGTGTTTCTCTATTTGTCCAGGTTTTAATCACTTTGTAGGGCCGACTCACACCCTTTCCCGTTAAAATCCTTAGATTTTTAATAGATTTTTCGATATTTCAAGAGATTTTCTACTTGTGCACCAGCGAGCTCTCACTCTGTAGACCGTTCAAAACCAATAAGAGAGTCTCTCAGTTTGAAGCTGGCTGATATACCTTTCTCTCCTTTCCCACTCTCTTGTTTTAACTACTCTTATCCTAATATCTTGTGTGATTTCTTTTGTTTCAGCTTGCCCCGCCACCTTGCCCCTTCGTTCCCCTCACTGCTCGAGCGAGGCCAGCCGGTCGCTGACCCGCTGTTTTTCGGCAGTGAGGGAATTCAACAGGATTCAGCCTGTTTCGCGGTCTCGCATGGATTATACTGCGAATTTATCCTTTCCTATATTTCTTATTTTCTATATGTGCTACAAATAAATGATTTTATTCGCATTTATTTGTGTTTTATTATTTTTTTTTTCCTTTATCCTTTCCAGGTCGTGACTACGTCACAGTATAGTAAGGAGCGTAAATGAATAGGGAACTTACATGCATTTGAAATCTCTATTTTTCTCTACTGGACTCGAAAGTCGGATGAAAAACAATGCATTTCCTAAGACAGTTATTATTCGACAAATAGTAACGCTGCAAACAATTTTTCTTTTACACTTATTTTTCTCGGTACATTTGAATGGGCCGATATATTTTTGCAATGTCACGACTGCTTAACGGCTTCAAATATTACTAGTGCAGGTTCAGGAGAGACAAAATCCCCATGCTTCACCTATGAGTGCGAAAGAGATCGGCTAGTATGGTGCTCATGGCGGCGTAAAACAGAAGCAGCACATCTGTGTAAGTATGGAGGTTTATCTCCATACGTTGCTCAGAGCAGAAAGTGTTTCTAATGAAGCATAGCTTCCGGACGTAACACTGATGGTGTTGATAGACGAGTTCAAAACTATAGCTGCCCATTCAAATCTACCGTGAAAATTGAACGAAAAAAAAGTTTTTTGTAGCGTATAGGAGTTCATTGCTCGTATAAAAAAAGTCGCTTGGGAAATTCATTATTTTTCACCCTACTTTCGATTAAAATAAAAATTGAAAAACATGCAAGTTTCCTATTCCTCATTTTCGAGATTAATGGTTTATGAGGTATTGAGTTATATATGAGGAACTTCACGTAGAGTAGAACGGTTTTTGGTCGAGATCAGTAATTTTGTTGCTTCACTAGAATTCACTTTTTTTTTACCATGTAAAAAGTTTTCCATAATTATAGGTCGCAATTTGAAGTGGGATAAACGATGCTGTGACTATGGATTTATTAGAATTCATCATTCACATTCTGACGCTATATATCTTGACCAAGAATAAACGATAAGAAAATGTTCGACACCGAATTTTGACCATAAATTCTTTTTTTTTTTGAAAATAAAATATAGCTCAAATATGAAGGGAAGTCAGGATCACAAGCCGTTCCACTTCACGTAAAATACCCCATACATTATAAAATGTGAAATTTTAAAATAATCTGCGTTAGCATCAATTTTAACTCGCTGTACGGAAATTATTGGTGCCGAGAGGATGAATAATTTTTTAAATAAAGTCGGAAGGTCTCATAGATTTTGAACATTAATTGTTGGAAAAAGCGCCATCTCGGAAACAATTAAAGTTTCAATGCCGGAGCTTTACGAAATTCCTTTTAGTAATAACATAATTATTCCATGGTAAATATCCGGAAAATTGTGTTAGTACGAAATTAGAATTTTTCATTTCATATGTCACGCTTCCAAGGTGCGGCGGCACAGAGCCGCATGCGTGTATGTCCGCGCCTTATTTTTATAGATTCCAACTGTACACAGCCCAATCCTTATATAGAGTATATAACGACTCGTGTAGGGATTGACCCGTGTACGGTTGGAATCTGTCGAAACGAGGCACTACTGCGTGTGCTGCAAGATCGGCGAGCCTCGCTGCCTCGCGTGGCTATAATCGAGCTATTACCGCGCTGTGACCGCTTTGTTGCCGTACTGTCGCCTTGGTGTGCGAAGAGTTTTCTCTACTCTTTTGGAAGTAATGCGCGAGGTGCTGAGCGGTGTCACATAATGCTCCAGTCGTAAGGCTGAGAATCTGTACTATTTTTTGTTTAAATCAAATTGCCAGCAATAATACAGCGATGGATGTTTTTCTTTTTGATTCCTCGTGGAGGAAGATTTGTTGTGAAATATATATTTTTCGATATGTATATGCCAGAGGAGTTGAAAAGTTCCAAAACATCGAGAAATTATATTTAGAAAAAATGTCCGTGCGTATGTGTTTGTGATGAGATTAAAACATGGAAATTACTATATCCCCAGAACGGCTTGATCGATCTTTCTAAAATTTTGCACACGAGCTAGGTCGTAACCCCCCCCTCAGTTTCCTGCAGTTTTTAATAAAATCGTTAACGTGTGACTCATTTTATGGTAGTTCAAATTTTTCGAAAAAAAGGTGTGATTTCTCAAACTGTCGTAAATTCTTAGCTATCGAGGCGAAACTTTCTACAAGAATAGGCTAGGGGACAAAGTTATTCGGTATTGAGTTTGCCAAGAATCGATCAATGAGTTAAGATTATATGGAATTGTGAGTTTTATTAATTTTTAGAAAAAATCTATTTTCTTTCAAACTTTCGTAAATTTTCACCTATCAAACCGAAATTTGGCATACAAATTAGTTAGGGGACAAGGGCACTTGGTTTTGAATTTGGTGAGAATCGATTGCGGGATTTAAATTTGAATCAATTTTCAATGTCAGTACATTTTTTACTCTATTTCTAAACATATTTTCCACCTTCTAAATCGATTTTCCAAAGCTTTTCCAAAATCGATCAACATACTTCCTCATAGAGGTGACTTTGTCAAAGGTGGAAAAAACTGCGAAAGCAATGTTCAAGGTTCTACTTTGCATCCTTGTTTTATATATTATATTGTATTGAGGCGACGAGTTCGTCTCATCTACCTAACGCAGGGAAACAAAAGCACCGGTACCACGCAACTAGCCGAGGTACATGCTACCGATACACAGCGAAGCGCCAGCACCACACACTATCAACACTATAAAGAACAGCGTACCCAGAAACCAACTACCGTTACTCGAGCTATGATAGTACAATCCACTATAGTACAAAATAATGTATGGAAATAAATCAACGAGGGACACGTTGAATACAATAATCAGAGATAAGAAATGTGACAATCGGAGAGTATTTGTTCACAGATTCTCATCAACGTCCAGGACCAGCTAGCCAATCGAAAACCAGATAACCAGCTAAAAGAGGACCAGCTAACCAGCCAAAGGAGGACCACCTAGCCAACCAAAAGAGGAACATATCAAGAGCACCACTCCAAGGACCAGGACTGGTACCGCTGAGGCCGCTAAGACGAACATCTCCAAAGACCAACCACTGAGCCGCCAGACATACAAGCGGCATAGCCTCCGAGTCAACGATATATCACGTCGAAAGGATACCAATGTGGTATGAATAAAAAATATCATATGCAAAGGACTAAAAAACACCTTTAAAAACAGCTTGGGATGCCCCTGCCGTCCTCTCGCTGCATCTCGCTGACGTCTCCACCGCAGCGGCGGCGGGGCCAGCAAGCAGATAGCATAACCAAGGGAGCTCAAGCAAGAGCTCACCACAGATCCACGATATATAAATATAGGGTACGGTAAATCCAAAGGCGAAGAATAATAATAGACCACGCGTCCATAGGTAAATTATCGATGACGAGACCGGTATAAAAACACGCTCTCTTACCTTCCGTACAAATTAGACTGCCACATCATTAGAGAATCTAATTTATTAATTTAAAAATCTCCTTTTTTCGCGGACACGATTATATAGGCATGCGTGAGCTCGGGTCAAGTTTTTGTAAGGTGCATAATCGCCCAGAATTATCAAAAAGGAGTTCATTTAAGTATTATTAATAATATTCTATATTTTTATCTGTATTATTCATTACATCTGGTTGAATGAACCCTACTTTTACCCAATACTGACGCTTGTACTAATTTCCTCCCTGCTCGAGTCCGAACTAAAACCCTTTCAGGGTAATGATAACGTTAAATACCGTTACATTATATTTTATATAGGCTAAACCAAGAACACATGTAACCAGGCGATAATATAGAAAGACAATTGCTTTTATTTCCGATTGACTTTAAATTCGGGATCAATTTTTTATTAGAGTTAAAAAAGCTAACTCACCAGCGGCAGGAAATTGCACGAATAAGTTCAAAGCGTAGATAAGCTACTTGCCATGAATTTTGGACAGCCTCTTGTGATGCCTCATAGTCCCGGTATAACGCTATAATTGAACCGGAAAAAGCTGTACGTTCGTCATCCCTCACAAAATAAATTAACACTGCTAATAGAAGTTATTTCCAAACATACAGTAAAAAGTAAAAAAAAATTTAGTAAGATTCATTGTTCGTGACTGTTCAGTTATCGCACCTATCACGCACACACTCAACTCGTGCATGCACTACACTCACAACCATATGACGCTTTGCGTCATGTGGTACAGCTCACAGGCATACTCTATCGATTTATCGACCTAGCACACTCAAGCGCATCGTCTATCAGCTCGCATCCTCGATCGAAACGCACTCAAGCGGCCAACGCTACTAGCGTGGCCCCAGCGGCAAGACCACTCACAGGACTCACTTTCCATCGCTGGCGGCAAATCATAACTCACGCAAACGGTGACGCACGTCCGCCCTCTTGATACTCTACCTCGTGGTCGACGGATGTAGCCATTGTTCTCGCTCGAGTCGTTCGTGCTAAATATCCACGCGTCATCTCACATTTCTGTTCCATAGCTCCACTCATATTTTGCCTACTCAGTAGTGTAGTCTGTTACATTCATTGTCAAATCACCCATATTTCAAATCAGTGTAAGTGCAATTCACCTCAGGTCACCAGAACTTGAGAAATATTCACATAAACGTCAGCGACGTGGTGCGTCGTTGGCAGCATAGACGCCACGCAACCTCGCACCATACGGTGACTGTAGCTCACTCACTAGCCCGTCGTGTGGCTTCACGTCAGAGCTCTACATCCGACCACCCCCTCAGGATCATCCACACGAATCAACGAGCCAACTCACCAGTCTGAGAATCTAATCAACATCAGTGCATCAACACACAGGCCAGACCAAATCAATTGCATACTTCTTTGTTCAATCACCAGGTATTATTTAAATATTGTTATCTGATTCAATAAACATTGATTCTTGTTAAATAGTGAGTGCATTTAATTTAGCATACTTGTCACCAGGATCCTTAATATTATTATTCGCAGCTGTCAATCGACGTACTAAGTGCGAATGCATCCACCTACTTTCCGTCGACAGCGTAGTAATACTCAGTTAATACAGTTTCACTGCACAAAGCACTACATTCATTGATATTTAATATGTTTTACTCATTCTGACTAGGCGCCCACTCTGCGCACTTGTTAATATTTTTCTTATAGTGCTTTTTCGCACTAGTTAGTTTTAATCACAGAACTCTTAATCATTTTTTTGGAACGTAATCAAACATTTCTAATTTACTCTCAATCATTCTCATATAGTGACATAGATCCAGCATTGAATATCCCTTAGCGGCCACACGGGGTAACTAGTTACCCCAGGCTCAGGAAAAGTGAAATTAGAGGTCTAAAACCTTTGAAATTGATACAAGTAACGTCATCTGCTGGTAGTAGACAAGTGTGAGATGTGACTCCATTTCATAGTAAGCCGAAAAAACGCGTGGCGACGCTTTGAGCGTTCGTTTTCTCGGCGCGGGATAACTAGTTACCCCAGTGTGGCCGCAACGGTTACTCGGCACAGATCTTTTTTTTTCAAATCGACTTGTTTGTGGTGTCAATAGACAAAATAAAGGTAAGTTTTTGATATTCTAGTAAAAAAAAAAAAAAAATTCAATCCTAGTCGTTATGGAATATTGTCTGTTCCTGTGAAATAATTCAGTTTCATTTTTATATGATATTGCTTATTGAATAAATTTAGTGTACGTTCATTGAAGGATAACACGTGGGTTCTAGGTTATGAAAATACGATGTATAAACTTACACGGAAAAATCACATTTTTTATACACTTGTTTTTAGGAATTTTTTATTTTCTTCAGATGTACAATTTTCGGACGAGAAGTCAGCGGAGACAATTGCTGGAGGAAGTTGTTGACGGTCATTCTGATTGTGAAGAACAATCGAACACTGAGTCAGAACAAGATGTATCATCAGACTCGAACGATTACCAAACCGATGATTTCGACGAAGAAGACATGCAAGATGCAATTAAAAATCAACGGGCTCTAGCATCTCACAAACGTAAAGCGAGTGAAGCAGGAAATCAATCGTCTTCTTCAAAATCTCATCCACGTGGTCGCCCATCGGCCAAATTATACGGTAAAAATAATTTTGCCTGGACAACGCAATTGACTGAACGAAGATGACCGTGATAGATCATCAAGATGATCGTGTAAGCGGAGGTGAAGTTCCGTATGAAGCAAGCTTGGCAGATAATGCTGTAAATCTGGATTCGCTAGAGGACTTTTGAGATCTCTTGTTCAATAAAAAAATCATCGAAGCAATTGTCGACAACACGAATGAGAAAATCGAGGAGGTGTGTGCTAGTCTGGTTGTTGAAGATAGAGCACAGACCTACCACCGTCACACTGACCCTCTTGAAATCAGAGCTTACATCGGTGTTTTATACTATGCTGGCTTATGGAAGTCTTCCAAGGTGGATAACAATGAACTCTGGGACAAAAGAAACGGAATAAACTTCTACAGGGATGTCTTTCCTCGAATGAGGTTTGAGTTTCTTCAGTCTTCTCTGCGTTTCGATGTAAGAGAGAATAGAGATCCACATGACAGACTTTCGCCCATCAGAAAAATTTGGTCCATTTTCATCAATATCTGCACCAAGCATTATAATTCAAGTAATAAATGTACCGTTGACGAACAGCTGCTTGGATTTAGGGGCCGGTGTGTATTTCGGATGTACATTAAGTCAAAACCGGACAAGTACGGACTAAAGCTGTTAACACTCAACGACGCTTCGACCGCTTACCTGATTCACGCTATCCCGTACCTGGGAAAAGACGCCACCATTGATAATCCCCAAAGAGTACCTAGCGGAGAATACTTTTTTCAAGCTGTAACGGCTTCAATACACGGCACTAATCGCACGGTGACGTGCGACAATTGGTTCACCACCGTCCCTCTGCTGACTAGAATGTTGGATCAACCTTTCAACATGTCTATGACTGGAACTATCAGAAAAAATAAACGGGAGATTCCCATGGAGATGAAGTTACCGTCGAAGAATCCTCCTCAAACAAAGTTTTGTCAGATCAAAGACATAACTTTACTTTCCCATGCACAGAAGAAGAACAAAATCGTCTTGGTGGCTTCGACTTATCTCCATACCCAAGAGATAACGGACGGAAAGCCGAATATCATTCTCTACTATAATGATACGAAAGGAGGGACGGATACTTTCGATCAATTGTGCCACGCCTACTCAGTCGCTCGGAGAACGAACAGGTGGCCGATGCGAATTTTCTTCGGGATGCTCGATCAAGCAGCCGTCAATTCCCGAATTATGTGGAAACTCAAAGTCGGCGACGCAGGGGAATCTACTTCTGCGATTATCGTTCTAAAGAAACTGATTGCTCATCTCACCTTCCCGATGCTACACCAGAGATTGGCAGAGCCAAGTCTTCGGAAAGAGCTACAGATGGTCATCAAGAGCATCCTAAAAATTGACAACAACCAAGAAATGGGCGTGCTGGAAAAAGTTACCTTCGACCAAGCGCGGAGGTGCTTACTGTGCGACCGAAAGAAGGACAAAAAAATGCGTGTTGGATGTCCGGCCTGTAGAAGACCGGTTTGCGAGGAACATCGGTTCCCTTTGTGCATGACGTGTGCTGGTAAATAAAATAGGATTCAAAATAATTTTTTTTATTCAAATATCATAAAAAATTTTTTTTTTTCACTTTTCTGTACGTAAATATGTATTTAGAAGCTAATAAAACATAAAAGAGCAAATTTTATGATTTGTAATTTTTTTCATTTTTCCCTCCAGTAATTTTGCAAAATAAATATACTTTTTGAATGATCGGTGGATACTGTTATTTTTTTATGGTAGTGGTATATGTTGTGCGTACAATCCTAAAATGTTAGCCCTTAATATTGAAAAATGGCGGAGTAACGAGTTTTTGTCTGAAAAAAGCCATTCTTGCTGAATTTTTACATATATGACCAGTTTTTAGAACGCCATCTACAAATTGACGGATAAAAATCATTTGAAATGTTAAAAAACTCTTCAGCAAACATGAAACAATCGGTTAGAAGTCTTAAAACACCCATATGTCCTGTAAAACTAAGTTCTTCAGCGTGGGGTAATGAGTTACCCCATGTGGCCGCTATGTGGCCTGGCTGAGGTGTGGCCGCCAAGGGATATTGTAACGCAAAAAAGAGACACCTTTGATAAGAACTTGATGTCGTAACGCATAATTTTGCGAATTTGGCTTGTGAGGTAGAAGTTTCTTAAATATGAATTCATACCTTACGATCAAAAAGTACCCGGAATTTGTCAATGAAACGAAAACGGTTGAATTATTCATCGATATTTATTTTATTCCCTTCAAAGTAATGTCCATCGTAAGCAATACACATATTCCAATGCTTCATCCAATCTGTAAAACACTTTTCATAGGCCGATTTTGGAATCGCCTTCAGCTCCTTCTGCGAATTCTCCTTTATCGTCTCAATCGTCTCAAAACGCTTTCCGCGAAGTGGTAACTTGAGTCGTGAGAACAGGAAAAAATCACACGGGGCCATGTCAGGTGAATGCGGAGCTTGCGGAATGGTATTAACGTTGTTTTTGGTCAAATAGCCGCGTACAAGATAAGATGTGTGAGCCGGTGCATTGTCGTGGTGAAGAAACCACGAGTTGTTTCTGCACATGAAACTCGTCTCATGTTCAAAACATCGTGCATAACGCTTTGCACCGATCCGAACGAGACACCAAGATCGGCTGCTATCTCCCTTATGCTCACACGACGATCTTCGAGCACAATTTTCTTAACTTTTTCGATGTTTTCATCAGTCACAGAGATGGACGACCGGAACGTGGCAAATCATGAACCACAGTACGGCCCGCTTTAAACTCTTTGTACCGCTCGTATGCTTGTGTTTTTGACATTGTCAAGTCCCTGTAGGCTACAGTTAACACTTTCAACGCTTCCACACATGATATTTTGTTGGAATCACAAAGTTTCAGGCACACTCTTTGCTCAACTAAATTCGACGTAGCGAAATTCGCAGGGTACACCAAACAATGACTCGTTTACAAAACTATTACGTACAAACTACAGGGTGCGCCATCTCAATGTGGTCGATGGAAGTATTGAATAACTTAGAGAATTTTCAACAGATTTCACAAAGTCGTATTTTTTTATTAAATTTGATTCATTACAATTTATTTTGATTAGTTTCCAAAAACCACATCGATCAAATGTCCGCCTTTATTACTGAGACAAAAATGAGCTCTTTTTTCGGCATTTTCCATTGTATTTACCAGCGTCTCGGGCGATATCGCTGCGATTTCGGCTCGAATGTTGTTTTTTAGCTCCTCTATGGTCTTCGGCTTGTTGGCATAGACTTTACTTTTCAAAAATCCCCACAAGAAGAAGTCCGGTGCAGTCAAATCCGGCGATCTTGGTGGCCAGTCAATATCACCTTTCTTCGATATCACACGTCCTGGGAACTTCCGACGCAAATAGTCCATTGTTGAGCGCGCAGTGTGACATGTCGCACCATCTTGTTGGAACCAAAATTCCTTAAGACCTTTTTCACGCATTTGTGGTAAAACAAAGTGTGCCAACATCCACCGATATCGATCCCCATTGACAGTTTCACCAGCTCTGAAGAAAAATGGTCCAATGGTGGTTTTTGAGCAAACACCGGCCCAAACTGTCACTTTCTCATCGTGCAATGGAGTTTCGTGAATAATATGAGGATTATCGGTGCCCCACATGCGACAGTTTTGTTTGTTGACAGCGCCAGAGAGGGTGAAATGAGCCTCGTCGGTCATCAGAATTCGCTCCCAAAAATCCGGCTCAGCTTCCTTCATTCGACTAACGTTATTAGCGTAAGCCAAGCGTCGCGGCTTGTCAGTTTCCAATAATCTTTGAGTCAACTGCACTTTGTACGGAAACATGTGAAGATCTTGCTTTAAAATCCTTCTTAAAGTGGTTCCACTGATGTTTAATTGCTGAGACCGGCGGCGGTATGAGACATTTGGATTTTCTGCAACACTCTGTCGAACAGCTTCGATATTTTCATTTGAACGACCTGGACGCGGTCGAGCTTGATGTTGGAGATTCGCTACAGACCCGTGCTCCATGAAATTTGAAGCTAAATGATGGATAGTGTCGCCTTTGGGCGCAGAACGTCCGCGATATTGTTTACGATACGCACGCTGAGTTGACACAACCGAACGATTATTTTCAATGTAAAGCGAAACTATTTCGGCGCGTTCTTTCGGCGTATAGCGATACATGGTTGAAATTGTACTGAAATAACCTATACGAAACGTGTTGTACGACGCTGGTCGGTTAAAATCTGTCAGAGTTATTCAATACTTCCATCGACCAGATTGAGATGGCGCACCCTGTATCTAACACATTGCGCTTAAAAGTTACATGTAAACAACTGACAGATTTACTGTAATGAATTTTCTTTCTCGTAAGGAGTGGTACAACCGTTCGCCGTCCATTGACAAATTAATACGTTTGTTACGTCAGACGTCGATCGCATGGACGAGCGAAATATCTCCAAGAAGAGATTCACACGTTATTACATACTAATCAAAACCTTCTGGGGAAGTTCGGGCAATGAGGAAGTAATGCCCAGACATGAATTCGAAATCGAATGATATGGTGCACAGGCCGTAGCAGGCAGTTAACGATTTTATTTGGTAATTATAAGAGTGAAGTTATGGCTCACGACACCAAATAATTGTGACAAGTACATTATAATTATGGAGTGAAGTTACGGCTCACAAAACCAAATAATTGTAATCAATTGACTACTCAAATACATTTAAATTATAGAGTGAAATTACGGCTCACAAAACCAAATAATTGTAATCAACTGATTACTCAAATACATTTGAATTATAGAGTGAAATTACAGCTCACAAAACCAAATAATTGCAATCAATTGATTACGCGAAATACATTCGAATTACAAGTATAACGATACACGATACTCCGGATGAAGGAGTTTTAATATACTATGCAATACTCCGAATTGAGGAGGAATTATACAACGCACGCTGCGAACACGATGAGGAAAATATAGTGTCAAACAATTCGATTAAATAATCAATGTAATAGACTTATATCCTGTAACGTGGCAGAATATTCGAGCTACGTCCTCCTCGCTCAACGGCTACCAGCACGATCGCTCAGGGCTGCAGGGGATGATTTTCGTATTTTATTTATTCTTTATTTTTATTTTTTTTTGTTGTATTTTTTTTATATATATAACGCGTTCGATACGACCGAGGGATGGAGAGGAAGTACGAGGGAGAGGAGAGCAATGGGACGACTTCGGGAACTTCGGACCGATATTTTATGTTTTCTTGGTCGGAATATGCCACGTTCCCGACGACGCACCAAAGAGTACGCGGCCTTCCATCCTTAGCGGCCGTCGACTCACGGGAATCTATGTATCTCCGAGAGTCATCTGCTGGGCTACGCGCAACGTTGGAATTGTCTATCGCTAAGGAATACATTGTCCAGCTGAGGCGCTAGTCGCGGTCAGCGTGCGACACCGGTTCCCCCAATTAACCGAGTTTAGCGGGTTAAGTGGGGATCATAGGTTACGGGCACGCGTGCCGGCAGGACCTCGGGGCTTTTTCCCGGTGATCGTCGAGTAAGGAGGACGTAACTCTCTGTGTCATCTTTAGTAGTCCCGTACAACCGTTGGCAACCTTTGGGGATATCAATATCGACCGGTCCGTCTATCCACAATTTGTATTCGATCCTCTCTATAATCTGGACCCGAGGATTTAGGTCGGAAAAGACACTCGAGATTTCCCAGAAGTCGAGGAACAGCACATCAGCGTCGGGTCGGTGAGCTCTCTTCCCTTCTACGGTCTGTCGCTAATATTATTCTATCATTTGATTTGTTCATTCTAAATTTATTCGAGCTTGGTTACCCCTGCGGCTCTGGTACACTGCGTGTAGAGTGTTAAGTTGTATTGGGTATCGCGGCGTTTAATAAGAATAACCGCGAGATCGTATAACGTATAGAAGCCGGGGAAAAGTCACTAGATTAATTAATTGTTTTATGGTTAAATCGTGCGCGCGTTAGGCCGTTATCCCGAAGTGTGATGGTTTGTGTGGGATGGGAACGGGATAGACCGCGTCACGGATTGTAACGAATTAGGGGTTTGGATTGGAATGATTTTGTTTGAGTTGTCTTTCGTTTCGATTTAGAAGGTCGTGCGCGCGTTAGTACGTCGTCCCGTTGTGAAATTGATGTAAGAGGGACTGGCACGTTATAGACCGCGTCGCGCATCATTCAAATCAATTGACGTTTCTCTGTTTTATTTATTTATTTATTTATGGTTTTATTTATTTATTGTTTTATTTATTTATTGTTTTATTCATTTATTTATTATTTATTATTAATTGGTTATTTGTTATATTTTATTCAACCAACGAGGTATTGATCTAGATTATTATTCCCACTTTAATTATTTTGTTATCATTATTATTCTTGGTTATTATTGAGTTACCGACCATTATTGGGTCGTTATTTGACATCTTACGGACCGTAGAAAGTCTCGGTGGTTTGACTTTTACACGGCATACATTATTCGAAATTGTAGTAGTAGGCCGTGGGTCGCTTCGCGTACGTGACCTCTCGACGTCCCGTTGCTTTGGTATCGGTTTTGTTTGGAAGTATGTGGGATTAGCTCGGGATAGGCCGTATCGCAGACTGGGAACAGGGACCACCGAGCATTAGAAATTTATCGAGGAATATTATAGGAAAATAGAAGCAAGCGAGATCGGCTATATGACATATACCGTGTATGGGAGTGTGTGAGAGCGCGGGATAACTGCTACCACCAAATTAACGATTAAAGTTAAGATATCTGACTAGCTTTAAAATATTGTTAAAAGAAAAACGGTTTATCTTACGGGACATTTTATTTAAGTTCAGTAGCGAGGTTTGCCGGAAACTCGCAATTGTTTGTTAAGAAATCAATAAATCGCCCGAGCGGCCTTTGTAAGTCCCGTACCTGCTATTGTTGTTTCAATTATTTACTGCAATTATTTTATTTGTTTATTTATTTTTTATTTAGTGGCCTACCTTCCTGTTTCTCGTTTGGCGTATTTGTTGATCTTATTTTACCATTTGCCCGCGTTCCTTAATTTTAATGACTTATTTTAATTAATAGATTTTATTCGTAGCTTATTCTTGTTTTTATCATATTTGACTAAGAAGTAGCTTGACAGCCCGAACCACCCACTCTGCCTTGAACAGCTGTAGCTGGCCTGGGTCGAGACTGGTCATCCCACTCGGTATTTTTCCTTCCGGCGCGAAAGCGCCTGGCGCCCATCTCGAAAGAGGAAATAAAAAGGAAGGAAAATAACTTGGACCAGTCATAGGTAACGTGGTGCGTTGAGGCACAAATTTACCGTTACAATCCATAATCGATATAATGCCAACGTGACGAGGAGTGAGTAAGTACGCACGGGGCGCCAAAGTAAACAACAATCTCGAGGAATGTAGCAATGCAAGGAATGAATAGAGCACCACACGCCGATCTTCAATGTATTTCAATAAATCACCGGTAATTCGACGAGACTGAGGCACGCACTCCGAATATATAAAATCTGGGTACTCGCAAGCTGCTCCCTTTGTACCTAATTGTTTATGATGGCATCCATTACCCTTGGTACTGCTCCAAAATATCGATGTCGACTGATCGAAGACTCGTCGACCTCATGTGTCCACGTGTCCTGATTTAGAGCATTGTTCGTTTAAATGCTGATAGATGATCGATGGATCCTCTCGAAATGTTACGGTGGATGTCGTTTTGTCGTCGAAATCCCGTTGACTTTTCAATTTCTGTTTGAAGTTGTTACATATTGATAAAAAATACTGCGTGATTGACGTAGTAATCACGGAGGATAGTACGTTTTTAACAGGACATTGCGCGTCCTGTATCAAAGGAAGTAAATTTGGTATGTTTAACGTTTTGTCCACTGAGTTTATTCCGAGCATTGCGCGCTCGCCGTAGCAACCGACATAATCGAAGACTCGAGAATGATTATCGGTTCATAAGAATTATAGGCTTCGAGGAACCCGCGCGTATACGATCAAAATGTTCGTTATGAGTGTCTATTATCTACCTCGCACTCGCGGAGCCACAAGAGCCAATGCAATGGTTATTAATAATGCGGGTCTCACGGGCTATCAACACGCGGTCTTGACCTACGAAGGTCGCGTTTGTTTAGTCGCACTCGCGAGAGTCGCACGAATGTTAAAGTCTTGATAACACTGTATTTCTTAGTTACCGAAATAATATTTCAGCAACGTTAAATTCCTCTTGATTATTGGGGATATACTAGTACTTCATAATCTTTATATATTATTTATTAAAATGTAATTCTATCTCAATTCGTATAGTTCAATGTTCAATTTTTATATTATGGGCAATATTATTACGTATATGATATTTGAAATTGAATCACTTGATGTTGCGGTACGTAATTTTACATACTATAATTTTATGTTCACTGGCGCTCGGTAAGCGCATTAATTAATAGTCTTTCATTAGCTTTAGTTATTTTGCGCGCGCTTGGAGCACGTTAAATTAACTCTGATAGGATAAAGTTCGTAACTCACCCATTGAATTGTGTTAATGTAGGCGAGTATACTGCACGGAACACGCGTCGCCCAAAAACACGTGACGATTTCCTCTTACCGACCGCAGGACGGGCCGGCCGTTGCTTCGTTGTAATCGTTGGATGGGATCGTGCTAGCCTCTTTTTCGTTCCACCGGTTATCTCGGGGGAGTTGAGCCTCGTGGTGTTCTAGTCGGCGCTCCTCGGAAGAATAGGGAGGATGAGGGATCCGTGGTGGTCCCGGCGACGATCCTCCAAGGAATGTGTTAAGCCGTTCTCGTTGAACGTGGCCTTATCGATTCTCCAATGTATATCGATCTGCGTGCGAGCCCTAAGTACGCTCATTGCGCAGGCCACGCCGTAGATATAGTTATAATATATACGTTACGCTATCCATGCGGTCACGATATCGCGTCGCTGAGTCTAGGGCTACGGGAGACTCTGAAAATCGCGAAATATCGTTATAAGGCTTGTCACGTAGCCGCGCTTTTGAGAATACTCGGCTAATGCCGTAAAGCGTCGTTGTGATGAAGTATGAACTAGATACATCTATATATTAGTAGGAATAAGATATAGCGATTCTGACGAAGGAATGCTACGCGTAGTGGCAATTGTATCGAATCGCTACAGTACCAACTTAGAAAAAAAATTGATTTGACAATATCTCAAGGGTGGCTTGTTAAAATCAGAAATTCCGGGTACTTGTTGATCGTAAGGTATTATTTATATTGAGAGGGCCTCTATCTCCCCCGTTAGGTCTACGACTTACAGCGGCCTTCTTTTATATTATATATTTATATGTATAGGTATATCATGCATGTAGCTCGCGCGATAATTCAACGCGTGTTAAATAAGTTGACAGATCGATCAAGCTCGAATTCTAAAATGAAACTCGGGACTCGCTCCCTCGATCGTATTTTATGACACGTGGCTTGCGCATTAATTCAACGTGTTACATGTTTTCAAAATGGAACTTTCTGAATAGCTCATACTGTCCTGCAATATGTTAGCGACGATATGCTGCCGCTGCTTGGATGATATAAGGCTAAACTAAGCGACATGGTGGAAGACAAACATGGTTCCATTTGTTTTTAAAGGTAGAAGGTACAAGTCGTTCAACCCTGACCAACTTCAATTTCAGCACAATCGTTTCTTTCCATACCTTCATACATTTTTCCTTTCGTAATAGCTTCTAGTATGTATGGAGGATTTCTTATCGGTATAGATCTTACATGTCTCGGATCGACAATTTCTGGAATCTGAATCATGCAGTTTTCGTAAAAAGTTATCAACGCTGCTTCCATCTTATTCTTCCAGAAAGTATAATCTCTCTCAATAACAATAAGAACCTCTCAATAACAATAAGAACCTCTCAATAACAATAAGAACAATAAGAAGAATCATTTGACGTCCATAATATAATATAGCAGTACTGTATTTGCGTCACATGAAGCTGCCCTTGTACTTGGTAGTAGTGGGGGTGTTCCGTATTTACCATATTCGTGTCAGATAATTTTTGAGGAATATTTTTTGTATGCTCGTGAACACGACGGCGGGTTCAGAAAATGTAAAAAAAGCTATCCCAGGTGTAGATAGGGTGGAGTCCGTACAACAAATTGCCAGTACACTCACCAGAATCGCAAATATTATACCGTGTGAGGGTGTAGGCATTAACAAACAGTAGGTAATAATCATTATTTCTTTGCTTTTCATTACTTCTACTATGGTGATACTGAATGATTTATCAACTTTTTTTTAGTGCTGATTTTTGTGCAGGATATGTATATCGCAAAAAAAAACAAAATCGAACTGGGCGACATTTAACAAGATGCGCAACTTGTAAAAAGGAACATAAATATTTAATCAAAGGAAAAATAAAATAATGCAGCCATTAGTGAAGCAAAAGCAAACGAACCATAAATTGAGACGTCGCCATGAAAATATTAATCGACAGAATAGTACTATAACGTACTGGTTGTCTAATAACGCGCGGTGCACACAACAAAGCACCGCTCCGTCCTCCTCGCACGACGGCTTCCAGCACGATCTCGCAGGGCCCGGTAGGATTACGTAGGATGATATGTAATAATTTTTTTTTGTATTCTATTTTTTTTAATTATACGATGGATGGACCGAGAGAGAGTGAGGGAGAAAAAGAAAGAAGGGACGCATCGCACCCACGGGTTAGGTCGGCTTCGGGATCCAGTAACTCTACTTAAAGCAAGAAGATACAATCATCTTCCACCTCTCACTGTCGGGATGTAGAGCCGTCCCGCTCGACAATCATCTACAACATGTATCCAATGTGGTTCACCTGCCGGACTGGGCTAAGCATCTCTATTATCTTCTGTTAATTTATGCGTTGTCCAGCTGAGGCGCTAGTCGCGGTCAACTAATGTTAGCGAGTCCCCCAATTAGCCGAATTTGACTCGTTAGAAGGGGATTATAGTTCACTGGCACGCGTGCCGGCAGGTCCTCGGGGCTTTTTCCCGGTTTCTGTCGAGCGAGTAGGACGTAGCGTATCGCAGATCCTTGTCCCGCTATACCCGGATTTATTTGAAACCTCTGACGTGTCGTGGGTACCGGAATATTTCTTTTTTATTTGAATATCCAAACCGAGAGGAGAACTACGTCGAGAAGAGACCTTTCGGAGACTATTTTGGAATTATCGAGGGTCGACTGGAGACATCGCTGCAGCATCGTCCGGGTGAGCTTTCTTTCTGTCTACGGTCTTTCACCATCACTTTTATTGTCGCTGACATAAGTCAATTAGAGCTTGGCCGTACCTCCAATTCTTGCATATCATGCGCAGAGCATTATTCGTATCGGGACAGACTGCGTCTATTAATATGTAATATCGAAATCATTTGGCCGGTAGAGCCGGGAATAAGTCACTCGGTGTTTTCTGGCACTTTTTCGTGTTCGTTTATTGTAAAGCCGTGCATGTATTAGTACGTCATCCCGTTGTGTGTTCGTGTGTGAAGGATTGTTACGTTAAAGACCGCGTCGCGGATTGTTCAGATCGACTGACGTTTATTTGTTTTATATATTTATTATCATTTAATTTTATATTATTGGATCTCGCATTATTCATATTTCCGACAGCTCGCGTAGTGCATAATCGGCCGTCGTACCGTGTTTTATGAGTTGGTGTAAGGGATTTGAACGGTCCGAGGCGTATCTCGCGTCGATAGATCGTCCGTTACTTTGTATTATATTTTATTTGACTGTAGTATATGACCGTTCCGTTATCGAGGAATAATTTATCATTACTTTTTATTTTATTTGGTATTTATTCATTTTGTTTAATTTAATTGGTATTCGTTATTTATTGATTCGTTTATGATTTATGCTCGGTTTTGCTTTTTATACGTCCAAAGATTTTCAAGTTGAAAGGATCGAACAATTCAAAGCTTCGCGTGCGTGACCTTCCGGCGTCTCGTGATTGTCGAGTTATTTGGTGTGTGTGGGATTGATCCGGCATCGGCCGTATCGCGAGATAAATTTGCGAGGAGACTCTTTGCTTGACTTTGTTTGATCTTGTGTTGTTCGTTTTGACGAATATTTGAAATTCGGTCTAAATTATATTGATAGGGACGGTAGAGAGACAAATCGAACGTTGATGACGTATGGAAGGGTGAGAGCCGAAGCGAAGACCGTGACAATTTATGCTGCCGAAATAATTAAGCGTACCGATTGTTAAGGGGGGAAAAGGGTCTGAGATACAAAAAAAAGCATATTTTTGTACATTTTTTTCCAGAGTACCTTATTTATTAATATTTTTTAAATTTGTTACATTATTACGCATCATTCTAAGTATATGCTGTTAAATTTTCATAAAAAAATATTGAAAAATAAGCCAGTGGTAGTGGTGAGAACCGAGTCACCTCAAAAAAAAGTTTCCATGCGGTAGTCAGGATAACTCTTGATTGGTTCATCTGAAATTAAAAAAACAAAAAGATTTCTTTAGTACATAAGTTTATCTTGGATTTGAACGAAGAAATTAACAAAACATTCATTTTTGAATTTTTAGTAAACGTGCAATGAAAAAATTCTGATTTTTGCCAAAAATTGCTCTTTCTTTTCAATAAAAAAATAAGTTGTAATTGAAAAAAAAATCCTTTGTTCAGAACCGAGTATTTAGTATGTAAAATAAGTGTGCAAAGTTTAGGTGAAATCGGTCCAAAGGTTTTCGAGAAATATTGACTACCAACTTTAAAAAAAAAGTTTTGAGAAAAACTCGATTGAAGTTTGATACATGAATAAAATGGAGAAATTTTTTTTTTTTAAACTTACATAGAATCGTTGATTCCGGCTCCATAAAGCAACTCGCCTGCTGCTGCTGCATTATCCAGAGCATCCTTTTGCTCCATCCTACGACGAATTCTCTCCTCTTGAGTAGCAGCTTGGGTTTTGCGATTTACTTTCGATATGCGGGTCTCGTCTTCCCTCCGTGTATACTCATGGGCTATTTGGCCAGGCTTCACATCGAAGCAATTAAAAAATAGCAACACAGCCAAATTCCCTTCGTTAAAAATGCCAGCAGCAACATTTACTGCTACTTCTACTACTTTAGCACCAGCATGAAGCGTTTTTGGCGCTATTTTCCAAATGAATTGATTATAACTTTCGTTATTGTTTTGCGTAAATCCGCCAACACAACGCTTCAAAAGAACATCGTTACTCAAATCTTCGTACACAGGCCTCATGGCAGTCAAATCTGATGAGTCAATACCGGTTTCAGCACACATTTCATTTTTTTCGGCGTTGACAGCAAAAGAAAGAAGTTTATCTGTAACCGTACGCACACATTCAAGAATTTTGTTGATGTAAGAATCGTAGACTGTTTGGGTCAGGAAACTGCACGATAAGTCCATTAGACCACAAAATTTATTGCACCCTGCGAGACCTAAGCCTAATAAACGCATTACAAAAATAAATCGATTTATTCATTATATTCAAGATAAGTTGATTTATTTCATACGATTGTCCTATTTTCGTGCCTAAGTCAATGTACCTTGGATCACACTTTTCACAGTTCACTTCAATTTTAAAACCAAGTCCTTGTTTTCGGCATATACTAAAATTCACTTTGCCATTACAAATCTTCTTATCAATAATTTTAGAACACGTCACCAAATTAACAGCACTCTCTGGTAGATTGATTTCGTCATCAATTTTCAGTTTCTTTGCGGACGAGCTAGTGAAAGACTTTTCTACACTTCCGGACTGCTTAGGATTAAAATGCTGTTTTCTTTTTTTTTTGGTCTATCACTCCGAATACCTTTCTTTTGGTCATCTCTTGCAACTTTACCCATTTTATAAATGATCAAATAAACTTGTAGTTCAAATGTATGTCCGTACAGCAAGACGAACGATGCCAAACTAACTCGGTTTAGTCTTCACAAAGACCCTTCAGGTCATGTCAGGTATATATTTAAAAATAGAACAACAAAGGAGTCTATTCATGCCTATAGAAATTAGAAAGAGAGAAACAGAAAAGAGCAGCTGCTATAAACCAGTTGTCGCACCGAGGGTTACGGGAGACTTATGACGGTCAAGGGAGACCGAGCGCTCGGAGACTCAATTGTCTATAACTCGAAAAGTTTTGCTCCTAATGACTTCAAATTTTATGACAATATTTCTTATAAGTTGTAGGATCAGAAAAAAAATCACTTTTCCGACCCTTTTCCCCCCTTAAACAACAGAGGAAATTTACGTGATATTTTCCTTTGTTCTTTTTGTTGAAACATCAGGAGTCGTTTTGAATAAAAGTATTGTTGTCTGAGTTATTGATTGTTTCATTTATGGATTTTATTTATTAATTTTATTTATTGATTTATTTATAAACTTTATTTATTGTTTTTATTCATTGATTTATTTATTGACTTTCTTCATTGATATTTATTACCACCTTGACAGTCCGAACTACCCACTCTGCCTTAAACAGCTGTACTCAGCCTTGGCTGAGTCTGGTCACCAACCTCGTTATTTTTCCTTCCGGCGCGTAAACGCCTGGAGCCCAACTAGTAAAAGAGAAAAAAAGGGAGGAAAAATAGCCCCGACCGACTATAGGTAACGGTGGTACGTTGAAGCGACAATTTACGTTACACTATCATATCATGACGCGCGGTGCACACAACAAAGCACCGCTACCGCGCGTCACTCACACCATGTAGGCTGGAACGTCAGAAGCAAAGTCTCGTTATTCGGTTAGAAAAGCACGACTAAGGAAGCGCCATCTGAGACCAGTGAGAATTAAAGACCAACGTTGAAAACCAATGACGAATTTTAAAAAGGACCAAGGCTATCGATCGGCTACAGGAGATGGGTTAAAGGACCGCCACCAGATACAGTAATATCAAAAGCATGGGGCGAACGGAGGGGATGCCGGTATAAAAATACCAGAAATTTGGCATTCGGGGAACACTTTTGTTCACAGATCCCACCGATGCAGGAGCCCAGCTACCAGGAAGGAAGACCAAATGAGCCATCGCTAGTCCGCAGCCGCTCCGGTATACACGAGACCCAGTTGTGACGTCATACCCACATTAGACGGATAGCAGCTGAGCCTATGCTGCGCTCCAAGTCTAGCCAAGTCGCACAGCCGCCGAACACTAACAAAGCGGACTCACTCTGTTAGCTGTGGATAGACGATCCGGCTAGCTATTACCACTACGGAATTAAAGTAATATAGCAACTCGAGCACTTAAAATAACTAACATAATGTATACGACGATAGCATAGGGATATAGAATAAGAAGTAGGATCGACTATTACGGTATCTGAAGGGAAATGTAAAATTATATTTAATTATACGAGGTGCGGCCCTGATATGTATAACCTCTGCGCATGCACTTCGAATGCATCACGCTGACGCCGGATTGCAGCGGTGGCCAGATGAGCGAGCGAGTAGACCGTCACGGGGTTCTCAGGCGGGAGCCCCGCTCCCACCACAGGGACTCGTGACGCAGGAAACAAGACTATCGATCCGCGCTAGAAAATCAGAGCATAGGGATAGACTTACGGTAGCGTACCGGTAACTTACCGACATCAGATATGAGCAGATAGGAAGATATGGTAGAATAAGTTATCAGGTTGTAAAGAATGGGATCTCTACGCTTCCCATTCTACCTCGAATCTTGCTGAAAAACGATTAGACTTATTATTGACCGTATTAATAGATTTGTCCACATAGCGCCGCGTGCGTTGAGAGGTAAACACTAAGTAGCCTTTGAGCTAGATAGCTCTCCGTCTTGTATCCCGAGCATCTATGCAGCAAGCTATGTGAGAGAGAAGCACCTATTCCTCCCCCCAATCGTCTAAGAACGCTCGTGTGAGAACCAGGTTCTGTGCACACCCAAAAATTAAGTGATTATTACATGCGGTAATCCGGGCATATTTGACCATACTGCGTCCATCCGGAACACATAAAGCGAGAATTGTTGTTGAAAAAGTGCGGGTGATATTTCTGGTAAGATATTTATCCTTTTATATCAGTAACAGAGAAACTAAAAGCGATAGAATATTTCCACGGTTAACCCACTTGTGCCTCATGCATACAGGACGGTTGGGCCCACATAACCTAAAATCTGCTTCATGGGAATGACACAATTGTTTCAACGTGATAACCCGGGCATCATAATGATTTGCGAGCTGCGATCGACTTGAATTCTGTCAAGTAATTTACGTGGACGTACTCAGGAAATAGACATTAAAAAGCGACGCTATAGCTTGGCGCCATTTCCGAAGCCATAGTAAGCGCAACATGAATCGTTTACCTAGTCGAGGAATTGTTTCTGCATTAAGATAAGTAACGTGCATTAAGATAAGTAACGTGCGATTTAATTATATTATATGATCAAATGTGTCAGATAACCCTGATTTTATATATGTGTCGATATTTGTTGAGAAAGTCGAAGGCTCAAAAGGAGCAATATTATGCTGGGAGCATCATTGTATTAATTGAATTAATATAATTCGTCATTTGCATATCTTGGCAATTAGAATCCTTTAATGTGCCAATGTAATGTAACAGTATTAATCGTTAGCATTACCCTTAAAGGGTTTGTTCGGACTCGAGCAGGGAGGAAAGTAATTTTAGGCTTTTGTAGTAGGTAAAAGGAGGGTTTGTTCAAAGAAAAACAGAGATAGAATTCTGTGATACATAAAAAATAAATAGAAAATTCAATTATTTAAACCTTTTTCTTGGTATTATGGCTACCACGCGCCTTACAATAAATTATTCCCGGGCACTCGAGTGCATTTATAATCATGTACGGTGGAGAATGAAAATCTTATAAGTTACAGATAGACGTTGGTTGGGAATAGGAATGTAGCCTTCGATTAACAAGATGCACTTTGACGTGAAAAGAAATGTTGATAAATAATATAATTCCTAATGTAAAAATATTCGTTAACTTAAATTGAATTTATAAATGAAAAATAAACATCGGTTGATAATTTTTATCTACTTGTCGTGTTCCCTAGATAAGATGTTTTTGCACGGGTACCGTCGCACAGTAGACGCAGAGCCCGAAATCGTGGCAGAAAAGTCAGAAAAAAATTTTTACAATCGGGATATTTGAGCAGGCAGTCAGGTAGAGGACTAATGGCTGCGTTAAATTGTAAAAGGGGAACCTTTTTCACCGTATACCTTCGTCGCTGCGTCAGTTGGAAGTTAGCCTTCGAGACGAGTGTTCGCATCGCGCGCTGAACGAGCGAAAACTACCGTGACTTATAAAATCGATAACTTTAAAGTGAAGTGTTTTAAATCAATCCGGAGACATGGATACGACTTCTGGAGGTATGTAGAAGATATTTTTACATTGGTTGAGTTTAAAATAAATATGTAAATTATTGAAGTGTAGTATAAACTACTGCATAAATAAAGTGAAAGAATTTTGTAAACTTATATTTTCAACTATCCGAAAAGTTATACTTTCTGCCATATTCTGCGACAGCCAATGTCTAGGCCTTTAGTTTATTATATAAGCTTGCGAAATTAACAGGAATTAGCTGCCTAGAGCTGCCTAACTTTGTCTGTTATGGTTTTTGGCAACGTAAAACAGGCGGTTGCCGACCGTGCACGCGCGCGCGGCGCCATACGCCATGCCATGGGGCCATTGAACAGCTTCTACTTGAACAATAGGACTATATCCATACATATACCATATATAATATATATATACATACATATATATATACAAAATACAAATTCAAGTAAATCATTTATATATCTATTTTTGTAGACATACAACAATACATATATATGTAAGTATATACTAAAGTAATTAATTTGAATCGTCACATTTTATTTATATTTGATACATTTTTGTTATATATATAGGTATATATGGGGCATTCCACGCCAAATCGGACAGTTCAATTTTTTTTCCCTTGATTTTGTCATATTTTCATGTACTCATCAAAAATCGGCTTCTGGTACATTTTGAGATGTTTTTGGTCACCCGTTCAAAAAATATTTGTTTATGTTTTTTTGCTCATAACTTCTTTCATAATAGTCTAAATTCAATTTTTTTTTCATAACTGTTGTTTTTTATGTACTTTTCAAAAAAAAATACGAATAATTATTGCGGCTACTTATTTGTTACAATAATTAAAATTCATTAAAATTTTGATCTGATCCTTCAACACAAATTCTATACAATTTTATGTCTTTATTACAGGGTCCCATTACGAAGGAGTACATTTGACGAGGAAAGAATTATATCTTATTATAAAGGATAATTTGAACGATAATTTCGCTACGTTATTGAATTTCGTGGAAACTAAAATTTCCGAGAAAAGTGGACGTAAAGTTGTGGTGCCTGAGGACTCGAGAACCGCCTTTTCAATGCTGTTTAATAAAATAAGAACCAGGTGGCAAGAAGCTAATAGAACATCGGACATTTTCTTCAAGAAAAACAGTAAATGGCTTAGCGGGCAGGTATATTTTGCCGTACCTACAGACACTGTTGAGAAAGACCCACTTAGTAAAAGAGGCCGCCCGTCCCTTGAGTTTACATCGGCAAGTGAAAGGTCAAAACGAAACAAGACCGAAGATATTCGTAAATCCTCAACCCCGGAAGAATTAGCATACGCTACTCAAATGAGCCTTCGCGCTTCGGGACAATTAGACGCTTCGAAAGTTGTTAAGGACGTAACAATGACGAGTCCTTTAAGAGCTTCTAAGTATCGAAAAGCTTATGCAGTAACGGGTGAAACCTCTTTATCGGAAGAGGCTGCACTTTCCGCTTTGATCGAATGTAAATTGTCAAAGGGAGCTTACCTAACGATGAGAAAAATATCGTTGGCACATAAATGTCGTCTATATCCGTCTTACGAAAAAGTGGTGGAAGCAAAAAAGCGTTGTTATCCTCGGTCTGACGCAATTACCATTACAGAGACGAGTGCAGAAGTCGAATTGCAGGCATTATTAGATCATACAGTTAAACGTATTTTACTCGTCCAAACAGAAGTCGTTGAAACCTTGACTAACGGTAATGCTCGTAATATGGATTTAATTTGCAAATGGAGTTGCGATGGAAGCTCTGGGCAAAGTGAATATAAGCAGACTTTTACTGATGATAGCAAATCAGATGCGCATGTGTTTTTTACTTCGGTTGTGCCATTACAACTCATCTGCATTGATCAACAAACAAAAGCAGAAATCATGGTTTGGAAGAACCCTAGGCCCTCGTCTCCACGATTTTGTAGGTCGCTTAGACTACAGTTTCTGCACGAAGATACAGAGTCCACACTAAATGAAGTTGGAATTGTCGAAGCACAAATAAAGTCGCTTAGTCCACTCCAAACTGTAGTAAGTGGAAAAGATATCTCCATAACGTACAAGTTGGCGTTCACCATGATAGATGGTAAAGTTTGCAATGCTGTGTCATCGACGAAATCTGCTCAACGGTGCTATTTGTGTGGAGCAACCAGCAAAGATTTTAATGCCATCGACGTTATGTTGCAAAAGGAGGTCGTTGAAACGAATTTGAAGTTCGGGTTGTCGACACTGCATGTGTGGATACGGTGCTTCGAGTATTGCATACATTTGTCGTACAAACTCGGCATTAAAAAATGACAAGCACGAAGTTCCGAAGAAAAACAAATTACCGAAGAAACCAAGAAGAGGATTCAACGCGAATTCAAGAGCGAATTGGGTCTAAGCATTGATCGTCCGAAGCCTGGATACGGCAGCAGCAATGATGGCAACACAGCTCGGCGATTTTTTGAGAATTGGAAGGTTTCTGCTTTGATAACCGGGGTCAACGAAAAAGTAATTAACCGTTTCTACGTTATCCTACAAGTTATCTCGTGTGGCCACAAGATAAATTGTGAACTATTTGAGCAGTATACTATTGAAACGGCAAGAACTATCGTTGCATTATACCCTTGGTACCACATGCCTACTTCGGTACACAAGCTATTAATTCACGGTTCACTGATAATAGCTCATGCGCTTTTACCAATCGGCGAATTATCCGAAGACGCTCAGGAAGCTCGAAATAAAGATATTAAACGATACCGAGAAAACTTCTCGCGAAAAACTTCCAGGATAAAAACAATGCAAGATGTTTTCCACCGGCTGCTAATTTCTTCAGACCCGTACATATCTAGCATCCGGCAACTACCGAAGAAACCACTAAAAAGTTTGTCGCCGGAAGCTGTCGCGATGCTGCTCGCTCCAACTATCAATGCTGCAGCACATCAAGGTTTCGTCACAAATAACATCGAATCGGGTCTTGTGGACGATACAAGCTCGGTAGATGGTTCCGACATCGACGACGGCGACGGCGACTCCGAATCCGATGTTCCATTCGACTAAAAATTAAATTCGATTACGAGATTTCGAGAATAATGTATTTTGAAAATAAAAATATTAATTCCGTAGAAGGCACGGCTCACGTTTTTTTTATTATGATTATTATATTTTATATTATATCTCATCTATTTAACAGGATACGTTTTGTGTACCATAATTTGTCTGTCGGATTCGTGATCAGTGACCCTAAAAACCCGCGTATACCAATTTTTGTCAAGATCTGACACCTTTTTCCATCTATGTCCGCCATATTGGATCGGCCATTTTGTTCAAAATTGTTTGGCTTTCTGATTCGTAATCAGTCACTTTCACAACCCGCGTATATCAATTTTCTTCAAGATCTGACACCTTTTTACCATTTATGTCCGCCATATTGGATCGGCCATTTTGTTCGAAATTGTTTGGCTTTCTGATTCGCAATCAGTCACTTTCACAACCCGCGTATATCAATTTTGTTCAATTCAATTATAATAATTAAAATTCAAATAACTAATGCAAGTTATATATCATTGTATACGAAAACGTCATACTAAATAAGTAAATCATTTCATCCTTTTTTGAGTGGTACGGCAGGAGGGAGTTTTTTTGAAAATTTTTAATTTTTTTTAACATACTTGTCCGCCATATTGGATCAGCCATTTTGTTTACAATAATTTGGCTTTCGGATTCGTAATGAGCGACCCTCAAAACCCACATATAGCAGTTTTTGTCAAGATCGGACACCTTTTTAACATTCATGTCCGCCATATTGGATCGGCCATTTTGTTTACAATAATTTGGCTTTTGGATTCGTAATAAGCGACCCTAAAAACCCGCATATACCAATTTTTGTCAAGATCGGACACCTTTTTAACATCCATGTCCGCCATATTGGATCGGCCATTTTGTTTACAATAATTTAGCTTTCAGATTCGTAATCAGCGACCTTAAAAACCCCTGCATACCAATTTTCATTCCGATCGGAGGTTATTTGTATTTACTGCCACGATTTCGGGCTCTGCGTCTACTGTGCGTCGGTAAGTAGCCGGCCGTCGCTCGTAGTGTCTAGACTAGCCTCGGATTTCTACTGAGTTGGTCGATACTTTACTTCTCACGTCACAGGCCCGTTGGTGTGAGTGGAGTTCCCATCTGGTACCCTGTGAAGGCCGAATCGCTCGTCCACCCGACCGCCGCTGCGATCCGGCGTCAGTAGGATGCACTTTGGGTGCATGCGCAACTATATCAGGGCCGTATGCCTTTTATATTTCCCCTGAGACTTCTTGTTCCTTACTTAAATTTCTGATTTATACTCAATTTATTTTTCTATCTCATTCCCTATGCTATCGTGTAATTTCTGTCTATCCTATCTTCGCTATTTAAAAATCTGTGGAGATTATTTCTCGTCTGAGAGCATGGTATGTTGAATAGCTCTGTCCTCGGCTACTAGAGAGAGAGAGACCGAGACCGCTTTGTTTACGTTTCTATTCTATTTCTCTTTTTTTTTCATTGTTCGCCCATTTGACTTACAACTATGCCGACGCGGGTTATATGACTAGAAATAATCTTAACCCTGTTTTAATAATAGAAAAAAAAACTTTTTATAATATACACGGAAAAAAAAGATCTTATTGTGTTCATAATTTCAAACAAAACGGCTTAATTAATTCTAAAAAAAAGAGAGACAAAAAAAATATATATATATTTTTTATATTAATCCTCCGTCGGAACCCGCCCAACTCATGACCTCGGATGTTGATGACTCGTCGGTTTCCTCCTCTTCTGTCTCGTAGGTTTCGTATCCAGAGTCTTCTCCCTCGTTTTCAATCCAAAAATGTGGGTCCAGAAATATTCCCCCGTCCGTCCCCCAGTCAAAATAAGCGGGGTTTGGCTGTGGGACTCCTACCCCATAGTGGATTAGTTCCTCACGGATTCGACAGATTGTCCCATCGTGCGTGGTTCACCAGATGTCAGCCCACCGGGCCTGGTCATTCGTTTCCTCGGGGAGGATTGTCACGTTCCAGGGGACCCTTTCCAAAATTTGGCGAGTGATTTGAATTCACTCGTCGGTCCATCCTCCGACCGGTGCCCCGATCTGGCTGAGGCCGATAGGAATGGCCTGGAATGATATAGTTGTGTTTCTGGAGGTGGTGTGTAACACTGATAGATGTTTGCAATAACATCCACCCCCAGATCTCCCAGCCAGACCAGGATTTGTCCTTCCTCTTCTTCCGTAGTCATAATCCCTCGGAGGAATTGGTCCTCCTCCCGGAAAAGAATCTGTCGCCCGATCCGGTCTTCCCCCGGTGTTAGCTGCCGAAGGCCCTATGTCTCCAGTGATATGCCTCCCACGTATTCCAAAAAGTTTTCCCGAGTTCCCTCCGGATCGTCCTTAAAAATATAGATTCGCTGTGGATCGGCAATGTTCAGGAACACCACGTTGTAATGCGTTCCCTCCAAATTCTCGACCGGGTAATTGCGGAAAGACATCTCGTTCACGTTTGTTCGCCTTGAGGTTTGACTTGATACTGGCGACCGTTTGCCACGACAGGAGAAAGAACCGTTGAAAACGTCCTCTATGATTCGGTTTTTCTTCCTGGGTATCAACCTTTGATGTTGTCGTCGGTTAGGACCGTGCAGCCGTCTCGGTCCATCGAATAAATGATGTCCCAGCGTTTAGTCTTGGTTATTCTTGTACCGCAATACTCCATAATCGGTCTCCAACTTTTTACTTCTTGTCTTCTTAGACTGATTTTTTTAGTTTCCAACTCCTTCCGGTGTTCTTGGCTGTTGTATCCATACTGGTAAATTCTTTTTTTTTTTTTTTTTTTTAAACCCTGGTGTGTGACTGACTTCCAGTTCTCTACTAATTTAAATCTCCCGAGGATACCTGTATTCCGTGTTTTTATAAAATCCATATTCCCTGCTCATTTTTACTCTAGGCGGACAATTTGGTAAATTCTGCTAGATCTTCCTTATCGATCTTAGGTGAGTAATCGATAGTGTGATCCGAGGGCTCCTCACTTAGATGTTGTTATCATCTGTTCGGACTTCTTCTTTGTTTTCTTTTGGCTGGTGTTAGTAATATTCAGATCGATTTCTGTCTTTATTATTTTCTCTTCTCCACAGGGGCCTCTTCGATGACGGATTCTTGTTCGGGTTGAGTATCTTTGCATTTTCCTGTAGCTATATTTCTATCTCTCTTGCCTATAATAATAATTTTTTCATTTTTACTATAACTATCTTAAAAATTATCTTAGTATTTTTATTTATCTTTACCGATAAATTCTCTTTATTCTTATCCCTACATCCTAATCTCTTGAGATTTATTTATTTATCTATTTATTTATTATTATCATTATATATTTTTTTTTATCCGATTTCTTTTCCTTTTCCGCTCTCTTGTTATTCTTTGGTTTCTTCCTCGCCATGGTACACTTGGTATTTCGTGAGCAGGCTGGCGTGGAATTTCCCGCGTATCTTCTTCGTGAGCGGATCTATTAACTCGTAGGTAGCTAATCCTACTCATTTTTTATTTCGTACGGGCCTTCCCGGAGTGGTAGAAATTTTGATGTTATGTGATTTGCCGGATCTGAGACATTGAGTGCCTTTACTAGTACCACATCTCCTGCTTCGAAAGTTGTTAATTTATGTGTACTATTAAAACGTTCGGCCCTCCTTGCTCCTTTTTTTATAATTCTTTCTCGGGCAATCTCTAGCTTAGCTTCATAGGTGAGTGGATCATCCTCTTTACTCGCTGGGATTCCTAACCATTTATTCCACATCCAGATTGGTTTTTTCTTTTGTTGTAATTCTGTTGGAGTGAATTCAGTAGTCTCGTGATGGGATTCATTTATGCAGTCTTGCACCACCTGCACCCATTTGTACCAACCGGCGTGATTATCCCTCAGGAAGGTCCTGAAAAATCGTCCCAACTCTCGATTCACTCGTTCCACAATGTTACCTTGAGGATGGCGTATTGAAGAAAATACTGCCTTTATGTTCTCATTCCCTAATCTTATTAACCAATTTTTCGCAGTGAATTGTGTACCATGATCGAACTGGATACGACTCGGTTTCCCAAACTGTGGAATATAGTCTTGGAATATCCTTTTCATTACTGTTGCTGTATTGGCTTTTCGCATGAGAAACTGTACCACGTACTTACTGAATGCATCGATTGTCACCAGGATATGTTTTACCCCACCGATGGATGTTGGCAGAGGCCCATAAAAATCAATTGATATTAAGTCCCCCGGTCTCTCGGGGATAATCGTCTGCATTTCGGCGTAATTTGTCTGTACTGCAATCTTACTGCGTTGACAAATATCACAGCATGCGATGAGTGACCTCGTGAGTTTCACCAAGTGTGGATATGAGAAATCTTCATCAAGGATACGGAAACACTTCCGGGCTCCGATATGCCCATAGAGTTCGTGACATTTCAAAATCATTTGTCGAACCAAACATTTCGAAAGCACTACTTTCCAGATTCGAGCTTTCGTGTGTTTCTGTAGAATACCCTCTCGTAATCGAAACTTCATCTCTTCTTCGGTGTCGTTTTCTTTCTCTAAAATTTCCCTAATTCCACGCAAATCCTTGTGGTCCCTTTGATGTTTTGCGATTTTCTTCATTTCTTTTATTAAGTCTTTTGATGCCTTCCGTGCCAGGGTTGCTGCAATCACTACTAATCCCTTCGTTGAGTCATCGTTTTCTTTCATCCGACTTAGAGCGTCAGCGACAGTGTTCTTTTTCCCTTCGAGGTGCTCCATGTTCAGATTGTAGTCTTGAATTGACAGAACCCACCGCATTAATCTTTCTGCCGTAAACCGACATGTTTTAAGAAATATTAATGCTTTGTGGTCTGTTTTAATGTGTATCTCAGCACCTCGAAGATATGTTCTAAATTTTTCCAGAGCCCATACTGTAACATAGTTACACTCTTTAGCTTATTTTATTATTTCGAACGGCTATAAGAGCCGAGAGTATATGCGAAAACACCTGGGAAATTAGACTCGATACAAAAGCACCGAGGTTTGCGGGCATGAGGCCATCGCACCTAGTATAGAAACTAGAGCTGTCGCCGCTCCGGAATTGCCTCGCTGACGCAAACAGCAGGTCAGCGACCAGCTGGCCTTGCTCGGCGGCGAGGGGAAGGCGGTAGGCGTGGCAGCGGCGAACCGCAAAAGTTTAAAGATGCGTTACATTTAAAATTACGATGGAAAAATAGGCAGAGGGGACTGAGGCATGGGGAAGCCTATAAAAGGTCGGTGCGGGGAGAGAGGAGCTCTCTTAGCGCCGATAATACCAATGTAATAGTACAAGGCAATCAAGAAACAAAACATTCTGAAATTACGAGTTAATATAAAAAAATTGATCATTGATTATACTTTGTAAAAATTCGGGTTTCGATAAATAAAAACAGTGGAGCGGTCTCGTCGGCATGGCGGTTGGTAAATTTTGTATAAAAATTTATCAACCCTAAAAATCCTCTTAATCGTTTTAGATTCCTAGGTGCAGGATATTCTGTAATTGCCTTTATTTTCTCAGGATCGGGTTTAAGTCCCCCTGTCGTGAGAATGTGACCGAGAAAAGACACTTCTTGTCGGAAGAAGTGTGACTTTTTAAATTTCAAAGTCATCCCATGCTCTTTAAATCGCTGGAAGAGAATCTCGAGATGCGTGAGATGTTCCTCATGGTCTTTCGATAATACCAGCAAATCGTCCACGAAATTTATGACAAAGTCTAACTCGTCTAGGACTATGTCCAATGCTCGAATTAAACTCGCCGTACTTGTCTTCAGTCCAAATGGCGTGACGGTAAATTCGTAGCATTTCCCATTGTGCTGAAATACTGTATATTTCTTTGAATCTGGGTGTAGCGGAATCTGCCAGAAACTGCTCGTAAGATCTAACGTTGAGATTACAGATTTTCCTCCACATCTCTGGAAAATCTCTTCGATAGGAGGTGCATTATTGTGATCGTTTACCAGGTAATTATTTGGTTCCCTGGCATCGAAACACAATCGAACACTCTCGTCGTCCTTTGTCACTGGCATTAAAGGGTTAATAAAAAGACTCTCAGATTTCTGTATAACCCCGTCATCGAGCATCCTCTCGATTTCTCATTGGACTCTATCTCGCTGTGCTAGTGCCACCGGATACGACCGATGAAAATACGGTTTCGGATGCTTGAGCGTCAGATGATGGACATATTTTGACATTCTTCCTGGCCTCTTATCGAATATCACCTGATTTCTTTCCACGATGGCCTTGAAATCATTCTTGATATTAATTTCGAGATCTTTACACTCCTCCATTTTCGCCTCGAATTCCCTCTCCGATAATTGAAATTCTTGAGGCATTGCTGGTGGTACTTCTTGGATTGTGCAGATCCCTTTACCATCCTCTTTTGGTATCGAGCTCGGATCAGCCAATTGCCATAATCCATCAATTAATTTTGCTACCACCAGATCTCTGACTGCGACACATTTATTGCGAGCATCGACGGAAATCTGAAGATTCATCATCCCGTCAATACCGATCAGGATCGGCCGTAGCAATGTCGGAACAATTAATAGCTGGATTTCTCCTCGGGATCTATATGCATTTGCTCACAGTCACCCCCTCGACCTCCACGGGAATTTCAGGACACCGAGGATGTACATCGTCGTACCATTTTTCCTCCTTCTTCGGTTCCTCTCGTAAAAATTCCCGTGGATCTTCGGAGGCCGTAAAGACCGGGTAATCTCTTGCATTTTGGTCATTGCCGCTCCATTATTTCGCCGCTTCCTTGGACATATCTCGCAAATAATCGGTTTTACTAAGGGTTGCGATTCCCCGTTCTTGGCCCGATGATTTCGGTCTCCCAATATTCTTCAGAATAGCTTGATTTTTGGATGGCTCACATGCAAATTTCTCCTTATCTGTCTTCGACTTTTCTTCCTCTTTCTTTTCTCTTGTTACTCTCCGGTCCTTTCTTCTCTTATTCTTCTTTTCCACTACCTCGCTTCGCTCCTCTTTCTTTTGGATTTGCCTTTCGTTTGTTCCCGTTGCGCCTCGTTTTTCAATTTGTTTCCTCTTCATTTTTCCTACGGGCGCAACGTCTAAGCGTTTCTCGGATTAATTCTTTGAGAAACGTTCGATTGCGCTCATGCCGCTGGAGTCACCGTGTTCTCGATGAATGGTCCAGGAGGATGCCCCTGGATCATATTTATCTGTCTCGGTGATTCCTGCTCTCTCCTAGGAGTCGGTGGAGGTGTCTGTTGCCATGATCTGAATCTCGTGGCGCCTGCCACTCGTTCCGCGGTGGTCCCCGCCATCCTTGATCCCTTAGTCCTCCCCGTCCTTGGAGATCTCTTCTCTGACTGCCTCTTTTACGATTCAGAGGGCCCGCCATGTCGATGCTCTCCAGTAATTCGAGGAATTCTGGTACTGAGCTGATCTGGCGGATCCTAACAACACACCTGACCGCTTCATCAAAATGCCTGGCAAGGCGACGGATGATAGCCTCATCGGACATTCTCTCCTTAAGGTCACGAGCATTTCCGAAAATCAGCGTGGCGTTCTCTGTTCTTGTACGATTCTGGCCTTCTGTATCGTACGTTCCGAACTCGAGATTGCTTCGGACTTTATCCTGCATCACTCGTGTCCAGTACCGTGCTGTAAATGCTTCCTAAAATTCAGAAAAACTCCGGATGGTACTCTCCACGAGATGCCACCAATTTTTGGCTTGTCCTTTTAGTGCGTCCTTAATGACGAAACGCACGTCCGACCCCTCAGTTCCGGCTGCCACGCAGTATTCCTATAATTCCTTTAGGAATTTTATTGGCCGTTGTTCACCATCTGCTGCAAACTTTGGAGGCTACTGCGACACCACCTGGAAACGAGTAAGTTTTCCTGCCTGCAACATCGAAAATCCACAGGCCGAATTATTCATGCCTGTAGTGGTCCGTTTTTCCAACTCCTTAATTTTTATTGCATGATCTCGGTAAAGGTTCGATTAGTTTTCAACCGCTCCATAGTCTCTTTCATCTCTTTCTCCAACCTCGTTCTAATCATCTGCTCGTTAATTATTACTTCCCTATGGTAGTTGTTTATTGTCTCCTGCTCTTGGACAATATCTTGTCGTACCGCTTCGATTTTATCATCAGTCCTTCCTTCTGCCGTGGAAATGCTGGTCTTCACATGTTCCTGCAAATCTTCTCAGAGTGTTGCCATCCTTGAGACACATGAGCTGTTCGCTTGTTTCATTTCTGCACAAATTTCGTTTTGCCTTGCCTTCATGGTCTGCAGAAATGCCATAATCTGTCCCATGCCAACCGGATCAGGAACAACAGGAAGAGTGTTTCCTAATACTGAAGTCGATTGACTCTCCCCTTGTACATCTGACTTGTTTAATTCCATTGTTTGCATTATACTATAGATCTCAGATAAACGTGCAATTTCCTCGCGGTCCTGTCTACACTGCTGTCTTAACAGACCGTCTGCTGTGGTGGATTCCCACGCAAGAGATCGTTCTAACAGTGATCTGCTCAGTTCCTGACTCGTATCTAACAGTGCCCGCTGGACTAAACGATTCGCGAACGTTGACTCGAATCGCATAGATCGTCTACTTGGCAGCCACTACCAGCCTTTTTTTCCTATGCTCGAGTCCCTGCTCGGGCGCCGAATGTAACGGTATTAATCGTTAGCATTACCCTTAAAGGGTTTGTTCGGACTCGAGCAGAGAGGAAAGTAATTTTAGGCTTTTGTAGTAGGTAAAAGTAGGGTTTATTCAAAGAAAAACAGAGATAGAATTATGTGATACATAAAAAATAAATAGAAAATTCAATTATCTAACCCTTTTTCTTGGTGTTGTGGCTACCACGCGCCTTACAATAAATTATTCCCGAGCACTCGAGTGCATTTATAATCGTGTACGGTGGAGAATGAAAATCTTATAAGTTACAGATAGACGTTGGTATGGAATAGGAATGTAGCCTTCGATTAACAAGATGCACTTTGACGTGAAAAGAAATGTTGATAAATAATATAATTCTTAATGTAAAAATATTCGTTAACTTAAATTGAATTTATAAAAGAAAAATAAACATCGGTTGATAATTTTTATCTACTTGTCGCGTTCCCTAGATAAGATGTTGTGGCACGCGCACCGTCGGTAAGTAGCCGGCCGCCGCTCGTAGTATCTACACTAGCCTCGGATTTCTACTGAGTTCTCATTCCCTATGCTATCGTGTAATTTCTGTCTATCCTATCTTCGCTATTTAAAAATCTGTGGAGATTATTTCTCGTCTGAGAGCATGGTATGTGGAATAGCTCTGTCCTCGGCTACTAGAGAGAGAGACCGAGACCGCTTTGTTTGCGTTTGGATGGCCCCGCAGTGCGCTGGCCTCTAACGCAGCACCGACTCAGCTGCTTCCCGTCAAATATGTATGTCAGGTACCACAGCTGGGCTCTCCGAGTATCAGTGCGGCTGCACCTAGTAAGGGCTCGTTTGCTCTTCCTTCCTGGACTTCTGCGTTGGCGGGGCCTGCGAACAAAACTGTTCCCCGAATGCCGAAATTCTGGTCTTTTTATACTAGTCTCCCCTCCTCTTGGCCCATGCTTTTGGTATTACTATAGCTGGTGGCGGTCCTGTAGCCCATCTTCCTGTAGCCCACTGGTAGCCTTGGCCTTTTTGGAATCGGTCGTTGGTTTTTAATTCTCCACTGGTGCTTTTCAAACGAGTAACGGGACTTGGTCTTCGACGTACCGGCCTAATGGTGTGAGTGACGCGCGGTAGCGGCACTTCGTTGTGTGTGTGCCGCGCGTCTGGAGTTGTCAGATATAGCCCGGTCTTACTCGGTGTGTGTAACGCACGGTAGTGGTGACTTGGTGTGTGCACCGCGCGTTTATTAGATAGCCGGTGCCTTACAGTAACGGTCATAAGAACCTTTTCATGTATCGTAGCGGAAAGATTTTCATCGACGCTAAGAGCTGTCAATTAGAGACAGAATGTTTCCATTTATTGTTGTTATCAACTATTCATTTGTGCATATTTGTGAAATCATATGTTGGAGCATTGTAAAAAAAGGGTATCGTCTTAGGAGGAGCGTACCTCCTGGAATGATCTATGAAATGTACTGTGTCTGAATACGTGTGGGCGAAGAATTGAGGGCAAGCATTGCTTTCTAGGATTACATTTGTGATGTTCTTATACTATAATTCTTGAAAGGTGCGATTTGAGTAATCGAAGGCATGAATTGAAATATTTGCCGAGAACTGTTAAACATACATGTACCTGTAATCAAATAACCATGCTTACATAAAGCTTCGACATTTAGAACCGTAACTTTAAATGTCGAATCATTATAGGACTAGCTCTACCAATTAATTGTTTTCTCCAAATGCACTGTTAAGAACCTATAAAATCTTTGTGACTACGCTTCATCAAAATTCGAAATATTTGATTCGTTTTTAAATAAGTTAATTCATTTGAATAAGTAATATATAATATCAGTCAATGGCTAAGGATCATAAAGAGCATTGATGCAATTCTTCTGTTATCAATTTTCAAGACGTCAATGTTCTAAGTTTTAGGTACTCAAACGTATAAAATTATAACTTCAAAGATTCTAGTGAAACGAGCATAATTCAGTCAATTATTATTATTCAATAGTACTGGAATAAGTATATAACAGATTATTATCAATTACATTCAATGAAAGAAGACAGTGAATGAAAGAGCAAACAAAATAAAATCATAATCAGTCTAATAGCGTAGAAAGATATTACAATATATGTTATGTATTATATATATATACGTATATATCTATATATAATATAATATAATATAATATAATAATATTTTTATAAACTAGAATAAGCTATGTTAAATCTTATGAGTTTGGTTTATAAAAAATGCAATTAAAACAATAAGAATTTTATAATAATAAACTTAAAAGTAATTCTAAAAATTATAAAAATGAGAATAAAAACAGAATTAGGTTATAAGTTGCAAATTGATATCGACTGTCACTATACTGTCACTATACTACCGTGAACAAAATAAAAACTAATTTACATCGTCATGATTAAAAAGGTAAGTATGGAGACGAATCTTAAACAGTTCTAGACTAGAAGACGAAGTGACATGCGATGAGAAGCTCTCCCAAAAATAAATGCCAGAGAGAGAAAATGCGTTTCTATAAGTAGTTGTGCGATGGTTTGGTACAGAAAAAGTCGATCGAGGTCTCCTTAACTGACGTTCAGGAGTATCCCTCTGTTCACTGAACAGAGCCAATAAATATGTTAGTGCTTTCTGATGTATAATGTTATACATTGAAATACCAAGAAAATACAGACGCCGCGATTTAACTGTAAGCCAGCCAAGTTGTCGCCTGTACGGAATGATATGAGCATCGAAGATCGAAAACAAAACGTATACAGAAACTGATGAGACGTTCTAATTTTAAATTCAATTCCTCAGTCAGATTGTTATAAACTAGGCGGCAGTAGTCTAATAGCGGACAAATTAAGGAAATTATCAATGATGATCTCAATTCTTGAGAAAGGGCCATGCGATGAAATTTTAACCTATAGAGAGCAAAGTGGACTTTTTGTGAGATATGCAAACCATGAGATTTCCAAGATTAATTACAGTGCATGATCACTCCTAAGTTCCTAGCTTTAGTAACGAACGGAATATTCACTCCATTCAAAGAAACCGGTGGTAACATTGAGAAACCGAGTTCACGTGTATACGCATTGCTACCAGTAGTATGTGTACACCTTTGCTCTATCCCACTCCTATCCCCGCTCCGTCCCCCACCGCGCGGCTACCCCCACCACCTCACTTTTCCACCGCCGCGCTACCCACTCTGCTTGACCAGTGTCGGGAACGTGGAGATGGTAAAGTGAGATGGTGTGGGTACCTTGGTGAACAAGGAAGAGTAGAGATAAGAGCAGGATGGAGCGAAGGTGTACACATACTTGGAAAAATGAATAAAATTATGTACTCACCACCGCAGCTGTTGTAGGCATCTACCCTGCTGCCAAAGCGATTTTAAACTCCTGTCTCTCGAATGTACTCTCTCACACACGCACACACACAAACACACATACACACGCACAGCGTCGTGTCTTTAATTCATTACTATGTCCTCATCAAAGCCCTCGTCCACGGCATCGATATCGTAGTCGATATCTATCTCATCACCGAGGGCTTTTATAATAAACGCCGCCACGTCCGCGCGTTCACCGTTCGATAATCGAACCCGCAGAACGCTATCGCCGGAGAGGTCGCATCATGACAGTGATCAAGACATCTCTACTGCACGCTTTTTCGACGAGCTGCTCGATACCTGCAACATCCACGCGTTCGAGTCCGTTTATGGAAAACTCCATGACAAGAACCGGCAGCATACTTGTTAGAGGCTCCGGATGAAATAGGTGAGACCAGTCGATGTAAATAGTTACGCCCAAATCGTCTAGCAACACCTCGCAGTACCCATCAAAGTCCGGGTAAACCACTTCGCCGCGGACAACGCTATTGAAACGAGGCACAATACAGGACATGCCGATATACAGCTCCCCAAGTTCAATAGGTCTTCCACGACGTTCCATTGAGTACACGCTACGTAGGAGCTCTTCCAGATCGTCGTATGCATCGCACATTTCCTGTGTACGCAGAAACACGCTCATCACACTCTCGACAAACATTAATCGGCACCAAAA